>CAJUYC020000086.1:0-1200000 GCA_910591585.2 Nysson spinosus
CGTCCAAACCATGCCCTTCCAAAATTCTTTTCGATGAAATTCTCGATGCCATTCGAATTTTCACGTCAATTTACACGGAAAATACGATCTCTCGTTTCTGAAATAGGGAAATCTGGAAAAAGTGCGAAACTATAGCCTGAAATGCGAAATCTGTCGATTTCAGAGAGAAAACTTACCTTTCCGTCCAAACCATGCCCTTCCAAAATTCTTTTCGATGAAATTCTCGATGCCATTCGAATTTTCACGTCAATTTACACGGAAAATACGATCTCTCGTTTCTGAAATAGGGAAATCTGGAAAAAGTGCGAAACTATCGCCTGAAATGCGAAATCTGTCGATTTCAGAGAGAAAACTTACCTTTCCGTCGAAACCATGCCCTTCCAAAATTCTTTTCGATGAAATTCTCGATGCCATTCGAATTTTCACGTCAATTTACACGGAAAATACGATCTCTCGTTTCTGAAATAGGGAAATCTGGAAAAAGTGCGAAACTATCGCCTGAAATGCGAAATCTGTCGATTTCAGAGAGAAAACTTACCTTTCCGTCGAAACCATGCCCTTCCAAAATTCTTTTCGATGAAATTCTCGATGCCATTCGAATTTTCACGTCAATTTACACGGAAAATACGATCTCTCGTTTCTGAAATAGGGAAATCTGGAAAAAGTGCGAAACTATCGCCTGAAATGCGAAATCTGTCGATTTCAGAGAGAAAACTTACCTTTCCGTCCAAACCATGCCCTTCCAAAATTCTTTTCGATGAAATTCTCGATGCCATTCGAATTTTCACGTCAATTTACACGGAAAATACGATCTCTCGTTTCTGAAATAGGGAAATCTGGAAAAAGTGCGAAACTATCGCCTGAAATGCGAAATCTGTCGATTTCAGAGAGAAAACTTACCTTTCCGTCGAAACCATGCCCTTCCAAAATTCTTTTCGATGAAATTCTCGATGCCATTCGAATTTTCCCGTCAATTTACACGGAAAATACGATCTCTCGTTTCTGAAATAGGGAAATCTGGAAAAAGTGCGAAACTATCGCCTGAAATGCGAAATCTGTCGATTTCAGAGAGAAAACTTACCTTTCCGTCGAAACCATGCCCTTCCAAAATTCTTTTCGATGAAATTCTCGATGCCATTCGAATTTTCACGTCAATTTACACGGAAAATACGATCTCTCGTTTCTGAAATAGGGAAATCTGGAAAAAGTGCGAAACTATCGCCTGAAATGCGAAATCTGTCGATTTCAGAGAGAAAACTTACCTTTCCGTCGAAACCATGCCCTTCCAAAATTCTTTTCGATGAAATTCTCGATGCCATTCGAATTTTCACGTCAATTTACACGGAAAATACGATCTCTCGTTTCTGAAATAGGGAAATCTGGAAAAAGTGCGAAACTATCGCCTGAAATGCGAAATCTGTCGATTTCAGAGAGAAAACTTACCTTTCCGTCGAAACCATGCCCTTCCAAAATTCTTTTCGATGAAATTCTCGATGCCATTCGAATTTTCACGTCAATTTACACGGAAAATACAATCTCTCGTTTCTGAAATAGGGAAATCTGGAAAAAGTGCGAAACTATCGCCTGAAATGCGAAATCTGTCGATTTCAGAGAGAAAACTTACCTTTCCGTCGAAACCATGCCCTTCCAAAATTCTTTTCGATGAAATTCTCGATGCCATTCGAATTTTCACGTCAATTTACACGGAAAATACGATCTCTCGTTTCTGAAATAGGGAAATCTGGAAAAAGTGCGAAACTATCGCCTGAAATGCGAAATCTGTCGATTTCAGAGAGAAAACTTACCTTTCCGTCGAAACCATGCCCTTCCAAAATTCTTTTCGATGAAATTCTCGATGCCATTCGAATTTTCACGTCAATTTACACGGAAAATACGATCTCTCGTTTCTGAAATAGAGAAATCTGGAAAAAGTGCGAAACTATCGCCTGAAATGCGAAATCTGTCGATTTCAGAGAGAAAACTTACCTTTCCGTCGAAACCATGCCCTTCCAAAATTCTTTTCGATGAAATTCTCGATGCCATTCGAATTTTCACGTCAATTTACACGGAAAATGCGGTCTCTCGTTTCTGAAATAGGGAAATCTGGAAAAAGTGCGAAACTATCGCCTGAATAGCGAAATCTGTCGATTTCAGAGAGAAAACTTACCTTTGCGTCGAAACCATGCCCTTCCAAAATTCTTTTCGATGAAATTCTCGATGCCATTCGAATTTTCACGTCAATTTACACGGAAAATGCGGTCTCTCGTTTCTGAAATAGGGAAATCTGGAAAAAGTGCGAAACTATCGCCTGAATAGCGAAATCTGTCGATTTCAGAGAGAAAACTTACCTTTGCGTCGAAACCATGCCCTTCCAAAATTCTTTTCGATGAAATTCTCGATGCCATTCGAATTTTCACGTCAATTTACACGGAAAATGCGGTCTCTCGTTTCTGAAATAGGGAAATCTGGAAAAAGTGCGAAACTATCGCCTGAATAGCGAAATCTGTCGATTTCAGAGAGAAAACTTACCTTTGCGTCGAAACCATGCCCTTCCAAAATTCTTTTCGATGAAATTCTCGATGCCATTCGAATTTTCACGTCAATTTACACGGAAAATGCGGTCTCTCGTTTCTGAAATAGGGAAATCTGGAAAAAGTGCGAAACTATCGCCTGAATAGCGAAATCTGTCGATTTCAGAGAGAAAACTTACCTTTGCGTCGAAACCATGCCCTTCCAAAATTCTTTTCGATGAAATTCTCGATGCCATTCGAATTTTCACGTCAATTTACACGGAAAATGCGGTCTCTCGTTTCTGAAATAGGGAAATCTGGAAAAAGTGCGAAACTATCGCCTGAATAGCGAAATCTGTCGATTTCAGAGAGAAAACTTACCTTTGCGTCGAAACCATGCCCTTCCAAAATTCTTTTCGATGAAATTCTCGATGCCATTCGAATTTTCACGTCAATTTACACGGAAAATGCGGTCTCTCGTTTCTGAAATAGGGAAATCTGGAAAAAGTGCGAAACTATCGCCTGAATAGCGAAATCTGTCGATTTCAGAGAGAAAACTTACCTTTGCGTCGAAACCATGCCCTTCCAAAATTCTTTTCGATGAAATTCTCGATGCCATTCGAATTTTCACGTCAATTTACACGGAAAATGCGGTCTCTCGTTTCTGAAATAGGGAAATCTGGAAAAAGTGCGAAACTATCGCCTGAATAGCGAAATCTGTCGATTTCAGAGAGAAAACTTACCTTTGCGTCGAACCATGCCCTTCCAAAATTCTTTTCGATGAAATTCTCGATGCCATTCGAATTTTCACGTCAATTTACACGGAAAATGCGGTCTCTCGTTTCTGAAATAGGGAAATCTGGAAAAAGTGCGAAACTATCGCCTGAATAGCGAAATCTGTCGATTTCAGAGAGAAAACTTACCTTTGCGTCGAAACCATGCCCTTCCAAAATTCTTTTCGATGAAATTCTCGATGCCATTCGAATTTTCACGTCAATTTACACGGAAAATGCGGTCTCTCGTTTCTGAAATAGGGAAATCTGGAAAAAGTGCGAAACTATCGCCTGAATAGCGAAATCTGTCGATTTCAGAGAGAAAACTTACCTTTGCGTCGAAACCATGCCCTTCCAAAATTCTTTTCGATGAAATTCTCGATGCCATTCGAATTTTCACGTCAATTTACACGGAAAATGCGGTCTCTCGTTTCTGAAATAGGGAAATCTGGAAAAAGTGCGAAACTATCGCCTGAATAGCGAAATCTGTCGATTTCAGAGAGAAAACTTACCTTTGCGTCGAAACCATGCCCTTCCAAAATTCTTTTCGATGAAATTCTCGATGCCATTCGAATTTTCACGTCAATTTACACGGAAAATGCGGTCTCTCGTTTCTGAAATAGGGAAATCTGGAAAAAGTGCGAAACTATCGCCTGAATAGCGAAATCTGTCGATTTCAGAGAGAAAACTTACCTTTGCGTCGAAACCATGCCCTTCCAAAATTCTTTTCGATGAAATTCTCGATGCCATTCGAATTTTCACGTCAATTTACACGGAAAATGCGGTCTCTCGTTTCTGAAATAGGGAAATCTGGAAAAAGTGCGAAACTATCGCCTGAATAGCGAAATCTGTCGATTTCAGAGAGAAAACTTACCTTTGCGTCGAAACCATGCCCTTCCAAAATTCTTTTCGATGAAATTCTCGATGCCATTCGAATTTTCACGTCAATTTACACGGAAAATACGATCTCTCGTTTCTGAAATAGGGAAATCTGGAAAAAGTGCGAAACTATCGCCTGAAATGCGAAATCTGTCGATTTCAGAGAGAAAACTTACCTTTCCGTCGAAACCATGCCCTTCCAAAATTCTTTTCGATGAAATTCTCGATGCCATTCGAATTTTCACGTCAATTTACACGGAAAATACGATCTCTCGTTTCTGAAATAGGGCAATCTGGAAAAAGTGCGAAACTATCGCCTGAAATGCGAAATCTGTCGATTTCAGAGAGAAAACTTACCTTTCCGTCGAAACCATGCCCTTCCAAAATTCTTTTCGATGAAATTCTCGATGCCATTCGAATTTCCACGTCAATTTACACGGAAAATACGATCTCTCGTTTCTGAAATAGGAAAATCTGGAAAAAGTGCGAAACTATAGCCTGAAATGCGAAATCTGTCGATTTCAGAGAGAAAACTTACCTTTCCGTCGAAACCATGCCCTTCCAAAATTCTTTTCGATGAAATTCTCGATGCCATTCGAATTTTCACGTCAATTTACACGGAAAATACGATCTCTCGTTTCTGAAATAGGGAAATCTGGAAAAAGTGCGAAACTATCGCCTGAAATGCGAAATCTGTCGATTTCAGAGAGAAAACTTACCTTTCCGTCGAAACCATGCCCTTCCAAAATTCTTTTCGATGAAATTCTCGATGCCATTCGAATTTTCACGTCAATTTACACGGAAAATACGATCTCTCGTTTCTGAAATAGGGAAATCTGGAAAAAGTGCGAAACTATCGCCTGAAATGCGAAATCTGTCGATTTCAGAGAGAAAACTTACCTTTCCGTCGAAACCATGCCCTTCCAAAATTCTTTTCGATGAAATTCTCGATGCCATTCGAATTTTCACGTCAATTTACACGGAAAATACGATCTCTCGTTTCTGAAATAGGGAAATCTGGAAAAAGTGCGAAACTATCGCCTGAAATGCGAAATCTGTCGATTTCAGAGAGAAAACTTACCTTTCCGTCGAAACCATGCCCTTCCAAAATTCTTTTCGATGAAATTCTCGATGCCATTCGAATTTTCCCGTCAATTTACACGGAAAATACGATCTCTCGTTTCTGAAATAGGGAAATCTGGAAAAAGTGCGAAACTATAGCCTGAAATGCGAAATCTGTCGATTTCAGAGAGAAAACTTACCTTTCCGTCGAAACCATGCCCTTCCAAAATTCTTTTCGATGAAATTCTCGATGCCATTCGAATTTTCACGTCAATTTACACGGAAAATACGATCTCTCGTTTCTGAAATAGGGAAATCTGGAAAAAGTGCGAAACTATCGCCTGAAATGCGAAATCTGTCGATTTCAGAGAGAAAACTTACCTTTCCGTCGAAACCATGCCCTTCCAAAATTCTTTTCGATGAAATTCTCGATGCCATTCGAATTTTCACGTCAATTTACACGGAAAATACGATCTCTCGTTTCTGAAATAGGGAAATCTGGAAAAAGTGCGAAACTATCGCCTGAAATGCGAAATCTGTCGATTTCAGAGAGAAAACTTACCTTTCCGTCGAAACCATGCCCTTCCAAAATTCTTTTCGATGAAATTCTCGATGCCATTCGAATTTTCACGTCAATTTACACGGAAAATACAATCTCTCGTTTCTGAAATAGGGAAATCTGGAAAAAGTGCGAAACTATCGCCTGAAATGCGAAATCTGTCGATTTCAGAGAGAAAACTTACCTTTCCGTCGAAACCATGCCCTTCCAAAATTCTTTTCGATGAAATTCTCGATGCCATTCGAATTTTCACGTCAATTTACACGGAAAATACGATCTCTCGTTTCTGAAATAGGGAAATCTGGAAAAAGTGCGGTAACTATCGCCTGAAATGCGAAATCTCTCGATTTCAGAGAGAAAACTTACCTTTCCGTCGAAACCATGCCCTTCCAAAATTCTTTTCGATGAAATTCTCGATGCCATTCGAATTTTCACGTCAATTTACACGGAAAATACGATCTCTCGTTTCTGAAATAGGGAAATCTGGAAAAAGTGCGAAACTATCGCCTGAAATGCGAAATCTGTCGATTTCAGAGAGAAAACTTACCTTTCCGTCGAAACCATGCCCTTCCAAAATTCTTTTCGATGAAATTCTCGATGCCATTCGAATTTTCACGTCAATTTACACGGAAAATACGATCTCTCGTTTCTGAAATAGGGAAATCTGGAAAAAGTGCGCAACTATCGCCTGAAATGCGAAATCTCTCGATTTCAGAGAGAAAACTTACCTTTCCGTCGAAACCATGCCCTTCCAAAATTCTTTTCGATGAAATTCTCGATGCCATTCGAATTTTCACGTCAATTTACACGGAAAATACGATCTCTCGTTTCTGCAATAGGGAAATCTGGAAAAAGTGCGAAACTATCGCCTGAAATGCGAAATCTGTCGATTTCAGAGAGAAAACTTACCTTTCCGTCGAAACCATGCCCTTCCAAAATTCTTTTCGATGAAATTCTCGATGCCATTCGAATTTTCACGTCAATTTACACGGAAAATACGATCTCTCGTTTCTGAAATAGGGAAATCTGGAAAAAGTGCGAAACTATCGCCTGAAATGCGAAATCTGTCGATTTCAGAGAGAAAACTTACCTTTCCGTCGAAACCATGCCCTTCCAAAATTCTTTTCGATGAAATTCTCGATGCCATTCGAATTTTCACGTCAATTTACACGGAAAATACCATCTCTCGTTTCTGAAATAGGGAAATCTGGAAAAAGTGCGAAACTATCGCCTGAAATGCGAAATCTGTCGATTTCAGAGAGAAAACTTACCTTTCCGTCGAAACCATGCCCTTCCAAAATTCTTTTCGATGAAATTCTCGATGCCATTCGAATTTTCACGTCAATTTACACGGAAAATACGATCTCTCGTTTCTGAAATAGGGAAATCTGGAAAAAAGTGCGAAACTATCGCCTGAAATGCGAAATCTCTCGATTTCAGAGAGAAAACTTACCTTTCCGTCGAAACCATGCCCTTCCAAAATTCTTTTCGATGAAATTCTCGATGCCATTCGAATTTTCACGTCAATTTACACGGAAAATACGATCTCTCGTTTCTGAAATAGGGAAATCTGGAAAAAGTGCGAAACTATCGCCTGAAATGCGAAATCTGTCGATTTCAGAGAGAAAACTTACCTTTCCGTCGAAACCATGCCCTTCCAAAATTCTTTTCGATGAAATTCTCGATGCCATTCGAATTTTCACGTCAATTTACACGGAAAATACGATCTCTCGTTTCTGAAATAGGGAAATCTGGAAGAAGTGCGCAACTATCGCCTGAAATGCGAAATCTCTCGATTTCAGAGAGAAAACTTACCTTTCCGTCGAAACCATGCCCTTCCAAAATTCTTTTCGATGAAATTCTCGATGCCATTCGAATTTTCACGTCAATTTACACGGAAAATGCGATCTCTCGTTTCGGAAATAGTGAAATCTGGAAAAAGTGCGAAACTATCGCCTGAAATGCGAAATCTGTCGATTTCAGAGAGAAAACTTACCTTTCCGTCGAAACCATGCCCTTCCAAAATTCTTTTCGATGAAATTCTCGATGCCATTCGAATTTTCACGTCAATTTACACGGAAAATACGATCTCTCGTTTCTGCAATAGGGAAATCTGGAAAAAGTGCGAAACTATCGCCTGAAATGCGAAATCTGTCGATTTCAGAGAGAAAACTTACCTTTCCGTCGAAACCATGCCCTTCCAAAATTCTTTTCGATGAAATTCTCGATGCCATTCGAATTTTCACGTCAATTTACACGGAAAATACGATCTCTCGTTTCTGAAATAGGGAAATCTGGAAAAAGTGCGAAACTATCGCCTGAAATGCGAAATCGGTCGATTTCAGAGAGAAAACTTACCTTTCCGTCGAAACCATGCCCTTCCAAAATTCTTTTCGATGAAATTCTCGATGCCATTCGAATTTTCACGTCAATTTACACGGAAAATACGATCTCTCGTTTCTGAAATAGGGAAATCTGGAAAAAGTGCGAAACTATCGCCTGAAATGCGAAATCTGTCGATTTCAGAGAGAAAACTTACCTTTCCGTCGAAACCATGCCCTTCCAAAATTCTTTTCGATGAAATTCTCGATGCCATTCGAATTTTCACGTCAATTTACACGGAAAATACCATCTCTCGTTTCTGAAATAGGGAAATCTGGAAAAAGTGCGAAACTATCGCCTGAAATGCGAAATCTGTCGATTTCAGAGAGAAAACTTACCTTTCCGTCGAAACCATGCCCTTCCAAAATTCTTTTCGATGAAATTCTCGATGCCATTCGAATTTTCACGTCAATTTACACGGAAAATACGATCTCTCGTTTCTGAAATAGGGAAATCTGGAAAAAGTGCGAAACTATCGCCTGAAATGCGAAATCTCTCGATTTCAGAGAGAAAACTTACCTTTCCGTCGAAACCATGCCCTTCCAAAATTCTTTTCGATGAAATTCTCGATGCCATTCGAATTTTCACGTCAATTTACACGGAAAATACGATCTCTCGTTTCTGAAATAGGGAAATCTGGAAAAAGTGCGAAACTATCGCCTGAAATGCGAAATCTGTCGATTTCAGAGGGAAAACTTACCTTTCCGTCGAAACCATGCCCTTCCAAAATTCTTTTCGATGAAATTCTCGATGCCATTCGAATTTTCACGTCAATTTACACGGAAAATACGATCTCTCGTTTCTGAAATAGGGAAATCTGGAAAAAGTGCGAAACTATCGCCTGAAATGCGAAATCTGTCGATTTCAGAGAGAAAACTTACCTTTCCGTCGAAACCATGCCCTTCCAAAATTCTTTTCGATGAAATTCTCGATGCCATTCGAATTTTCACGTCAATTTACACGGAAAATACGATCTCTCGTTTCTGAAATAGGGAAATCTGGAAAAAGTGCGAAACTATCGCCTGAAATGCGAAATCTGTCGATTTCAGAGAGAAAACTTACCTTTCCGTCGAAACCATGCCCTTCCAAAATTCTTTTCGATGAAATTCTCGATGCCATTCGAATTTTCACGTCAATTTACACGGAAAATACGATCTCTCGTTTCTGAAATAGGGAAATCTGGAAAAAGTGCGAAACTATCGCCTGAAATGCGAAATCTGTCGATTTCAGAGAGAAAACTTACCTTTCCGTCGAAACCATGCCCTTCCAAAATTCTTTTCGATGAAATTCTCGATGCCATTCGAATTTTCACGTCAATTTACACGGAAAATACGATCTCTCGTTTCTGAAATAGGGAAATCTGGAAAAAGTGCGAAACTATCGCCTGAAATGCGAAATCTGTCGATTTCAGAGAGAAAACTTACTTTTCCGTCGAAACCATGCCCTTCCAAAATTCTTTTCGATGAAATTCTCGATGCCATTCGAATTTTCACGTCAATTTACACGGAAAATGCGATCTCTCGTTTCGGAAATATTGAAATCTGGAAAAAGTGCGAAACTATCGCCTGAAATGCGAAATCTGTCGATTTCAGAGAGAAAACTTACCTTTCCGTCGAAACCATGCCCTTCCAAAATTCTTTTCGATGAAATTCTCGATGCCATTCGAATTTTCACGTCAATTTACACGGAAAATACGATCTCTCGTTTCTGAAATAGGGAAATCTGGAAAAAGTGCGAAACTATCGCCTGAAATGCGAAATCTGTCGATTTCAGAGAGAAAACTTACCTTTCCGTTGAAACCATGCCCTTCCAAAATTCTTTTCGATGAAATTCTCGATGCCATTCGAATTTTCACGTCAATTTACACGGAAAATACGATCTCTCGTTTCTGAAATAGGGAAATCTAGAAAAAGTGCGAAACTATCGCCTGAAATGCGAAATCTGTCGATTTCAGAGAGAAAACTTACCTTTCCGTCGAAACCATGCCCTTCCAAAATTCTTTTCGATGAAATTCTCGATGCCATTCGAATTTTCACGTCAATTTACACGGAAAATACGATCTCTCGTTTCTGAAATAGGGAAATCTGGAAAAAGTGCGAAACTATCGCCTGAAATGCGAAATCTGTCGATTTCAGAGAGAAAACTTACCTTTCCGTAGAAACCATGCCCTTCCAAAATTCTTTTCGATGAAATTCTCGATGCCATTCGAATTTTCACGTCAATTTACACGGAAAATACGATCTCTCGTTTCTGAAATAGGGAAATCTGGAAAAAGTGCGAAACTATCGCCTGAAATGCGAAATCTGTCGATTTCAGAGAGAAAACTTACCTTTCCGTCGAAACCATGCCCTTCCAAAATTCTTTTCGATGAAATTCTCGATGCCATTCGAATTTTCACGTCAATTTACACGGAAAATACGATCTCTCGTTTCTGAAATAGGGAAATCTGGAAAAAGTGCGAAACTATCGCCTGAAATGCGAAATCTGTCGATTTCAGAGAGAAAACTTACCTTTCCGTCGAAACCATGCCCTTCCAAAATTCTTTTCGATGAAATTCTCGATGCCATTCGAATTTTCACGTCAATTTACACGGAAAATACGATCTCTCGTTTCTGAAATAGGGAAATCTGGAAAAAGTGCGAAACTATCGCCTGAAATGCGAAATCTGTCGATTTCAGAGAGAAAACTTACCTTTCCGTCGAAACCATGCCCTTCCAAAATTCTTTTCGATGAAATTCTCGATGCCATTCGAATTTTCACGTCAATTTACACGGAAAATACGATCTCTCGTTTCTGAAATAGGGAAATCTGGAAAAAGTGCGAAACTATCGCCTGAAATGCGAAATCTGTCGATTTCAGAGAGAAAACTTACCTTTCCGTCGAAACCATGCCCTTCCAAAATTCTTTTCGATGAAATTCTCGATGCCATTCGAATTTTCACGTCAATTTACACGGAAAATACGATCTCTCGTTTCTGAAATAGGGAAATCTGGAAAAAGTGCGAAACTATCGCCTGAAATGCGAAATCTGTCGATTTCAGTGTTACGAGCCGGGGCGCGGCGTGCGTGGACCGACGTAGAAATTCAGTACCGTGCTTGTGGTGTCTCTCTGATTAATATACCCGGGAGAGGGGTTTCGGCGTTGTGACCCCTCTGCCTTCTCCCGTTAATAACGAATCCTAAGATTCGCGTCAGTAAAGGTGGATCTACTTGGTAACCACCACTGACTGGTAGAGAGAAGTAGCCAGAAGCAGGTGCTCGCGAACTCAGATAATCCTCGCTTACGAATGAATATACCCAGGAGAGGGTTTTCGGCGTTGTGACCCCTCTGCCTTCTCCTGTTAATAACGAATCCTAAGATTCGCGTCAGTAAAGGTGGATCTACTTGGTAACCACCACTGACTTTATCTAAGCGAGTACCGTCTGAGTCGCAGCTCGTTAACTTATTATTTGATTGTACACTCCGAGCGGCTGGAGTGAACTCACGGGATCGTGCTCAAACGATGATTCTAGTATTAGAGGGTAGGTCAGAGTTATTGACTACAAGGGTTATATAAAAATATCTAAATATATTCTCACAGTTTCTGAATGTTTAAAGACCTGGCCTTTACAAATGATGTTGAGTGTTACCTTGCGGTTTCGGTGTACGGTTGATACTAGAAATTGACTTTGATGTTATGGGTAACTTGTCCCAGGCTTCAGCAATTCCCCTTAAGCTGTTTGAACTTGACTACGATTGGGCCCTAAAAGGCTGCTCTATTTATACCAAGAAAAACGTGGTTTACCGGAAGGTGGAAAAAAGGTGGAGCTAGCGGCGTCGCTACCGAACCCCGGGCGCGAAACGCCTAGGTGCCTCGCCCTGGGCCCGGTAACGACGTATTGTTTTTCGGGGGTATTGTTGGAAGCCCAAGACAGGTTGTCTGCTTTCTATTTGCACTGTCGGCCGACTTTCCGGTGTTACTCCGAGAATTTAAGAAATTCTCATAGAGAAAGACGCGTATGTAACATCAGAGAGAAAACTTACCTTTCCGTCGAAACCATGCCCTTCCAAAATTCTTTTCGATGAAATTCTCGATGCCATTCGAATTTTCACATCAATTTACACGGAAAATACGATCTCTCGTTTCTGAAATAGGGAAATCTGGAAAAAGTGCGAAACTATCGCCTGAAATGCGAAACCTGTCGATTTCAGAGAGAAAACTTACCTTTCCGTCGAAACCATGCCCTTCCAAAATTCTTTTCGATGAAATTCTCGATGCCATTCGAATTTTCACGTCAATTTACACGGAAAATACGATCTCTCGTTTCTGAAATAGGGAAATCTGGAAAAAATGCGAAACTATCGCCTGAAATGCGAAATCTGTCGATTTCAGAGAGAAAACTTACCTTTCCGTCGAAACCATGCCCTTCAAAAATTCTTTTCGATGAAATTCTCGATGCCATTCGAATTTTCACGTCAATTTACACGGAAAATGCGATCTCTCGTTTCGGAAATAGTGAAATCTGGAAACAGTGCGAAACTATCGCCTGAAATGCGAAATCTGTCGATTTCAGAGAGAAAACTTACCTTTCCGTCGAAACCATGCCCTTCCAAAATTCTTTTCGATGAAATTCTCGATGCCATTCGAATTTTCACGTCAATTTACACGGAAAATGCGATCTCTCGTTTCGGAAATAGTGAAATCTGGAAAAAGTGCGAAACTATCGCCTGAAATGCGAAATCTGTCGATTTCAGAGAGAAAACTTACCTTTCCGTCGAAACCATGCCCTTCCAAAATTCTTTTCGATGAAATTCTCGATGCCATTCGAATTTTCACGTCAATTTACAAGGAAAATGCGATCTCTCGTTTCTGAAATAGTGCAATCTGGATAAAGTGCGAAACTATCGCCTGAAATGCGAAATCTGTCGATTTCAGATAGAAAACTTACCTTTCCGTCGAAACCATGCCCTTCCAAAATTCTTTTCGATGAAATTCTCGATGCCATTCGAATTTTCACGTCAATTTACACGGAAAATACGATCTCTCGTTTCTGAAATAGGGAAATCTGGAAAAAGTGCGAAACTATCGCCAGAAATGCGAAATCTGTCGATTTCAGAGAGAAAACTTACCTTTCCGTCGAAACCATGCCCTTCCAAAATTCTTTTCGATGAAATTCTCGATGCCATTCGAATTTTCACGTCAATTTACACGGAAAATACGATCTCTCGTTTCTGAAATAGGGAAATCTGGAAAAAGTGCGAAACTATCGCCTGAAATGCGAAATCTGTCGATTTCAGAGAGAAAACTTACCTTTCCGTCGAAACCATGCCCTTCCAAAATTCTTTTCGATGAAATTCTCGATGCCATTCGAATTTTCACGTCAATTTACACGGAAAATACGATCTCTCGTTTCTGAAATAGGGAAATCTGGAAAAAGTGCGAAACTATCGCCAGAAATGCGAAATCTGTCGATTTCAGAGAGAAAACTTACCTTTCCGTCGAAACCATGCCCTTCCAAAATTCTTTTCGATGAAATTCTCGATGCCATTCGAATTTTCACGTCAATTTACACGGAAAATGCGATCTCTCGTTTCGGAAATAGTGAAATCTGGAAAAAGTGCGAAACTATCGCCTGAAATGCGAAATCTGTCGATTTCAGAGAGAAAACATACATTTTCGTCGAAACCATGGCCTTCCAAAATTCTTTTCGATGAAATTCTCGATGCCATTCGAATTTTCACGTCAATTTACACGGAAAATACGATTTCACGTTTCGGCAATAGGGAAATCTGGAAAAAGTGCGAAACTATCGCCTGAAATGCGATTCTGTCGATTTCAGAGAGAAAACTTACCTTTTCGTCGAAACCATGGCCTTCC
Organism: Nysson spinosus; assembly: GCA_910591585.2. Taxonomy (NCBI): domain Eukaryota; kingdom Metazoa; phylum Arthropoda; class Insecta; order Hymenoptera; family Crabronidae; genus Nysson; species Nysson spinosus. The sequence continues at coordinate 14,023 of CAJUYC020000086.1, forward strand.
AAAATTCTTTTCGATGAAATTCTCGATGCCATTCGAATTTTCACGTCAATTTACACGGAAAATACGATTTCTCGTTTCGGAAATAAGGAATTCTGGAAAAACTGCGAAACTATCGCCTGAAATGCGAAATCTGTCGATTTCAGAGAGAAAACTTACCTTTTCGTCGAAACCATGGCCTTCCAAAATTCTTTTCGATGAAATTCTCGATGCCATTCGAATTTTCACGTCAATTTACACGGAGAATACGATTTCTCGTTTCGGAAATAGGGAAATCTGGAAAAAGTGCGAAACTATCGCCTGAAATGCGAAATCTGTCGATTTCAGAGAGAAAACTTACCTTTTCGTCGAAACCATGGCCTTCCAAAATTCTTTTCGATGAAATTCTCGATGCTATTCGAATTTTCACGTCAATTTACACGGAAAATACGATTTCTCGTTTCGGAAATAGGGAATCTGGAAAAAGTGCCAAACTATCGCCTGAAATGCGAAATCTGTCGATTTCAGAGAGAAAACTTACCTTTTCGTCGAAACCATGGCCTTCCAAAATTCTTTTCGATGAAATTCTCGATGCCATTCGAATTTTCACGTCAATTTACACGGAAAATACGATTTCTCGTTTCGGAAATAGGGAATTCTGGAAAAAGTGCGAAACTATCGCCTGAAATGCGAAATCTGTCGATTTCAGAGAGAAAACTTACCTTTTCGTCGAAACCATGGCCTTCCAAAATTCTTTTCGATGAAATTCTCGATGCTATTCGAATTTTCACGTTTATTTGTACTGAAAATACGATTTCCCGTTTCGGAAATAGTGAAATCTGGAAAAAAGGGTAGACTATCGCCTAAACTGCGAAATCTGTCGAATACCGAGAGAAAACTTACCTTTTCGTCGAAACCATGGCCTTCCACATTCTGTTTGATGATATTCTCGATGCTATTCGAATTTTCACGTTTATTTATACAGAAAATACGATTTCCCGTTTCGGAGGTTACGAAGTTGGAAGAATTAAAGATTTGGTAATATACTTATAAGCTTAAATGTTCGCTTATAAATTATGTCTTATAACTATTTGTTTTATTCTAGGTTTTGGTAGTTAGAATTACTCGAGCTGGTTCTAGGAGTTAAGGTAAGATTGATTTTATATTATGGTAATAATAGTGATAGTAAGAATAAGTAAATAAAAAAAGAAGTTGAAATTTCGGGTGACGTTACACCCCCGCCCTTAGGGGAAGAAAAATGTTAGGGAAGAACATTTTTCTTCTCAGGGATCACAGTTCTTCTCGAGAAACTCTTCTAGACTTAGGATTATTTCTGTTTTCGTTAATTCTAAGTTTGACGAGTTAGTTTCAATATTTTTGCTTGACGAGTCATTCATACCACTAGATTTGAATTCGGTTTTTGGGGTTTTGGAGGGCTTTGGGAAATCTTGGTGGGTGTTGTCTTCATTGGTGGGTGGCTGTTGTCCTCTAGTTGTTCTTTTATATAGTAAAAGATGAGCCAGGGAACTCCATACAGCGCCCAGTAAATGGATACTCCATCCGTACACCGAATGAATTGCGATTCCTTGAAGAATCGTCTCGACTAACAGCTTGATAGCCATTATTATTAAATATACTCCGATTATTCCGGAGGTGATTGAGCCGAATTCCGTGAAGGAGTTCCATATTTTTCTCCCCGTACTCTCGGCTATTTTAATCAACGAGTCCTCGTCCAGGAGGTTGTGTATCGAAAGGGCATCCTGTGGTATTTCTTGTCCACTTGCTCCTCTCGCAATGGTATCCAGCACTGCCTGTTTTTCGACTGAGAACATTAGGTGATTTCTTAGTCGGTTCAGGTCCTTTTGCTGATAAATGCCACTAGTGGCTAAGAATTTAGGATCCACGTATTGCCACGTAGATTTGGTCAAAGGGGTGACTATCCCTGGTTTCTTCGCTTCCGTGATCTTTGGCATGAATTTATACCAGTCTTCATGGATTTTAAACATAGTCGGGATTACCTCGTTGCAGTCCCGAATAGTTCCTTGAGTCTTATACATGTGAGATTTAGGTGTTAAAAATCCAGTCGTATTATGGAATGTTACTGGTAACTCTTGGTAACAGATGTCTGTGTGTCTAACACTGCATTGAATGGGAATACATTTTATTAAATGTAGTACTTCTCCTGCAGGTATTGCCATATATCCAGGGGCTTTCATCAGGTTGTACGCGGTCACGTCTGGCGAGGTGGTTGCCAGCTGTAAGGCGTTTCGGATTACCTGTTGCTCCAAGGTGCATTTTTGCATCATGAAATCCCTGTAGAGTTGCGTAATCTGAGATTTTATATGTTTTTCCACATACAAAAATTTGGAGTTGACGTAGGTGAAGATTTCCAAATTGTCGACTAAGATTCTCTTCTTTGGTTTTAAGGGTTGTTCTCCTGAGGATTCCATTATAAATAATTTCGGGTGTTCGGTTTTAAATATTTTATAACCGCAAAGGTTAAATTCTGTAGTTTTTGCTAAAGCGAATGTAGTTTCATGGGTTGTACCTGCGTATATTGTAGGTGTCGTTGGATTCTGAGGAGTCATCTTAGTTGCTGGTCCTTCGTATAACACATCATAGCAGTTAAATTTGCACGTCTCTTCTGGAATTACTGACCAGAAAGCGTCTCCGTTTTCAGTATCCATACAATATTCTTCCGACGTATGACATCGAGTACCGGATATTAGTATTATCTTGTTAGTATGGAAGTCGATTGGTACTATATACTGTTTTAATGTGATTTTTACAGATGCCTGTACTACGACATTATGCCAGGTTCCGTAGGGATCTGAATACTGCGCTCCGTTGCAGGTCCCATTGTTGGATAAGCTACCGGCTAATGTGATGGTACGATAGTTGGTAGAGTTCTTCTGTATGCCGGTAAGGTAGGCATTACCTTCCATATACAAGGTTCCTGTTTCTTGTAGTTTCTTGCAGTTTTCTCTGCTGGTGGTAAGGATGTACTCTCGTCGTCCGTTCTGTACGACCGATACGTGGGATTGCATCCCGCAATAATATAATGTACGATCTATCTCTATTTTGCATTGGTAGACCTTTGTTTCATCGAATTCTGAGAGTTGTAACAATTGTACTTTCTTAGTTTCCGTGACTGGATCAAGCGTTTGGTAGTTACACTCGGCTGTATCTATCAAGGATAGTGTAGTTAAATTTAAGGCGTTGTTCCCACAGTCATAGCCAACCGTGGCGTGTCCAGTGGTGAACGTTATCCACACTAAAATTATGAGGATGTACATTTTGCTAGGTTCGAGATGACAATGTCCTTCTTCCGGAGTTGTTGCTCCTTATATTGGTCTTATCTTGGCAGGGTAGTGGGGGAATTTTGGTTTTATCATGATGATTTTCTTCCGGGTAGTGGGGGGTACTAGTGATATGAGAATTACCACTATTTTCCGCCCTTAAAAGGTTTTACCTTATCTATATGAACTACTTTTGTACGATTTCCTATTTTAATCTTAATATTACGATCGTGGATTAATTCTACGATTTTAAACGGTCCGGTATACTGCGCGTCGAGCTTGCCCACTCGCGGTTCTTTTAATAAGTATACGAAATTCCCAGGTTGGAAATCATGTACCGAGGCCTTTTTATCGTAATAGTGTTTGGTACGAAACTTTGCTTTAATCAGGTTATTATACGCTGTTTCTTGTACATCGCGGATTTTATTGAACAGGTCGGTCAAGTAGGTTGCGTAAGTTTCATTACTTTGTTCTTCCATTGAGGAGGTTGCTGAAGGCACTCGCGCTCTTTCACCATAGACTAGCTCGTGCGGCGTGAAATTTGTTCCTTCGTGAACGCTGGTATTGTAGGAAAGCATCGCCAAATCGGTCCATTCGTCCCAGTCATTTTTCTTAGACGTATATTGTTTCAAATATTCCGTTAAAACTTGGTAAGACCGCTCTAGCGAGCCATTGGATTGTGGGTGAAATGCCGTTGTTTGGCATTCTTTGATTTTAAGTTTTTTTGAAACAGCCCGCATAAGGCTGGACGTAAAATTGGTTCCCTGATCCGTAAGTATAACTAACGGGGCACCATATTTGCATACGAAATGCTTGACGAACGCATCCGCGATTTCTACCGAGGTTGATTTTTGTAGAGGTACGGCTAAGGAATATTTGGTTAGGAGATCTTGCATGGTAAGTATATAAATGTTGCCTGAAGGAGTGGGGGGTAAGGGTCCCATGATATCTAATGCTACTTTATCGAATGCATGTGTCGGTGTGTCCGTAATTTTCATTGGTAATCGTGGTTTGATTCTAACTAATTTATTTAATTGGCATTGCCTAGAGTTCCTGATAAATATTTGTACTTGCGTTTTTAAATTTGGCCAATAATATTTTTCTTTAATTCTTCTACAGGTCTTTGTAATGCCTTTGTGACCGGCAATCGCGGAGCAATGATTTTCTTCGATTATTGCGACTCGATCTCTTTCCGGAGGTAATGATACTTTACCGAAGTGAAAAATAATTTTTAATGGTTCGTCGCTAAATGTTTTTACTATTTGTTCTCTAATAGTTTGTCTTGAAAATGAGTCTATGTTGCTGGAAGTAATGCTGAGAATTTTAATTTGTAATTCTCTAGCTACGTCTAACAAGGATCGCAGAGTTTCGCGGAGATCTTCCCGTGAAATGGAGTCGGTGATTCTGTTTTTTACAGGTAATAATATTAGTTCTTGATTATTCTCTTGAAAGACTTTTGCTCTGAATAAAGTGACGTCTGTTATTTTAGGTAATCTATTTATAAGTTTAAGTTCCCGAGCTCCGTCGTCGCAAGGGTCTCCTTTGGAAGTTATAAACACAGCTATCGCGTTGCCCGATGCTGATAGAGGGTTCCTGGAATTGGCTATCGAGAATTTAGGCGATGGAAGGCTATACTGGATCACGGGTGAGTCAAATATGTGTTCTGAGTGTGATGGTATGTCACTGTCTGAGTCGTCTGTTTGCGTCGTTGTAGAAGGTAGTGTGAGTGCGTCATCGTGTGATTCGCCTGACGCGTCACACGGACTGGTTACTGGTAGTGGTGAGTCGGATGGCGGCTCGCTTTGTCTTGGCGGTGACGCATTCTCTCGCGTAGCGCCTTTTCTCGCTGGCTTGTTTATGCTAGCTTGCGATAAGGGTTTCGAGTGAGTAGTCGGTTTGGGTTTTGATGAAAACAAAGACTCGTCTGAGTCAGAGGATACTGGGAATGCATGCTTGGTTTTATCAACAGGATTTCGAGATAGGGCGTCAGCGTTTACGTTCGTCTTGCCTGCCTTATAAATTATTTCATATTCATATTCGGCGAGTTTTAATCTCCACCGCATTAGACGTGATGTTGGATCTTTAACTGAGTTTAGCCACACCAACGGTTTATGATCGGTAATTAAGGTGAACTTGGTACCGTAGATGTAAGGTCAGAAATATTTGGTACAATACACTATTGCTAATAATTCTTTTTCGATTGTAGAGTAATTTTGCTCTGCTTTGTTGAGCAACCTGGATGTGTACGCGATTGGGCGATCCTTTCCTGGCGTACCTTGACTGAGAATTCCGCCTATGGCGTATCCTGATGCATCGGTTGTTAATAAAAATGGTTCACTAAATTCTGGGAACTTTAAAACTGGTTCGCTGCATAAGGCGTTCTTTAATGTTTCAAAGGCTTTAAGTTGGTTTTCTGTCCACTCGTATGGAGTATCTAATTTTAAAAGATCTGATAAAGGATTTGCGATTTTGGAAAAATTTGGAAAGAAGCGTCTGTAGTAACCTGCAAGACCCAAAAATTAGCGGATTGCTTTTTGATCTCGCGGTTGAGGAAATTTCTGTACCGCTTTTAGTTTTGAATTGTCGGGTTTAATACCTGATTCACTTATACTATGACCTAGGTATATGACCTCCTTCCGTAGGAATTCGCATTTATCCGGCTGAAATTTCAGTCCGGCTTGACGCAGTCGATTGATTACCTTTTTATACTTGATAGCGTGTCCTTGAAGGGAACTCGCGTAGATGATGATGTCATCGAGAAAAACGAATAGTTCGGTGCCTTGGAGGCCTGATAAAATATTATCCATCATTCGTTGGAATGTGGCGGGACAGTTCCTTAATCCAAACGGCATACGCTTGAATTTGAAATGACCGTTGGGTGTAGAAAACGCGGTTTTCTCCGCGTCTTTTTCGTTCATCGGGATCTGGTGGAACCCCGATGCCAAATCGAACACGGATAAATACTTCGCACCCCCAAGCTGGTCTAAAATTTCATTTATATTAGGTAAAGGGTATGCGTCGGCTTCGGTTTTCTCGTTTAATTTTCTGTAATCAATGACCATACGCGATTTATGATTGCCCTGTGAGTCTGCCTTATTAGGCGCAATCCACAGCGGAGAATTGTAGGGGGATACCGATGGTTCGATAATATTATTATCTAGTAATTTTCTTATTTGATCGTTGATTTCATTTTTATGAACGTGAGGATATCGATATTGCTTTACGTTAATAGGCATTGAATCTTTTGTTATGATTTTATGGTTTACCACGTCGGTGTGCCTTAAGGTTTCCGTTGGCAATTGGAAAACATCGGATGTTTCGTTAATCAAGGAAGTTACATGTTCTATTTCTTCCTGATTCAGATGCTGGAGACGCAGTAATTCTAAAACGGCGTCTGGACGCGAACACGTGTCACTTTGCCCTAAGGAAGTGAGCGTGCGCACTTTTGAGTCTGGCATCCTCTCTGTATACTCGAGGAGTTCGACTTTAGGAATTGGTATTTGAATGGTTTCACTTGTCGCGTTATGCGAAGCGAGGTATCCGCGGCCCCTACAATTCCTGACGATCGCTTCACCTAGGTAAAGACCGTGGGCAAGTTCGAGGCGCGGTACGTAACCTTCCGAAAGGTCGTTTAGAATTTTAATAGGAATAATTTTTTTGGACCGACTAGGAATTGTTACCTGGTCGTTTAAGAAGGGAAATTGTATTCCGTTCCATTCGACAGATTTTTTTTATAAAATCTATCTTTGAATTATTAGAAAAGAAGGATTGTCCTAAGATACCCTCTTGAATAATTGGAAAATCGTTTTTTACGATATGGAAGATTATGGGAATTTTCCTGACAAACACTTCCAAAGTCCCTAAGGTTTGGATGCATCCGTCAGTGATCCCTTTTATTTTTAAGATTTTATCCGGATTTATACGGGAACTTGAATGAATAGATTTTTCTTTTATTAGATTAATTTGCGCCCCTGTATCTATCATCAGGCGCACTGGATTTGAAAAGAATTCTGAGCGTAATTCTATCTCGGGGACGTCGTCACGATCCTTTAGTTGGAAAGTGGCGATTCTAGTGAATTCTCCGGTTCCGCGGTTTCCGCGCTCACCGGGTGTACGCTTCTCGTTATGCACCCGTGCGAGGTGGTTGCCGTTGGCAGCGGGCGGGTCCCGTTTCCCGGGTTTCGCCGAGAATTATTAAATTCGCGAATCCGGCATTCGTTTATCGAGTGCCCTTCGCGTTGGCAATATCTGCAGGCGGTTTCGCTAACCGGAGGGTTTTGTCGCGGAGAGGTTGGCGGTTTAGGAGCGCCTTCTATGGCTCGCGGGGTAGCGCGAGGAAATTGTTGTGAGGCGCGGCAATTTTCCGTGGCGTGACCAGGTCTCGCGCATTTTCCGCATACTACCGGTGGATGAGCATTGCGCGGCGGAAAATTTTGTCGCGGTTGCGGTTCGCGGTATTTGGCGTTTACCTCACGCTCTATTTCTAACTGTTTGTATATTTCGCGGGCTTTCGCGAATGCGTGAGTTAGTGTTGTGCAGACCGCGAATCTTAATTCGACTCGGTAATTGAATGGTAGGCCTTGGCGGAATGACGTTAACGTTAATTCGTCTAATTCGCGAATTACTGCATCGGGAATTACTTGATGCCTTGCTCGTTCGGCGTCGAGGATCGCGGATCTGAGGGTCTTTACGCGAGCGATAAAATCTATTACATGTTCTCGCGGTTTCATGCGAATGTCGCTTAAGTCACCGCGAAGTTGATGGATGTTTCGGCTTGGCCCAAATTCGGTTGCTAATACCGAAAGCAGACTAGATAAATCTAGGCGATCGTCATCTTCGATGGCGTCGTAGGCCCTGCCTTGTAATTTATTTATAATCAATCGCGTGAGCGCGTCCTCTTGTTGGGGTGTCGCGATATCGCGTGCGCGATTGCACGCCTTAGCGAATTGCGCATATGGTATATTTTGACCATTATACGTGGCGACTAGATCAATTATATCCCTTATGGGAATTGAAGCGTCATTTTGACGAGGGGAAACTGATTCATGACGCGGTATCGGCGCGGTTGGGTTGGGAAGACGGCGTTCTTCGCGTGTTAATATCTCGTTAAGCGAGGCGATTTGTGCGGATACGTCTGACAAGGGTTTTTCCGGATTCTTCTGCGATAATTGGAAGCATTGTTGTTCCGCAGTTAAAGCTCGTTTTTCCGCGTTCTGGATACGTTCCTCCATTTCGCGGAAACGAAGGGTAGTTTCCGATTGAGAGGCTTCTAACATAGCCTGTTGCTTGGCAATTTCACCGGCCTGCATTTGGAGTTGTTCGTTCTCTTTTCGTAATTTTTGCTCCTTAGTTTGGAGGCGACGGCTAACCTCGTCTAATTCGGCCTTAGTGAAATTTTCGCGTGGTTGATCGGTTCGAGCGCGTGTCTCCATTTCGAGGATTTTTATAATTATCTTCACTTGAAAATTTTACTATCCCACAACTGTCACCATTTATGTGGCCCTGTCACGTCCCGGGTCCCGTAGATTTGTGCAAGAATTTTTATTTTTATCCCAGGAGGGAGATTTTTAAATTATTTAATGGACGGGTCGGTTCGGAAGGGTGATCGCGTTCTGTTTCGGCTGGGCACTGCCGGGGATGCACGATCGGTGTGAACATAATCGGATATAAATATTAATTCACTTACCTTGCGATGTCTTGATTAATTACCGTTGTCGTTGTTGGCTTCGTATGCTTGCCTTCGAGGATCATTCAAAGGAATGCTGGCAAGAGGAGCTCGTGTAATAACGTACTCGATAGGCGTTAATTTGTACTCTGGAGCTGGTGTGGTTGGTTTAGTAATTACTGGCATTTCACTGATTCTAATGTTAATGTTTAAATTCTCGTTAGAAATAACTTGAGGAAGAGCGTACGATCCGATAAATTCAAGAAATGGTTCGTACTCTGCAGTTTGATATTGCTTTTTGAGTAATTTCTGTAGTTGTACTTTTCTTCCTGACCTTCTAACTTTAGGCATGGTTCATTGTTAATTCACCTTAGATATAGGGATGAATGTATTTATTAGCGTTTCCTCTAGTCCCTGAGCCGTGTCCTGCCAGCTCGATTAAGGGATTCGACAGAAATGCGGGGTTTAATGTTATTAACAGTATTACTCCGTGCCCTGAGCCGTGTCCTGCCAGCTCGACAAGGGTTTGGATGTAATATGATGATATTAGTTTAAATAAAAGGGAAGCCTATCCAAACTCGAGCCGTGTCCTGCCAGCTCTACAGAGAAAGGAGTCGGTATCCGTACGTTGAATGGTGGTGGAGCCCAAGTGGCCAGACCAGTAAAGAGTATTAAAAATTGTAAATATATCAGAAGTGGATTAACTGAACCTTTAATAAATATATTCGCTGAGCGGTTAAAGTCTGGATTGTTGAGGAATTGGTAATTCGGTTGAAATGAACTAGAATTGATTAAAAAATATAAATATATATATTCTAAGTAAAACACACAATACAAGTAAAATAAACACACGTAGGTAAGTATAATATTGGAATTGAACGCTTAATATTAGCTTAAGTATTTAGGAATGATTATTGAAATTAATTCTAAGTATGAATTAAATAAGTTTAAGAATAGAATTGAATTGGAATTGAAGAATTGAAGGAATTGATATCGCGAGAGTCTAAGTCTCGCGGAGTTACAAGTAGGTCGTTTCGGTTTGCTCTCCCAAGTTGCACTGAGGTCAGACACGCGCGCTCGGACCCTCCTCTACTGCGGTGGCGCTGGCGCTATGCTAGCCTGGAGTAGGGATGAGTCGTGGTAGAGGGGCTGCCTCAGTGGTAGGGGCTATTGCGTCACCTATTGGCGCGCGCTTCCCGCGAGTTCCGCGGTTACGAAGTTGGAAGAAGTAAAGATTTGGTAATATACGTATAAGCTTAAATGTTCGCTTATAAATTATGTCTTATAACTATTTGTTTTATTCTAGGTTTTGGTAGTTAGAATTACTCGAGCTGGTTCTAGGAGTTAAGGTAAGATTGATTTTATATTATGGTAATAATAGTGATAGTAAGAATAAGTAAATAAAAAAAAGAAGTTGAAATTTCGGGTGACGTTACACTGTATAAATAAACGTGAAAATTCGAATAGCATCGAGAGTTTTATCAAACAGAATGTGGAAGGCCATAGTTTCGACGAAAAGGTAAGTTTTCTCTCGGTATTCGACAGATTTCGCAGTTTAGGCGATAGTCTACCCTTTTTTCCAGATTTCACTATTTCCGAAACGGGAAATCGTATTTTCTGTATAAATAAACGTGAAAATTCGAATAGCATCGAGAATTTCATCAAACAGAATGTGGAAGGCCATAGTTTCGACGAAAAGGTAAGTTTTCTCTCGGTATTCGACAGATTTCGCAGTTTAGGCGATAGTCTACCCTTTTTCCAGATTTCACTATTTCCGAAAGGGGAAATCGTATTTTCTGTATAAATAAACGTGAAAATTCGAATAGCATCGAGAATTTCATCAAACAGAATGTGGCAGGCCATAGTTTCGACGAAAAGGTAAGTTTTCTCTCGGTATTCGACAGATTTCGCAGTTTAGGCGATAGTCTACCCTTTTTTCCAGATTTCACTATTTCCGAAACGGGAAATCGTATTTTCTGTATAAATAAACGTGAAAATTCGAATAGCATCGAGAATTTCATCAAACAGAATGTGGAAGGCCATAGTTTCGACGAAAAGGTAAGTTTTCTCTCGGTATTCGACAGATTTCGCAGTTTAGGCGATAGTCTACCCTTTTTCCAGATTTCACTATTTCCGAAAGGGGAAATCGTATTTTCTGTATAAATAAACGTGAAAATTCGAATAGCATCGAGAATTTCATCAAACAGAATGTGGCAGGCCATAGTTTCGACGAAAAGGTATGTTTTCTCTCGATATTCGACAGATTTCGCAGTTTAGGCGATAGTTTCGCCTTTTTTCCAGATTTCACTATTTCCGAAACGGGAAATCGTATTTTATGTATAAATAAACGTGAAAATTCGAATAGCATCGAGAATTTCATCAAACAGAATGTGGCAGGCCATAGTTTCGACGAAAAGGTATGTTTTATCTCGATATTCGACAGATTTCGCAGTTTAGGCGATAGTTTCGCCTTTTTTCCAGATTTCACTATTTCCGAAACGGGAAATCGTATTTTATGTATAAATAAACGTGAAAATTCGAATAGCATCGAGAATTTCATCAAACAGAATGTGGAAGGCCATAGTTTCGACGAAAAGGTAAGTTTTCTCTCGATATTCGACAGATTTCGCAGTTTAGGCGATAGTTTCGCCTTTTTTCCAGATTTCACTATTTCCGAAACGGGAAATCGTATTTTATGTATAAATAAACGTGAAAATTCGAATAGTGTCACGTCCCGCGACCTCCACTGAGCCCTCCTTACACTTCAGAACTCGTAAGAATCTAAAATTACGTTTAATTTAAGTATACACTCGTCAGAATGACATTTTTCATAATATAACAATACGTTAATAATTCATATACTTACTCAATTAATGTTCTTACCATTTAATTGTAGACTAGCTTTATATAATTCATTGCCAATTCCTCGTAGTCATGTAAGCGTATATAAAACAAATGAAAATTCAATATTATATATTGCATTAATTATTCAAGGTTAATTTGTTAATATCGATACTTACTTTATCATATAATTTACTTCATCTCCTAGATTCACACGCATTGCCTGGAAAGAACCTATATAATTAGTGCAGTACATAAATTATTATTCGACATTATGTCATCAACACCGTAATTATAATTAGGTTAGGTGTTACCTCGTGGTAGATATTTGTTATGGCATACAAGAAGCCGCGGATCTTATAATGTCTAATTAATATGCACGCTACGCCTTGTATGCAGTAGAGATATCTACTACATACATATAAATATATACATATATTCTCGCTATACTTACTACAATAACACGACACATGTGTCAAGCGTCACATAGGCGGAGCCGCCGAGCGCCATTACGAGCGTATACGCGCGCCATTTATACGCACCGGCTCACTACGATAACAGATCAACGTCTCACGCACGTCTAAGGATTACGATAACTATTACCACTAGGCGGTTAACTTGTTCCAAGTAAATTCACGTCTCGCGGAATACAAAATACGTGAAACTAATCAGGAGCATATAGTAATAGTTATATAGTAATAACTAATCAGAAGCTTATAATATATACAAGTGCAAAATTATACGAGACGTTCATCCGTGTATCGTCGCTGACCCTACGTGAGTGTTACTTCATCCAATATTCTAAGTTTAATTTAAACATTACTTGATCTCAACCTAATACAAATTCTTACTCGGTCTTATACTATCATATTTCCAATCGATCTTATACACGATCAAACTTATATCTTATACCTTATATCTATACCAAAAACCCTCATTGTAAATCGATCATTTATCGATCCTATACTCTGATTAACAAATCAGATCTAGCCTAATTCTTAAACTATTTCGATCTACGAATCGAATCCTAACAAATTCAAAATCTTTAGTTATAAGCATACATCCATATGTACATCTAAATCTTATCGATCTTAGATTCTATATCCAAAACTTATAGTCTATATCTAATTCCATATCAATTTTGTAAATTGTATTTGTCGTTAATATATATTCATTGTAACTACTGGTCAAACCCTTTACTCTTACGACTGACAATATATATATATATTCCATTTATATCTACCTTTATAAACTAACATTATTATTATCTGGCCATTAATTGAGACCCACTTTAAATATTCACGGAGTGTCTCAATTGGACAACTCACTCGCTCGTAAGCCCTATCATAATTAACATGTTTACTAGAATATGCCAAGGCGAGGACACCGAGCCGGTCGCAGAGAGCAGATTAGACGCCTAATCCGGCTCTACAATATACCGGGACAATACCACCCCGTCATAATTACCTCATCACCAACACCCGAACCTCCTTATCGTCTGATACCGATAACATTCAGCCAAAAACCTCGGGACTACCCGCTCAACCTACACCCGAGGGATCCGCGTGGGCTAATCCGCAACGCACCCCCAGCTCCCGGCCTGCCCCGGATAATAGCGGTCGAATCCCTCCGCCAAAGGATCGTACTACACGACCTAAACCCAGTCGACCCCAGAATCGCCACCGTAGCCCCCGTTCCTCGACCCGAATATACCCCGGATTCGGAGGGCGATGCCGACACAAGTTCTGATGATGACCGGTCAACGATCATCTTAGAATAAAATTATTACAATAATTACCCTAATAATAATAATAATAGTAATAATAATAACAAAATAAGAATAATAATCATAAGAATAAGAATAACAATAATGATAATAGTGGAATAAGTCTATAATAAAACTGAATACATTTGTGTATGTTATTTCTATTTTTCTATAGGTGTATATATATATACGAATAGATGGTGACAGCTGCCGAATTATGAAATTAATCACCTTCTGTTCGTTCGCTATCCTAACATAATAAATAAATATTTTTCCGAATCTCCACTATATTTCCTGCTTCTGTGCACTCCCAAGCTCTACGACGCTCTCGGGACGTAACAGAGTAGTAAATATAAAATTGGTGACAGAGCGGTGGGATACGACAAAGAAGGATACGACAAAGAAGGACATAGATTTCTTTTACCCGCTACGCTCTAATAACAAATTCAGTAACTTATTCAACTATTTATTCATTATATTTATTTTCTAGTCTTATTTATTATCAAAATGGCACACTCCGATCCCGAATACCTACCCGTTATCGAAGAATCAACCTCACCAACAGAACCTTCCTTAGCTTCTCTTCGTAGAACAATTCTTGAATTTGAAAATCCAAAAACCACAGAAGTTCCGCCACGAATACCCAAATTAGGAACCTTCTCTCCAAGCAACCGTAGCGAGCCTACACTTTTAGAAAACCTGCAATCTCAAATTAATTCCATAACAGAAATTCTTAAATCCTTATCTCTCGGAGACACATCGTCAACATCAGCTCCTGGGAAACTATTAGAGATTAGTGGGAAGTTACGATAAGAATAGCAGTTTATGGAACATTAGGTAACGCACGTGTTCACCGTTCGGGAGAGACGCGACTAATAAAGTAAAACAAAAGGTAAATAACAAAACACTGTCGTGATACAGTCGGTAACGCAGCACTTCAGCAATCACCGACGGATCGTATCTTCAACACGCCCCCTCGATCCGTTAGTCCGATCAGTCCAATAGTCCAAGCAATCTCAGATTTGCTCGAATCATGGGAGCAGCTAAACCTTTTGTTAGTAGGTCTGCCGCCATGTTTTCAGTGGAGACATGCTCGACGATCAATTTTCCTTGATTCAGCACTTCGCGAACGTAATGATGTCGAGTGTCAATATGTTTAGTGCGATTATGATGCACTGGATTCTCGGCAATTTTTCGTGCTCCTTCGTTATCACAAAAAATTATCATTTCGCGATCTCCCATGAATTGCAACTCCGTGAGAAATCTCGCCAAGAACGCTGCTTGTTTAGTGGCCTCCGTGAGTGCCATGTATTCGGCCTCGGTGGACGATAACGCTACGGTCCGCTGTTTCCTCGATTCCCACGACACAGGATTCCCTCCGAGGATGAAAGTATGTCCGGTGTAGGATCTCCTATCGATGGTGCAGCCTGCCCAATCGGCGTCCACGTACCCCTTCAACTGGTCTCCTGTCCTCTTATACCTCAATCCGAGTTCAGGCGTTCCCTTTAGGTAGCGTAACACCCTTTTTGCAGCCGTCCAATGAGTCGAACCATAACATGTTCCGAATTGGCTCAAGTGACTCACCGCAAAGGATATGTCCGGACGAGTACACGTGGCAACATATATCAATGATCCGATTAGCTCACGATAAGGATATCTATCCGGATCCCAATCCTCTTCTCGGCATGGTACCAACTTCTCGCCTTGATTCAATGGTGTTGATATTGGGTTCGCCTCCGACATGTCAAATCTCTCAAGAATATCCTGGATGTACTTTCTCTGGGTCATTGATATCCCCGTTTTGTCTTGACAAAACTCAATTTCCAGACAATAGGAAACAGGTCCAAGACTCTTCACATCGAGCTCTCTCGATAGGAATTTCTTCAGCTTCATGATCTCGGTGTCTCTCGCCGACGCCATCAGAATATCGTCTACGTATGTAGCTATCGCCAGGAAATTTTTCCCATTCCCTTTGACGAATATACAAGGATCCGCGGTTGACTTTCTCGCGCCAAACTTGCTTAAAAGACTGCATAACTTCTCGTTCCAACAACGTCCGGCTTGCTTTAATCCGTACAACGCTTTGTTGAGGATACATACCTTGTCTCCGCTTTGCATATCTGAAAGCATTTGCTGCGCTCCTCGTTTGACCTCGCTATTCCCGGTTTCTCTTTCGGCTAAGGATTCGAGTCCCAATTTAATGTGCCTTGGAACCTCCATGTAGATCCTCTCATTTAGTTCACCGTTTAGATACGCCGTGGTCACATCCAGTTGTTCGACGATCAAACCTTTCTCAGCAGCGATTGCCATCATGGTTCGAATCGACTCCATTCGGGCCACTGGTGCAAACGTGTCCTCAAAGTCAACACCTGTGCGTTGAGCATAACCCCTTGCGACGATGCGCGCTTTCCGGCGCTCAAGAGTTCCGTCCTCTCTTAATTTGTTTCGAAAAACAATGCGGCTTCCTATCACAGGCGCGTCGTCGGGTCGATCTACGAGCTTCCACGTTCCATTCTTGATGATTGATTCCAGCTCGCGTGCTATCGCATCATGCCATTCGTTGGCATTGGGACCTTCAATTGCCTCTTTTACTGGAATTTCGGTCAGACAAGCGATTTCCTCCGGATTGTGAGCTAGGTTGACCTGATGAAACAACTTTCTGGGTCTTCCTCTGAATCCCGTGCGTTGTAAACGTGGTCGTCCTCGACCTCGCCTTTGGATTCTGCTTTCGATTTCGACTTCTTCTTCGTCGTTCGCATTTTCCTCTTCGTCATCGTCTCGTCTGACTTCGTCTGCAGATGATGTGACTGGTTCTTCACTAGAACTCTCCGATGTGGAATTCATGCGATCCTTCGACTGAATCTCAAATACGACACTGTCGTCCTTTGCGTCTTGTAGCTCCAATAGCTCGTCGCACTTCCCGTTCATCGTTGGTTCGAACTTACCATCCGTGAACTTTACGTCGCGTGCCACTTCTACTTTTCTGTCATTCGGCAGCCAAATGCGGTAAGCCTTCGAAGTCTCCGAATAGCCTACAAATATTCCTTTTCTCGATCGCGGTTCAAATTTTTCTTTTCCGGGCTCTCTCCTTAAGGTGATTACCTCACATCCGAACTCCTGGAAATGTCCGACATTCGGAATTTTTCCTTTCCATGCCTCATAAGGCGTTTTACCTTCGAGATGATTCGTAGGGCATCTATTTCGTATGAAATTAGCCGTGTTAATCGCCTCTGCCCAGAGCGATGGTGGTACCGAAGACTGCAGCATCAAACACCGAGCCATGTCGAGAAGTGTTCTATTCTTTCGCTCTGCAACGCCGTTCTGTTGTGGCGTGTGCGACACCGTGAGTCGTCTACCAATTCCGTTCTCCCTTAAGAACGTATCGAATTTTTCATTGCAGTACTCTTTCCCATTGTCGGACTGTAAGAACTTTATTCTTCTCCCCGTTTGGTTTTCCACGAAGGCTTTATAATCTTTAAATGTTAGGAAAACGTCGCTCTTGTTTCGCAGAAAACGTGTTTCACACCACCTCGATGCGTCATCGATAAATGTGGCAAAATACTTCGAACCTCCCATTGACGTGGTTCGAAACGGACCACATAAATCGGTGTGTACTATCTCAAGTACAGTCGTTTTTCGTTCGGATGCCTTTGGGAATGCCGACCGAACCATTTTCCCTTTTGCACAGATTTCGCAAAATATGTCGTTTGCATCCGATTCTAAATTTAATCCCGTGACTGTTCCGTCTCGAAAACACCGGGTCAGGTTTCGATAATTCAAATGACCCATCCGCTTATGCCAAACTTCGATCGATTTCGGCTTTCTTCGGGAATTGTCGTCGCGAGCGGCTCTCGCGTCGACTTTTTGTTCCGTGGTCGTCAGGACGTAGAGACCGCCGCGTTCTCGTTCGGCTCTCACGATCGTCCTTTTCTTCGCGTCCATGACCGTCGCGCCATCGCTATCGAAAATCACTGAATATCCCTTATCACAGATTTTTCCGACCGAAAGAAGATTTGTCCGTAGGTCGAGCACGTGAAGAGTCTCGTTTAGTCTCACCATCTTCGTCATACCGTTGACGTTGGCTTCCAGACTAACGACTCCTTTCCCTTTAATTTCCGCACACGCGTTGCTCGCGAGATTCACTCTTTCGATCACGGATTTGCGAATGTTCTCGAATTCATTAGCGTCACCACACATGTGCGTCGTGCACCCACTGTCCAAGCACCACACTTTGTTGTCTTTCACGTCTTCGGCCCGAAAAACTTTACCGTCACTCGAATCTTTCGTGACCGCGCACAAACTCACTCCGTTCGCCGTATTCGCGTCGTCCGAATTTCGCACGGTTTCCGTGCAATCGGCGGCTTTATGTCCAATCTTTCGACATCGGAAGCACTTGTATTTAAATTTGTCCTTTTGTTGTTGCACCTTTGGATCTTTCTTCGATTCGTACTCCGTCCTTTTCGTCGCGCCCTTCCCCCTCTCAAACCTCTTTTTCACGAACATCGCACTCGTCGTGCCATCTCGACCTTGATGCTTTCTCGCCTCACTTTCCTCGAGAATTTTAATTCGTAGAGTTTCTGGTGTGGGTAAGGTATCGCGAGATTCTATCGCGCACCGGAAATTATCGAAGGATGCGGGAAGACTGTGCAGCAACATCACCGATAGCAAATCGCTATTAATGTCTACTTCCATTTCTCCGAGCCTATCTACCGTATCGAAAAATCTTACGATGTGCTCGTGCACGTCGTCACCTTCACTCATGTGATAGTATGTCAATTGTTTGATGAGCGTCGCCTTTCTTGCCGGTCCCGACGATTGAAACACTTTTTGCAATTTCGTCCACAACTCATGTGAAGTATTACAATCCTTTACTTGTTTCAGCTCCGATGGTTTAATCGCAAGGATGATGTCCGCGCGCGCTTTTCCATCCTCGATTTCCCATCGTCTTGCCTTTTCCGCTGAATCGGCATCTCCCGGGATTATCATGGGTTTCGTTATCCTTCCGCTTGCGTATTCCCATTCGTCGTTTTTAAACAACAACGCTTGCATTTGGATTCGCCATGTGTCGTAGTTATTCCTGCTTAATAACTCGATTCGCACCGAACTGGACGCCATTGTGACTCGATCAGTCTCTTACGCGTTCACGAATGTTCTTACACCGAACACGCGATTGAATTCGCCTATTTATATTCTCCGCTATTTATCCACGCACTTCACGATGCTCTGGGCCCATAACCTATTAGAGATTAGTGGGAAGTTACGATAAGAATAGCAGTTTATGGAACATTAGGTAACGCACGTGTTCACCGTTCGGGAGAGACGCGACTAATAAAGTAAAACAAAAGGTAAACAAAACAAAACACTGTCGTGATACAGTCGGTAACGCATCACTTCAGCAATCACCGACGGATCGTATCTTCAACAGAAACTAACAAATGTTTGTAGTACTACTAATCCTAACAATTTTAATTCACAAATTTCTTTAAGGGACGCATTGGAAACAGTTCCACAATTCGACGGTACGAATATACCGGTATTCCAATTCGCTCGGGCATGTAAACGCGCAAAAGATACAATCGCTAATTACTCCGAACCAGATTTAGCTCGTCTTCTCCGAAATAAACTCACGGGTCATGCTTATTTGGCGATAGAAGATCATCATTTTAACACGGTAGACGCACTCGTAAATAGACTCAAGCAAGTTTTCGCACCAGCAAAAACTTCCAATCACTTACGTGGCGAACTCGCGAATATTACAAAACGTCCTAAGGAAAGTATTTTAGACTACATTAGCCGCATAAAAGATTTGCAATCAGCAATTTTAGATTCCGAAAAGGAACGCCACAGAGCAACACACAGTGAATGGAGGAAAGAAATAGACGAATTCACCTTAGAATCATTTATTAATGGCCTTCCGCCGGAAGAAAGATTACACATGCGAGTATCAGGCTTCCGCGACCTGCACGATGCTTTCGATAAAAGCATCCAAGTCACGAAAAGCATTGAAAGAGATCACCAAATTTTTTCGGCTCACAGCTCCGAATTCCAGTAAACCAATTCAACAAAATCCAGAAACTAAATGTCAATTGTGTGACAAATACGGTCATACCGCGCGCCAGTGCCGTACGCGTATCCCGTACACAAATAATTTTAAGCCTACAACTCATTTGCATAATCCAAATAATAATAATAGCAATAAGAATAATGTTAATATAAATAAATCTCCTCCATTTCGCGAAGTTCCAACGTGTCATTATTGTAAAAAATTAGGTCATTCGATTAACGAATGCCGGAAACGGGCCTACGCGAATCTCATAAAAGATTCGGGAAACGCGCAGGTTCCCCCGACGAAACTGGGCGAACCGTCCGGGGGAACATCCGCAGAATCGCGTCCAATCTTTCCAATAACGAGCGAAACACCGTCCAGTTCGAATCAAGAATAGCTTCAATTAATTTAGACAAAGGGAAAAACGTACCCTCTATCATCATCGAATCCGTAGATTTCAATTGCCTCACGGAATTTATGATCGACACAGGCTCAGAATTAAATATTGTAAAGCAATCTACATTAAAAAATCAAACGCCCATAAATATTCAGAATATCTATCAACTATCGGGTATCACCGATCAATATGTAAAAACACTCGGTACCACGACTCTCAATCTCTTTGGACATAATGTCATAATTCACGTGGTAACCGACGATTTCCCTATAGAATACGGCGGTATTCTCGGGTCAGAATTTTTCAAAAATCATAAAGTAAAAATCGAATACGCCGATGAATATATCGAATTCAACGGTGTAGTAATTCCATTCAATAAAAAGGAAACGGTGGTAGTTCCTCCCCGAACGAGTCTCGTCTCCCACGTTAATTTAAAAGGCACGACTTTGAAGGAGGGTTATATCCCACGTTTGTCCGCGTGTGACGGTGTATACTTAGGTAATGTAGCCGTACGCAACACAAATGGCAGGGCCTTCCAACGTGTAATTAACACGAGAGAGGAGGAAGTCGAATTGGAAATACCCACTGTCGAACTAAAAGATTACGAACTCACTGAACCTCCAAAAATCTCAAAATCTCTCGCGGAACCACGGAGTATTCAAAAATCAAAATCCTCCGAATCTCTTAAAAATACTCCTGGTACCGACAAGATCTTAGGATCTTCTTCCAATTCTTCTAATTCTTCTAATTCTTCTAATTCTTCTAATTCTAATTCTAATTCCAATTCTAATCAAATTACCCGACGCGGTAATCTATCTACAAATTCGGAGATTCAAAGAAATCGTAATCTATCGCGCAATATTTATCAAATAAATATTACAGAACCTCGTATCAACCAATTAAAAGAATCACTACGTCTCGAACATTTAAATCTAGAAGAGAAAAATCATGTCGAATATCTCATATCAAAATATCATTCCGTCTTTCATCTACCCGATGAATCGCTCGAGTGTACTGACGTTATTCATCATTCAATTGTAACTACCGATAACGCTCCAGTACACACGAAACAATACAGGTTCCCGCCGATCCATAAAGAGCAAATCAACAAACAAGTCAACGAATTATTAGAAAACGATATTATTCGTCCGTCAGTTTCTCCTTATAATTCCCCTTTATGGATCGTGCCCAAAAAACCAGACGCAGATGGCAATAAGCGATGGCCTATGGTAATCGATTATAGAAATATAAACAAAAAGACAATCGGCGATGCGTATCCACTCCCAAATATCAGTGAAATTCTAGATCAATTGGGAGGTGCTAAATATTTTTCTATTTTTGACTTAGCTTCTGGATTTCACCAGATACCAATGAATAAAGCCGACGCATCAAAGACTGCCTTTTCGACCCCGTATGGTCACTACGAATTTTCACGAATGCCTTTTGGACTCAAAAATACGCCAGCAACGTTCCAACGATTAATGGATCACGTACTTACCGGTATGCAGGGTATAGAGATGTTCGTGTACCTCGATGATATAGTTTTATACGCAAGTTCACTAAAGGAACACGACATCAAATTTAAAAAATTAGCCGAAAGATTAAAAGAAGCGAATCTCAAACTACAACCCAGTAAATGCGAATTCTTAAGGAAAGAAGTTATGTATTTGGGCCATATTATTTCAGAGAAGGGTGTACGACCCGATCCAAAGAAAATCGAAGCCGTACAAAATTTTCCAATTCCAAAAAAACCAAAATCTATGAAGCAATTTCTCGGTCTTACCGGATACTATCGAAAATTCATACCAAACTTTTCTAGAATCGCACGGCCTTTAACTACTTTGCTTAAGAAAAACACACCGTATACCTGGAGCGATAAGCAAGAACAAGCATTTGTGTATTTAAGGGATGAACTTTGTAAGGAGCCTATACTCCAATATCCCAATTTCACGCGCGAATTCAATGTAACTACCGATGCTTCCGAATACGCTATTGGTGGAGTATTAACTCAAGGACAACCAGGAAAAGATTTACCAATCGCTTATGCGTCACGAACATTAAATCAAGCTGAAACAAATTATTCAACGATAAAAAAGGAACTACTAGCTATCGTCTATTGAATCAATCATTTTAGACCATATTTGTACGGTCGCAAATTCACGCTACTAACAGATCATCGACCTCTAGTATGGCTACATAGAGTCAAGGATCCAACTTCCAGACTCGTACGATGGCGTCTTAAGCTCGCCGAGTACGACTACGAAATCCACTATCAACCCGGAAAACAAAATCAATTAGCGGACGCACTCTCGAGGAACGTCCCATCCAAGGAGCATGCTGAAGTGCTTCCGATCAGACGACGAACCAGTTCTAGCGATGAATCACAGTTCAGTTTCCCACCAACGAGGAAGAAACAAAAAACGTCCAACGAATCCGAATCTTCACCCAGGGAACCTGAAAAAGAAATCGAATCAGCTCCGAACGAGGAAGCAACAAACCTACCATTCACGGAAGAACTCGACGAGGATGTCTTCGAAAACGTGAACACAGGTCACAATCCAACTTCAAACGACGACATCTCCATTAATCCAAGCATCGAATCTATAAACGACATCCTAAACACAACAATAGAAGATCAAGAACAAAGTCCAATGGACCACAGCGATACATTGTCAGAATCATCCGAAGATAATACCATAACTTCGACAGAAGAAATCTTTGAACCTCTATCACGGGAATATCAATTTCACGGAAATCAAAGCGTATCAAAAATCACAGAATCCAGGGACCCATTACACCTACGTAACGACAACCTCGTAATTTTCATCGACTGCAGAGGAAATCCCGTCGACGCAGGTGCTGAAAATTTAAAAGAAACAAGGTTACTACCAAATTACAATCATCTAACTCCCGGAAGAGCATCCGTCCACAAATTAAACAGTAATACCTTAATAAGTTTACCAATTAAGGAAACGTCGCGAACTCCACTCGATATGGACATCTTTAAAAATTCTCTGGAGTCACTACGCGATGTCATACAGGAATTACACCTGGAAACAATCAGTATAGCAAAAACTTCCAAAATCGACAACATTTCATGGTCATCCGTTCAAGAAATGATACAAAGTTACTTACAAGACTCACAAACCACTATTACAATATGCTTACAGCTCGTACACATTCCAGCAGAAAACCAACGTCACGAAATCATCGAAGAAAATCACAAGTCCGCAGTAGGTGGACATAAGGGTGTCAATAAAACCTACAAACGAATCAGACACAATTATTTCTGGCAGGGAATGAAAAAGGATATACAAAGATACATCCGACAATGTTTGGACTGTCAACGCAGTAAATTGGTCCGTGTAAAAACTCTACAGCCCATGGTTCTCACTGATACACCTGGAGCTGCCTTCGACAAGATTGGATTGGACATCGTCGGTCCATTGCCAACCACTAAAAAGGGAAACACCTACATCTTAACGATACAAGATCTATTAACAAAATTCTCTCTTGCAATTCCTTTACCTGAAGCAACGTCACTCCGCATAGCAGATGCCTTCGTTAAAGAATTTATTTGCCGATTCGCCGCACCGAAGGTTATCCTACCGGATCAAGGAAGTAATTTCATAAGCAGTTTCATGAAAATTATTACACGGAAATTCTGTATTAAACAATGCAAAACCACAGCCTTTCGCCCACAATCAAACGGAAAAGATACGTCGTCGGTGAAAATATTTTCAATTCGGACTTAGTCTCGGCACGGAGAGGCTACCGAGAACCGCTACCGACGACGACTTTCTGATTAATTTAAAAATCAACCGTAAGAGATAGAGCCGTGGTTCATTAAGCAAAAGTGTTTCAAATACGCTCCTATAACTGAACATAACATTTAAAAGGTACCTCGTCGGTGAAACTAATTTCAGTTCGGACTTAGATTTTTTTCCTACCGAGTGGCTACCGTGAAGAGTCGCCGACGACGACTTTAGAAATGATTTAAAAATCAACCGTAAGAGATAGAGCCGTGGTTTATTAAGCAAAAGTGCGTCAAATACGCTCCCATAACTGAACATAACATTTAAAAGATACGTCGTCGGTGAAAATATTTTCAATTCGGACTTTGTCTCTGTACGGAGAGGCTACCGAGAACCGTAACCGACGACGACTTTCTGACTAATTTAAAAATCAACCGAAAGAGATAGAGCCGTAGTTTATTAAGCAAAAGTGCTTCAAATAAGCTCCTATAACTCAATCTAACATATAAAAGGTACCTCGTCGGTGAAAATAATTTCAGTTCGGACTTGGATTTTTTCCTACCGAGTGGCTACCGTGAAGAGTCGCCGCCGACGACTTTAGAAATTATTTAAGAATCAACCGTAAGAGATAGAGCCGTGGTTTATTAAGCAAAAGTTCTTCAAATACGCTCCCATAACTGAACATAACATTTAAAAGATACGTCGTCGGTGAAAATATTTTCAATTCGGACTCAGTCTCTGTACGGAGAGGCTACCGAGAACCGCTACCGACGAAGACTTTCTGATTAATTTAAAAATCAACCGTAAGAGATAGAGCCGTGGTTTATTCAGGAAAAGTGCTTCAAATACGCTCCTATAACTGAACATAACATTTAAAAGATACGTCGTCGGTGAAAATATTTTCAATTCGGACTTAGTCTCTGTAGGGAGAGGCTACCGAGAACCGATACCGACGAAGACTTTCTGATTAATTTAAAAATCAACCGAAAGAGATAGAGCCGTAGTTTATTAAGCAAAAGTGCTTCAAATAAGCTCCTATAACTCAATCCAACATTTAAAAGGTACCTCGTCGGTGAAAATAATTTCAGTTCGGACTTGGATTTTTTCCTACCGAGTGGCTACCGTGAAGAGTCGCCGCCGACGACTTTAGAAATTATTTAAAAATCAACCGTAAGAGATAGAGCCGTGGTATATTAAGCAAAACTGCTTCAAATACGCTCCCATAACTGAACATAACATTTAAAAGATACGTCGTCGGTGAAAATATTTTCAATTCGGACAGTCTCTGTACGGAGAGGCTACCGAGAAGCGCTACCGACGAAGAGTTTCTGATTAATTTAAAAATCAACCGTAAGAGATAGAGCCGTGGTTTATTCAGCAAAAGTGCTTCAAATACGCTCCCATAACTGAACATAACATTTAAAAGATACGTCGTTGGTGAAAATATTTTCAATTCGGACTTAGTCTCTGTAGGGAGAGGCTACCGAGAACCGATACCGACGAAGACTTTCTGATTAATTTAAAAATCAACCGAAAGAGATAGAGCCGTAGTTTATTAAGCAAAAGTGCTTCAAATAAGCTCCTATAACTCAATCCAACATTTAAAAGGTACCTCGTCGGTGAAAATAATTTCAGTTCGGACTTGGATTTTTTCCTACCGAGTGGCTACCGTGAAGAGTCGCCGCCGACGACTTTAGAAATTATTTAAGAATCAACCGTAAGAGATAGAGCCGTGGTTTATTAAGCAAAAGTTCTTCAAATACGCTCCCATAACTGAACATAACATTTAAAAGATACGTCGTCGGTGAAAATATTTTCAATTCGGACTTAGTCTCTGTACGGAGACGCTACTGAGAACCGCTACCGACGAAGACTTTCTGATTAATTTAAAAATCAACCGTAAGAGATAGAGCCGTGGTTTATTCAGCAAAAGTGCTTCAAATACGCTCCTATAACTGAACATAACATTTAAAAGATACGTCGTCGGTGAAAATATTTTCAATTCGGACTTAGTCTCTGTAGGGAGAGGCTACCGAGAACCGATACCGACGAAGACTTTCTGATTAATTTAAAAATCAACCGAAAGAGATAGAGCCGTAGTTTATTAAGCAAAAGTGCTTCAAATAAGCTCCTATAACTCAATCCAACATTTAAAAGGTACCTCGTCGGTGAAAATAATTTCAGTTCGGACTTGGATTTTTTCCTACCGAGTGGCTACCGTGAAGAGTCGCCGCCGACGACTTTAGAAATTATTTAAGAATCAACCGTAAGAGATAGAGCCGTGGTTTATTAAGCAAAAGTTCTTCAAATACGCTCCCATAACTGAACATAACATTTAAAAGATACGTCGTCGGTGAAAATATTTTCAATTCGGACTCAGTCTCTGTACGGAGAGGCTACCGAGAACCGCTACCGACGAAGACTTTCTGATTAATTTAAAAATCAACCGTAAGAGATAGAGCCGTGGTTTATTCAGCAAAAGTGCTTCAAATACGCTCCTATAACTGAACATAACATTTAAAAGATACGTCGTCGGTGAAAATATTTTCAATTCGGACTTAGTCTCTGTAGGGAGAGGCTACCGAGAACCGATACCGACGAAGACTTTCTGATTAATTTAAAAATCAACCGAAAGAGATAGAGCCGTAGTTTATTAAGCAAAAGTGCTTCAAATAAGCTCCTGTTACGTGCCAAGCACATATAAAAAATTAAATATAAAAAGAAAGAGGAAGTTAAAATTCCTGAGTAGGCATCACACGTGCCCGATCTTACGACACGGTATCGATGAACTATTAGTCTGCAAAAACTGAATTTAAGCAACCGCGAATATTCTCCGAACAGCGGCCACGTTTCGCTAATAAGCAAAATTGCAATAGCGAGAGGCTGTGGATGAGGGCGGGTTGATGAACTTTGGCGGAATTCTTTGAACAGGAAACGGGTGATTTCCTAAGTGGGAAGAATGAGCACAGCTCTTGGAATTCCCCCCCTTAGCGGTTCTAAAATCAACAAAAAGGAGCAGGAAATCACCGCAAGTTGCAATCGTTAGTCAAATCGCGAGGTGCGTGGCGTTTTGCCCTTGTTGCTATTTTGAGCCAGAGTTCGGGTTAAATTAGTGAAGTTACTTCCATAATTACCGAAGGACTCAGCAAACAAGAATTATTCAGATCAAAATCAATCTCCACCCTCATACATTAAATTTTTCTTTATAGTATTTATAGTAGTTTATCGTATTTATATTATAGTGAAAACAGAAGTGAAAAGTTCATCAGCCATTCCTTCATCTTCGGCTCCCTCAGCAAACATTGCTTGCAAGATAGTATTCATTGGTGAGTTTCCATACTTATGTTAGCATCGCGATACGAGGACCCAAACATATGTTTATATGCTTGTCGGAATTTCCCTTGGGCCCATTCGTAAATTTAGCACGTTAGGAATTTACCAATCTAAGACTCCAACTAAAACAAGTATTGTAAAATTGTCATCCATTCTGGACTCCGATATTTCTGAACTATTCCGTGTAATTGTTTTTGTATAATGTGAAGAACCAATAGAACAGGCCAATAAGGTATTCATCCTCTATTCTGCGTTAACACCTATTTCATTCCTGACCTATGCGCGGATTCCGTATGGAATCTTAGATGATACAACCCATCCTAAATTAAATTTATTCAAGCGTTACGCGCGGAACGGCTAACCGCTCGGCCCACGAAATAATTCCTTACGCACGTAACAGGCTGAATTGGTGTCAGAAGTGGGATACGTATTGTCAATTAGCGCATGTGTTAATGCAGAATAATTAAAGGATCGTATAGATTTCGAGATTCGCACACTGTTGCCCGGATGGTTCAAATAATCAACATCAATTATAATTACACGATAGCGATTGCTGAATTTTCCTTCACTTAATTTATCAAAATGGCCACAAATTCCTCTCGTAATGCAGCAGCACAAGTTTCTGCAAATGTTTCATTGGACGAATTACACGTTACTAATTTGATGATGGCTTCTATGGCTGAATGCTTCACAATTCAACACAGTACACTAAACATTCCTTTCTTTGACGGGAAAAACATTCCCCTTAAAAATTTCTTAGGTGACGTTCAAAATGGTGCATTCTATGTGCCACCAGCACTGGAAACTTCATATGTAAGGGCAATATTAGGAAAATTGCAGGGAACAGCGAGAGATAGTATTTGGGGTAAAAATTTTCAAAAATTAGATGATCTCATAAAACATTTAAAGGAAAGATTTGCGCCAGGTAAAACATATCCATACTACCATCACGAAATAGAAAATATCCGAATGAGACGCGGAGAAGCGGTCAGTGACTTTGCAGATCGATTAAATATCCTAATCAGCGGTGCTCGAGTCGCTTTAGAAGATAAATATGGAGAACGCGCTAATCAAATGATGGCTCCCGTAGAGGAATGTGCTTTAGAGGCTTTTATTCGAGGATTACCCGACGAAATTGCTATCGCGGTTGATTCGCGTGAACCAAAGAAAATACAGGACGCTGTAAAAATTGCTGCACGAATAGAAACCCGAATGAAATCAGGAATAATCCCCGGTGGTGAACCTTCGCGGTTAATGTTATCACAACATTCAGTTCCGAATCCAGATTCTCGTGACTTACCTACCACCTACACAAACCGCTCCCAAACCTTGCGAGAGCAAGATTCGAGGAGTCCCAGTCCCATGAGAAATCCGAATTATAATCGCGCAAATTCACCGATTACCATTCTAAAATCTGCACGTCCTACATCACCTGTTCCTTACAAGCCTCACCATTATCCGTTGCCACCGCATCCTTATCCATACTATCCACCGTATTTTTATCCACCAATGCCATATCCGCCTTACAGTCCAATATACGATCACCCTCAATCTTTCCATATGAATCCAAACTTGACTAATCATACTCTAACCAGAGCAAATTCTCCAACCCCAGTTCCTTCGCGAAGCATTGAACCCTCAAGATCCAACACACCCACTAACCAAAATTCCAGATCTTCTTCCCCTATCCCAACATTTGAGCATTTTAACTCGAATTCGCCGAGAAGGAACAGTGAAAATTTAAACTCCCGCACAACTCGTCGTGCCGGCGCGACGGCGAGTTACTCGAATCAGGAGCGTCGAACAGTAAAATTTTTGGAAGCAGAGGAATCGTCTATTCCTATAAACGACAGCAAGAATCACCATTAATTAAAATGTCTGCGAAAGAATTACGCAATAAATCTGGTTTATTTTTGGTTGATACAGGCGCAGATATAAATCTGATAAAATTAAATGCTTTGCACGAAGACGTCGAAGTAGACATTCAGGAATCAGTCTCTATAACTGGAATTACCCCGGAAAAATTGAGAACCTTAGGAACAACTACCGTTACACTTTTGGAACAACCAGTTAAATTTCACGTCGTCCGATCATCGTTTCCCTTGAATAATGATGGAATTTTAGGCAAAGATTACCTACGTCAAGAGCAGGCGGAAATCTCGTTCGCTCATAATACCTTAGTTACAAAAACAGAACCCATCAGACCTTTTAGATTCATTGGGGAAGAACCAAATCATAAATCTAAACGTAGTCCTCGTTCGCAAATTCTTACGATTAAAGCTCGCACTCGTCAACCGATAGCTATAGACGTGGTTAATTCAGAAATAAAAGAAGGATACTTGCCAAAGTTAGAATCAGTAGAAGGCTTATACATAGGCGAAGCAGCTGTTAGTGTACGCGATGGTGTCTGTCACGTATTAGCAATTAATACGTTGGAAGAAGACATACAAGTCGAGGTTACTCCACAAGAAGTAATTCCCTTTGAATACTATGATTTTCCAGAAGAAGAATATTTCGATTCAGACTCAGAAGTTCAAAATTTGCCCATAGTTCACGATAGGTTTTTCGAAATTCTAAAACGTTTGCGTTTAGATCACCTAAATGACGAGGAACGAGACCATATAATCGAAATTATAGAAGAATACCCAAATCGCTTTTATTTGCCAGGAGACCAATTACCTTTCACCCCGTTAATAAAACATACAATTCCGACATCAGATGATTTACCGATTAATACTAGACAGTATCGCTTTCCACCGGTTCACAAGGAAGAAATACATCGTCAAATTTTGACAAAATTAAACAATAGGATAATTAAACCATCAAATTCGCCTTATAATTCACCTCTCTGGATCGTCCCTAAGAAACCTGATTCTCAAGGAAGACCCAGGTGGAGAATGGTAATTGATTTTCGCAAACTTAACGAAAAAACGATAGGAGATGCATATCCGTTACCAAATATAACCGATATTCTGGATCAATTAGGCCAAGCTAGATATTTCTCGATCATCGATCTCGCGAGTGGATTCCAACAAATAGAGATGGATCCAAAGGATAGGGCTAAAACAGCCTTTACAACTCCTAATGGGCACTACGAGTATATCCGTATGCCCGAAGGTTTGAAAAATGCACCTGCCACCTTTCAACGGCTTATGGATCAAACGTTACGTGGTTTGCAGGGAACGGAAGTTTTCGTTTATCTCGATGACATTGTAGTGTACGCAAAAACTCTTGAAGAACACGGAAAGAAAATTCGTAGATTATTTAATCGGTTAGAAAAAGCTAAATTAACATTACAACCCGATAAATGTGAATTTTTGAAAACTGAAGTAGCATACCTAGGACATATAATTAGTCAAAAGGGTGTAAGACCAGATCCAAACAAGATTATAGCAGTAAAAAACTTTCCTCGACCAAAAACAGCAAAGAATGTCAGACAATTTTTAGGTTTAGCAGGTTATTATCGCAGATTTATTAAAGATTTTGCAGCAAAATCCAAACCATTAACAGAATTGTTAAAAAAGAACGCGACCTTCGTTTGGGGAAAGGAACAAAAACGTAGCTTCCAGGAATTACGAAAAGCGCTCTGTAGAGGTCCAATTCTTCAATATCCAAATTTAATAAGCCTTTCACTTTAACAACAGACGCCTCAGATTTTGCGATAGGAGCAATACTTAGTCAGGAGGTTGATGGAAACGATTTACCAATAGCTTATCTTTCTAGAACTTTAACAAACCCTGAGAAAAATTATTTCACCACCGAAAAAGAATGTTTGGCAGTATTATACGCAATTTTACATTTTAGGCCGTATCTTTACGGTAGGAAATTCACGTTAGTTAGCGATCACGAACCCCTGAAATGGATAGACTCCATAAAGGATCCAGGGCAACGTTTAATTCGATGGAGATTGAAATTGCGTGACTACGACTATAATTTCGTTCATAAAGCAGGAAAATTAAACACAAATGCAGACGCGTTATCCAGAAATCCTGTCGTTAAATTTAATCTCTCAGATACTAGCAGTACCGACTCTGACAGTGAACTTGAATCATCAAAAATTTTACCGATTCAAGAACAACCAGCGAAATCTAAATTTAGCTCAGCAGCAACCACATCTAGACCAATATCCAAATCAGTTTCGGAAGTACCCAGAAAACCAGGAAGGCCCATTGGATCGAAAAATAAACCAAAAATTTCAAACCCTTTAAATGTCAGTGCAATAGCAACTAGGACCCGAAATCAATTAAAACCCAACGTTTACATTCCACCACGACCTACAGTTCCATCGTCAGCAGATACGCCAGACGTAGATTCCGATAACTCACATGACGAGTCATCAGAACCACCCATATTACGGAAAAGAAAAAGTGTAATGCCAAGCCTGGATCTACACAAGAAAATTACTTCAAAGCATACGAAAGGGAAAACATTGGAACCAATTGCCGAGGACGTTCACACTGAAACAGTAGACGAGACAACAATAAACGCTGACACCATACTACTAGAATTACAACCACCAGCAGAGGACAGTGACGATGGCGTTTTTCTAGATGACGAACGAAGACTGTCTATAAACAAACAGGAATTACATGATTCTTTCAAACGTTTTGACGAATCTCTTAAAGAACACAGCGAAATTATGGAAGAATCATCAGGTAATACTTCGGACACTGACGAACTAGACGACGTAGAGTTAAATAATAGAATAGGAAAATTACTTAAACAATATGGAACAGAAGGACATGATAAATCAAAACCTGACTGTACATTGGAAACATCCGAGCAGACCAAAATTCATTGGCAACCCCATAGATCCACATTACCTACTCCTATTCCACATTCTAAACCATTGGCATTGTCAACTCCTTTTCCAGCTTCACCAATCAATACGAGACAGAATGCACTTCTACCAGGACACTTCAGTGAAACTAAATCAAAATCTCTTGGTATACCAAGGCGAATAATTCCAAGGACGGTATCAGGTAACGAGACGTACTGCACTGGCATCCAGCTGACTCAGGGAATTCCCCCGGATATCACACCTAGCTCTCCCGTAAATCTTTCTCGGAAACCACAGCGCTCTTCAAAGAAATTAATTAATATTAGCCGAGAAAATTTGACCTACTCACATGATAATTATGTTCACTTTATTTCTGCTGATTGCGAATTGACAACATCCGTAGGAAAATTGCTAACAGATATAGGCGCTATCAGTGTTGAAAATTTCAGAGAAATTAAACCAAAGGAAGGTCAAGTACTAATCACTAGACAGGGAAAGTACAAAATATTTAGCATCGTTGTGCAGAAACATCATTTTGACGAGACTTCCGTCGCGAAAATAAAAACCGGGCTTAGGAACTTAAAATTAATTCTTCCAAATTCCGATATTAATTCCTTTCGAATTTCAAAATCCGGTGATTATACCGATTCACTTACTCTCGAATCGCTAAAAGAAACCCTAACAGAAATCTTCGAGGAAATCGACATCAAAATTACAATTTGCCTTGGGAAAATTCAAATTCCACCCGAAGAACTTCGTCATAATATAATTTCAGAATTACATGAAGGCATAGTCGGCGGTCACAAAGGAGTAACTAAAACGTATCGTAGGATTCGCGAAAGATCCTATTGGCCAGGAATGAGGAATGATATTCAAAATTTCATTAGAACTTGCCATAGCTGTCAAGAAAATAAATTAGTCAGAACAAAAACGCGTGACCCTAGTTCATTTCCCGAAGATGATGATATGCTAACGTATAATTCATATCTTCGTGAATTGATAATTCGACTTTCCGAATCACAAATATTAGCCGGACAAAATTTAATTTCTGCTAAACATAAGTCTAAAGGATATTATGATGAAAAGGCACGACCATTCCCAGGAAAAGTAGGAGATATGGCTCGCGTTCTAGTAGAACCCAGGAAAGGAAAGTTCAGTACTCGATATCATGGTCCCTATAAAATAGTTGGAGTTTTGGAGAAAAATAATATTGTTTTGGAAGATGGTAATGGTAAAAGATTCATCAAACACGCAGATAAAGTAGAATTGGCTGCACAGTAATTTCCAAGTTCATAAAATACTAATCATTGATGCCTGATATTTGATAAGGAATGGCAATGGACTCGGCGATGCTCATCCTATTACTGGGGCTAGTAGCAGCGGATAAGAATAATTGCAATAGTTTTGTTTAGATAATACTAAATTTAAAAGATCAGGATGAGTTATATCGAATCACTTAAATCGATACTTACTCGGAAATTTACTTTAAGGAATCACAACCGACTCAAAACAAGTACACCAGCACATAAATTCTGTTTTTATTAATCACAAATCATATATCAAAAGAAAATCCAAATAATTTGGGAGACACATTAATAGTATCTCCACTGAATTCAATCCACTGTATGAATTCGATTGCAAATTGGACCAATTGGCAAAACAATCATCACAATGGAGAAGTTACATCACAACCAATTTCTTCAACTGGAGCAATACTACTCTGCAACCGAAGTATCATCATGCACATAATATTTTGGCCACTAATTAAGAAGAAGAGGAACAAGGAAGACAACCATCCAAACAACAGCACTAGAGGAAGACTCACAATCAACAACATCAAGAAATCGGGATTGTCGATTACCAAACTCAGAATGTTACACCTAATTATTTTATATTAATTTTCTTCTATTGTTTTGGTTGAAAACTTGTTGCATGCATTTATTTATTGTTTATTATCTTTTATTATTTTACTCTTGTTTGATTAATATTTACATGACCGAGAAAATGGACTCTGTCGAAAATACCATGAATAGATCCAGGAGGAGCGGAAGGAACGTAGCGTATGTTACCTTCAGCACCACCGAGGAGGCCGGAGCACTATCATTCTGTGTGATGTCATTCGTACGCAAAAAGCGAAAGACAAAGGAGACACTGAGCAAGTGAGCAGAGCTTGGCGTTCCCGGAGTGTCAACAACCTTCTCCAGGGAAACTCAACTGACATTGTCGGTTAACCAATAGCCTTATGGAAGTACAACATCCAAGCTTTACTACTAGGCAGTAGTTCGATTTGGACCTACTCTACGGAAAATGGTCCTAGACAATCATTATAACTTGTCATCATCAACATAAATCACGGAACAACTATCAGAACCGAAGTTCTTCGTGGACTCGGAAATCTTTCGACTCTGCGGCACCCTTCGACAAGAAATGTTAAGAAGCCAGGATGACGAGCTGGAGAGCATCCACTACATGACGTACGTGTCTCTGCCTTGCTGAAGCCTCTGTTATTACAACAACGGTCATCCTCGGAGGGATGCTGAATGGTTAGCGTATTCTCACGATTCTTTCGTTTAAACGCGATAAATTAAATATTTTATATTAGATCATCTGTACATTTTTCTAATAGTACTTTGCGAAATCCATATTTTTCTCATAATTTAGTTAAGCGAATCATGCACGAGCAATCAATCATAAGCAATAATTTATATTTCATATAAGTTCAACCATTTTATGTACAACCACCTGTTCAATAATTGCGAAAAATTGTATACATACGAACATCTCTCTAACTTAACCTACGGTTAAACATCATCGGGGACGATGATGATTCTAAGGGGGGAGGGGTGTTACGTGCCAAGCACATATAAAAAATTAAATATAAAAAGAAAGAGGAAGTTAAAATTCCTGAGTAGGCATCACACGTGCCCGATCTTACGACACGGTATCGATGAACTATTAGTCTGCAAAAACTGAATTTAAGCAACCGCGAATATTCTCCGAACAGCGGCCACGTTTCGCTAATAAGCAAAATTGCAATAGCGAGAGGCTGTGGATGAGGGCGGGTTGATGAACTTTGGCGGAATTCTTTGAACAGGAAACGGGTGATTTCCTAAGTGGGAAGAATGAGCACAGCTCTTGGAATTCCCCCCCCTTAGCGGTTCTAAAATCAACAAAAAGGAGCAGGAAATCACCGCAAGTTGCAATCGTTAGTCAAATCGCGAGGTGCATGGCGTTTTGCCCTTGTTGCTATTTTGAGCCAGAGTTCGGGTTAAATTAGTGAAGTTACTTCCATAATTACCGAAGGACTCAGCAAACAAGAATTATTCAGATCAAAATCAATCTCCACCCTCATACATTAAATTTTTCTTTATAGTATTTATAGTAGTTTATCGTATTTATAGTATAGTGAAAACAGAAGTGAAAAGTTCATCAGCCATTCCTTCATCTTCGGCTCCCTCAGCAAACATTGCTTCCAAGATAGTATTCATTGGTGAGTTTCCATACTTATGTTAGCATCGCGATACGAGGACCCAAACATATGTTTATATGCTTGTCGGAATTTCCCTTGGGCCCATTCGTAAATTTAGCACGTTAGGAATTTACCAATCTA
Source organism: Nysson spinosus (assembly GCA_910591585.2). NCBI lineage: Eukaryota > Metazoa > Arthropoda > Insecta > Hymenoptera > Crabronidae > Nysson > Nysson spinosus. The sequence continues at coordinate 49,490 of CAJUYC020000086.1, forward strand.
AGACTCCAACTAAAACAAGTATTGTAAAATTGTCATCCATTCTGGACTCCGATATTTCTGAACTATTCCGTGTAATTGTTTTTGTATAATGTGAAGAACCAATAGAACAGGCCAATAAGGTATTCATCCTCTATTCTGCGTTAACACCTATTTCATTCCTGACCTATGCGCGGATTCCGTATGGAATCTTAGATGATACAACCCATCCTAAATTAAATTTATTCAAGCGTTACGCGCGGAACGGCTAACCGCTCGGCCCACGAAATAATTCCTTACGCACGTAACACTCCTATAACTCAATCCAACATTTAAAAGGTACCTCGTCGGTGAAAATAATTTCAGTTCGGACTTGGATTTTTTCCTACCGAGTGGCTACCGTGAAGAGTCGCCGCCGACGACTTTAGAAATTATTTAAAAATCAACCGTAAGAGATAGAGCCGTGGTATATTAAGCAAAGGTGCTTCAAATACGCTCCCATAACTGAACATAACATTTAAAAGATACGTCGTCGGTGAAAATATTTTCAATTCGGACAGTCTCTGTACGGAGAGGCTACCGAGAAGCGCTACCGACGAAGACTATCTGATTAATTTAAAAATCAACCGTAAGAGATAGAGCCGTGGTTTATTAAGCAAAAGTGCTTCAAATGCGCTCCTATAACTCAATCCAACATATAAAAGGTACCCCGTCGGTGAAAATAATTACAGTTCGGACTTAGATTTTTTCCTACCGAGTGGCTACCGTGAAGAGTCGCCGACGACGACTTTAGAAATTATTTAAAAATCAACCGTAAGAGATGGAGCCGTGGTTTATTAAGCAAAAGTGCGTCAAATACGCTCCCATAACGGAACATACCATTTAAAAGATACGTCGTCGGTGAAAATATTTTCAATTCGGACTTAGTCTCTGTACGGAGAGGCTACCGAGAAGCGCTACCGACGAGGACTTTCTGATTAATTGAAAAATCAACCGTAAGAGATAGAGCCGTGGTTTATTAAGCAAAAGTGCTTCAAATGCGCTCCTATAACTCAATCTAACATATAAAAGGTACCACGGCGGTGAAAATAATTACAGTTCGGACTTAAATTTTTTCCTACCGAGTGGCTACCGTGAAGAATCGCCGCCGACGAGTTTAGAAATTATTTAAAAATCAACCGTAAGAGATGGAGCCGCGATTTATTAAGCAAAAGTGCTTCAAATACGCTCCCATAACTGAACATAACATTTAAAAGATACGTCGTCGGTGAACATATTTTCAATTCGGACTTAGTCTCTGTACGGAGAGGCTACCGAGAAGCGCTACCGACGAAGAGTTTCTGATTAATTTAAAAATCAACCGTAAGAGATAGAGCCGTGGTTTATTCAGCAAAAGTGCTTCAAATACGCTCCCATAACTGAACATAACATTTAAAAGATACGTCGTCGGTGAAAATATTTTCAATTCGGACTTAGTCTCTGTAGGGAGAGGCTACCGAGAACCGCTACCGACGACGACTTTCTGATTAATTTAAAAATCAACCGTAAGAGATAGAGCCGTGGTTTCTTAAGCAAAAGTGCTTCAAATGCGCTCCTATAACTCAATCTAACATATAAAAGGTACCACGGCGGTGAAAATAATTACAGTTCGGACTCAGATTTTTTCCTACCGAGTGGCTACCGTGGAGAGTCGCCGACAACCACTTTAGAAATTATTTAACAATCAACCGTAAGAGATGGAGCCGTGGTTTATTAAGCAAATGTGCGTCAAATACGCTCCCATAACGGAACATACCATTTAAAAGATACGTCGTCGGTGAAAATATTTTCAATTCGGACTTAGTCTCGGTACGGAGAGGCTACCGAGAAGCGCTACCGACGAAGAGTTTCTGATTAATTTAAAAATCAACCGTAAGAGATGGAGCCGTGGTTTATTAAGCAAAAGTGCTTCAAATACGCTCCTATAACTGAACATAACATTTAAAAGATACGTCGTCGGTGAAAATATTTTCAATTCGGACTTAGTCTCGGCACGGAGAGGCTACCGAGAAGCGCTACCGACGAAGAGTTTCTGCTTAATTTAAAAATCAACCGTAAGAGATGGAGCCGTGGTTTATTAAGCAAAAGTGCTTCAAATACGCTCCTATAACTGAACATAACATTTAAAAGATACGTCGTCGGTGAAAATATTTTCAATTCGGACTTAGTCTCGGCACGGAGAGGCTACCGAGAACCGCTACCGACGACGACTTTCTGGTTAATTTAAAAATCAACCGTAAGAGATAGAGCCGTGGTTTATTCAGCAAAAGTGCTTCAAATACGCTCCCATAACTGAACATAACATTTAAAATATACGTCGTCGGTGAAAATATTTTCAATTCGGACTTAGTCTCTGTACGGAGAGGCTACCGAGAAGCGCTACCGACGAAGACTTTCTGATTAATTTAAAAATCAACCGTAAGAGATAGAGCCGTAGTTTATTAAGCAAAAGTGCTTCAAATACGCTCCTATAACTCAATCTAACATTTAAAAGGTACCTCGTCGGTGAAAATAATTTCAGTTCGGACTTAGATTTTTTCCTACCGAGTGGCTACCGTGAAGAGTCGCCGCCGACGACTTTAGAAATTATTTAAAAATCAACCGTAAGAGATAGAGCCGTGGTTTATTAAGCAAAAGTGCTTCAAATACGCTCCCATAACTGAACATAACATTTAAAAGATACGTCGTCGGTGAAAATATTTTCAATTCGGACTTAGTCTCTGTACGGAGAGGCTACCGAGAAGCGCTACCGACGAAGAATTTCTGATTATTTTAAAAATCAACCGTAAGAGATAGAGCCGTGGTTTATTCAGCAAAAGTGCTTCAAATACGCTCCCATAACTGAACATAACATTTAAAAGATACGTCGTCGGTGAACATATTTTCAATTCGGACTTAGTCTCTGTACGGGGAGGCTACCGAGAACCGCTACCGACGAAGACTCTCTGATTAATTTAAAAATCAACCGTAAGAGATAGAGCCGTGGTTTATTAAGCAAAAGTGCTTCAAATACGCTCCCATAACTGAACATAACATTTAAAAGATACGTCGTCGGTGAAAATATTTTCAATTCGGACTTAGTCTCTGTACGGAGAGGCTACCGAGAAGCGCTACCGACGAAGAGTTTCTGATTAATTTAAAAATCAACCGTAAGAGATAGAGCCGTGGTTTATTCAGCAAAAGTGCTTCAAATACGCTCCCATAACTGAACATAACATTTAAAAAATACGTCGTCGGTGAAAATATTTTCAATTCGGACTTAGTCTCTGTAGGGAGAGGCTACCGAGAACCGATACCGACGAAGACTTTCTGATTAATTTAAAAATCAACCGAAAGAGATAGAGCCGTAGTTTATTAAGCAAAAGTGCTTCAAATAAGCTCCTATAACTCAATCTAACATATAAAAGGTACCACGGCGGTGAAAATAATTACAGTTCGGACTTAGATTTTTTCCTACCGAGTGGCTACCGTGAAGAGTTGCCGCCGACGAGTTTAGAAATTATTTAAAAATCAACCGTAAGGGATGGAGCCGCGGTTTATTAAGCAAAAGTGCTTCAAATACGCTCCCATAACTGAACATAACATTTAAAATATACGTCGTCGGTGAAAATATTTTCAATTCGGACTTAGTCTCTGTACGGAGAGGCTACCGAGAAGCGCTACTGACGAAGACTTTCTGATTACTTTAAAAATCAACCGTAAGAGATAGAGCCGTGGTTTATTAAGCAAAAGTGCTTCAAATACGCTCCCATAACTGAACATAACATTTAAAAGATACGTCGTCGGTGAAAATATTTTCAATCCGGACTTAGTCTCTGTGCGGGGAGGCTACCGAGAACCGCTACCGACGAAGACTCTCTGATTAATTTAAAAATCAACCGTAAGAGATAGAGCCGTGGTTTATTAAGCAAAAGTGCTTCAAATACGCTCCCATAACTGAACATAACATTTAAAAGATACGTCGTCGGTGAAAATATTTTCAATTCGGACTTAGTCTCTGTACGGGGAGGCTACCGAGAACCGCTACCGACGAAGACTCTCTGATTAATTTAAAAATCAACCGTAAGAGATAGAGCCGTGGTTTATTAAGCAAAAGTGCTTCAAATACGCTCCCATAACTGAACATAACATTTAAAAGATACGTCGTCGGTGAAAATATTTTCAATTCGGACTTAGTCTCTGTACGGGGAGGCTACCGAGAACCGCTACCGACGAAGACTCTCTGATTAATTTAAAAATCAACCGTAAGAGATACAGCCGTGGTTTATTAAGCAAAAGTGCTTCAAATACGCTCCTATAACTCAATCTAACATTTAAAATATACGTCGTCGGTGAAAATATTTTCAATTCGGACTTAGTCTCTGTACGGAGAGGCTACCGAGAAGCGCTACCGACGAAGACTTTCTGATTACTTTAAAAATCAACCGTAAGAGATAGAGCCGTGGTTGATTAAGCAAAAGTGCTTCAAATACGCTCCCATAACTGAACATAACATTTAAAAGATACGTCGTCGGTGAAAATATTTTCAATCCGGACTTAGTCTCTGTACGGGGAGGCTACCGAGAACCGCTACCGACGAAGACTCTCTGATTAATTTAAAAATCAACCGTAAGAGATAGAGCCGTGGTTTATTAAGCAAAAGTGCTTCAAATACGCTCCTATAACTGAACATAACATTTAAAAGATACGTCGTCGGTGAAAATATTTTCAATTCGGACTTAGTCTCTGTAGGGAGAGGCTACCGAGAACCGATACCGACGAAGACTTTCTGATTAATTTAAAAATCAACCGAAAGAGATAGAGCCGTAGTTTATTAAGCAAAAGTGCTTCAAATAAGCTCCTATAACTCAATCTAACATATAAAAGGTACCACGGCGGTGAAAATAATTACAGTTCGGACTTAGATTTTTTCCTACCGAGTGGCTACCGTGAAGAGTCGCCGCCGACGACTTTAGAAATTATTTAAAAATCAACCGTAAGAGATAGAGCCGTGGTTTATTAAGCAAAAGTGCTTCAAATACGCTCCCATAACTGAACATAACATTTAAAAGATACGTCGTCGGTGAAAATATTTTCAATTCGGACTTAGTCTCTGTACGGAGAGGCTACCGAGAAGCGCTACCGACGAAGAATTTCTGATTATTTTAAAAATCAACCGTAAGAGATAGAGCCGTGGTTTATTCAGCAAAAGTGCTTCAAATACGCTCCCATAACTGAACATAACATTTAAAAGATACGTCGTCGGTGAACATATTTTCAATTCGGACTTAGTCTCTGTACGGGGAGGCTACCGAGAACCGCTACCGACGAAGACTCTCTGATTAATTTAAAAATCAACCGTAAGAGATAGAGCCGTGGTTTATTAAGCAAAAGTGCTTCAAATACGCTCCCATAACTGAACATAACATTTAAAAGATACGTCGTCGGTGAAAATATTTTCAATTCGGACTTAGTCTCTGTACGGAGAGGCTACCGAGAAGCGCTACCGACGAAGAGTTTCTGATTAATTTAAAAATCAACCGTAAGAGATAGAGCCGTGGTTTATTCAGCAAAAGTGCTTCAAATACGCTCCCATAACTGAACATAACATTTAAAAAATACGTCGTCGGTGAAAATATTTTCAATTCGGACTTAGTCTCTGTAGGGAGAGGCTACCGAGAACCGATACCGACGAAGACTTTCTGATTAATTTAAAAATCAACCGAAAGAGATAGAGCCGTAGTTTATTAAGCAAAAGTGCTTCAAATAAGCTCCTATAACTCAATCTAACATATAAAAGGTACCACGGCGGTGAAAATAATTACAGTTCGGACTTAGATTTTTTCCTACCGAGTGGCTACCGTGAAGAGTTGCCGCCGACGAGTTTAGAAATTATTTAAAAATCAACCGTAAGGGATGGAGCCGCGGTTTATTAAGCAAAAGTGCTTCAAATACGCTCCCATAACTGAACATAACATTTAAAATATACGTCGTCGGTGAAAATATTTTCAATTCGGACTTAGTCTCTGTACGGAGAGGCTACCGAGAAGCGCTACTGACGAAGACTTTCTGATTACTTTAAAAATCAACCGTAAGAGATAGAGCCGTGGTTTATTAAGCAAAAGTGCTTCAAATACGCTCCCATAACTGAACATAACATTTAAAAGATACGTCGTCGGTGAAAATATTTTCAATCCGGACTTAGTCTCTGTGCGGGGAGGCTACCGAGAACCGCTACCGACGAAGACTCTCTGATTAATTTAAAAATCAACCGTAAGAGATAGAGCCGTGGTTTATTAAGCAAAAGTGCTTCAAATACGCTCCCATAACTGAACATAACATTTAAAAGATACGTCGTCGGTGAAAATATTTTCAATTCGGACTTAGTCTCTGTACGGGGAGGCTACCGAGAACCGCTACCGACGAAGACTCTCTGATTAATTTAAAAATCAACCGTAAGAGATAGAGCCGTGGTTTATTAAGCAAAAGTGCTTCAAATACGCTCACATAACTAAACATAACATTTAAAAGATACGTCGTCGGTGAAAATATTTTCAATTCGGACTTAGTCTCTGTACGGGGAGGCTACCGAGAACCGCTACCGACGAAGACTCTCTGATTAATTTAAAAATCAACCGTAAGAGATACAGCCGTGGTTTATTAAGCAAAAGTGCTTCAAATACGCTCCTATAACTCAATCTAACATTTAAAATATACGTCGTCGGTGAAAATATTTTCAATTCGGACTTAGTCTCTGTACGGAGAGGCTACCGAGAAGCGCTACCGACGAAGACTTTCTGATTACTTTAAAAATCAACCGTAAGAGATAGAGCCGTGGTTGATTAAGCAAAAGTGCTTCAAATACGCTCCCATAACTGAACATAACATTTAAAAGATACGTCGTCGGTGAAAATATTTTCAATCCGGACTTAGTCTCTGTACGGGGAGGCTACCGAGAACCGCTACCGACGAAGACTCTCTGATTAATTTAAAAATCAACCGTAAGAGATAGAGCCGTGGTTTATTAAGCAAAAGTGCTTCAAATACGCTCCTATAACTGAACATAACATTTAAAAGATACGTCGTCGGTGAAAATATTTTCAATTCGGACTTAGTCTCTGTACGGAGAGGCTACCGAGAAGCGCTACCGACGAAGATTTTCTAATTAATTTAAAAATCAACCGTAAGAGATAGAGCCGTGGTTTATTAAGCAAAAGTGCTTCAAATACGCTCCCATAACTGAACATAACATTTAAAAGATACGTCGTCGGTGAAAATATTTTCAATCCGGACTTAGTCTCTGTACGGGGAGGCTACCGAGAACCGCTACCGACGAAGACTCTCTGATTAATTTAAAAATCAACCGTAAGAGATACAGCCGTGGTTTATTCAGCAAAAGTGCTTCAAATACGCTCCTATAACTCAATCTAACATTTAAAAGATACGTCGTCGGTGAAAATATTTTCAATTCGGACTTAGTCTCTGTACGGAGAGGCTACCGAGAAGCGCTACCGACGAAGACTTTCTGATTACTTTAAAAATCAACCGTAAGAGATAGAGCCGTGGTTTATTAAGCAAAAGTGCTTCAAATACGCTCCCATAACTGAACATAACATTTAAAAGATACGTCGTCGGTGAAAATATTTTCAATCCGGACTTAGTCTCTGTGCGGGGAGGCTACCGAGAACCGCTACCGACGAAGACTCTCTGATTAATTTAAAAATCAACCGTAAGAGATAGAGCCGTGGTTTATTAAGCAAAAGTGCTTCAAATACGCTCCCATAACTGAACATAACATTTAAAAGATACGTCGTCGGTGAAAATATTTTCAATTCGGACTTAGTCTCTGTACGGGGAGGCTACCGAGAACCGCTACCGACGAAGACTCTCTGATTAATTTAAAAATCAACCGTAAGAGATAGAGCCGTGGTTTATTAAGCAAAAGTGCTTCAAATACGCTCCCATAACTGAACATAACATTTAAAAGATACGTCGTCGGTGAAAATATTTTCAATTCGGACTTAGTCTCTGTACGGGGAGGCTACCGAGAACCGCTACCGACGAAGACTCTCTGATTAATTTAAAAATCAACCGTAAGAGATACAGCCGTGGTTTATTAAGCAAAAGTGCTTCAAATACGCTCCTATAACTCAATCTAACATTTAAAATATACGTCGTCGGTGAAAATATTTTCAATTCGGACTTAGTCTCTGTACGGAGAGGCTACCGAGAAGCGCTACCGACGAAGACTTTCTGATTAATTTAAAAATCAACCGTAAGAGATAGAGCCGTGGTTGATTAAGCAAAAGTGCTTCAAATACGCTCCCATAACTGAACATAACATTTAAAAGATACGTCGTCGGTGAAAATATTTTCAATCCGGACTTAGTCTCTGTACGGGGAGGCTACCGAGAACCGCTACCGACGAAGACTCTCTGATTAATTTAAAAATCAACCGTAAGAGATAGAGCCGTGGTTTATTAAGCAAAAGTGCTTCAAATACGCTCCCATAACTGAACATAACATTTAAAAGATACGTCGTCGGTGAAAATATTTTCAATCCGGACTTAGTCTTAGTACGGGGAGGCTACCGAGAACCGCTACCGACGAAGACTCTCTGATTAATTTAAAAATCAACCGTAAGAGATACAGTCGTGGTTTATTAAGCAAAAGTGCTTCAAATACGCTCCCATAACTGAACATAACATTTAAAAGATACGTCGTCGGTGAAAATATTTTCAATCCGGACTTAGTCTCTGTGCGGGGAGGCTACCGAGAACCGCTACCGACGAAGACTCTCTGATTAATTTAAAAATCAACCGTAAGAGATACAGCCGTGGTTTATTAAGCAAAAGTGCTTCAAATACGCTCCTATAACTCAATCTAACATTTAAAATATACGTCGTCGGTGAAAATATTTTCAATTCGGACTTAGTCTCTGTACGGAGAGGCTACCGAGAAGCGCTACCGACGAAGACTTTCTGATTACTTTAAAAATCAACCGTAAGAGATAGAGCCGTGGTTGATTAAGCAAAAGTGCTTCAAATACGCTCCCATAACTGAACATAACATTTAAAAGATACGTCGTCGGTGAAAATATTTTCAATTCGGACTTAGTCTCTGTACGGAGAGGCTACCGAGAAGCGCTACCGACGAAGATTTTCTAATTAATTTAAAAATCAACCGTAAGAGATAGAGCCGTGGTTTATTAAGCAAAAGTGCTTCAAATACGCTCCCATAACTGAACATAACATTTAAAAGATACGTCGTCGGTGAAAATATTTTCAATCCGGACTTAGTCTCTGTACGGGGAGGCTACCGAGAACCGCTACCGACGAAGACTCTCTGATTAATTTAAAAATCAACCGTAAGAGATACAGCCGTGGTTTATTAAGCAAAAGTGCTTCAAATACGCTCCTATAACTCAATCTAACATTTAAAAGATACGTCGTCGGTGAAAATATTTTCAATTCGGACTTGGTCTCTGTACGGAGAGGCTACCGAGAAGCGCTACCGACGAAGACTTTCTGATTACTTTAAAAATCAACCGTAAGAGATAGAGCCGTGGTTTATTAAGCAAAAGAGCTTCAAATACGCTCCCATAACTGAACATAACATTTAAAAGATACGTCGTCGGTGAAAATATTTTCAATCCGGACTTAGTCTCTGTGCGGGGAGGCTACCGAGAAGCGCTACCGACGAAGACTTTCTGATTACTTTAAAAATCAACCGTAAGAGATAGAGCCGTGGTTGATTAAGCAAAAGTGCTTCAAATACGCTCCCATAACTGAACATAACATTTAAAAGATACGTCGTCGGTGAAAATATTTTCAATCCGGACTTAGTCTCTGTACGGGGAGGCTACCGAGAACCGCTACCGACGAAGACTCTCTGATTAATTTAAAAATCAACCGTAAGAGATAGAGCCGTGGTTTATTAAGCAAAAGTGCTTCAAATACGCTCCTATAACTGAACATAACATTTAAAAGATACGTCGTCGGTGAAAATATTTTCAATTCGGACTTAGTCTCTGTACGGAGAGGCTACCGAGAAGCGCAACCGACGAAGATTTTCTAATTAATTTAAAAATCAACCGTAAGAGATAGAGCCGTGGTTTATTAAGCAAAAGTGCTTCAAATACGCTCCCATAACTGAACATAACATTTAAAAGATACGTCGTCGGTGAAAATATTTTCAATCCGGACTTAGTCTCTGTACGGGGAGGCTACCGAGAACCGCTACCGACGAAGACTCTCTGATTAATTTAAAAATCAACCGTAAGAGATACAGCCGTGGTTTATTAAGCAAAAGTGCTTCAAATACGCTCCTATAACTCAATCTAACATTTAAAAGATACGTCGTCGGTGAAAATATTTTCAATTCGGACTTAGTCTCTGTACGGAGAGGCTACCGAGAAGCGCTACCGACGAAGACTTTCTGATTACTTTAAAAATCAACCGTAAGAGATAGAGCCGTGGTTTATTAAGCAAAAGTGCTTCAAATACGCTCCCATAACTGAACATAACATTTAAAAGATACGTCGTCGGTGAAAATATTTTCAATCCGGACTTAGTCTCTGTGCGGGGAGGCTACCGAGAACCGCTACCGACGAAGACTCTCTGATTAATTTAAAAATCAACCGTAAGAGATAGAGCCGTGGTTTATTAAGCAAAAGTGCTTCAAATACGCTCCCATAACTGAACATAACATTTAAAAGATACGTCGTCGGTGAAAATATTTTCAATTCGGACTTAGTCTCTGTACGGGGAGGCTACCGAGAACCGCTACCGACGAAGACTCTCTGATTAATTTAAAAATCAACCGTAAGAGATAGAGCCGTGGTTTATTAAGCAAAAGTGCTTCAAATACGCTCCCATAACTGAACATAACATTTAAAAGATACGTCGTCGGTGAAAATATTTTCAATTCGGACTTAGTCTCTGTACGGGGAGGCTACCGAGAACCGCTACCGACGAAGACTCTCTGATTAATTTAAAAATCAACCGTAAGAGATACAGCCGTGGTTTATTAAGCAAAAGTGCTTCAAATACGCTCCTATAACTCAATCTAACATTTAAAATATACGTCGTCGGTGAAAATATTTTCAATTCGGACTTAGTCTCTGTACGGAGAGGCTACCGAGAAGCGCTACCGACGAAGACTTTCTGATTACTTTAAAAATCAACCGTAAGAGATAGAGCCGTGGTTGATTAAGCAAAAGTGCTTCAAATACGCTCCCATAACTGAACATAACATTTAAAAGATACGTCGTCGGTGAAAATATTTTCAATCCGGACTTAGTCTCTGTACGGGGAGGCTACCGAGAACCGCTACCGACGAAGACTCTCTGATTAATTTAAAAATCAACCGTAAGAGATAGAGCCGTGGTTTATTAAGCAAAAGTGCTTCAAATACGCTCCCATAACTGAACATAACATTTAAAAGATACGTCGTCGGTGAAAATATTTTCAATCCGGACTTAGTCTTAGTACGGGGAGGCTACCGAGAACCGCTACCGACGAAGACTCTCTGATTAATTTAAAAATCAACCGTAAGAGATACAGTCGTGGTTTATTAAGCAAAAGTGCTTCAAATACGCTCCTATAACTCAATCTAACATTTAAAAGATACGTCGTCGGTGAAAATATTTTCAATTCGGACTTAGTCTCTGTACGGAGAGGCTACCGAGAAGCGCTACCGACGAAGACTTTCTGATTACTTTAAAAATCAACCGTAAGAGATAGAGCCGTGGTTTATTAAGCAAAAGTGCTTCAAATACGCTCCCATAACTGAACATAACATTTAAAAGATACGTCGTCGGTGAAAATATTTACAATCCGGACTTAGTCTCTGTGCGGGGAGGCTACCGAGAACCGCTACCGACGAAGACTCTCTGATTAATTTAAAAATCAACCGTAAGAGATAGAGCCGTGGTTTATTAAGCAAAAGTGCTTCAAATACGCTCCTATAACTCAATCTAACATTTAAAAGATACGTCGTCGGTGAAAATATTTTCAATCCGGACTTAGTCTCTGTGCGGGGAGGCTACCGAGAACCGCTACCGACGAAGACTCTCTGATTAATTTAAAAATCAACCGTAAGAGATAGAGCCGTGGTTTATTAAGCAAAAGTGCTTCAAATACGCTCCCATAACTGAACATAACATTTAAAAGATACGTCGTCGGTGAAAATATTTTCAATTCGGACTTAGTCTCTGTACGGGGAGGCTACCGAGAACCGCTACCGACGAAGACTCTCTGATTAATTTAAAAATCAACCGTAAGAGATAGAGCCGTGGTTTATTAAGCAAAAGTGCTTCAAATACGCTCCCATAACTGAACATAACATTTAAAAGATACGTCGTCGGTGAAAATATTTTCAATTCGGACTTAGTCTCTGTACGGGGAGGCTACCGAGAACCGCTACCGACGAAGACTCTCTGATTAATTTAAAAATCAACCGTAAGAGATACAGCCGTGGTTTATTAAGCAAAAGTGCTTCAAATACGCTCCTATAACTCAATCTAACATTTAAAATATACGTCGTCGGTGAAAATATTTTCAATTCGGACTTAGTCTCTGTACGGAGAGGCTACCGAGAAGCGCTACCGACGAAGACTTTCTGATTAATTTAAAAATCAACCGTAAGAGATAGAGCCGTGGTTGATTAAGCAAAAGTGCTTCAAATACGCTCCCATAACTGAACATAACATTTAAAAGATACGTCGTCGGTGAAAATATTTTCAATCCGGACTTAGTCTCTGTACGGGGAGGCTACCGAGAACCGCTACCGACGAAGACTCTCTGATTAATTTAAAAATCAACCGTAAGAGATAGAGCCGTGGTTTATTAAGCAAAAGTGCTTCAAATACGCTCCCATAACTGAACATAACATTTAAAAGATACGTCGTCGGTGAAAATATTTTCAATCCGGACTTAGTCTCTGTACGGGGAGGCTACCGAGAACCGCTACCGACGAAGACTCTCTGATTAATTTAAAAATCAACCGTAAGAGATACAGCCGTGGTTTATTAAGCAAAAGTGCTTCAAATACGCTCCTATAACTCAATCTAACATTTAAAAGATACGTCGTCGGTGAAAATATTTTCAATTCGGACTTAGTCTCTGTACGGAGAGGCTACCGAGAAGCGCTACCGACGAAGACTTTCTGATTACTTTAAAAATCAACCGTAAGAGATAGAGCCGTGGTTTATTAAGCAAAAGTGCTTCAAATACGCTCCCATAACTGAACATAACATTTAAAAGATACGTCGTCGGTGAAAATATTTTCAATCCGGACTTAGTCTCTGTGCGGGGAGGCTACCGAGAACCGCTACCGACGAAGACTCTCTGATTAATTTAAAAATCAACCGTAAGAGATACAGCCGTGGTTTATTAAGCAAAAGTGCTTCAAATACGCTCCTATAACTCAATCTAACATTTAAAATATACGTCGTCGGTGAAAATATTTTCAATTCGGACTTAGTCTCTGTACGGAGAGGCTACCGAGAAGCGCTACCGACGAAGACTTTCTGATTACTTTAAAAATCAACCGTAAGAGATAGAGCCGTGGTTGATTAAGCAAAAGTGCTTCAAATACGCTCCCATAACTGAACATAACATTTAAAAGATACGTCGTCGGTGAAAATATTTTCAATCCGGACTTAGTCTCTGTACGGGGAGGCTACCGAGAACCGCTACCGACGAAGACTCTCTGATTAATTTAAAAATCAACCGTAAGAGATAGAGCCGTGGTTTATTAAGCAAAAGTGCTTCAAATACGCTCCCATAACTGAACATAACATTTAAAAGATACGTCGTCGGTGAAAATATTTTCAATCCGGACTTAGTCTCTGTGCGGGGAGGCTACCGAGAACCGCTACCGACGAAGACTCTCTGATTAATTTAAAAATCAACCGTAAGAGATAGAGCCGTGGTTTATTAAGCAAAAGTGCTTCAAATACGCTCCCATAACTGAACATAACATTTAAAAGATACGTCGTCGGTGAAAATATTTTCAATCCGGACTTAGTCTCTGTGCGGGGAGGCTACCGAGAACCGCCACCGACGAAGACTCTCTGATTAATTTAAAAATCAACCGTAAGAGATACAGCCGTGGTTTATTAAGCAAAAGTGCTTCAAATACGCTCCTATAACTCAATCTAACATTTAAAATATACGTCGTCGGTGAAAATATTTTCAATTCGGACTTAGTCTCTGTACGGAGAGGCTACCGAGAAGCGCTACCGACGAAGACTTTCTGATTACTTTAAAAATCAACCGTAAGAGATAGAGCCGTGGTTGATTAAGCAAAAGTGCTTCAAATACGCTCCCATAACTGAACATAACATTTAAAAGATACGTCGTCGGTGAAAATATTTTCAATCCGGACTTAGTCTCTGTACGGGGAGGCTACCGAGAACCGCTACCGACGAAGACTCTCTGATTAATTTAAAAATCAACCGTAAGAGATACAGTCGTGGTTTATTAAGCAAAAGTGCTTCAAATACGCTCCCATAACTGAACATAACATTTAAAAGATACGTCGTCGGTGAAAATATTTTCAATTCGGACTTAGTCTCTGTACGGAGAGGCTACCGAGAAGCGCTACCGACGAAGATTTTCTAATTAATTTAAAAATCAACCGTAAGAGATAGAGCCGTGGTTTATTAAGCAAAAGTGCTTCAAATACGCTCCCATAACTGAACATAACATTTAAAAGATACGTCGTCGGTGAAAATATTTTCAATCCGGACTTAGTCTCTGTACGGGGAGGCTACCGAGAACCGCTACCGACGAAGACTCTCTGATTAATTTAAAAATCAACCGTAAGAGATACAGCCGTGGTTTATTAAGCAAAAGTGCTTCAAATACGCTCCTATAACTCAATCTAACATTTAAAAGATACGTCGTCGGTGAAAATATTTTCAATTCGGACTTAGTCTCTGTACGGAGAGGCTACCGAGAAGCGCTACCGACGAAGACTTTCTGATTACTTTAAAAATCAACCGTAAGAGATAGAGCCGTGGTTTATTAAGCAAAAGTGCTTCAAATACGCTCCCATAACTGAACATAACATTTAAAAGATACGTCGTCGGTGAAAATATTTTCAATCCGGACTTAGTCTCTGTGCGGGGAGGCTACCGAGAAGCGCTACCGACGAAGACTTTCTGATTACTTTAAAAATCAACCGTAAGAGATAGAGCCGTGGTTGATTAAGCAAAAGTGCTTCAAATACGCTCCCATAACTGAACATAACATTTAAAAGATACGTCGTCGGTGAAAATATTTTCAATCCGGACTTAGTCTCTGTACGGGGAGGCTACCGAGAACCGCTACCGACGAAGACTCTCTGATTAATTTAAAAATCAACCGTAAGAGATAGAGCCGTGGTTTATTAAGCAAAAGTGCTTCAAATACGCTCCTATAACTGAACATAACATTTAAAAGATACGTCGTCGGTGAAAATATTTTCAATTCGGACTTAGTCTCTGTACGGAGAGGCTACCGAGAAGCGCTACCGACGAAGATTTTCTAATTAATTTAAAAATCAACCGTAAGAGATAGAGCCGTGGTTTATTAAGCAAAAGTGCTTCAAATACGCTCCCATAACTGAACATAACATTTAAAAGATACGTCGTCGGTGAAAATATTTTCAATCCGGACTTAGTCTCTGTACGGGGAGGCTACCGAGAACCGCTACCGACGAAGACTCTCTGATTAATTTAAAAATCAACCGTAAGAGATACAGCCGTGGTTTATTAAGCAAAAGTGCTTCAAATACGCTCCTATAACTCAATCTAACATTTAAAAGATACGTCGTCGGTGAAAATATTTTCAATTCGGACTTAGTCTCTGTACGGAGAGGCTACCGAGAAGCGCTACCGACGAAGACTTTCTGATTACTTTAAAAATCAACCGTAAGAGATAGAGCCGTGGTTTATTAAGCAAAAGTGCTTCAAATACGCTCCCATAACTGAACATAACATTTAAAAGATACGTCGTCGGTGAAAATATTTTCAATCCGGACTTAGTCTCTGTGCGGGGAGGCTACCGAGAACCGCTACCGACGAAGACTCTCTGATTAATTTAAAAATCAACCGTAAGAGATAGAGCCGTGGTTTATTAAGCAAAAGTGCTTCAAATACGCTCCCATAACTGAACATAACATTTAAAAGATACGTCGTCGGTGAAAATATTTTCAATTCGGACTTAGTCTCTGTACGGGGAGGCTACCGAGAACCGCTACCGACGAAGACTCTCTGATTAATTTAAAAATCAACCGTAAGAGATAGAGCCGTGGTTTATTAAGCAAAAGTGCTTCAAATACGCTCCCATAACTGAACATAACATTTAAAAGATACGTCGTCGGTGAAAATATTTTCAATTCGGACTTAGTCTCTGTACGGGGAGGCTACCGAGAACCGCTACCGACGAAGACTCTCTGATTAATTTAAAAATCAACCGTAAGAGATACAGCCGTGGTTTATTAAGCAAAAGTGCTTCAAATACGCTCCTATAACTCAATCTAACATTTAAAATATACGTCGTCGGTGAAAATATTTTCAATTCGGACTTAGTCTCTGTACGGAGAGGCTACCGAGAAGCGCTACCGACGAAGACTTTCTGATTAATTTAAAAATCAACCGTAAGAGATAGAGCCGTGGTTGATTAAGCAAAAGTGCTTCAAATACGCTCCCATAACTGAACATAACATTTAAAAGATACGTCGTCGGTGAAAATATTTTCAATCCGGACTTAGTCTCTGTACGGGGAGGCTACCGAGAACCGCTACCGACGAAGACTCTCTGATTAATTTAAAAATCAACCGTAAGAGATAGAGCCGTGGTTTATTAAGCAAAAGTGCTTCAAATACGCTCCCATAACTGAACATAACATTTAAAAGATACGTCGTCGGTGAAAATATTTTCAATCCGGACTTAGTCTTAGTACGGGGAGGCTACCGAGAACCGCTACCGACGAAGACTCTCTGATTAATTTAAAAATCAACCGTAAGAGATACAGTCGTGGTTTATTAAGCAAAAGTGCTTCAAATACGCTCCTATAACTCAATCTAACATTTAAAAGATACGTCGTCGGTGAAAATATTTTCAATTCGGACTTAGTCTCTGTACGGAGAGGCTACCGAGAAGCGCTACCGACGAAGACTTTCTGATTACTTTAAAAATCAACCGTAAGAGATAGAGCCGTGGTTTATTAAGCAAAAGTGCTTCAAATACGCTCCCATAACTGAACATAACATTTAAAAGATACGTCGTCGGTGAAAATATTTTCAATCCGGACTTAGTCTCTGTGCGGGGAGGCTACCGAGAACCGCTACCGACGAAGACTCTCTGATTAATTTAAAAATCAACCGTAAGAGATAGAGCCGTGGTTTATTAAGCAAAAGTGCTTCAAATACGCTCCTATAACTGAACATAACATTTAAAAGATACGTGGTCGGTGAAAATATTTTCAATTCGGACTTAGCCTCTGTACGGAGAGGCTACCGAGAAGCGCTACCGACGAAGATTTTCTAATTAATTTAAAAATCAACCGTAAGAGATAGAGCCGTGGTTTATTAAGCAAAAGTGCTTCAAATACGCTCCCATAACTGAACATAACATTTAAAAGATACGTCGTCGGTGAAAATATTTTCAATTCGGACTTAGTCTCTGTACGGAGAGGCTACCGAGAACCGCTACCGACGAAGACTCTCTGATTAATTTAAAAATCAACCGTAAGAGATAGAGCCGTGGTTTATTAAGCAAAAGTGCTTCAAATACGCTCCCATAACTGAACATAACATTGAAAAGATACGTCGTCGGTGAAAATATTTTCAATTCGGACTTAGTCTCTGTACGGAGAGGCTACCGAGAACCGCTACCGACGAAGACTCTCTGATTAATTTAAAAATCAACCGTAAGAGATAGAGCCATGGTTTATTAAGCAAAAGTGCTTCAAATACGCTCCTATAACTCAATCTAACATTTAAAAGGTACCTCGTCGGTGAAAATAATTTCAGTTCGGACTTAGTCTCTGTACGGAGAGGCTACCGAGAAGCGCTACCGACGAAGACTTTCTGATTACTTTAAAAATCAACCGTAAGAGATAGAGCCGTGGTTGATTAAGCAAAAGTGCTTCAAATACGCTCCCATAACTGAACATAATATTTAAAAGATACGTCGTCGGTGAAAATATTTTCAATCCGGACTTAGTCTCTGTACGGGGAGGTTACCGAGAACCGCTACCGACGAAGACTCTCTGATTAATTTAAAAATCAACCGTAAGAGATAGAGCCGTGGTTTATTAAGCAAAAGTGCTTCAAATACGCTCCCATAACTGAACATAACATTTAAAAGATACGTCGTCGGTGAAAATATTTTCAATTCGGACTTAGTCTCTGTACGGGGAGGCTACCGAGAACCGCTACCGACGAAGACTCTCTGATTAATTTAAAAATCAACCGTAAGAGATACAGCCGTGGTTTATTAAGCAAAAGTGCTTCAAATACGCTCCTATAACTCAATCTAACATTTAAAATATACGTCGTCGGTGAAAATATTTTCAATTCGGACTTAGTCTCTGTACGGAGAGGCTACCGAGAAGCGCTACCGACGAAGACTTTCTGATTACTTTAAAAATCAACCGTAAGAGATAGAGCCGTGGTTGATTAAGCAAAAGTGCTTCAAATACGCTCCCATAACTGAACATAACATTTAAAAGATACGTCGTCGGTGAAAATATTTTCAATCCGGACTTAGTCTCTGTACGGGGAGGCTACCGAGAACCGCTACCGACGAAGACTCTCTGATTAATTTAAAAATCAACCGTAAGAGATAGAGCCGTGGTTTATTAAGCAAAAGTGCTTCAAATACGCTCCCATAACTGAACATAACATTTAAAAGATACGTCGTCGGTGAAAATATTTTCAATCCGGACTTAGTCTCTGTACGGGGAGGCTACCGAGAACCGCTACCGACGAAGACTCTCTGATTAATTTAAAAATCAACCGTAAGAGATACAGCCGTGGTTTATTAAGCAAAAGTGCTTCAAATACGCTCCTATAACTCAATCTAACATTTAAAAGATACGTCGTCGGTGAAAATATTTTCAATTCGGACTTAGTCTCTGTACGGAGAGGCTACCGAGAAGCGCTACCGACGAAGACTTTCTGATTACTTTAAAAATCAACCGTAAGAGATAGAGCCGTGGTTTATTAAGCAAAAGTGCTTCACATACGCTCCCATAACTGAACATAACATTTAAAAGATACGTCGTCGGTGAAAATATTTTCAATCCGGACTTAGTCTCTGTGCGGGGAGGCTACCGAGAACCGCTACCGACGAAGACTCTCTGATTAATTTAAAAATCAACCGTAAGAGATAGAGCCGTGGTTTATTAAGCAAAAGTGCTTCAAATACGCTCCTATAACTGAACATAACATTTAAAAGATACGTGGTCGGTGAAAATATTTTCAATTCGGACTTAGTCTCTGTACGGAGAGGCTACCGAGAAGCGCTACCGACGAAGATTTTCTAATTAATTTAAAAATCAACCGTAAGAGATAGAGCTGTGGTTTATTAAGCAAAATTGCTTCAAATACGCTCCCATAACTGAACATAACATTTAAAAGATACGTCGTCGGTGAAAATATTTTCAATTCGGACTTAGTCTCTGTACGGAGAGGCTACCGAGAACCGCTACCGACGAAGACTCTCTGATTAATTTAAAAATCAACCGTAAGAGATAGAGCCGTGGTTTATTAAGCAAAAGTGCTTCAAATACGCTCCCATAACTGAACATAACATTTAAAAGATACGTCGTCGGTGAAAATATTTTCAATCCGGACTTAGTCTCTGTGCGGGGAGGCTACCGAGAACCGCTACCGACGAAGACTCTCTGATTAATTTAAAAATCAACCGTAAGAGATAGAGCCGTGGTTTATTAAGCAAAAGTGCTTCAAATACGCTCCTATAACTGAACATAACATTTAAAAGATACGTCGTCGGTGAAAATATTTTCAATTCGGACTTAGTCTCTGTACGGAGAGGCTACCGAGAACCGCTACCGACGAAGACTCTCTGATTAATTTAAAAATCAACCGTAAGAGATAGAGCCGTGGTTTATTAAGCAAAAGTGCTTCAAATACGCTCCCATAACTGAACATAACATTTAAAAGATACGTCCTCGGTGAAAATATTTTCAATCCGGACTTAGTCTCTGTACGGGGAGGCTACCGAGAACCGCTACCGACGAAGACTCTCTGATTAATTTAAAAATCAACCGTAAGAGAAAGAGCCGTGGTTTATTAAGCAAAAGTGCTTCAAATACGCTCCCATAACTCAATCTAACATTTAAAAGATACGTCGTCGGTGAAAATATTTTCAATTCGGACTTAGTCTCTGTACGGGGAGGCTACCGAGAACCGCTACCGACGAAGACTCTCTGATTAATTTAAAAATCAACCGTAAGAGATAGAGCCGTGGTTTATTAAGCAAAAGTGCTTCAAATACGCTCCTATAGCTGAACATAACATTTAAAAGATACGTCGTCGGTGAAAATATTTTCAATTCGGACTTAGTCTCTGTACGGAGAGGCTACCGAGAAGCGCTACCGACGAAGACTCTCTGATTAATTTAAAAATCAACCGTAAGAGATAGAGCCGTGGTTTATTAAGCAAAAGTGCTTCAAATACGCTCCCATAACTGAACATAACATTTAAAAGATACGTCGTCGGTGATAATATTTTCAATTCGGACAGTCTCTGTACGGAGAGGCTACCGAGAAGCGCTACCGACGAAGACTTTCTGATTAATTTAAAAATCAACCGTAAGAGATAAAGCCGTGGTTTATTAAGCAAAAGTGCTTCAAATACGCTCCCATAACTGAACATAACATTTAAAAGATACGTCGTCGGTGAAAATATTTTCAATTCGGACTTAGTCTCTGTACGGAGAGGCTACCGAGAAGCGCTACCGACGAAGACTTTCTGATTAATTTAAAAATCAACCGTAAGATATAGAGCCGTGGTTTATTAAGCAAAAGTGCTTCAAATACGCTCCCATAACTGAACATAACATTTAAAAGATACGTCGTCGGTGAAAATATTTTCAATTCGGACTTAGTCTCTGTACGGGGAGGCTACCGAGAACCGCTACCGACGAAGACTCTCTGATTATTTTAAAAATCAACCGTAAGAGATAGAGCCGTGGTTTATTAAGCAAAAGTGCTTCAAATACGCTCCCATAACTGAACATAACATTTAAAAGATACGTCGTCGGTGAAAATATTTTCAATTCGGACTTAGTCTCTGTACGGAGAGGCTACCGAGAAGCGCTACCGACGAAGACTTTCTGATTAATTTAAAAATCAACCGTAAGATATAGAGCCGTGGTTTATTAAGCAAAAGTGCTTCAAATACGCTCCCATAACTGAACATAACATTTAATAGATACGTCGTCGGTGAAAATATTTTCAATCCGGACTTAGTCTCTGTACGGGGAGGCTACCGAGAACCGCTACCGACGAAGACTCTCTGATTAATTTAAAAATCAATCGTAAGAGATGGAGCCGTGGTCTATTAAGCAAAAGTGCTTCAAATGCGCTCCTATAACTGATCATAACATTTAAAAGATACGTCGTCGGTGAAAATATTTTCAATTCGGACTTAGTCTCTGTACGGGGAGGCTACCGAGAACCGCTACCGACGAAGACTCTCTGATTATTTTAAAAATCAACCGTAAGAGATAGAGCCGTGGTTTATTAAGCAAAAGTGCTTCAAATACGCTCCCATAACTGAACATAACATTTAAAAGATACGTCGTCGGTGAAAATATTTTCAATTCGGACTTAGTCTCTGTACGGAGAGGCTACCGAGAAGCGCTACCGACGAAGACTTTCTGATTAATTTAAAAATCAACCGTAAGAGATAGAGCCGTGGTTTATTAAGCAAAAGTGCTTCAAATACGCTCCCATAACTGAACATAACATTTAAAAGATACGTCGTCGGTGATAATATTTTCAATTCGGACAGTCTCTGTACGGAGAGGCTACCGAGAAGCGCTACCGACGAAGACTTTCTGATTAATTTAAAAATCAACCGTAAGAGATAAAGCCGTGGTTTATTAAGCAAAAGTGCTTCAAATACGCTCCCATAACTGAACATAACATTTAAAAGATACGTCGTCGGTGAAAATATTTTCAATTCGGACTTAGTCTCTGTACGGAGAGGCTACCGAGAAGCGCTACCGACGAAGACTTTCTGATTAATTTAAAAATCAACCGTAAGATATAGAGCCGTGGTTTATTAAGCAAAAGTGCTTCAAATACGCTCCCATAACTGAACATAACATTTAAAAGATACGTCGTCGGTGAAAATATTTTCAATTCGGACTTAGTCTCTGTACGGGGAGGCTACCGAGAACCGCTACCGACGAAGACTCTCTGATTATTTTAAAAATCAACCGTAAGAGATAGAGCCGTGGTTTATTAAGCAAAAGTGCTTCAAATACGCTCCCATAACTGAACATAACATTTAAAAGATACGTCGTCGGTGAAAATATTTTCAATTCGGACTTAGTCTCTGTACGGAGAGGCTACCGAGAAGCGCTACCGACGAAGACTTTCTGATTAATTTAAAAATCAACCGTAAGATATAGAGCCGTGGTTTATTAAGCAAAAGTGCTTCAAATACGCTCCCATAACTGAACATAACATTTAATAGATACGTCGTCGGTGAAAATATTTTCAATCCGGACTTAGTCTCTGTACGGGGAGGCTACCGAGAACCGCTACCGACGAAGACTCTCTGATTAATTTAAAAATCAATCGTAAGAGATGGAGCCGTGGTCTATTAAGCAAAAGTGCTTCAAATGCGCTCCTATAACTGATCATAACATTTAAAAGATACGTCGTCGGTGAAAATATTTTCAATTCGGACTTAGTCTCTGTACGGAGAGGCTACCGAGAAGCTCTACCGACGAAGACTTTCTGATTAATTTAAAAATCAACCGTAAGAGATAGAGCCGTGGTCTATTAAGCAAAAGTGCTTCAAATACGCTCCTATAACTCAATCTAACATTTAAAAGGTACCTCGTCGGTGAAAATAATTTCAGCTCGGACTTAGAATTTTTCCTACCGAGTGGCTACCATGAAGAGTCGCCGACGAAGATTTTCTAATTAATTTAAAAATCAACCGTAAGAGATAGAGCCGTGGTTTATTAAACAAAAGTTGCGTCAAATACGCTCCCATAACTGAACATAACATTTAAAAGGTACGTCGTCGGTGAAAATATTTTCAATTCGGACTTAGTCTCTGTACTGAGAGGCTACCGAGAAGCGCTACCGACGAAGACTTTCTGATTAATTTAAAAATCAACCGTAAGAGATAGAGCCGTGGTTTATTAAGCAAAAGTGCTTCAAATACGCTCCCATAACTGAACATAACATTTAATAGATACGTCGTCGGTGAAAATATTTTCAATCCGGACTTAGTCTCTGTACGGGGAGGCTACCGAGAACCGCTACCGACGAAGACTCTCTGATTAATTTAAAAATCAATCGTAAGAGATGGAGCCGTGGCCTATTAAGCAAAAGTGCTTCAAATGCGCTCCTATAACTGATCATAACATTTAAAAGATACGTCGTCGGTGAAAATATTTTCAATTCGGACTTAGTCTCTGTACGGAGAGGCTACCGAGAAGCGCTACCGACGAAGACTTTCTGATTAATTTAAAAATCAACCGTAAGAGATAGAGCCGTGGTCTATTAAGCAAAAGTGCTTCAAATACGATCCTATAACTCAATCTAACATTTAAAAGGTACCTCGTCGGTGAAAATAATTTCAGCTCGGACTTAGAATTTTTCCTACCGAGTGGCTACCATGAAGAGTCGCCGACGACGACTTTAGAAATTATTTAAAAGTTAACCGTAAGAGATAGAGCCGTGGTTTATTAAGCAAAAGTGCTTCAAATACGCTCCCATAACTGAACATAACATTTAAAAGATACGTCGTCGGTGATAATATTTTCAATTCGGACAGTCTCTGTACGGAGAGGCTACCGAGAAGCGCTACCGACGAAGACTTTCTGATTAATTTAAAAATCAACCGTAAGAGATAAAGCCGTGGTTTATTAAGCAAAAGTGCTTCAAATACGCTCCCATAACTGAACATAACATTTAAAAGATACGTCGTCGGTGAAAATATTTTCAATTCGGACTTAGTCTCTGTACGGAGAGGCTACCGACGAAGACTTTCTGATTAATTTAAAAATCAACCGTAAGATATAGAGCCGTGGTTTATTAAGCAAAAGTGCTTCAAATACGCTCCCATAACTGAACATAACATTTAAAAGATACGTCGTCGGTGAAAATATTTTCAATTCGGACTTAGTCTCTGTACGGGGAGGCTACCGAGAACCGCTACCGACGAAGACTCTCTGATTATTTTAAAAATCAACCGTAAGAGATAGAGCCGTGGTTTATTAAGCAAAAGTGCGTCAAATACGCTCCCTTAACTGAACATAACATTTAAAAGATACGTCGTCGGTGAAAATATTTTCAATTCGGACAGTCTCTGTACGGAGAGGCTACCGAGAAGCGCTACCGACGAAGACTTTCTCATTAATTTAAAAATCAACCGTAAGAGATAGAGCCGTGGTTTATTAAGCAAAAGTGCTTCAAATACGCTCCCATAACTGAACATAACATTTAAAAGATACGTCGTCGGTGAAAATATTTTCAATTCGGACTTAGTCTCTGTACGGAGAGGCTACCGAGAAGCGCTACCGACGAAGACTTTCTGATTAATTTAAAAATCAACCGTAAGATATAGAGCCGTGGTTTATTAAGCAAAAGTGCTTCAAATACGCTCCCATAACTGAACATAACATTTAAAAGATACGTCGTCTGTGAAAATATTTTCAATTCGGACTTAGTCTCTGTACGGAGAGGCTACCGAGAAGCGCTACCGACGAAGACTTTCTGATTAATTTAAAAATCAACCGCAAGATATAGAGCCGTGGTTTATTAAGCAAAAGTGCTTCAAATACGCTCCCATAACTGAACATAACATTTAAAAGATACGTCGTCTGTGAAAATATTTTCAATTCGGACTTAGTCTCTGTATGGGGAGGCTACCGAGAACCGCTACCGACGAAGACTCTCTGATTAATTTAAAAATCAATCGTAAGAGATAGAGCCGTGGTTTATTAAGCAAAAGTGCTTCAAATACGCTCCTATAACTGAACATAACATTTAAAAGATACGTCGTCGGTGATAATATTTTCAATTCGGACAGTCTCTGTACGGAGAGGCTACCGAGAAGCGCTACCGACGAAGACTTTCTGATTAATTTAAAAATCAACCGTAAGAGATAAAGCCGTGGTTTATTAAACAAAAGTGCGTCAAATACGCTCCCATAACTGAACTTAACATTTAAAAGGTTCGTCGTCGGTGAAAATATTTTCAATTCGGACTTAGTCTCTGTACGGGGAGGCTACCGAGAAGCGCTACCGACGAAGACTTTCTGATTAATTTAAAAATCAACCGTAAGATATAGAGCCGTGGTTTATTAAGCAAAAGTGCTTCAAATACGCTCCCATAACTGAACATAACATTTAATAGATACGTCGTCGGTGAAAATATTTTCAATCCGGACTTAGTCTCTGTACGGGGAGGCTACCGAGAACCGCTACCGACGAAGACTCTCTGATTAATTTAAAAATCAATCGTAAGAGATAGAGCCGTGGTCTATTAAGCAAAAGTGCTTCAAATACGCTCCTATAACTGATCATAACATTTAAAAGATACGTCGTCGGTGAAAATATTTTCAATTCGGACAGTCTCTGTACGGAGAGGCTACCGAGAAGCGCTACCGACGAAGACTTTCTGATTAATTTAAAAATCAACCGTAAGAGATAGAGCCGTGGTCTATTAAGCAAAAGTGCTTCAAATACGCTCCTATAACTCAATCTAACATTTAAAAGGTACCTCGTCGGTGAAAATAATTTCAGCTCGGACTTAGAATTTTTCCTACCGAGTGGCTACCATGAAGAGTCGCCGACGACGACTTTAGAAATTATTTAAAAGTTAACCGTAAGAGATAGAGCCGTGGTTTATTAAGCAAAAGTGCTTCAAAACGCTCCCATAACTGAACATAACATTTAAAAGATACGTCGTCGGTGATAATATTTTCAATTCGGACAGTCTCTGTACGGAGAGGCTACCGAGAAGCGCTACCGACGAAGACTTTCTGATTAATTTAAAAATCAACCGTAAGAGATAAAGCCGTGGTTTATTAAGCAAAAGTGCTTCAAATACGCTCCCATAACTGAACATAACATTTAAAAGATACGTCGTCGGTGAAAATATTTTCAATTCGGACTTAGTCTCTGTACGGAGAGGCTACCGACGGAGACTTTCTGATTAATTTAAAAATCAACCGTAAGATATAGAGCCGTGGTTTATTAAGCAAAAGTGCTTCAAATACGCTCCCATAACTGAACATAACATTTAAAAGATACGTCGTCGGTGAAAATATTTTCAATTCGGACTTAGTCTCTGTACGGGGAGGCTACCGAGAACCGCTACCGACGAAGACTCTCTGATTATTTTAAAAATCAACCGTAAGAGATAGAGCCGTGGTTTATTAAGCAAAAGTGCGTCAAATACGCTCCCTTAACTGAACATAACATTTAAAAGATACGTCGTCGGTGAAAATATTTTCAATTCGGACAGTCTCTGTACGGAGAGGCTACCGAGAAGCGCTACCGACGAAGACTTTCTGATTAATTTAAAAATCAACCGTAAGAGATAGAGCCGTGGTTTATTAAGCAAAAGTGCTTCAAATACGCTCCCATAACTGAACATAACATTTAAAAGGTACCTCGTCGGTGAAAATAATTTCAGCTCGGACTTAGAATTTTTCCTACCGAGTGGCTACCATGAAGAGTCGCCGACGACGACTTTAGAAATTATTTAAAAGTTAACCGTAAGAGATAGAGCCGTGGTTTATTAAGCAAAAGTGCTTCAAATACGCTCCCATAACTGAACGTAACATTTAAAAGATACGTCGTCGGTGATAATATTTTCAATTCGGACAGTCTCTGTACGGAGAGGCTACCGAGAAGCGCTACCGACGAAGACTTTCTGATTAATTTAAAAATCAACCGTAAGAGATAAAGCCGTGGTTTATTAAGCAAAAGTGCTTCAAATACGCTCCCATAACTGAACATAACATTTAAAAGATACGTCGTCGGTGAAAATATTTTCAATTCGGACTTAGTCTCTGTACGGAGAGGCTACCGACGAAGACTTTCTGATTAATTTAAAAATCAACCGTAAGATATAGAGCCGTGGTTTATTAAGCAAAAGTGCTTCAAATACGCTCCCATAACTGAACATAACATTTAAAAGATACGTCGTCGGTGAAAATATTTTCAATTCGGACTTAGTCTCTGTACGGGGAGGCTACCGAGAACCGCTACCGACGAAGACTCTCTGATTATTTTAAAAATCAACCGTAAGAGATAGAGCCGTGGTTTATTAAGCAAAAGTGCGTCAAATACGCTCCCTTAACTGAACATAACATTTAAAAGATACGTCGTCGGTGAAAATATTTTCAATTCGGACAGTCTCTGTACGGAGAGGCTACCGAGAAGCGCTACCGACGAAGACTTTCTGATTAATTTAAAAATCAACCGTAAGAGATAGAGCCGTGGTTTATTAAGCAAAAGTGCTTCAAATACGCTCCCATAACTGAACATAACATTTAAAAGATACGTCGTCGGTGAAAATATTTTCAATTCGGACAGTCTCTGTACGGAGAGGCTACCGAGAAGCGCTACCGACGAAGAGTTTCTGATTAATTTAAAAATCAACCGTAAGAGATAGAGCCGTGGTTTATTAAGCAAAAGTGCTTCAAATACGCTCCCATAACTGAACATAACATTTAAAAGATACGTCGTCGGTGAAAATATTTTCAATTCGGACTTAGTCTCTGTACGGAGAGGCTACCGAGAAGCGCTACCGACGAAGAGTTTCTGATTAATTTAAAAATCAACCGTAAGAGATAGAGCCGTGGTTTATTAAGCAAAAGTGCTTCAAATACGCTCCCATAACTGAACATAACATTTAAAAGATACGTCGTCGGTGAAAATATTTTCAATTCGGACTTAGTCTCTGTACGGAGAGGCTACCGAGAAGCGCTACCGACGAAGACTTTCTGATTAATTTAAAAATCAACCGTAAGATATAGAGCCGTGGTTTATTAAGCAAAAGTGCTTCAAATACGCTCCCATAACTGAACATAACATTTAAAAGATACGTCGTCTGTGAAAATATTTTCAATTCGGACTTAGTCTCTGTACGGGGAGGCTACCGAGAACCGCTACCGACGAAGACTCTCTGATTAATTTAAAAATCAATCGTAAGAGATAGAGCCGTGGTTTATTAAGCAAAAGTGCTTCAAATACGCTCCTATAACTGAACATAACATTTAAAAGATACGTCGTCGGTGATAATATTTTCAATTCGGACAGTCTCTGTACGGAGAGGCTACCGAGAAGCGCTACCGACGAAGACTCTCTGATTAATTTAAAAATCAATCGTAAGAGATAGAGCCGTGGTTTATTAAGCAAAAGTGCTTCAAATACGCTCCTATAACTCAATCTAACATTTAAAAGGTACCTCGTCGGTGAAAATAATTTCAGTTCGGACTTAGATTTTTTCCTACCGAGTGGCTACCGTGAAGAGTCGCCGCCGACGACTTTAGAAATTATTTAAAAATCAACCGTAAGAGATAGAGCCGTGGTTTATTAAGCAAAAGTGCTTCAAATACGCTCCCATAACTGAACATAACATTTAAAAGATACGTCGTCGGTGAAAATATTTTCAATTCGGACAGTCTCTGTACGGAGAGGCTACCGAGAAGCGCTACCGACGAAGACTTTCTGATTAATTTAAAAATCAACCGTAAGAGATAGAGCCGTGGTTTATTAAGCAAAAGTGCTTCAAATACGCTCCCATAACTGAACATAACATTTAAAATATACGTCGTCGGTGAAAATATTTTCAATTCGGACAGTCTCTGTACGGAGAGGCTACCGAGAAGCGCTACCGACGAAGACTTTCTGATTAATTTAAAAATCAACCGTAAGAGATAGAGCCGTGGTTTATTAAGCAAAAGTGCTTCAAATACGCTCCCATAACTGAACATAACATTTAAAAGATACGTCGTCGGTGAAAATATTTTCAATTCGGACTTAGTCTCTGTACGGAGAGGCTACCGAGAAGCGCTACCGACGAAGACTTTCTGATTAATTTAAAAATCAACCGTAAGATATAGAGCCGTGGTTTATTAAGCAAAAGTGCTTCAAATACGCTCCCATAACTGAACATAACATTTAAAAAATACGTCGTCTGTGAAAATATTTTCAATTCGGACTTAGTCTCTGTACGGGGAGGCTACCGAGAACCGCTACCGACGAAGACTCTCTGATTAATTTAAAAATCAATCGTAAGAGATAGAGCCGTGGTTTATTAAGCAAAAGTGCTTCAAATACGCTCCTATAACTGAACATAACATTTAAAAGATACGTCGTCGGTGATAATATTTTCAATTCGGACAGTCTCTGTACGGAGAGGCTACCGAGAAGCGCTACCGACGAAGACTCTCTGATTAATTTAAAAATCAATCGTAAGAGATAGAGCCGTGGTTTATTAAGCAAAAGTGCTTCAAATACGCTCCTATAACTCAATCTAACATTTAAAAGGTACCTCGTCGGTGAAAATAATTTCAGTTCGGACTTAGATTTTTTCCTACCGAGTGGCTACCGTGAAGAGTCGCCGCCGAAGACTTTCTGATTAATTTAAAAATCAACCGTAAGAGATAGAGCCGTGGTTTATTAAGCAAAAGTGCTTCAAATACGCTCCCATAACTGAACATAACATTTAAAAGATACGTCGTCGGTGAAAATATTTTCAATTCGGACTTAGTCTCTGTACGGAGAGGCTACCGAGAAGCGCTACCGACGAAGACTTTCTGATTAATTTAAAAATCAACCGTAAGATATAGAGCCGTGGTTTATTAAGCAAAAGTGCTTCAAATACGCTCCCATAACTGAACATAACATTTAAAAGATACGTCGTCGGTGAAAATATTTTCAATTCGGACTTAGTCTCTGTACGGGGAGGCTACCGAGAACCGCTACCGACGAAGACTCTCTGATTAATTTAAAAATCAATCGTAAGAGATAGAGCCGTGGTTTATTAAGCAAAAGTGCTTCAAATACGCTCCTATAACTGAACATAACATTTAAAAGATACGTCGTCGGTGATAATATTTTCAATTCGGACAGTCTCTGTACGGAGAGGCTACCGAGAAGCGCTACCGACGAAGACTCTCTGATTAATTTAAAAATCAATCGTAAGAGATAGAGCCGTGGTTTATTAAGCAAAAGTGCTTCAAATACGCTCCTATAACTCAATCTAACATTTAAAAGGTACCTCGTCGGTGAAAATAATTTCAGTTCGGACTTAGATTTTTTCCTACCGAGTGGCTACCGTGAAGAGTCGCCGCCGACGACTTTAGAAATTATTTAAAAATCAACCGTAAGAGATAGAGCCGTGGTTTATTAAGCAAAAGTGCTTCAAATACGCTCCCATAACTGAACATAACATTTAAAAGATACGTCGTCGGTGAAAATATTTTCAATTCGGACAGTCTCTGTACGGAGAGGCTACCGAGAAGCGCTACCGACGAAGACTTTCTGATTAATTTAAAAATCAACCGTAAGAGATAGAGCCGTGGTTTATTAAGCAAAAGTGCTTCAAATACGCTCCCATAACTGAACATAACATTTAAAAGATACGTCGTCGGTGAAAATATTTTCAATTCGGACAGTCTCTGTACGGAGAGGCTACCGAGAAGCGCTACCGACGAAGACTTTCTGATTAATTTAAAAATCAACCGTAAGAGATAGAGCCGTGGTTTATTAAGCAAAAGTGCTTCAAATACGCTCCCATAACTGAACATAACATTTAAAAGATACGTCGTCGGTGAAAATATTTTCAATTCGGACTTAGTCTCTGTACGGAGAGGCTACCGAGAAGCGCTACCGACGAAGACTTTCTGATTAATTTAAAAATCAACCGTAAGATATAGAGCCGTGGTTTATTAAGCAAAAGTGCTTCAAATACGCTCCCATAACTGAACATAACATTTAAAAAATACGTCGTCTGTGAAAATATTTTCAATTCGGACTTAGTCTCTGTACGGGGAGGCTACCGAGAACCGCTACCGACGAAGACTCTCTGATTAATTTAAAAATCAATCGTAAGAGATAGAGCCGTGGTTTATTAAGCAAAAGTGCTTCAAATACGCTCCTATAACTGAACATAACATTTAAAAGATACGTCGTCGGTGATAATATTTTCAATTCGGACAGTCTCTGTACGGAGAGGCTACCGAGAAGCGCTACCGACGAAGACTCTCTGATTAATTTAAAAATCAATCGTAAGAGATAGAGCCGTGGTTTATTAAGCAAAAGTGCTTCAAATACGCTCCTATAACTCAATCTAACATTTAAAAGGTACCTCGTCGGTGAAAATAATTTCAGTTCGGACTTAGATTTTTTCCTACCGAGTGGCTACCGTGAAGAGTCGCCGCCGACGACTTTAGAAATTATTTAAAAATCAACCGTAAGAGATAGAGCCGTGGTTTATTAAGCAAAAGTGCTTCAAATACGCTCCCATAACTGAACATAACATTTAAAAGATACGTCGTCGGTGAAAATATTTTCAATTCGGACAGTCTCTGTACGGAGAGGCTACCGAGAAGCGCTACCGACGAAGACTTTTTGATTAATTTAAAAATCAACCGTAAGAGATAGAGCCGTGGTTTATTAAGCAAAAGTGCATCAAATACGCTCCCATAACTGAACATAACATTTAAAAGATACGTCGTCGGTGAAAATATTTTCAATCCGGACTTTGTCTCTGTACGGAGAGGCTACCGAGAAGCGCTACCGACGAAGACTTTCTGATTAATTTAAAAATCAACCGTAAGAGATACAGCCGTGGTTTATTAAGCAAAAGTGCTTCAAATACGCTCCTATAACTCAATCTAACATTTAAAAGGTACCTCGTCGGTGAAAATAATTTCAGTTCGGACTTAGATTTTTTCCTACCGAGTGGCTACCGTGAAGAGTCGCCGCCGACGACTTTAGAAATTATTTAAAAATCAACCGTAAGAGATAGAGCCGTGGTTTATTAAGCAAAAGTGCTTCAAATACGCTCCCATAACTGAACATAACATTTAAAAGATACGTCGTCGGTGAAAATATTTTCAATTCGGACTTAGTCTCTGTACGGGGAGGCTACCGAGAACCGCTACCGACGAAGACTCTCTGATTAATTTAAAAATCAACCGTAAGAGATAGAGCCGTGGTTTATTAAGCAAAAGTGCTTCAAATACGCTCCCATAACTGAACATAACATTTAAAAGATACGTCGTCGGTGAAAATATTTTCAATTCGGACTTAGTCTCTGTACGGGGAGGCTACCGAGAACCGCTACCGACGAAGACTCTCTGATTAATTTAAAAATCAACCGTAAGAGATACAGCCGTGG
This sequence comes from Nysson spinosus, assembly GCA_910591585.2. NCBI lineage: Eukaryota > Metazoa > Arthropoda > Insecta > Hymenoptera > Crabronidae > Nysson > Nysson spinosus. The sequence goes on from CAJUYC020000086.1 coordinate 82,114, forward strand.
TTTATTAAGCAAAAGTGCTTCAAATACGCTCCTATAACTCAATCTAACATTTAAAAGATACGTCGTCGGTGAAAATATTTTCAATTCGGACTTAGTCTCTGTACGGAGAGGCTACCGAGAAGCGCTACCGACGAAGACTTTCTGATTACTTTAAAAATCAACCGTAAGAGATAGAGCCGTGGTTGATTAAGCAAAAGTGCTTCAAATACGCTCCCATAACTGAACATAACATTTAAAAGATACGTCGTCGGTGAAAATATTTTCAATTCGGACAGTCTCTGTACGGAGAGGCTACCGAGAAGCGCTACCGACGAAGACTTTTTGATTAATTTAAAAATCAACCGTAAGAGATAGAGCCGTGGTTTATTAAGCAAAAGTGCATCAAATACGCTCCCATAACTGAACATAACATTTAAAAGATACGTCGTCGGTGAAAATATTTTCAATCCGGACTTTGTCTCTGTACGGAGAGGCTACCGAGAAGCGCTACCGACGAAGACTTTCTGATTAATTTAAAAATCAACCGTAAGAGATACAGCCGTGGTTTATTAAGCAAAAGTGCTTCAAATACGCTCCTATAACTCAATCTAACATTTAAAAGGTACCTCGTCGGTGAAAATAATTTCAGTTCGGACTTAGATTTTTTCCTACCGAGTGGCTACCGTGAAGAGTCGCCGCCGACGACTTTAGAAATTATTTAAAAATCAACCGTAAGAGATAGAGCCGTGGTTTATTAAGCAAAAGTGCTTCAAATACGCTCCCATAACTGAACATAACATTTAAAAGATACGTCGTCGGTGAAAATATTTTCAATTCGGACTTAGTCTCTGTACGGGGAGGCTACCGAGAACCGCTACCGACGAAGACTCTCTGATTAATTTAAAAATCAACCGTAAGAGATAGAGCCGTGGTTTATTAAGCAAAAGTGCTTCAAATACGCTCCCATAACTGAACATAACATTTAAAAGATACGTCGTCGGTGAAAATATCTTCAATTCGGACTTAGTCTCTGTACGGGGAGGCTACCGAGAACCGCTACCGACGAAGACTCTCTGATTAATTTAAAAATCAACCGTAAGAGATACAGCCGTGGTTTATTAAGCAAAAGTGCTTCAAATACGCTCCTATAACTCAATCTAACATTTAAAAGATACGTCGTCGGTGAAAATATTTTCAATTCGGACTTAGTCTCTGTACGGAGAGGCTACCGAGAAGCGCTACCGACGAAGACTTTCTGATTACTTTAAAAATCAACCGTAAGAGATAGAGCCGTGGTTGATTAAGCAAAAGTGCTTCAAATACGCTCCCATAACTGAACATAACATTTAAAAGATACGTCGTCGGTGAAAATATTTTCAATCCGGACTTAGTCTCTGTACGGGGAGGCTACCGAGAACCGCTACCGACGAAGACTCTCTGATTAATTTAAAAATCAACCGTAAGAGATAGAGCCGTGGTTTATTAAGCAAAAGTGCTTCAAATACGCTCCCATAACTGAACATAACATTTAAAAGATACGTCGTCGGTGAAAATATTTTCAATCCGGACTTAGTCTCTGTACGGAGAGGCTACCGACGGAGACTTTCTGATTAATTTAAAAATCAACCGTAAGATATAGAGCCGTGGTTTATTAAGCAAAAGTGCTTCAAATACGCTCCCATAACTGAACATAACATTTAAAAGATACGTCGTCGGTGAAAATATTTTCAATTCGGACTTAGTCTCTGTACGGGGAGGCTACCGAGAACCGCTACCGACGAAGACTCTCTGATTATTTTAAAAATCAACCGTAAGAGATAGAGCCGTGGTTTATTAAGCAAAAGTGCGTCAAATACGCTCCCTTAACTGAACATAACATTTAAAAGATACGTCGTCGGTGAAAATATTTTCAATTCGGACAGTCTCTGTACGGAGAGGCTACCGAGAAGCGCTACCGACGAAGACTTTCTGATTAATTTAAAAATCAACCGTAAGAGATAGAGCCGTGGTTTATTAAGCAAAAGTGCTTCAAATACGCTCCCATAACTGAACATAACATTTAAAAGGTACCTCGTCGGTGAAAATAATTTCAGTTCGGACTTAGAATTTTTCCTACCGAGTGGCTACCATGAAGAGTCGCCGACGACGACTTTAGAAATTATTTAAAAGTTAACCGTAAGAGATAGAGCCGTGGTTTATTAAGCAAAAGTGCTTCAAATACGCTCCCATAACTGAACGTAACATTTAAAAGATACGTCGTCGGTGATAATATTTTCAATTCGGACAGTCTCTGTACGGAGAGGCTACCGAGAAGCGCTACCGACGAAGACTTTCTGATTAATTTAAAAATCAACCGTAAGAGATAAAGCCGTGGTTTATTAAGCAAAAGTGCTTCAAATACGCTCCCATAACTGAACATAACATTTAAAAGATACGTCGTCGGTGAAAATATTTTCAATTCGGACTTAGTCTCTGTACGGAGAGGCTACCGACGAAGACTTTCTGATTAATTTAAAAATCAACCGTAAGATATAGAGCCGTGGTTTATTAAGCAAAAGTGCTTCAAATACGCTCCCATAACTGAACATAACATTTAAAAGATACGTCGTCGGTGAAAATATTTTCAATTCGGACTTAGTCTCTGTACGGGGAGGCTACCGAGAACCGCTACCGACGAAGACTCTCTGATTATTTTAAAAATCAACCGTAAGAGATAGAGCCGTGGTTTATTAAGCAAAAGTGCGTCAAATACGCTCCCTTAACTGAACATAACATTTAAAAGATACGTCGTCGGTGAAAATATTTTCAATTCGGACAGTCTCTGTACGGAGAGGCTACCGAGAAGCGCTACCGACGAAGACTTTCTGATTAATTTAAAAATCAACCGTAAGAGATAGAGCCGTGGTTTATTAAGCAAAAGTGCTTCAAATACGCTCCCATAACTGAACATAACATTTAAAAGATACGTCGTCGGTGAAAATATTTTCAATTCGGACAGTCTCTGTACGGAGAGGCTACCGAGAAGCGCTACCGACGAAGAGTTTCTGATTAATTTAAAAATCAACCGTAAGAGATAGAGCCGTGGTTTATTAAGCAAAAGTGCTTCAAATACGCTCCCATAACTGAACATAACATTTAAAAGATACGTCGTCGGTGAAAATATTTTCAATTCGGACTTAGTCTCTGTACGGAGAGGCTACCGAGAAGCGCTACCGACGAAGAGTTTCTGATTAATTTAAAAATCAACCGTAAGAGATAGAGCCGTGGTTTATTAAGCAAAAGTGCTTCAAATACGCTCCCATAACTGAACATAACATTTAAAAGATACGTCGTCGGTGAAAATATTTTCAATTCGGACTTAGTCTCTGTACGGAGAGGCTACCGAGAAGCGCTACCGACGAAGACTTTCTGATTAATTTAAAAATCAACCGTAAGATATAGAGCCGTGGTTTATTAAGCAAAAGTGCTTCAAATACGCTCCCATAACTGAACATAACATTTAAAAGATACGTCGTCTGTGAAAATATTTTCAATTCGGACTTAGTCTCTGTACGGGGAGGCTACCGAGAACCGCTACCGACGAAGACTCTCTGATTAATTTAAAAATCAATCGTAAGAGATAGAGCCGTGGTTTATTAAGCAAAAGTGCTTCAAATACGCTCCTATAACTGAACATAACATTTAAAAGATACGTCGTCGGTGATAATATTTTCAATTCGGACAGTCTCTGTACGGAGAGGCTACCGAGAAGCGCTACCGACGAAGACTCTCTGATTAATTTAAAAATCAATCGTAAGAGATAGAGCCGTGGTTTATTAAGCAAAAGTGCTTCAAATACGCTCCTATAACTCAATCTAACATTTAAAAGGTACCTCGTCGGTGAAAATAATTTCAGTTCGGACTTAGATTTTTTCCTACCGAGTGGCTACCGTGAAGAGTCGCCGCCGACGACTTTAGAAATTATTTAAAAATCAACCGTAAGAGATAGAGCCGTGGTTTATTAAGCAAAAGTGCTTCAAATACGCTCCCATAACTGAACATAACATTTAAAAGATACGTCGTCGGTGAAAATATTTTCAATTCGGACAGTCTCTGTACGGAGAGGCTACCGAGAAGCGCTACCGACGAAGACTTTCTGATTAATTTAAAAATCAACCGTAAGAGATAGAGCCGTGGTTTATTAAGCAAAAGTGCTTCAAATACGCTCCCATAACTGAACATAACATTTAAAATATACGCCGTCGGTGAAAATATTTTCAATTCGGACAGTCTCTGTACGGAGAGGCTACCGAGAAGCGCTACCGACGAAGACTTTCTGATTAATTTAAAAATCAACCGTAAGAGATAGAGCCGTGGTTTATTAAGCAAAAGTGCTTCAAATACGCTCCCATAACTGAACATAACATTTAAAAGATACGTCGTCGGTGAAAATATTTTCAATTCGGACTTAGTCTCTGTACGGAGAGGCTACCGAGAAGCGCTACCGACGAAGACTTTCTGATTAATTTAAAAATCAACCGTAAGATATAGAGCCGTGGTTTATTAAGCAAAAGTGCTTCAAATACGCTCCCATAACTGAACATAACATTTAAAAAATACGTCGTCTGTGAAAATATTTTCAATTCGGACTTAGTCTCTGTACGGGGAGGCTACCGAGAACCGCTACCGACGAAGACTCTCTGATTAATTTAAAAATCAATCGTAAGAGATAGAGCCGTGGTTTATTAAGCAAAAGTGCTTCAAATACGCTCCTATAACTGAACATAACATTTAAAAGATACGTCGTCGGTGATAATATTTTCAATTCGGACAGTCTCTGTACGGAGAGGCTACCGAGAAGCGCTACCGACGAAGACTCTCTGATTAATTTAAAAATCAATCGTAAGAGATAGAGCCGTGGTTTATTAAGCAAAAGTGCTTCAAATACGCTCCTATAACTCAATCTAACATTTAAAAGGTACCTCGTCGGTGAAAATAATTTCAGTTCGGACTTAGATTTTTTCCTACCGAGTGGCTACCGTGAAGAGTCGCCGCCGAAGACTTTCTGATTAATTTAAAAATCAACCGTAAGAGATAGAGCCGTGGTTTATTAAGCAAAAGTGCTTCAAATACGCTCCCATAACTGAACATAACATTTAAAAGATACGTCGTCGGTGAAAATATTTTCAATTCGGACTTAGTCTCTGTACGGAGAGGCTACCGAGAAGCGCTACCGACGAAGACTTTCTGATTAATTTAAAAATCAACCGTAAGATATAGAGCCGTGGTTTATTAAGCAAAAGTGCTTCAAATACGCTCCCATAACTGAACATAACATTTAAAAGATACGTCGTCTGTGAAAATATTTTCAATTCGGACTTAGTCTCTGTACGGGGAGGCTACCGAGAACCGCTACCGACGAAGACTCTCTGATTAATTTAAAAATCAATCGTAAGAGATAGAGCCGTGGTTTATTAAGCAAAAGTGCTTCAAATACGCTCCTATAACTGAACATAACATTTAAAAGATACGTCGTCGGTGATAATATTTTCAATTCGGACAGTCTCTGTACGGAGAGGCTACCGAGAAGCGCTACCGACGAAGACTCTCTGATTAATTTAAAAATCAATCGTAAGAGATAGAGCCGTGGTTTATTAAGCAAAAGTGCTTCAAATACGCTCCTATAACTCAATCTAACATTTAAAAGGTACCTCGTCGGTGAAAATAATTTCAGTTCGGACTTAGATTTTTTCCTACCGAGTGGCTACCGTGAAGAGTCGCCGCCGACGACTTTAGAAATTATTTAAAAATCAACCGTAAGAGATAGAGCCGTGGTTTATTAAGCAAAAGTGCTTCAAATACGCTCCCATAACTGAACATAACATTTAAAAGATACGTCGTCGGTGAAAATATTTTCAATTCGGACAGTCTCTGTACGGAGAGGCTACCGAGAAGCGCTACCGACGAAGACTTTCTGATTAATTTAAAAATCAACCGTAAGAGATAGAGCCGTGGTTTATTAAGCAAAAGTGCTTCAAATACGCTCCCATAACTGAACATAACATTTAAAAGATACGTCGTCGGTGAAAATATTTTCAATTCGGACAGTCTCTGTACGGAGAGGCTACCGAGAAGCGCTACCGACGAAGACTTTCTGATTAATTTAAAAATCAACCGTAAGAGATAGAGCCGTGGTTTATTAAGCAAAAGTGCTTCAAATACGCTCCCATAACTGAACATAACATTTAAAAGATACGTCGTCGGTGAAAATATTTTCAATTCGGACTTAGTCTCTGTACGGAGAGGCTACCGAGAAGCGCTACCGACGAAGACTTTCTGATTAATTTAAAAATCAACCGTAAGATATAGAGCCGTGGTTTATTAAGCAAAAGTGCTTCAAATACGCTCCCATAACTGAACATAACATTTAAAAAATACGTCGTCTGTGAAAATATTTTCAATTCGGACTTAGTCTCTGTACGGGGAGGCTACCGAGAACCGCTACCGACGAAGACTCTCTGATTAATTTAAAAATCAATCGTAAGAGATAGAGCCGTGGTTTATTAAGCAAAAGTGCTTCAAATACGCTCCTATAACTGAACATAACATTTAAAAGATACGTCGTCGGTGATAATATTTTCAATTCGGACAGTCTCTGTACGGAGAGGCTACCGAGAAGCGCTACCGACGAAGACTCTCTGATTAATTTAAAAATCAATCGTAAGAGATAGAGCCGTGGTTTATTAAGCAAAAGTGCTTCAAATACGCTCCTATAACTCAATCTAACATTTAAAAGGTACCTCGTCGGTGAAAATAATTTCAGTTCGGACTTAGATTTTTTCCTACCGAGTGGCTACCGTGAAGAGTCGCCGCCGACGACTTTAGAAATTATTTAAAAATCAACCGTAAGAGATAGAGCCGTGGTTTATTAAGCAAAAGTGCTTCAAATACGCTCCCATAACTGAACATAACATTTAAAAGATACGTCGTCGGTGAAAATATTTTCAATTCGGACAGTCTCTGTACGGAGAGGCTACCGAGAAGCGCTACCGACGAAGACTTTTTGATTAATTTAAAAATCAACCGTAAGAGATAGAGCCGTGGTTTATTAAGCAAAAGTGCATCAAATACGCTCCCATAACTGAACATAACATTTAAAAGATACGTCGTCGGTGAAAATATTTTCAATCCGGACTTTGTCTCTGTACGGAGAGGCTACCGAGAAGCGCTACCGACGAAGACTTTCTGATTAATTTAAAAATCAACCGTAAGAGATACAGCCGTGGTTTATTAAGCAAAAGTGCTTCAAATACGCTCCTATAACTCAATCTAACATTTAAAAGGTACCTCGTCGGTGAAAATAATTTCAGTTCGGACTTAGATTTTTTCCTACCGAGTGGCTACCGTGAAGAGTCGCCGCCGACGACTTTAGAAATTATTTAAAAATCAACCGTAAGAGATAGAGCCGTGGTTTATTAAGCAAAAGTGCTTCAAATACGCTCCCATAACTGAACATAACATTTAAAAGATACGTCGTCGGTGAAAATATTTTCAATTCGGACTTAGTCTCTGTACGGGGAGGCTACCGAGAACCGCTACCGACGAAGACTCTCTGATTAATTTAAAAATCAACCGTAAGAGATAGAGCCGTGGTTTATTAAGCAAAAGTGCTTCAAATACGCTCCCATAACTGAACATAACATTTAAAAGATACGTCGTCGGTGAAAATATTTTCAATTCGGACTTAGTCTCTGTACGGGGAGGCTACCGAGAACCGCTACCGACGAAGACTCTCTGATTAATTTAAAAATCAACCGTAAGAGATACAGCCGTGGTTTATTAAGCAAAAGTGCTTCAAATACGCTCCTATAACTCAATCTAACATTTAAAAGATACGTCGTCGGTGAAAATATTTTCAATTCGGACTTAGTCTCTGTACGGAGAGGCTACCGAGAAGCGCTACCGACGAAGACTTTCTGATTACTTTAAAAATCAACCGTAAGAGATAGAGCCGTGGTTGATTAAGCAAAAGTGCTTCAAATACGCTCCCATAACTGAACATAACATTTAAAAGATACGTCGTCGGTGAAAATATTTTCAATTCGGACAGTCTCTGTACGGAGAGGCTACCGAGAAGCGCTACCGACGAAGACTTTTTGATTAATTTAAAAATCAACCGTAAGAGATAGAGCCGTGGTTTATTAAGCAAAAGTGCATCAAATACGCTCCCATAACTGAACATAACATTTAAAAGATACGTCGTCGGTGAAAATATTTTCAATCCGGACTTTGTCTCTGTACGGAGAGGCTACCGAGAAGCGCTACCGACGAAGACTTTCTGATTAATTTAAAAATCAACCGTAAGAGATAGAGCCGTGGTTTATTAAGCAAAAGTGCTTCAAATACGCTCCTATAACTCAATCTAACATTTAAAAGGTACCTCGTCGGTGAAAATAATTTCAGTTCGGACTTAGATTTTTTCCTACCGAGTGGCTACCGTGAAGAGTCGCCGCCGACGACTTTAGAAATTATTTAAAAATCAACCGTAAGAGATAGAGCCGTGGTTTATTAAGCAAAAGTGCTTCAAATACGCTCCCATAACTGAACATAACATTTAAAAGATACGTCGTCGGTGAAAATATTTTCAATTCGGACTTAGTCTCTGTACGGGGAGGCTACCGAGAACCGCTACCGACGAAGACTCTCTGATTAATTTAAAAATCAACGGTAAGAGATAGAGCCGTGGTTTATTAAGCAAAAGTGCTTCAAATACGCTCCCATAACTGAACATAACATTTAAAAGATACGTCGTCGGTGAAAATATCTTCAATTCGGACTTAGTCTCTGTACGGGGAGGCACCCGAGAACCGCTACCGACGAAGACTCTCTGATTAATTTAAAAATCAACCGTAAGAGATACAGCCGTGGTTTATTAAGCAAAAGTGCTTCAAATACGCTCCTATAACTCAATCTAACATTTAAAAGATACGTCGTCGGTGAAAATATTTTCAATTCGGACTTAGTCTCTGTACGGAGAGGCTACCGAGAAGCGCTACCGACGAAGACTTTCTGATTACTTTAAAAATCAACCGTAAGAGATAGAGCCGTGGTTGATTAAGCAAAAGTGCTTCAAATACGCTCCCATAACTGAACATAACATTTAAAAGATACGTCGTCGGTGAAAATATTTTCAATCCGGACTTAGTCTCTGTACGGGGAGGCTACCGAGAACCGCTACCGACGAAGACTCTCTGATTAATTTAAAAATCAACCGTAAGAGATAGAGCCGTGGTTTATTAAGCAAAAGTGCTTCAAATACGCTCCCATAACTGAACATAACATTTAAAAGATACGTCGTCGGTGAAAATATTTTCAATCCGGACTTAGTCTCTGTACGGGGAGGCTACCGAGAACCGCTACCGACGAAGACTCTCTGATTAATTTAAAAATCAACCGTAAGAGATACAGCCGTGGTTTATTAAGCAAAAGTGCTTCAAATACGCTCCCATAACTGAACATAACATTTAAAAGATACGTCGTCAGTGAAAATATTTTCAATTCGGACTTAGTCTCTGTACGGAGAGGCTACCGAGAAGCGCTACCGACGAAGACTTTCTGATTACTTTAAAAATCAACCGTAAGAGATAGAGCCGTGGTTTATTAAGCAAAAGTGCTTCAAATACGCTCCCATAACTGAACATAACATTTAAAAGATACGTCGTCGGTGAAAATATTTTCAATTCGGACTTAGTCTCTGTACGGAGAGGCTACCGAGAAGCGCTACCGACGAAGATTTTCTAATTAATTTAAAAATCAACCGTAAGAGATAGAGCCGTGGTTTATTAAACAAAAGTTGCGTCAAATACGCTCCCATAACTGAACATAACATTTAAAAGGTACGTCGTCGGTGAAAATATTTTCAATTCGGACTTAGTCTCTGTACTGAGAGGCTACCGAGAAGCGCTACCGACGAAGACTTTCTGATTACTTTAAAAATCAACCGTAAGAGATAGAGCCGTGGTTTATTAAGCAAAAGTGCTTCAAATACGCTCCCATAACTGAACATAACATTTAAAAGATACGTCGTCGGTGAAAATATTTTCAATTCGGACTTAGTCTCTGTACGGAGAGGCTACCGAGAAGCGCTACCGACGAAGATTTTCTAATTAATTTAAAAATCAACCGTAAGAGATAGAGCCGTGGTTTATTAAACAAAAGTTGCGTCAAATACGCTCCCATAACTGAACATAACATTTAAAAGGTACGTCGTCGGTGAAAATATTTTCAATTCGGACTTAGTCTCTGTACTGAGAGGCTACCGAGAAGCGCTACCGACGAAGACTTTCTGATTAATTTAAAAATCAACCGTAAGAGATAGAGCCGTGGTTTATTAAGCAAAAGTGCTTCAAATACGCTCCTATAACTCAATCTAACATTTAAAAGGTACCTCGTCGGTGAAAATAATTTCAGTTCGGACTTAGATTTTTTCCTACCGAGTGGCTACCGTAAAGAGTCGCCGCCGACGACTTTAGAAATTATTTAAAAATCAACCGTAAGAGATAGAGCCGTGGTTTATTAAGCAAAAGTGCTTCAAATACGCTCCTATAACTGAACATAACATTTAAAAGATACGTCGTCGGTGATAATATTTTCAATTCGGACAGTCTCTGTACGGAGAGGCTACTGAGAAGCGCTACCGACGAAGACTTTCTGATTAATTTAAAAATCAACCGTAAGAGATAAAGCCGTGGTTTAATAAGCAAAAGTGCTTCAAATACGCTCCTATAACTCAATCTAACATTTAAAAGGTACCTCGTCGGTGAAAATAATTTCAGTTCGGACTTAGATTTTTTCCTACCGAGTGGCTACCGTGAAGAGTCGCCGCCGACGACTTTAGAAATTATTTAAAAATCAACCGTAAGAGATAGAGCCGTGGTTTATTAAGCAAAAGTGCTTCAAATACGCTCCCATAACTGAACATAACATTTAAAAGATACGTCGTCGGTGAAAATATTTTCAATTCGGACAGTCTCTGTACGGAGAGGCTACCGAGAAGCGTTACCGACGAAGACTTTCTGATTAATTTAAAAATCAACCGTAAGAGATAGAGCCGTGGTTTATTAAGCAAAAGTGCTTCAAATACGCTCCCATAACTGAACATAACATTTAAAAGATACGTCGTCGGTGAAAATATTTTCAATTCGGACTTAGTCTCTGTACGGAGAGGCTACCGAGAAGCACTACCGACGAAGACTTTCTGATTAATTTAAAAATCAACCGTAAGATATAGAGCCGTGGTTTATTAAGCAAAAGTGCTTCAAATACGTTTCCCATAACTGAACATAACATTTAAAAGATACGTCGTCGGTGAAAATATTTTCAATCCGGACTTAGTCTCTGTACGGGGAGGCTACCGAGAACCGCTACCGACGAAGACTCTCTGATTAATTTAAAAATCAACCGTAAGAGATAGAGCCGTGGTTTATTAAGCAAAAGTGCTTCAAATACGCTCCCATAACTGAACATAACATTTAAAAGATACGTCGTCGGTGAAAATATTTTCAATTCGGACTTAGTCTCTGTACGGAGAGGCTACCGAGAAGCGCTACCGACGAAGACTTTCTGATTAATTTAAAAATCAACCGTAAGATATAGAGCCGTGGTTTATTAAGCAAAAGTGCTTCAAATACGCTCCCATAACTGAACATAACATTTAATAGATACGTCGTCGGTGAAAATATTTTCAATCCGGACATAGTCTCTGTACGGGGAGGCTACCGAGAACCGCTACCGACGAAGACTCTCTGATTAATTTAAAAATCAATCGTAAGAGATAGATCCGTGGTCTATTAAGCAAAAGTGCTTCAAATACGCTCCTATAACTGATCATAACATTTAAAAGATACGTCGTCGGTGAAAATATTTTCAATTCGGACTTAGTCTCTGTACGGAGAGGCTACCGAGAAGCGCTACCGACGAAGACTTTCTGATTAATTTAAAAATCAACCGTAAGAGATAGAGCCGTGGTTTATTAAGCAAAAGTGCTTCAAATACGCTCCCATAACTGAACATAACATTTAAAAGATACGTCGTCGGTGAAAATATTTTCAATTCGGACTTAGATTTTGTCCTACCGAGTGGCTACCGTGAAGAGTCGCCGCCGACGACTTTAGAAATTATTTAAAAATCAACCGTAAGAGATAGAGCCGTGGTTTATTAAGCAAAAGTGTTTCAAATACGCTCCTATAACTCAATCTAACATTTAAAAGGTACCTCGTCGGTGAAAATAATTTCAGTTCGGGCTTAGATTTTGTCCTACCGAGGGGCTACCGTGAAGAGTCGCCGCCGACGACTTTAGAAATTATTTAAAAATCAACCGTAAGAGATAGAGCCGTGGTTTATTAAGCAAAAGTGCTTCAAATACGCTCCCATAACTGAACATAACATTTAAAAGATACGTCGTCGGTGAAAATATTTTCAATTCGGACAGTCTCTGTACGGAGAGGCTACCGAGAAGCGCTACCGACGAAGACTTTCTGTTTAATTTAAAAATCAACCGTAAGAGATAGAGCCGTGGTTTATTAAGCAAAAGTGCTTCAAATACGCTCCCATAACTGAACATAACATTTAAAAGATACGTCGTCGGTGAAAATATTTTCAATTCGGACAGTCTCTGTACGGAGAGGCTACCGAGAAGCGCTACCGACGAAGACTTTCTGTTTAATTTAAAAATCAACCGTAAGAGATAGAGCCGTGGTTTATTAAGCAAAAGTGCTTCAAATACGCTCCCATAACTGAACATAACATTTAAAAGATACGTCGTCGGTGAAAATATTTTCAATTCGGACAGTCTCTGTACGGAGAGGCTACCGAGAAGCGCTACCGACGAAGACTTTCTGATTAATTTAAAAATCAACCGTAAGAGATAGAGCCGTGGTTTATTAAGCAAAAGTGCTTCAAATACGCTCCCATAACTGAACATAACATTTAAAAGATACGTCGTCGGTGAAAATATTTTCAATTCGGACAGTCTCTGTACGGAGAGGCTACCGAGAAGCGCTACCGACGAAGACTTTCTGATTAATTTAAAAATCAACCGTAAGAGATAGAGCCGTGGTATATTAAACAAAAGTGCTTCAAATACGCTCCCATAACTGATCATAACATTTAAAAGATACGTCGCCGGTGAAAATATTTTCCATTCGGACTTAGTCTCTGTACGGAGAGGCTACCGAGAACCGCTACCGACGACGATTTTCTGATTAATTTAAAAATCAATCGTAAGAGATAGAGCCGTGGTCTATTAAGCAAAAGTGCTTCAAATACGCTCCTATAACTCAATCTAACATTTAAAAGGTACCTCGTCGGTGAAAATAATTTCAGCTCGGACTTAGAATTTTTCCTACCAAGTGGCTACCATGAAGAGTCGCCGACGACGACTTTAGAAATTATTTAAAAGTTAACCGTAAGAGATAGAGCCGTGGTTTATTAAGCAAAAGTGCTTCAAATACGCTCCCATAACTGAACATAACATTTAAAAGATACGTCGTCGGTGATAATATTTTCAATTCGGACAGTCTCTGTACGGAGAGGCTACCGAGAAGCGCTACCGACGAAGACTTTCTGATTAATTTAAAAATCAACCGTAAGAGATAAAGCCGTGGTTTATTAAGCAAAAGTGCTTCAAATACGCTCCCATAACTGAACATAACATTTAAAAGATACGTCGTCGGTGAAAATATTTTCAATTCGGACTTAGTCTCGGCACGGAGAGGCTACCGGGAACCGCTACCGACGACGACTTTCTGATTAATTTAAAAATCAACCGTAAGAGATAGAGCCGTGGTTTATTAAGCAAAAGTGCTTCAAATACGCTCCTATAACTCAATCTAACATTTAAAAGGTACCTCGTCGGTGAAAATAATTTCAGCTCGGACTTAGAATTTTTCCTACCGAGTGGCTACCATGAAGAGTCGCCGACGACGACTTTAGAAATTATTTAAAAGTTAACCGTAAGAGATAGAGCCGTGGTTTATTAAGCAAAAGTGCTTCAAATACGCTCCCATAACTGAACATAACATTTAAAAGATACGTCGTCGGTGATAATATTTTCAATTCGGACAGTCTCTGTACGGAGAGGCTACCGAGAAGCGCTACCGACGAAGACTTTCTGATTAATTTAAAAATCAACCGTAAGAGATAAAGCCGTGGTTTATTAAGCAAAAGTGCTTCAAATACGCTCCCATAACTGAACATAACATTTAAAAGATACGTCGTCGGTGAAAATATTTTCAATTCGGACTTAGTCTCGGCACGGAGAGGCTACCGAGAACCGCTACCGACGACGACTTTCTGATTAATTTAAAAATCAACCGTAAGAGATAGAGCCGTGGTTTATTAAGCAAAAGTGTTTCAAATACGCTCCTATAACTCAATCTAACATTTAAAAGGTACCTCGTCGGTGAAAATAATTTCAGTTCGGACTTAGATTTTGTCCTACCGAGTGGCTACCGTGAAGAGTCGCCGCCGACGACTTTAGAAATTATTTAAAAATCAACCGTAAGAGATAGAGCCGTGGTTTATTAAGCAAAAGTGTTTCAAATACGCTCCTATAACTCAATCTAACATTTAAAAGGTACCTCGTCGGTGAAAATAATTTCAGTTCGGACTTAGATTTTTTCCTACCGAGTGGCTACCGTGAAGAGTCGCCGCCGACGACTTTAGAAATTATTTAAAAATCAACCGTAAGAGATAGAGCCGTGGTTTATTAAGCAAAAGTGCTTCAAATACGCTCCCATAACTGAACATAACATTTAAAAGATACGTCGTCGGTGATAATATTTTCAATTCGGACAGTCTCTGTACGGAGAGGCTACCGAGAAGGGCTACCGACGAAGACTTTCTGATTAATTTAAAAATCAACCGTAAGAGATAGAGCCGTGGTTTATTAAGCAAAAGTGCTTCAAATACGCTCCCATAACTGATCATAACATTTAAAAGATACGTCGTCGGTGAAAATATTTTCAATTCGGACTTAGTCTCTGTACGGAGAGGCTACCGAGAAGCGCTACCGACGAAGACTTTCTGATTAATTTAAAAATCAACCGTAAGATATAGAGCCGTGGTTTATTAAGCAAAAGTGCTTCAAATACGCTCCTATAACTGATCATAACATTTAAAAGATACGTCGTCGGTGAAAATATTTTCAATTCGGACTTAGTCTCTGTACGGAGAGGCCACCGAGAAGCGCTACCGACGAAGACTTTCTGATTAATTTAAAAATCAACCGTAAGAGATAGAGCCGTGGTCTATTAAGCAAAAGTGCTTCAAATACGCTCCTATAACTCAATCTAACATTTAAAAGGTACCTCGTCGGTGAAAATAATTTCAGCTCGGACTTAGAATTTTTCCTACCGAGTGGCTAACATGAAGAGTCGCCGACGACGACTTTAGAAATTATTTAAAAGTTAACCGTAAGAGATAGAGCCGTGGTTTATTAAGCAAAAGTGCTTCAAATACGCTCCCATAACTGAACATAACATTTAAAAGATACGTCGTCGGTGATAATATTTTCAATTCGGACAGTCTCTGTACGGAGAGGCTACCGAGAAGCGCTACCGACGAAGACTTTCTGATTAATTTAAAAATCAACCGTAAGAGATAAAGCCGTGGTTTATTAAGCAAAAGTGCTTCAAATACGCTCCCATAACTGAACATAACATTTAAAAGATACGTCGTCGGTGAAAATATTTTCAATTCGGACTTAGTCTCTGTACGGAGAGGCTACCGAGAAGCGCTACCGACGAAGACTTTCTGATTAATTTAAAAATCAACCGTAAGATATAGAGCCGTGGTTTATTAAGCAAAAGTGCTTCAAATACGCTCCCATAACTGAACATAACATTTAAAAGATACGTCGTCGGTGAAAATATTTTCAATTCGGACTTAGTCTCTGTACGGGGAGGCTACCGAGAACCGCTACCGACGAAGACTCTCTGATTATTTTAAAAATCAACCGTAAGAGATAGAGCCGTGGTTTATTAAGCAAAAGTGCTTCAAATACGCTCCCATAACTGAACATAACATTTAAAAGATACGTCGTCGGTGAAAATATTTTCAATTCGGACTTAGTCTCTGTACGGAGAGGCTACCGAGAAGCGCTACCGACGAAGACTTTCTGATTAATTTAAAAATCAACCGTAAGATATAGAGCCGTGGTTTATTAAGCAAAAGTGCTTCAAATACGCTCCCATAACTGAACATAACATTTAATAGATACGTCGTCGGTGAAAATATTTTCAATCCGGACTTAGTCTCTGTACGGGGAGGCTACCGAGAACCGCTACCGACGAAGACTCTCTGATTAATTTAAAAATCAATCGTAAGAGATGGAGCCGTGGTCTATTAAGCAAAAGTGCTTCAAATGCGCTCCTATAACTGATCATAACATTTAAAAGATACGTCGTCGGTGAAAATATTTTCAATTCGGACTTAGTCTCTGTACGGAGAGGCTACCGAGAAGCGCTACCGACGAAGACTTTCTGATTAATTTAAAAATCAACCGTAAGAGATAGAGCCGTGGTCTATTAAGCAAAAGTGCTTCAAATACGCTCCTATAACTCAATCTAACATTTAAAAGGTACCTCGTCGGTGAAAATAATTTCAGCTCGGACTTAGAATTTTTCCTACCGAGTGGCTACCATGAAGAGTCGCCGACGACGACTTTAGAAATTATTTAAAAGTTAACCGTAAGAGATAGAGCCGTGGTTTATTAAGCAAAAGTGCTTCAAATACGCTCCCATAACTGAACATAACATTTAAAAGATACGTCGTCGGTGATAATATTTTCAATTCGGACAGTCTCTGTACGGAGAGGCTACCGAGAAGCGCTACCGACGAAGACTTTCTGATTAATTTAAAAATCAACCGTAAGAGATAGAGCCGTGGTTTATTAAGCAAAAGTGCTTCAAATACGCTCCCATAACTGAACATAACATTTAAAAGATACGTCGTCGGTGAAAATATTTTCAATTCGGACTTAGTCTCTGTACGGAGAGGCTACCGACGGAGACTTTCTGATTAATTTAAAAATCAACCGTAAGATATAGAGCCGTGGTTTATTAAGCAAAAGTGCTTCAAATACGCTCCCATAACTGAACATAACATTTAAAAGATACGTCGTCGGTGAAAATATTTTCAATTCGGACTTAGTCTCTGTACGGGGAGGCTACCGAGAACCGCTACCGACGAAGACTCTCTGATTATTTTAAAAATCAACCGTAAGAGATAGAGCCGTGGTTTATTAAGCAAAAGTGCGTCAAATACGCTCCCTTAACTGAACATAACATTTAAAAGATACGTCGTCGGTGAAAATATTTTCAATTCGGACAGTCTCTGTACGGAGAGGCTACCGAGAAGCGCTACCGACGAAGACTTTCTGATTAATTTAAAAATCAACCGTAAGAGATAGAGCCGTGGTTTATTAAGCAAAAGTGCTTCAAATACGCTCCCATAACTGAACATAACATTTAAAAGGTACCTCGTCGGTGAAAATAATTTCAGTTCGGACTTAGAATTTTTCCTACCGAGTGGCTACCATGAAGAGTCGCCGACGACGACTTTAGAAATTATTTAAAAGTTAACCGTAAGAGATAGAGCCGTGGTTTATTAAGCAAAAGTGCTTCAAATACGCTCCCATAACTGAACATAACATTTAAAAGATACGTCGTCGGTGATAATATTTTCAATTCGGACAGTCTCTGTACGGAGAGGCTACCGAGAAGCGCTACCGACGAAGACTTTCTGATTAATTTAAAAATCAACCGTAAGAGATAAAGCCGTGGTTTATTAAGCAAAAGTGCTTCAAATACGCTCCCATAACTGAACATAACATTTAAAAGATACGTCGTCGGTGAAAATATTTTCAATTCGGACTTAGTCTCTGTACGGAGAGGCTACCGACGGAGACTTTCTGATTAATTTAAAAATCAACCGTAAGATATAGAGCCGTGGTTTATTAAGCAAAAGTGCTTCAAATACGCTCCCATAACTGAACATAACATTTAAAAGATACGTCGTCGGTGAAAATATTTTCAATTCGGACTTAGTCTCTGTACGGAGAGGCTACCGAGAAGCGCTACCGACGAAGACTTTCTGATTAATTTAAAAATCAACCGTAAGATATAGAGCCGTGGTTTATTAAGCAAAAGTGCTTCAAATACGCTCCCATAACTGAACATAACATTTAAAAGATACGTCGTCGGTGATAATATTTTCAATTCGGACAGTCTCTGTACGGAGAGGCTACCGAGAAGCGCTACCGACGAAGACTTTCTGATTAATTTAAAAATCAACCGTAAGAGATAAAGCCGTGGTTTATTAAGCAAAAGTGCTTCAAATACGCTCCCATAACTGAACATAACATTTAAAAGATACGTCGTCGGTGAAAATATTTTCAATTCGGACTTAGTCTCTGTACGGAGAGGCTACCGAGAAGCGCTACCGACGAAGACTTTCTGATTAATTTAAAAATCAACCGTAAGATATAGAGCCGTGGTTTATTAAGCAAAAGTGCTTCAAATACGCTCCCATAACTGAACATAACATTTAAAAGATACGTCGTCGGTGAAAATATTTTCAATTCGGACTTAGTCTCTGTACGGGGAGGCTACCGAGAACCGCTACCGACGAAGACTCTCTGATTATTTTAAAAATCAACCGTAAGAGATAGAGCCATGGTTTATTAAGCAAAAGTGCGTCAAATACGCTCCCTTAACTGAACATAACATTTAAAAGATACGTCGTCGGTGAAAATATTTTCAATTCGGACAGTCTCTGTACGGAGAGGCTACCGAGAAGCGCTACCGACGAAGACTTTCTGATTAATTTAAAAATCAACCGTAAGAGATAGAGCCGTGGTTTATTAAGCAAAAGTGCTTCAAATACGCTCCCATAACTGAACATAACATTTAAAAGATACGTCGTCGGTGAAAATATTTTCAATTCGGACAGTCTCTGTACGGAGAGGCTACCGAGAAGCGCTACCGACGAAGACTTTCTGATTAATTTAAAAATCAACCGTAAGAGATAGAGCCGTGGTTTATTAAGCAAAAGTGCTTCAAATACGCTCCCATAACTGAACATAACATTTAAAAGATACGTCGTCGGTGAAAATATTTTCAATTCGGACTTAGTCTCTGTACGGAGAGGCTACCGAGAAGCGCTACCGACGAAGACTTTCTGATTAATTTAAAAATCAACCGTAAGATATAGAGCCGTGGTTTATTAAGCAAAAGTGCTTCAAATACGCTCCCATAACTGAACATAACATTTAAAAGATACGTCGTCTGTGAAAATATTTTCAATTCGGACTTAGTCTCTGTACGGGGAGGCTACCGAGAACCGCTACCGACGAAGACTCTCTGATTAATTTAAAAATCAATCGTAAGAGATAGAGCCGTGGTTTATTAAGCAAAAGTGCTTCAAATACGCTCCTATAACTGAACATAACATTTAAAAGATACGTCGTCGGTGATAATATTTTCAATTCGGACAGTCTCTGTACGGAGAGGCTACCGAGAAGCGCTACCGACGAAGACTCTCTGATTAATTTAAAAATCAATCGTAAGAGATAGAGCCGTGGTTTATTAAGCAAAAGTGCTTCAAATACGCTCCTATAACTCAATCTAACATTTAAAAGGTACCTCGTCGGTGAAAATAATTTCAGTTCGGACTTAGATTTTTTCCTACCGAGTGGCTACCGTGAAGAGTCGCCGCCGACGACTTTAGAAATTATTTAAAAATCAACCGTAAGAGATAGAGCCGTGGTTTATTAAGCAAAAGTGCTTCAAATACGCTCCCATAACTGAACATAACATTTAAAAGATACGTCGTCGGTGATAATATTTTCAATTCGGACAGTCTCTGTACGGAGCGGCTACCGAGAAGCGCTACCGACGAAGACTTTCTGATTAATTTAAAAATCAACCGTAAGAGATAGAGCCGTGGTCTATTAAGCAAAAGTGCTTCAAATACGCTCCTATAACTCAATCTAACATTTAAAAGGTACCTCGTCGGTGAAAATAATTTCAGCTCGGACTTAGAATTTTTCCTACCGAGTGGCTACCATGAAGAGTCGCCGACGACGACTTTAGAAATTATTTAAAAGTTAACCGTAAGAGATAAAGCCGTGGTTTATTAAGCAAAAGTGCTTCAAATACGCTCCCATAACTGAACATAACATTTAAAAGATACGTCGTCGGTGAAAATATTTTCAATTCGGACTTAGTCTCTGTACGGAGAGGCTACCGACGAAGACTTTCTGATTAATTTAAAAATCAACCGTAAGATATAGAGCCGTGGTTTATTAAGCAAAAGTGCTTCAAATACGCTCCCATAACTGAACATAACATTTAAAAGATACGTCGTCGGTGAAAATATTTTCAATTCGGACTTAGTCTCTGTACGGGGAGGCTACCGAGAACCGCTACCGACGAAGACTCTCTGATTATTTTAAAAATCAACCGTAAGAGATAGAGCCGTGGTTTATTAAGCAAAAGTGCTTCAAATACGCTCCCATAACTGAACATAACATTTAATAGATACGCCGTCGGTGAAAATATTTTCAATCCGGACTTAGTCTCTGTACGGGGAGGCTACCGAGAACCGCTACCGACGAAGACTCTCTGATTAATTTAAAAATCAATCGTAAGAGATAGAGCCGTGGTCTATTAAGCAAAAGTGCTTCAAATACGCTCCTATAACTGATCATAACATTTAAAAGATACGTCGTCGGTGAAAATATTTTCAATTCGGACTTAGTCTCTGTACGGAGAGGCTACCGAGAAGCGCTACCGACGAAGACTTTCTGATTAATTTAAAAATCAACCGTAAGAGATAGAGCCGTGGTCTATTAAGCAAAAGTGCTTCAAATACGCTCCTATAACTCAATCTAACATTTAAAAGGTACCTCGTCGGTGAAAATAATTTCAGCTCGGACTTAGAATTTTTCCTACCGAGTGGCTACCATGAAGAGTCGCCGACGACGACTTTAGAAATTATTTAAAAGTTAACCGTAAGAGATAGAGCCGTGGTTTATTAAGCAAAAGTGCTTCAAATACGCTCCCATAACTGAACATAACATTTAAAAGATACGTCGTCGGTGATAATATTTTCAATTCGGACAGTCTCTGTACGGAGAGGCTACCGAGAAGCGCTACCGACGAAGACTTTCTGATTAATTTAAAAATCAACCGTAAGAGATAAAGCCGTGGTTTATTAAGCAAAAGTGCTTCAAATACGCTCCCATAACTGAACATAACATTTAAAAGATACGTCGTCGGTGAAAATATTTTCAATTCGGACTTAGTCTCTGTACGGAGAGGCTACCGACGAAGACTTTCTGATTAATTTAAAAATCAACCGTAAGATATAGAGCCGTGGTTTATTAAGCAAAAGTGCTTCAAATACGCTCCCATAACTGAACATAACATTTAAAAGATACGTCGTCGGTGAAAATATTTTCAATTCGGACTTAGTCTCTGTACGGGGAGGCTACCGTGAACCGCTACCGACGAAGACTCTCTGATTATTTTAAAAATCAACCGTAAGAGATAGAGCCGTGGTTTATTAAGCAAAAGTGCTTCAAATACGCTCCCATAACTGAACATAACATTTAAAAGATACGTCGTCGGTGAAAATATTTTCAATTCGGACAGTCTCTGTACGGGGAGGCTACCGAGAACCGCTACCGACGAAGACTCTCTGATTAATTTAAAAATCAACCGTAAGAGATAGAGCCGTGGTCTATTAAGCAAAAGTGCTTCAAATACGCTCCTATAACTCAATCTAACATTTAAAAGGTACCTCGTCGGTGAAAATAATTTCAGCTCGGACTTAGAATTTTTCCTACCGAGTGGCTACCATGAAGAGTCGCCGACGACGACTTTAGAAATTATTTAAAAGTTAACCGTAAGAGATAGAGCCGTGGTTTATTAAGCAAAAGTGCTTCAAATACGCTCCCATAACTGAACATAACATTTAAAAGATACGTCGTCGGTGATAATATTTTCAATTCGGACAGTCTCTGTACGGAGAGGCTACCGAGAAGCGCTACCGACGAAGACTTTCTGATTAATTTAAAAATCAACCGTAAGAGATAGAGCCGTGGTTTATTAAGCAAAAGTGCTTCAAATACGCTCCCATAACTGAACATAACATTTAAAAGATACGTCGTCGGTGAAAATATTTTCAATTCGGACTTAGTCTCTGTACGGAGAGGCTACCGACGGAGACTTTCTGATTAATTTAAAAATCAACCGTAAGATATAGAGCCGTGGTTTATTAAGCAAAAGTGCTTCAAATACGCTCCCATAACTGAACATAACATTTAAAAGATACGTCGTCGGTGAAAATATTTTCAATTCGGACTTAGTCTCTGTACGGGGAGGCTACCGAGAACCGCTACCGACGAAGACTCTCTGATTATTTTAAAAATCAACCGTAAGAGATAGAGCCGTGGTTTATTAAGCAAAAGTGCTTCAAATACGCTCCCATAACTGAACATAACATTTAAAAGATACGTCGTCGGTGATAATATTTTCAATTCGGACAGTCTCTGTACGGAGAGGCTACCGAGAAGCGCTACCGACGAAGACTTTCTGATTAATTTAAAAATCAACCGTAAGAGATAAAGCCGTGGTTTATTAAGCAAAAGTGCTTCAAATACGCTCCCATAACTGAACATAACATTTAAAAGATACGTCGTCGGTGAAAATATTTTCAATTCGGACTTAGTCTCTGTACGGAGAGGCTACCGACGGAGACTTTCTGATTAATTTAAAAATCAACCGTAAGATATAGAGCCGTGGTTTATTAAGCAAAAGTGCTTCAAATACGCTCCCATAACTGAACATAACATTTAAAAGATACGTCGTCGGTGAAAATATTTTCAATTCGGACTTAGTCTCTGTACGGGGAGGCTACCGAGAACCGCTACCGACGAAGACTCTCTGATTATTTTAAAAATCAACCGTAAGAGATAGAGCCGTGGTTTATTAAGCAAAAGTGCGTCAAATACGCTCCCATAACTGAACATAACATTTAAAAGATACGTCGTCGGTGAAAATATTTTCAATTCGGACAGTCTCTGTACGGAGAGGCTACCGAGAAGCGCTACCGACGAAGACTTTCTGATTAATTTAAAAATCAACCGTAAGAGATAGAGCCGTGGTTTATTAAGCAAAAGTGCTTCAAATACGCTCCCATAACTGAACATAACATTTAAAAGGTACCTCGTCGGTGAAAATAATTTCAGTTCGGACTTAGAATTTTTCCTACCGAGTGGCTACCATGAAGAGTCGCCGACGACGACTTTAGAAATTATTTAAAAGTTAACCGTAAGAGATAGAGCCGTGGTTTATTAAGCAAAAGTGCTTCAAATACGCTCCCATAACTGAACATAACATTTAAAAGATACGTCGTCGGTGATAATATTTTCAATTCGGACAGTCTCTGTACGGAGAGGCTACCGAGAAGCGCTACCGACGAAGACTTTCTGATTAATTTAAAAATCAACCGTAAGAGATAAAGCCGTGGTTTATTAAGCAAAAGTGCTTCAAATACGCTCCCATAACTGAACATAACATTTAAAAGATACGTCGTCGGTGAAAATATTTTCAATTCGGACTTAGTCTCTGTACGGAGAGGCTACCGACGAAGACTTTCTGATTAATTTAAAAATCAACCGTAAGATATAGAGCCGTGGTTTATTAAGCAAAAGTGCTTCAAATACGCTCCCATAACTGAACATAACATTTAAAAGATACGTCGTCGGTGAAAATATTTTCAATTCGGACTTAGTCTCTGTACGGGGAGGCTACCGAGAACCGCTACCGACGAAGACTCTCTGATTATTTTAAAAATCAACCGTAAGAGATAGAGCCATGGTTTATTAAGCAAAAGTGCGTCAAATACGCTCCCTTAACTGAACATAACATTTAAAAGATACGTCGTCGGTGAAAATATTTTCAATTCGGACAGTCTCTGTACGGAGAGGCTACCGAGAAGCGCTACCGACGAAGACTTTCTGATTAATTTAAAAATCAACCGTAAGAGATAGAGCCGTGGTTTATTAAGCAAAAGTGCTTCAAATACGCTCCCATAACTGAACATAACATTTAAAAGATACGTCGTCGGTGAAAATATTTTCAATTCGGACAGTCTCTGTACGGAGAGGCTACCGAGAAGCGCTACCGACGAAGACTTTCTGATTAATTTAAAAATCAACCGTAAGAGATAAAGCCGTGGTTTATTAAGCAAAAGTGCTTCAAATACGCTCCCATAACTGAACATAACATTTAAAAGATACGTCGTCGGTGAAAATATTTTCAATTCGGACAGTCTCTGTACGGAGAGGCTACCGAGAAGCGCTACCGACGAAGACTTTCTGATTAATTTAAGAATCAACCGTAAGAGATAGAGCCGTGGTTTATTAAGCAAAAGTGCTTCAAATACGCTCCCATAACTGAACATAACATTTAAAAGATACGTCGTCGGTGATAATATTTTCAATTCGGACAGTCTCTGTACGGAGAGGCTACCGAGAAGCGCTACCGACGAAGACTTTCTGATTAATTTAAAAATCAACCGTAAGAGATAAAGCCGTGGTTTATTAAGCAAAAGTGCTTCAAATACGCTCCCATAACTGAACATAACATTTAAAAGATACGTCGTCGGTGAAAATATTTTCAATTCGGACTTAGTCTCTGTACGGAGAGGCTACCGAGAAGCGCTACCGACGAAGACTTTCTGATTAATTTAAAAATCAACCGTAAGAGATAGAGCCGTGGTTTATTAAGCAAAAGTGCTTCAAATACGCTCCCATAACTGAACATAACATTTAAAAGATACGTCGTCGGTGAAAATATTTTCAATTCGGACTTAGTCTCTGTACGGAGAGGCTACCGAGAAGCGCTACCGACGAAGACTTTCTGATTAATTTAAAAATCAACCGTAAGAGATAGAGCCGTGGTTTATTAAGCAAAAGTGCTTCAAATACGCTCCTATAACTGAACATAACATTTAAAAGATACGTCGTCGGTGAAAATATTTTCAATTCGGACTTAGTCTCTGTACGGAGAGGCTACCGAGAAGCGCTACCGACGAAGATTTTCTAATTAATTTAAAAATCAACCGTAAGAGATAGAGCCGTGGTTTATTAAACAAAAGTGCGTCAAATACGCTCCCAAAACTGAACATAACATTTAAAAGGTTCGTCGTCGGTGAAAATATTTTCAATTCGGACTTAGTCTCTGTACGGAGAGGCTACCGACGAAGACTTTCTGATTAATTTAAAAATCAACCGTAAGATATAGAGCCGTGGTTTATTAAGCAAAAGTGCTTCAAATACGCTCCCATAACTGAACATAACATTTAAAAGATACGTCGTCTGTGAAAATATTTTCAATTCGGACTTAGTCTCTGTACGGGGAGGCTACCGAGAACCGCTACCGACGAAGACTCTCTGATTAATTTAAAAATCAATCGTAAGAGATAGATCCGTGGTTTATTAAGCAAAAGTGCTTCAAATACGCTCCTATAACTCAATCTAACATTTAAAAGGTACCTCGTCGGTGAAAATAATTTCAGTTCGGACTTAGATTTTTTCCTACCGAGTGGCTACCGTGAAGAGTCGCCGCCGACGACTTTAGAAATTATTTAAAAATCAACCGTAAGAGATAGAGCCGTGGTTTATTAAGCAAAAGTGCTTCAAATACGCTCCCATAACTGAACATAACATTTAAAAGATACGTCGTCGGTGATAATATTTTCAATTCGGACAGTCTCTGTACGGAGAGGCTACCGAGAAGCGCTACCGACGAAGACTTTCTGATTAATTTAAAAATCAACCGTAAGAGATAAAGCCGTGGTTTATTAAGCAAAAGTGCTTCAAATACGCTCCCATAACTGAACATAACATTTAAAAGATACGTCGTCGGTGAAAATATTTTCAATTCGGACTTAGTCTATGTACGGAGAGGCTACCGACGAAGACTTTCTGATTAATTTAAAAATCAACCGTAAGATATAGAGCCGTGGTTTATTAAGCAAAAGTGCTTCAAATACGCTCCCATAACTGAACATAACATTTAAAAGATACGTCGTCGGTGAAAATATTTTCAATTCGGACAGTCTCTGTACGGAGAGGCTACCGAGAAGCGCTACCGACGAAGACTTTCTGATTAATTTAAGAATCAACCGTAAGAGATAGAGCCGTGGTTTATTAAGCAAAAGTGCTTCAAATACGCTCCCATAACTGAACATAACATTTAAAAGATACGTCGTCGGTGAAAATATTTTCAATTCGGACTTAGTCTCTGTACGGAGAGGCTACCGAGAAGCGCTACCGACGAAGACTTTCTGATTAATTTAAAAATCAACCGTAAGAGATAAAGCCGTGGTTTATTAAGCAAAAGTGCTTCAAATACGCTCCCATAACTGAACATAACATTTAAAAGATACGTCGTCGGTGAAAATATTTTCAATTCGGACAGTCTCTGTACGGAGAGGCTACCGAGAAGCGCTACCGACGAAGACTTTCTGATTAATTTAAGAATCAACCGTAAGAGATAGAGCCGTGGTTTATTAAGCAAAAGTGCTTCAAATACGCTCCCATAACTGAACATAACATTTAAAAGATACGTCGTCGGTGATAATATTTTCAATTCGGACAGTCTCTGTACGGAGAGGCTACCGAGAAGCGCTACCGACGAAGACTTTCTGATTAATTTAAAAATCAACCGTAAGAGATAAAGCCGTGGTTTATTAAGCAAAAGTGCTTCAAATACGCTCCCATAACTGAACATAACATTTAAAAGATACGTCGTCGGTGAAAATATTTTCAATTCGGACAGTCTCTGTACGGAGAGGCTACCGAGAAGCGCTACCGACGAAGACTTTCTGATTAATTTAAGAATCAACCGTAAGAGATAGAGCCGTGGTTTATTAAGCAAAAGTGCTTCAAATACGCTCCCATAACTGAACATAACATTTAAAAGATACGTCGTCGGTGATAATATTTTCAATTCGGACAGTCTCTGTACGGAGAGGCTACCGAGAAGCGCTACCGACGAAGACTTTCTGATTAATTTAAAAATCAACCGTAAGAGATAAAGCCGTGGTTTATTAAGCAAAAGTGCTTCAAATACGCTCCCATAACTGAACATAACATTTAAAAGATACGTCGTCGGTGAAAATATTTTCAATTCGGACTTAGTCTCTGTACGGAGAGGCTACCGACGAAGACTTTCTGATTAATTTAAAAATCAACCGTAAGATATAGAGCCGTGGTTTATTAAGCAAAAGTGCTTCAAATACGCTCCCATAACTGAACATAACATTTAAAAGATACGTCGTCGGTGAAAATATTTTCAATTCGGACTTAGTCTCTGTACGGAGAGGCTACCGAGAAGCGCTACCGACGAAGACTTTCTGATTAATTTAAAAATCAACCGTAAGAGATAGAGCCGTGGTTTATTAAGCAAAAGTGCTTCAAATACGCTCCCATAACTGAACATAACATTTAAAAGATACGTCGTCGGTGAAAATATTTTCAATTCGGACAGTCTCTGTACGGAGAGGCTACCGAGAAGCGCTACCGACGAAGACTTTCTGATTAATTTAAAAATCAACCGTAAGAGATAGAGCCGTGGTTTATTAAGCAAAAGTGCTTCAAATACGCTCCCATAACTGAACATAACATTTAAAAGATACGTCGTCGGTGAAAATATTTTCAATTCGGACAGTCTCTGTACGGAGAGGCTACCGAGAAGCGCTACCGACGAAGACTTTCTGATTAATTTAAAAATCAACCGTAAGAGATAGAGCCGTGGTTTATTAAGCAAAAGTGCTTCAAATACGCTCCCATAACTGAACATAACATTTAAAAGATACGTCGTCGGTGAAAATATTTTCAATTCGGACAGTCTCTGTACGGAGAGGCTACCGAGAAGCGCTACCGACGAAGACTTTCTGATTAATTTAAAAATCAACCGTAAGAGATAGAGCCGTGGTTTATTAAGCAAAAGTGCTTCAAATACGCTCCCATAACTGAACATAACATTTAAAAGATACGTCGTCGGTGAAAATATTTTCAATTCGGACTTAGTCTCTGTACGGAGAGGCTACCGAGAAGCGCTACCGACGAAGACTTTCTGATTAATTTAAAAATCAACCGTAAGAGATAGAGCCGTGGTTTATTAAGCAAAAGTGCTTCAAATACGCTCCTATAACTGAACATAACATTTAAAAGATACGTCGTCGGTGAAAATATTTTCAATTCGGACTTAGTCTCTGTACGGAGAGGCTACCGAGAAGCGCTACCGACGAAGATTTTCTAATTAATTTAAAAATCAACCGTAAGAGATAGAGCCGTGGTTTATTAAACCAAAGTGCGTCAAATACGCTCCCAAAACTGAACATAACATTTAAAAGGTTCGTCGTCGGTGAAAATATTTTCAATTCGGACTTAGTCTCTGTACGGAGAGGCTACCGACGAAGACTTTCTGATTAATTTAAAAATCAACCGTAAGATATAGAGCCGTGGTTTATTAAGCAAAAGTGCTTCAAATACGCTCCCATAACTGAACATAACATTTAAAAGATACGTCGTCGGTGAAAATATTTTCAATTCGGACTTAGTCTATGTACGGAGAGGCTACCGACGAAGACTTTCTGATTAATTTAAAAATCAACCGTAAGAGATAGAGCCGTGGTTTATTAAGCAAAAGTGCTTCAAATACGCTCCTATAACTGAACATAACATTTAAAAGATACGTCGTCGGTGAAAATATTTTCAATTCGGACTTAGTCTCTGTACGGAGAGGCTACCGAGAAGCGCTACCGACGAAGACTTTCTGATTAATTTAAAAATCAACCGTAAGAGATAGAGCCGTGGTTTATTAAGCAAAAGTGCTTCAAATACGCTCCCATAACTGAACATAACATTTAAAAGATACGTCGTCGGTGAAAATATTTTCAATTCGGACAGTCTCTGTACGGAGAGGCTACCGAGAAGCGCTACCGACGAAGACTTTCTGATTAATTTAAAAATCAACCGTAAGAGATAGAGCCGTGGTTTATTAAGCAAAAGTGCTTCAAATACGCTCCCATAACTGAACATAACATTTAAAAGATACGTCGTCGGTGAAAATATTTTCAATTCGGACTTAGTCTCTGTACGGAGAGGCTACCGAGAAGCGCTACCGACGAAGACTTTCTGATTAATTTAAAAATCAACCGTAAGAGATAGAGCCGTGGTTTATTAAGCAAAAGTGCTTCAAATACGCTCCTATAACTGAACATAACATTTAAAAGATACGTCGTCGGTGAAAATATTTTCAATTCGGACTTAGTCTCTGTACGGAGAGGCTACCGAGAAGCGCTACCGACGAAGATTTTCTAATTAATTTAAAAATCAACCGTAAGAGATAGAGCCGTGGTTTATTAAACCAAAGTGCGTCAAATACGCTCCCAAAACTGAACATAACATTTAAAAGGTTCGTCGTCGGTGAAAATATTTTCAATTCGGACTTAGTCTCTGTACGGAGAGGCTACCGAGAAGCGCTACCGACGAAGACTTTCTGATTAATTTAAAAATCAACCGTAAGATATAGAGCCGTGGTTTATTAAGCAAAAGTGCTTCAAATACGCTCCCATAACTGAACATAACATTTAAAAGATACGTCGTCTGTGAAAATATTTTCAATTCGGACTTAGTCTCTGTACGGGGAGGCTACCGAGAACCGCTACCGACGAAGACTCTCTGATTAATTTAAAAATCAATCGTAAGAGATAGAGCCGTGGTTTATTAAGCAAAAGTGCTTCAAATACGCTCCTATAACTGAACATAACATTTAAAAGATACGTCGTCGGTGAAAATATTTTCAATTCGGACTTAGTCTCTGTACGGAGAGGCTACCGAGAAGCGCTACCGACGAAGATTTTCTAATTAATTTAAAAATCAACCGTAAGAGATAGAGCCGTGGTTTATTAAACCAAAGTGCGTCAAATACGCTCCCAAAACTGAACATAACATTTAAAAGGTTCGTCGTCGGTGAAAATATTTTCAATTCGGACTTAGTCTCTGTACGGAGAGGCTACCGACGAAGACTTTCTGATTAATTTAAAAATCAACCGTAAGATATAGAGCCGTGGTTTATTAAGCAAAAGTGCTTCAAATACGCTCCCATAACTGAACATAACATTTAAAAGATACGTCGTCGGTGAAAATATTTTCAATTCGGACTTAGTCTATGTACGGAGAGGCTACCGACGAAGACTTTCTGATTAATTTAAAAATCAACCGTAAGAGATAGAGCCGTGGTTTATTATGCAAAAGTGCTTCAAATACGCTCCTATAACTGAACATAACATTTAAAAGATACGTCGTCGGTGAAAATATTTTCAATTCGGACTTAGTCTCTGTACGGAGAGGCTACCGAGAAGCGCTACCGACGAAGACTTTCTGATTAATTTAAAAATCAACCGTAAGAGATAGAGCCGTGGTTTATTAAGCAAAAGTGCTTCAAATACGCTCCCATAACTGAACATAACATTTAAAAGATACGTCGTCGGTGAAAATATTTTCAATTCGGACAGTCTCTGTACGGAGAGGCTACCGAGAAGCGCTACCGACGAAGACTTTCTGATTAATTTAAAAATCAACCGTAAGAGATAGAGCCGTGGTTTATTAAGCAAAAGTGCTTCAAATACGCTCCCATAACTGAACATAACATTTAAAAGATACGTCGTCGGTGAAAATATTTTCAATTCGGACTTAGTCTCTGTACGGAGAGGCTACCGAGAAGCGCTACCGACGAAGACTTTCTGATTAATTTAAAAATCAACCGTAAGAGATAGAGCCGTGGTTTATTAAGCAAAAGTGCTTCAAATACGCTCCTATAACTGAACATAACATTTAAAAGATACGTCGTCGGTGAAAATATTTTCAATTCGGACTTAGTCTCTGTACGGAGAGGCTACCGAGAAGCGCTACCGACGAAGATTTTCTAATTAATTTAAAAATCAACCGTAAGAGATAGAGCCGTGGTTTATTAAACCAAAGTGCGTCAAATACGCTCCCAAAACTGAACATAACATTTAAAAGGTTCGTCGTCGGTGAAAATATTTTCAATTCGGACTTAGTCTCTGTACGGAGAGGCTACCGAGAAGCGCTACCGACGAAGACTTTCTGATTAATTTAAAAATCAACCGTAAGATATAGAGCCGTGGTTTATTAAGCAAAAGTGCTTCAAATACGCTCCCATAACTGAACATAACATTTAAAAGATACGTCGTCTGTGAAAATATTTTCAATTCGGACAGTCTCTGTACGGAGAGGCTACCGAGAAGCGCTACCGACGAAGACTTTCTGATTAATTTAAGAATCAACCGTAAGAGATAGAGCCGTGGTTTATTAAGCAAAAGTGCTTCAAATACGCTCCCATAACTGAACATAACATTTAAAAGATACGTCGTCGGTGAAAATATTTTCAATTCGGACTTAGTCTCTGTACGGAGAGGCTACCGAGAAGCGCTACCGACGAAGACTTTCTGATTAATTTAAAAATCAACCGTAAGAGATAAAGCCGTGGTTTATTAAGCAAAAGTGCTTCAAATACGCTCCCATAACTGAACATAACATTTAAAAGATACGTCGTCGGTGAAAATATTTTCAATTCGGACAGTCTCTGTACGGAGAGGCTACCGAGAAGCGCTACCGACGAAGACTTTCTGATTAATTTAAGAATCAACCGTAAGAGATAGAGCCGTGGTTTATTAAGCAAAAGTGCTTCAAATACGCTCCCATAACTGAACATAACATTTAAAAGATACGTCGTCGGTGATAATATTTTCAATTCGGACAGTCTCTGTACGGAGAGGCTACCGAGAAGCGCTACCGACGAAGACTTTCTGATTAATTTAAAAATCAACCGTAAGAGATAAAGCCGTGGTTCATTAAGCAAAAGTGCTTCAAATACGCTCCCATAACTGAACATAACATTTAAAAGATACGTCGTCGGTGAAAATATTTTCAATTCGGACAGTCTCTGTACGGAGAGGCTACCGAGAAGCGCTACCGACGAAGACTTTCTGATTAATTTAAGAATCAACCGTAAGAGATAGAGCCGTGGTTTATTAAGCAAAAGTGCTTCAAATACGCTCCCATAACTGAACATAACATTTAAAAGATACGTCGTCGGTGATAATATTTTCAATTCGGACAGTCTCTGTACGGAGAGGCTACCGAGAAGCGCTACCGACGAAGACTTTCTGATTAATTTAAAAATCAACCGTAAGAGATAAAGCCGTGGTTTATTAAGCAAAAGTGCTTCAAATACGCTCCCATAACTGAACATAACATTTAAAAGATACGTCGTCGGTGAAAATATTTTCAATTCGGACTTAGTCTCTGTACGGAGAGGCTACCGACGAAGACTTTCTGATTAATTTAAAAATCAACCGTAAGAGATAGAGCCGTGGTTTATTAAGCAAAAGTGCTTCAAATACGCTCCCATAACTGAACATAACATTTAAAAGATACGTCGTCGGTGAAAATATTTTCAATTCGGACTTAGTCTCTGTACGGAGAGGCTACCGAGAAGCGCTACCGACGAAGACTTTCTGATTAATTTAAAAATCAACCGTAAGAGATAGAGCCGTGGTTTATTAAGCAAAAGTGCTTCAAATACGCTCCCATAACTGAACATAACATTTAAAAGATACGTCGTCGGTGAAAATATTTTCAATTCGGACAGTCTCTGTACGGAGAGGCTACCGAGAAGCGCTACCGACGAAGACTTTCTGATTAATTTAAAAATCAACCGTAAGAGATAGAGCCGTGGTTTATTAAGCAAAAGTGCTTCAAATACGCTCCCATAACTGAACATAACATTTAAAAGATACGTCGTCGGTGAAAATATTTTCAATTCGGACAGTCTCTGTACGGAGAGGCTACCGAGAAGCGCTACCGACGAAGACTTTCTGATTAATTTAAAAATCAACCGTAAGAGATAGAGCCGTGGTTTATTAAGCAAAAGTGCTTCAAATACGCTCCCATAACTGAACATAACATTTAAAAGATACGTCGTCGGTGAAAATATTTTCAATTCGGACAGTCTCTGTACGGAGAGGCTACCGAGAAGCGCTACCGACGAAGACTTTCTGATTAATTTAAAAATCAACCGTAAGAGATAGAGCCGTGGTTTATTAAGCAAAAGTGCTTCAAATACGCTCCCATAACTGAACATAACATTTAAAAGATACGTCGTCGGTGAAAATATTTTCAATTCGGACTTAGTCTCTGTACGGAGAGGCTACCGAGAAGCGCTACCGACGAAGACTTTCTGATTAATTTAAAAATCAACCGTAAGAGATAGAGCCGTGGTTTATTAAGCAAAAGTGCTTCAAATACGCTCCTATAACTGAACATAACATTTAAAAGATACGTCGTCGGTGAAAATATTTTCAATTCGGACTTAGTCTCTGTACGGAGAGGCTACCGAGAAGCGCTACCGACGAAGATTTTCTAATTAATTTAAAAATCAACCGTAAGAGATAGAGCCGTGGTTTATTAAACCAAAGTGCGTCAAATACGCTCCCAAAACTGAACATAACATTTAAAAGGTTCGTCGTCGGTGAAAATATTTTCAATTCGGACTTAGTCTATGTACGGAGAGGCTACCGACGAAGACTTTCTGATTAATTTAAAAATCAACCGTAAGAGATAGAGCCGTGGTTTATTAAGCAAAAGTGCTTCAAATACGCTCCCATAACTGAACATAACATTTAAAAGATACGTCGTCGGTGATAATATTTTCAATTCGGACAGTCTCTGTACGGAGAGGCTACCGAGAAGCGCTACCGACGAAGATTTTCTAATTAATTTAAAAATCAACCGTAAGAGATAGAGCCGTGGTTTATTAAGCAAAAGTGCTTCAAATACGCTCCTATAACTGAACATAACATTTAAAAGATACGTCGTCGGTGAAAATTTTTCAATTCGGACTTAGTCTCTTTACGGAGAGGCTACCGAGAAGCGCTACCGACGAAGATTTTCTAATTAATTTAAAAATCAACCGTAAGAGATAGAGCCGTGGTTTATTAAACAAAAGTGCGTCAAATACGCTCCCATAACTGAACATAACATTTAAAAGGTTCGTCGTCGGTGAAAATATTTTCAATTCGGACTTAGTCTCTGTACGGGGAGGCTACCGAGAACCGCTACCGACGAAGACTCTCTGATTAATTTAAAAATCAATCGTAAGAGATAGAGCCGTGGTTTATTAAGCAAAAGTGCTTCAAATACGCTCCTATAACTCAATCTAACATTTAAAAGGTACCTCGTCGGTGAAAATAATTTCAGTTCGGACTTAGATTTTTTCCTACCGAGTGGCTACCGTGAAGAGTCGCCGCCGACGACTTTAGAAATTATTTAAAAATCAACCGTAAGAGATAGAGCCGTGGTTTATTAAGCAAAAGTGCTTCAAATACGCTTCCATAACTGAACATAACATTTAAAAGATACGTCGTCGGTGAAAATATTTTCAATTCGGACTTAGTCTCTGTACGGAGAGGCTACCGAGAAGCGCTACCGACGAAGACTTTCTGATTAATTTAAAAATCAACCGTAAGATATAGAGCCGTGGTTTATTAAGCAAAAGTGCTTCAAATACGCTCCTATAACTGAACATAACATTTAAAAGATACGTCGTCGGTGAAAATATTTTCAATTCGGACTTAGTCTCTTTACGGAGAGGCTACCGAGAAGCGCTACCGACGAAGATTTTCTAATTAATTTAAAAATCAACCGTAAGAGATAGAGCCGTGGTTTATTAAACAAAAGTGCGTCAAATACGCTCCCATAACTGAACATAACATTTAAAAGGTTCGTCGTCGGTGAAAATATTTTCAATTCGGACTTAGTCTCTGTACTGAGAGGCTACCGAGAAGCGCTACCGACGAAGACTTTCTGATTAAATTAAAAATCAACCGTAAGAGATAGAGCCGTGGTTTATTAAGCAAAAGTGCTTCAAATACGCTCCTATAACTCAATCTAACATTTAAAAGGTACCTCGTCGGTGAAAATAATTTCAGTTCGGACTTAGATTTTTTCCTACCGAGTGGCTACCGTGAAGAGTCGCCGCCGACGACTTTAGAAATTATGTAAAAATCAACCGTAAGAGATAGAGCCGTGGTTTATTAAGCAAAAGTGCTTCAAATACGCTCCTATAACTGAACATAACATTTAAAAGATACGTCGTCGGTGATAATATTTTCAATTCGGACAGTCTCTGTACGGAGAGGCTACCGAGAAGCGCTACCGACGAAGACTTTCTGATTAATTTAAAAATCAACCGTAAGAGATAAAGCCGTGGTTTATTAAGCAAAAGTGCTTCAAATACGCTCCCATAACTGAACATAACATTTAAAAGATACGTCGTCGGTGAAAATATTTTCAATTCGGACAGTCTCTGTACGGAGAGGCTACCGAGAAGCGCTACCGACGAAGACTTTTTGATTAAATTAAAAATCAACCGTAAGAGATAGAGCCGTGGTTTATTAAGCAAAAGTGTTTCAAATACGCTCCTATAACTGAACATAACATTTAAAAGATACGTCGTCGGTGAAAATATTTTCAATTCGGACTTAGTCTCTGTACGGAGAGGCTACCGAGAAGCGCTACCGACGAAGATTTTCTAATTAATTTAAAAATCAACCGTAAGAGATAGAGCCGTGGTTTATTAAACAAAAGTGCGTCAAATACGCTCCCAAAACTGAACATAACATTTAAAAGGTTCGTCGTCGGTGAAAATATTTTCAATTCGGACTTAGTCTCTGTACTGAGAGGCTACCGAGAAGCGCTACCGACGAAGACTTTCTGATTAATTTAAAAATCAACCGTAAGAGATAGAGCCGTGGTTTATTAAGCAAAAGTGCTTCAAATACGCTCCTATAACTCAATCTAACATTTAAAAGGTACCTCGTCGGTGAAAATAATTTCAGTTCGGACTTAGATTTTTTCCTACCGAGTGGCTACCGTGAAGAGTCGCCGCCGACGAGTTTAGAAATTATTTAAAAATCAACCGTAAGAGATAGAGCCGTGGTTTATTAAGAAAAAGTGCTTCAAATACGCTCCTATAACTGAACATAACATTTAAAAATACGTCGTCGGTGATAATATTTTCAATTCGGACAGTCTCTGTACGGAGAGGCTACCGAGAAGCGCTACCGACGAAGACTTTCTGATTAATTTAAAAATCAACCGTAAGTTATAGAGCCGTGGTTTATTAAGCAAAAGTGCTTCAAATACGCTCCCATAACTGAACATAACATTTAAAAGATACGTCGTCGGTGAAAATATTTTCAATTCGGACAGTCTCTGTACGGAGAGGCTACCGAGAAGCGCTACCGACGAAGACTTTTTGATTAAATTAAAAATCAACCGTAAGAGATAGAGCCGTGGTTTATTAAGCAAAAGTGTTTCAAATACGCTCCTATAACTGAACATAACATTTAAAAGATACGTCGTCGGTGAAAATATTTTCAATTCGGACTTAGTCTCTGTACGGAGAGGCTACCGAGAAGCGCTACCGACGAAGATTTTCTAATTAATTTAAAAATCAACCGTAAGAGATAGAGCCGTGGTTTATTAAACAAAAGTGCGTCAAATACGCTCCCAAAACTGAACATAACATTTAAAAGGTTCGTCGTCGGTGAAAATATTTTCAATTCGGACTTAGTCTCTGTACTGAGAGGCTACCGAGAAGCGCTACCGACGAAGACTTTCTGATTAATTTAAAAATCAACCGTAAGAGATAGAGCCGTGGTTTATTAAGCAAAAGTGCTTCAAATACGCTCCTATAACTCAATCTAACATTTAAAAGGTACCTCGTCGGTGAAAATAATTTCAGTTCGGACTTAGATTTTTTCCTACCGAGTGGCTACCGTGAAGAGTCGCCGCCGACGAGTTTAGAAATTATTTAAAAATCAACCGTAAGAGATAGAGCCGTGGTTTATTAAGAAAAAGTGCTTCAAATAC
This sequence comes from Nysson spinosus, assembly GCA_910591585.2. Classification (NCBI taxonomy): domain Eukaryota; kingdom Metazoa; phylum Arthropoda; class Insecta; order Hymenoptera; family Crabronidae; genus Nysson; species Nysson spinosus. The sequence goes on from CAJUYC020000086.1 coordinate 119,171, forward strand.
GCTCCTATAACTGAACATAACATTTAAAAATACGTCGTCGGTGATAATATTTTCAATTCGGACAGTCTCTGTACGGAGAGGCTACCGAGAAGCGCTACCGACGAAGACTTTCTGATTAATTTAAGAATCAACCGTAAGAGATAGAGCCGTGGTTTATTAAGCAAAAGTGCGTCAAATACGCTCCCATAACCGAACATAACATTTAAAAGATACGTCGTGGATGAAAATATTTTCAATTCGGACTTAGTCTCTGTACGGAGAGGCTACCGAGAAGCGCTACCGACGAAGACTTTCTGATTAATTTAAAAATCAACCGTAAGTTATAGAGCCGTGGTTTATTAAGCAAAAGTGCTTCAAATACGCTCCCATAACTGAACATAACATTTAAAAGATACGTCGTCGGTGAAAATATTTTCAATTCGGACTTAGTCTATGTACGGAGAGGCTACCGACGAAGACTTTCTGATTAATTTAAAAATCAACCGTAAGAGATAGAGCCGTGGTTTATTAAGCAAAAGTGCTTCAAATACGCTCCCATAACTGAACATAACATTTAAAAGATACGTCGTCGGTGATAATATTTTCAATTCGGACAGTCTCTGTACGGAGAGGCTACCGAGAAGCGCTACCGACGAAGACTTTCTGATTAATTTAAAAATCAACCGTAAGAGATAAAGCCGTGGTTTATTAAGCAAAAGTGCTTCAAATACGCTCCCATAACTGAACATAACATTTAAAAGATACGTCGTCGGTGAAAATATTTTCAATTCGGACTTAGTCTCTGTACGGAGAGGCTACCGAGAAGCGCTACCGACGAAGACTTTCTGATTAATTTAAAAATCAACCGTAAGAGATAGAGCCGTGGTTTATTAAGCAAAAGTGCTTCAAATACGCTCCTATAACTGAACATAACATTTAAAAGATACGTCGTCGGTGAAAATATTTTCAATTCGGACTTAGTCTCTGTACGGAGAGGCTACCGAGAAGCGCTACCGACGAAGATTTTCTAATTAATTTAAAAATCAACCGTAAGAGATAGAGCCGTGGTTTATTAAACCAAAGTGCGTCAAATACGCTCCCAAAACTGAACATAACATTTAAAAGGTTCGTCGTCGGTGAAAATATTTTCAATTCGGACTTAGATTTTTTCCTACCGAGTGGCTACCGTGAAGAGTCGCCGCCGACGAGTTTAGAAATTATTTAAAAATCAACCGTAAGAGATAGAGCCGTGGTTTATTAAGAAAAAGTGCTTCAAATACGCTCCTATAACTGAACATAACATTTAAAAATACGTCGTCGGTGATAATATTTTCAATTCGGACAGTCTCTGTACGGAGAGGCTACCGAGAAGCGCTACCGACGAAGACTTTCTGATTAATTTAAAAATCAACCGTAAGTTATAGAGCCGTGGTTTATTAAGCAAAAGTGCTTCAAATACGCTCCCATAACTGAACATAACATTTAAAAGATACGTCGTCGGTGAAAATATTTTCAATTCGGACTTAGTCTCTGTACGGGGAGGCTACCGAGAACCGCTACCGACGAAGACTCTCTGATTAATTTACAAATCAATCGTAAGAGATAGAGCCGTGGCTTATTAAGCAAAAGTGCTTCAAATACGCTCCTATAACTCAATCTAACATTTAAAAGGTACCTCGTCGGTGAAAATAATTTCAGTTCGGACTTAGATTTTTTCCTACCGAGTGGCTACCGTTAAGAGTCGCCGCCGACGACTTTAGAAATTATTTAAAAATCAACCGTAAGAGATAGAGCCGTGGTTTATTAAGCAAAAGTGCTTCAAATACGCTCCTATAACTGAACATAACATTTAAAAGTTACGTCGTCGGTGATAATATTTTCAATTCGGACAGTCTCTGTACGGAGAGGCTACCGAGAAGCGCTACCGACGAAGACTTTCTGATTAATTTAAAAATCAACCGTAAGAGATAAAGCCGTGGTTTATTAAGCAAAAGTGCTTCAAATACGCTCCCATAACTGAACATAACATTTAAAAGATACGTCGTCGGTGAAAATATTTTCAATTCGGACTTAGTCTCTGTACGGAGAGGCTACCGAGAAGCGCTACCGACGAAGACTTTCTGATTAATTTAAAAATCAACCGTAAGAGATAGAGCCGTGGTTTATTAAGCAAAAGTGCTTCAAATACGCTCCTATAACTGAACATAACATTTAAAAGATACGTCGTCGGTGAAAATATTTTCAATTCGGACTTAGTCTCTGTACGGAGAGGCTACCGAGAAGCGCTACCGACGAAGATTTTCTAATTAATTTAAAAATCAACCGTAAGAGATAGAGCCGTGGTTTATTAAACCAAAGTGCGTCAAATACGCTCCCAAAACTGAACATAACATTTAAAAGGTTCGTCGTCGGTGAAAATATTTTCAATTCGGACTTAGTCTCTGTACGGAGAGGCTACCGACGAAGACTTTCTGATTAATTTAAAAATCAACCGTAAGATATAGAGCCGTGGTTTATTAAGCAAAAGTGCTTCAAATACGCTCCCATAACTGAACATAACATTTAAAAGATACGTCGTCGGTGAAAATATTTTCAATTCGGACTTAGTCTATGTACGGAGAGGCTACCGACGAAGACTTTCTGATTAATTTAAAAATCAACCGTAAGAGATAGAGCCGTGGTTTATTAAGCAAAAGTGCTTCAAATACGCTCCCATAACTGAACATAACATTTAAAAGATACGTCGTCGGTGATAATATTTTCAATTCGGACAGTCTCTGTACGGAGAGGCTACCGAGAAGCGCTACCGACGAAGATTTTCTAATTAATTTAAAAATCAACCGTAAGAGATAGAGCCGTGGTTTATTAAACAAAAGTACGTCAAATACGCTCCCAAAACTGAACATAACATTTAAAAGGTTCGTCGTCGGTGAAAATATTTTCAATTCGGACTTAGTCTCTGTACGGAGAGGCTACCGAGAAGCGCTACCGACGAAGACTTTCTGATTAATTTAAAAATCAACCGTAAGATATAGAGCCGTGGTTTATTAAGCAAAAGTGCTTCAAATACGCTCCCATAACTGAACATAACATTTAAAAGATACGTCGTCTGTGAAAATATTTTCAATTCGGACTTAGTCTCTGTACGGGGAGGCTACCGAGAACCGCTACCGACGAAGACTCTCTGATTAATTTAAAAATCAATCGTAAGAGATAGAGCCGTGGTTTATTAAGCAAAAGTGCTTCAAATACGCTCCTATAACTCAATCTAACATTTAAAAGGTACCTCGTCGGTGAAAATAATTTCAGTTCGGACTTAGATTTTTTCCTACCGAGTGGCTACCCTGAAGAGTCGCCGCCGACGACTTTAGAAATTATTTAAAAATCAACCGTAAGAGATAGAGCCGTGGTTTATTAAGCAAAAGTGCTTCAAATACGCTTCCATAACTGAACATAACATTTAAAAGATACGTCGTCGGTGAAAATATTTTCAATTCGGACTTAGTCTCTGTACGGAGAGGCTACCGAGAAGCGCTACCGACGAAGACTTTCTGATTAATTTAAAAATCAACCGTAAGATATAGAGCCGTGGTTTATTAAGCAAAAGTGCTTCAAATACGCTCCTATAACTGAACATAACATTTAAAAGATACGTCGTCGGTGAAAATATTTTCAATTCGGACTTAGTCTCTTTACGGAGAGGCTACCGAGAAGCGCTACCGACGAAGATTTTCTAATTAATTTAAAAATCAACCGTAAGAGATAGAGCCGTGGTTTATTAAACAAAAGTGCGTCAAATACGCTCCCATAACTGAACATAACATTTAAAAGATACGTCGTCGGTGATAATATTTTCAATTCGGACAGTCTCTGTACGGAGAGGCTACCGAGAAGCGCTACCGACGAAGATTTTCTAATTAATTTAAAAATCAACCGTAAGAGATAGAGCCGTGGTTTATTAAACAAAAGTGCGTCAAATACGCTCCCAAAACTGAACATAACATTTAAAAGGTTCGTCGTCGGTGAAAATATTTTCAATTCGGACTTAGTCTCTGTACTGAGAGGCTACCGAGAAGCGCTACCGACGAAGACTTTCTGATTAAATTAAAAATCAACCGTAAGAGATAGAGCCGTGGTTTATTAAGCAAAAGTGCTTCAAATACGCTCCTATAACTCAATCTAACATTTAAAAGGTACCTCGTCGGTGAAAATAATTTCAGTTCGGACTTAGATTTTTTCCTACCGAGTGGCTACCGTGAAGAGTCGCCGCCGACGACTTTAGAAATTATGTAAAAATCAACCGTAAGAGATAGAGCCGTGGTTTATTAAGCAAAAGTGCTTCAAATACGCTCCTATAACTGAACATAACATTTAAAAGATACGTCGTCGGTGATAATATTTTCAATTCGGACAGTCTCTGTACGGAGAGGCTACCGAGAAGCGCTACCGACGAAGACTTTCTGATTAATTTAAAAATCGACCGTAAGAGATAAAGCCGTGGTTTATTAAGCAAAAGTGCTTCAAATACGCTCCCATAACTGAACATAACATTTAAAAGATACGTCGTCGGTGAAAATATTTTCAATTCGGACAGTCTCTGTACGGAGAGGCTACCGAGAAGCGCTACCGACGAAGACTTTTTGATTAATTTAAAAATCAACCGTAAGAGATAGAGCCGTGGTTTATTAAGCAAAAGTGCTTCAAATACGCTCCTATAACTGAACATAACATTTAAAAGATACGTCGTCGGTGAAAATATTTTCAATTCGGACTTAGTCTCTGTACGGAGAGGCTACCGAGAAGCGCTACCGACGAAGATTTTCTAATTAATTTAAAAATCAACCGTAAGAGATAGAGCCGTGGTTTATTAAACAAAAGTGCGTCAAATACGCTCCCAAAACTGAACATAACATTTAAAAGGTTCGTCGTCGGTGAAAATATTTTCAATTCGGACTTAGTCTCTGTACTGAGAGGCTACCGAGAAGCGCTACCGACGAAGACTTTCTGATTAATTTAAAAATCAACCGTAAGAGATAGAGCCGTGGTTTATTAAGCAAAAGTGCTTCAAATACGCTCCTATAACTCAATCTAACATTTAAAAGGTACCTCGTCGGTGAAAATAATTTCAGTTCGGACTTAGATTTTTTCCTACCGAGTGGCTACCGTGAAGAGTCGCCGCCGACGAGTTTAGAAATTATTTAAAAATCAACCGTAAGAGATAGAGCCGTGGTTTATTAAGAAAAAGTGCTTCAAATACGCTCCTATAACTGAACATAACATTTAAAAATACGTCGTCGGTGATAATATTTTCAATTCGGACAGTCTCTGTACGGAGAGGCTACCGAGAAGCGCTACCGACGAAGACTTTCTGATTAATTTAAAAATCAACCGTAAGTTATAGAGCCGTGGTTTATTAAGCAAAAGTGCTTCAAATACGCTCCCATAACTGAACATAACATTTAAAAGATACGTCGTCGGTGAAAATATTTTCAATTCGGACTTAGTCTCTGTACGGGGAGGCTACCGAGAACCGCTACCGACGAAGACTCTCTGATTAATTTACAAATCAATCGTAAGAGATAGAGCCGTGGCTTATTAAGCAAAAGTGCTTCAAATACGCTCCTATAACTCAATCTAACATTTAAAAGGTACCTCGTCGGTGAAAATAATTTCAGTTCGGACTTAGATTTTTTCCTACCGAGTGGCTACCGTTAAGAGTCGCCGCCGACGACTTTAGAAATTATTTAAAAATCAACCGTAAGAGATAGAGCCGTGGTTTATTAAGCAAAAGTGCTTCAAATACGCTCCTATAACTGAACATAACATTTAAAAGTTACGTCGTCGGTGATAATATTTTCAATTCGGACAGTCTCTGTACGGAGAGGCTACCGAGAAGCGCTACCGACGAAGACTTTCTGATTAATTTAAAAATCAACCGTAAGAGATAAAGCCGTGGTTTATTAAGCAAAAGTGCTTCAAATACGCTCCCATAACTGAACATAACATTTAAAAGATACGTCGTCGGAGAAAATATTTTCAATTCGGACAGTCTCTGTACGGAGAGGCTACCGAGAAGCGCTACCGACGAAGATTTTCTGATTATTTTAAAAATCAACCGTAAGAGATAGAGCCGTGGTGTATTAAGCAAAAGTGCTTCAAATACGCTCCCATAACTGAACATAACATTTAAAAGATACGTCGTCGGTGAAAATATTTTCAATTCGGACTTAGTCTCTGTACGGGGAGGCTACCGAGAACCGCTACCGACGAAGACTCTCTGATTAATTTAAAAATCAATCGTAAGAGATAGAGCCGTGGTTTATTAAGCAAAAGTGCTTCAAATACGCTCCTATAACTCAATCTAACATTTAAAAGGTACCTCGTCGGTGAAAATAATTTCAGTTCGGACTTAGATTTTTTCCTACCGAGTGGCTACCGTGAAGAGTCGCCGCCGACGACTTTAGAAATTATTTAAAAATCAACCGTAAGAGATAGAGCCGTGGTTTATTAAGCAAAAGTGCTTCAAATACGCTCCCATAACTGAACATAACATTTAAAAGATACGTCGTCGGTGAAAATATTTTCATTTCGGACTTAGTCTCTGTACGGAGAGGCTACCGAGAAGCGCTACCGACGAAGATTTTCTAATTAATTTAAAAATCAACCGTAAGAGGTAGAGCCGTGGTTTATTAAACAAAAGTGCGTCAAATACGCTCCCAAAACTGAACATAACATTTAAAAGGTACGTCGTCGGTGAAAATATTTTCAATTCGGACTTAGTCTCTGTACTGAGAGGCTACCGAGAAGCGCTACCGACGAAGACTTTCTGATTAATTTAAAAATCAACCGTAAGAGATAGAGCCGTGGTTTATTAAGGAAAAGTGCTTCAAATACGCTCCTATAACTCAATCTAACATTTAAAAGGTACATCGTCGGTGAAAATAATTTCAGTTCGGACTTAGATTTTTTCCTACCGAGTGGCTACCGTGAAGAGTCGCCGCCGACGAGTTTAGAAATTATTTAAAAATCAACCGTAAGAGATAGAGCCGTGGTTTATTAAGAAAAAGTGCTTCAAATACGCTCCTATAACTGAACATAACATTTAAAAATACGTCGTCGGTGATAATATTTTCAATTCGGACAGTCTCTGTACGGAGAGGCTACCGAGAAGCGCTACCGACGAAGACTTTCTGATTAATTTAAAAATCAACCGTAAGAGATAAAGCCGTGGTTTATTAAGCAAAAGTGCTTCAAATACGCTCCCATAACTGAACATAACATTTAAAAGATACGTCGTCGGTGAAAATATTTTCAATTCGGACTTAGTCTCTGTACGGAGAGGCTACCGAGAAGCGCTACCGACGAAGATTTCTGATTAATTTAAAAATCAACCGTAAGATATAGAGCCGTGGTTTATTAAGCAAAAGTGCGTCAAATACGCTCCCATAACTGAACATAACATTTAAAAGATACGTCGTCCGTGAAAATATTTTCAATTCGGACTTGGTCTCTGTACGGAGAGGCCACCGAAAAGCGCTACCGACGAAGACTTTCTGATTAATTTAAAAATCAACCGTAAGAGATAGAGCCGTGGTTTATTAAGCAAAAGTGCTTCAAATACGCTCCTATAACTGAACATAACATTTAAAAGATACGTCGTCGGTGAAAATATTTTCAATTCGGACTTAGTCTCTTTACGGAGAGGCTACCGAGAAGCGCTACCGACGAAGACTTTCTGATTAATTTAAAAATCAACCGTAAGATATAGAGCCGTGGTTTATTAAGCAAAAGTGCTTCAAATACGCTCCCATAACTGAACATAACATTTAAAAGATACGTCGTCGGTGAAAATATTTTCAATTCGGACTTAGTCTCTGTACGGGGAGGCTACCGAGAACCGCTACCGACGAAGACTCTCTGATTAATTTAAAAATCAATCGTAAGAGATAGAGCCGTGGTTTATTAAGCAAAAGTGCGTCAAATACGCTCCCATAACTGAACATAACATTTAAAAGTTACGTCGTCGGTGATAATATTTTCAATTCGGACAGTCTCTGTACGGAGAGGCTACCGAGAAGCGCTACCGACGAAGACTTTCTGATTAATTTAAAAATCAACCGTAAGAGATAAAGCCGTGGTTTATTAAGCAAAAGTGCTTCAAATACGCTCCCATAACTGAACATAACATTTAAAAGATACGTCGTCGGAGAAAATATTTTCAATTCGGACAGTCTCTGTACGGAGAGGCTACCGAGAAGCGCTACCGACGAAGATTTTCTGATTATTTTAAAAATCAACCGTAAGAGATAGAGCCGTGGTGTATTAAGCAAAAGTGCTTCAAATACGCTCCCATAACTGAACATAACATTTAAAAGATACGTCGTCGGTGAAAATATTTTCAATTCGGACTTAGTCTCTGTACGGGGAGGCTACCGAGATCCGCTACCGACGAAGACTCTCTGATTAATTTAAAAATCAATCGTAAGAGATAGAGCCGTGGTTTATTAAGCAAAAGTGCTTCAAATACGCTCCTATAACTCAATCTAACATTTAAAAGGTACATCGTCGGTGAAAATAATTTCAGTTCGGACTTAGATTTTTTCCTACCGAGTGGCTACCGTGAAGAGTCGCCGCCGACGAGTTTAGAAATTATTTAAAAATCAACCGTAAGAGATAGAGCCGTGGTTTATTAAGAAAAAGTGCTTCAAATACGCTCCTATAACTGAACATAACATTTAAAAATACGTCGTCGGTGATAATATTTTCAATTCGGACAGTCTCTGTACGGAGAGGCTACCGAGAAGCGCTACCGACGAAGACTTTCTGATTAATTTAAAAATCAACCGTAAGAGATAAAGCCGTGGTTTATTAAGCAAAAGTGCTTCAAATACGCTCCCATAACTGAACATAACATTTAAAAGATACGTCGTCGGTGAAAATATTTTCAATTCGGACTTAGTCTCTGTACGGAGAGGCTACCGAGAAGCGCTACCGACGAAGATTTCTGATTAATTTAAAAATCAACCGTAAGATATAGAGCCGTGGTTTATTAAGCAAAAGTGCGTCAAATACGCTCCCATAACTGAACATAACATTTAAAAGATACGTCGTCCGTGAAAATATTTTCAATTCGGACTTGGTCTCTGTACGGAGAGGCCACCGAAAAGCGCTACCGACGAAGACTTTCTGATTAATTTAAAAATCAACCGTAAGAGATAGAGCCGTGGTTTATTAAGCAAAAGTGCTTCAAATACGCTCCTATAACTGAACATAACATTTAAAAGATACGTCGTCGGTGAAAATATTTTCAATTCGGACTTAGTCTCTTTACGGAGAGGCTACCGAGAAGCGCTACCGACGAAGACTTTCTGATTAATTTAAAAATCAACCGTAAGATATAGAGCCGTGGTTTATTAAGCAAAAGTGCTTCAAATACGCTCCCATAACTGAACATAACATTTAAAAGATACGTCGTCGGTGAAAATATTTTCAATTCGGACTTAGTCTCTGTACGGGGAGGCTACCGAGAACCGCTACCGACGAAGACTCTCTGATTAATTTAAAAATCAATCGTAAGAGATAGAGCCGTGGTTTATTAAGCAAAAGTGCGTCAAATACGCTCCCATAACTGAACATAACATTTAAAAGATACGTCGTCCGTGAAAATATTTTCAATTCGGACAGTCTCTGTACGGAGAGGCTACCGAGAAGCGCTACCGACGAAGACTTTCTGATTAATTTAAAAATCAACCGTAAGAGATAAAGCCGTGGTTTATTAAGCAAAAGTGCTTCAAATACGCTCCCATAACTGAACATAACATTTAAAAGATACGTCGTCGGTGAAAATATTTTCAATTCGGACAGTCTCTGTACGGAGAGGCTACCGAGAAGCGCTACCGACGAAGACTTTCTGATTATTTTAAAAATCAACCGTAAGAGATAGAGCCGTGGTTTATTAAGCAAAAGTGCTTCAAATACGCTCCAATAACTGATCATAACATTTAAAAGATACGTCGTCGGTGAAAATATTTTCAATTCGGACTTAGTCTCTGTACGGAGAGGCTACCGAGAAGCGCTACCGACGAAGACTTTCTGATTAATTTAAAAATCAACCGTAAGATATAGAGCCGTGGTTTATTAAGCAAAAGTGCTTCAAATACGCTCCCATAACTGAACATAACATTTAAAAGATACGTCGTCGGTGAAAATATTTTCAATTCGGACTTAGTCTCTGTACGGGGAGGCTACCGAGAACCGCTACCGACGAAGACTCTCTGATTAATTTAAAAATCAATCGTAAGAGATAGAGCCGTGGTTTATTAAGCAAAAGTGCGTCAAATACGCTCCCATAACTGAACATAACATTTAAAAGATACGTCGTCCGTGAAAATATTTTCAATTCGGACTTAGTCTCTTTACGGAGAGGCTACCGAGAAGTGCTACCGACGAAGATTTTCTAATTAATTTAAAAATCAACCGTAAGAGATAGAGCCGTGGTTTATTAAACAAAAGTGCGTCAAATACGCTCCCATAACTGAACATAACATTTAAAAGGTTCGTCGTCGGTGAAAATATTTTCAATTCGGACTTAGTCTCTGTACTGAGAGGCTACCGAGAAGCGCTACCGACGAAGACTTTCTGATTAAATTAAAAATCAACCGTAAGAGATAGAGCCGTGGTTTATTAAGCAAAAGTGCTTCAAATACGCTCCTATAACTCAATCTAACATTTAAAAGGTACCTCGTCGGTGAAAATAATTTCAGTTCGGACTTAGATTTTTTCCTACCGAGTGGCTACCGTGAAGAGTCGCCGCCGACGACTTTAGAAATTATTTAAAAATCAACCGTAAGAGATAGAGCCGTGGTTTATTAAGCAAAAGTGCTTCAAATACGCTCCCATAACTGAACATAACATTTAAAAGATACGTCGTCGGTGAAAATATTTTCAATTCGGACTTAGTCTCTGTACGGAGAGGCTACCGAGAAGCGCTACCGACGAAGACTTTCTGATTACTTTAAAAATCAACCGTAAGAGATAGAGCCGTGGTTTATTAAGCAAAAGTGCTTCAAATACGCTCCCATAACTGAACATAACATTTAAAAGATACGTCGTCGGTGAAAATATTTTCAATTCGGACTTAGTCTCTGTACGGAGAGGCTACCGAGAAGCGCTACCGACGAAGACTTTCTGATTACTTTAAAAATCAACCGTAAGAGATAGAGCCGTGTTTTATTAAGCAAAAGTGCTTCAAATACGCTCCCATAACTGAACATAACATTTAAAAGATACGTCGTCGGTGAAAATATTTTCAATTCGGACTTAGTCTCTGTACTGAGAGGCTACCGAGAAGCGCTACCGACGAAGACTTTCTGATTAATTTAAAAATCAACCGTAAGAGATAGAGCCGTGGTTTATTAAGCAAAAGTGCTTCAAATACGCTCCTATAACTCAATCTAACATTTAAAAGGTACCTCGTCGGTGAAAATAATTTCAGTTCGGACTTAGATTTTTTCCTACCGAGTGGCTACTGTGAAGAGTCGCCGCCGACGACTTTAGAAATTATTTAAAAATCAACCGTAAGAGATAGAGCCGTGGTTTATTAAGCAAAAGTGCTTCAAATACGCTCCTATAACTGAACATAACATTTAAAAGATACGTCGTCGGTGATAATATTTTCAATTCGGACAGTCTCTGTACAGAGAGGCTACCGAGAAGCGCTACCGACGAAGACTTTCTGATTAATTTAAAAATCAACCGGAAGAGATAGAACCGTGGTTTATTAAACAAAAGTGCGTCAAATACGCTCCCATAACTGAACATAACATTTAAAAGGTTCGTCGTCGGTGAAAATATTTTCAATTCGGACTTAGTCTCTGTACTGAGAGGCTACCGAGAAGCGCTACCGACGAAGACTTTCTGATTAATTTAAAAATCAACCGTAAGAGATAGAGCCGTGGTTTATTAAGCAAAAGTGCTTCAAATACGCTCCTATAACTCAATCTAACATTTAAAAGGTACCTCGTCGGTGAAAATAATTTCAGTTCGGACTTAGATTTTTTCCTACCGAGTGGCTACCGTGAAGAGTCGCCGCCGACGACTTTAGAAATTATTTAAAAATCAACCGTAAGAGATAGAGCCGTGGTTTATTAAGCAAAAGTGCTTCAAATACGCTCCTATAACTGAACATAACATTTAAAAGATACGTCGTCGGTGAAAATATTTTCAATTCGGACTTAGTCTCTGTACGGAGAGGCTACCGAGAAGCGCTACCGACGAAGATTTTCTAATTAATTTAAAAATCAACCGTAAGAGATAGAACCGTGGTTTATTAAGCAAAAGTGCTTCAAATACGCTCCCATAACTGAACATAACATTTAAAAGATACGTCGTCGGTGAAAATATTTTCAATTCGGACTTAGTCTCTGTACGGAGAGGCTACCGAGAAGCGCTACCGACGAAGACTCTCTGATTAATTTAAAAATCAATCGTAAGAGATAGAACCGTGGTTTATTAAGCAAAAGTGCTTCAAATACGCTCCTATAACTCAATCTAACATTTAAAAGGTACCTCGTCGGTGAAAATAATTTCAGTTCGGACTTAGATTTTTTCCTACCGAGTGGCTACCGTGAAGAGTCGCCGCCGACGACTTTAGAAATTATTTAAAAATCAACCGTAAGAGATAGAGCCGTGGTTTATTAAGCAAAAGTGCTTCAAATACGCTCCCATAACTGAACATAACATTTAAAAGATACGTCGTCGGTGAAAATATTTTCAATTCGGACTTAGTCTCTGTACGGAGAGGCTACCGAGAAGCGCTACCGACGAAGACTTTCTGATTACTTTAAAAATCAACCGTAAGAGATAGAGCCGTGGTTTATTAAGCAAAAGTGCTTCAAATACGCTCCCATAACTGAACATAACATTTAAAAGATACGTCGTCGGTGAAAATATTTTCAATTCGGACAGTCTCTGTACGGAGAGGCTACCGAGAAGCGCTACCGACGAAGACTTTTTGATTAATTTAAAAATCAACCGTAAGAGATAGAGCCGTGGTTTATTAAGCAAAAGTGCTTCAAATACGCTCCTATAACTGAACATAACATTTAAAAGATACGTCGTCGGTGAAAATATTTTCAATTCGGACTTAGTCTCTGTACGGAGAGGCTACCGAGAAGCGCTACCGACGAAGATTTTCTAATTAATTTAAAAATCAACCGTAAGAGATAGAGCCGTGGTTTATTAAACAAAAGTGCGTCAAATACGCTCCCAAAACTGAACATAACATTTAAAAGGTTCGTCGTCGGTGAAAATATTTTCAATTCGGACTTAGTCTCTGTACTGAGAGGCTACCGAGAAGCGCTACCGACGAAGACTTTCTGATTAATTTAAAAATCAACCGTAAGAGATAGAGCCGTGGTTTATTAAGCAAAAGTGCTTCAAATACGCTCCTATAACTCAATCTAACATTTAAAAGGTACCTCGTCGGTGAAAATAATTTCAGTTCGGACTTAGATTTTTTCCTACCGAGTGGCTACCGTGAAGAGTCGCCGCCGACGAGTTTAGAAATTATTTAAAAATCAACCGTAAGAGATAGAGCCGTGGTTTATTAAGAAAAAGTGCTTCAAATACGCTCCTATAACTGAACATAACATTTAAAAATACGTCGTCGGTGATAATATTTTCAATTCGGACAGTCTCTGTACGGAGAGGCTACCGAGAAGCGCTACCGACGAAGACTTTCTGATTAATTTAAAAATCAACCGTAAGTTATAGAGCCGTGGTTTATTAAGCAAAAGTGCTTCAAATACGCTCCCATAACTGAACATAACATTTAAAAGATACGTCGTCGGTGAAAATATTTTCAATTCGGACTTAGTCTCTGTACGGGGAGGCTACCGAGAACCGCTACCGACGAAGACTCTCTGATTAATTTACAAATCAATCGTAAGAGATAGAGCCGTGGCTTATTAAGCAAAAGTGCTTCAAATACGCTCCTATAACTCAATCTAACATTTAAAAGGTACCTCGTCGGTGAAAATAATTTCAGTTCGGACTTAGATTTTTTCCTACCGAGTGGCTACCGTTAAGAGTCGCCGCCGACGACTTTAGAAATTATTTAAAAATCAACCGTAAGAGATAGAGCCGTGGTTTATTAAGCAAAAGTGCTTCAAATACGCTCCTATAACTGAACATAACATTTAAAAGTTACGTCGTCGGTGATAATATTTTCAATTCGGACAGTCTCTGTACGGAGAGGCTACCGAGAAGCGCTACCGACGAAGATTTTCTGATTATTTTAAAAATCAACCGTAAGAGATAGAGCCGTGGTGTATTAAGCAAAAGTGCTTCAAATACGCTCCCATAACTGAACATAACATTTAAAAGATACGTCGTCGGTGAAAATATTTTCAATTCGGACTTAGTCTCTGTACGGGGAGGCTACCGAGATCCGCTACCGACGAAGACTCTCTGATTAATTTAAAAATCAATCGTAAGAGATAGAGCCGTGGTTTATTAAGCAAAAGTGCTTCAAATACGCTCCTATAACTCAATCTAACATTTAAAAGGTACCTCGTCGGTGAAAATAATTTCAGTTCGGACTTAGATTTTTTCCTACCGAGTGGCTACCGTGAAGAGTCGCCGCCGACGACTTTAGAAATTATTTAAAAATCAACCGTAAGAGATAGAGCCGTGGTTTATTAAGCAAAAGTGCTTCAAATACGCTCCCATAACTGAACATAACATTTAAAAGATACGTCGTCGGTGAAAATATTTTCATTTCGGACTTAGTCTCTGTACGGAGAGGCTACCGAGAAGCGCTACCGACGAAGATTTTCTAATTAATTTAAAAATCAACCGTAAGAGGTAGAGCCGTGGTTTATTAAACAAAAGTGCGTCAAATACGCTCCCAAAACTGAACATAACATTTAAAAGGTACGTCGTCGGTGAAAATATTTTCAATTCGGACTTAGTCTCTGTACTGAGAGGCTACCGAGAAGCGCTACCGACGAAGACTTTCTGATTAATTTAAAAATCAACCGTAAGAGATAGAGCCGTGGTTTATTAAGGAAAAGTGCTTCAAATACGCTCCTATAACTCAATCTAACATTTAAAAGGTACATCGTCGGTGAAAATAATTTCAGTTCGGACTTAGATTTTTTCCTACCGAGTGGCTACCGTGAAGAGTCGCCGCCGACGAGTTTAGAAATTATTTAAAAATCAACCGTAAGAGATAGAGCCGTGGTTTATTAAGAAAAAGTGCTTCAAATACGCTCCCATAACTGAACATAACATTTAAAAGATACGTCGTCGGTGAAAATATTTTCAATTCGGACTTAGTCTCTGTACGGAGAGGCTACCGAGAAGCGCTACCGACGAAGATTTCTGATTAATTTAAAAATCAACCGTAAGATATAGAGCCGTGGTTTATTAAGCAAAAGTGCGTCAAATACGCTCCCATAACTGAACATAACATTTAAAACATACGTCGTCCGTGAAAATATTTTCAATTCGGACTTGGTCTCTGTACGGAGAGGCCACCGAAAAGCGCTACCGACGAAGACTTTCTGATTAATTTAAAAATCAACCGTAAGAGATAGAGCCGTGGTTTATTAAGCAAAAGTGCTTCAAATACGCTCCTATAACTGAACATAACATTTAAAAGATACGTCGTCGGTGAAAATATTTTCAATTCGGACTTAGTCTCTTTACGGAGAGGCTACCGAGAAGCGCTACCGACGAAGACTTTCTGATTAATTTAAAAATCAACCGTAAGATATAGAGCCGTGGTTTATTAAGCAAAAGTGCTTCAAATACGCTCCCATAACTGAACATAACATTTAAAAGATACGTCGTCGGTGAAAATATTTTCAATTCGGACTTAGTCTCTGTACGGGGAGGCTACCGAGAACCGCTACCGACGAAGACTCTCTGATTAATTTAAAAATCAATCGTAAGAGATAGAGCCGTGGTTTATTAAGCAAAAGTGCGTCAAATACGCTCCCATAACTGAACATAACATTTAAAAGATACGTCGTCCGTGAAAATATTTTCAATTCGGACAGTCTCTGTACGGAGAGGCTACCGAGAAGCGCTACCGACGAAGACTTTCTGATTAATTTAAAAATCAACCGTAAGAGATAAAGCCGTGGTTTATTAAGCAAAAGTGCTTCAAATACGCTCCCATAACTGAACATAACATTTAAAAGATACGTCGTCGGTGAAAATATTTTCAATTCGGACAGTCTCTGTACGGAGAGGCTACCGAGAAGCGCTACCGACGAAGACTTTCTGATTAAATTAAAAATCAACCGTAAGAGATAGAGCCGTGGTTTATTAAGCAAAAGTGCTTCAAATACGCTCCTATAACTCAATCTAACATTTAAAAGGTACCTCGTCGGTGAAAATAATTTCAGTTCGGACTTAGATTTTTTCCTACCGAGTGGCTACCGTGAAGAGTCGCCGCCGACGACTTTAGAAATTATTTAAAAATCAACCGTAAGAGATAGAGCCGTGGTTTATTAAGCAAAAGTGCTTCAAATACGCTCCCATAACTGAACATAACATTTAAAAGATACGTCGTCGGTGAAAATATTTTCAATTCGGACTTAGTCTCTGTACGGAGAGGCTACCGAGAAGCGCTACCGACGAAGACTTTCTGATTACTTTAAAAATCAACCGTAAGAGATAGAGCCGTGGTTTATTAAGCAAAAGTGCTTCAAATACGCTCCCATAACTGAACATAACATTTAAAAGATACGTCGTCGGTGAAAATATTTTCAATTCGGACTTAGTCTCTGTACGGAGAGGCTACCGAGAAGCGCTACCGACGAAGACTTTCTGATTACTTTAAAAATCAACCGTAAGAGATAGAGCCGTGTTTTATTAAGCAAAAGTGCTTCAAATACGCTCCCATAACTGAACATAACATTTAAAAGATACGTCGTCGGTGAAAATATTTTCAATTCGGACTTAGTCTCTGTACGGAGAGGCTACCGAGAAGCGCTACCGACGAAGACTTTCTGATTAATTTAAAAATCAACCGTAAGATATAGAGCCGTGGTTTATTAAGCAAAAGTGCTTCAAATACGCTCCCATAACTGAACATAACATTTAAAAGATACGTCGTCGGTGAAAATATTTTCAATTCGGACTTAGTCTCTGTACGGAGAGGCTACCGAGAAGCGCTACCGACGAAGACTTTCTGATTAATTTAAAAATCAACCGTAAGAGATAGAGCCGTGGTTTATTAAGCAAAAGTGCTTCAAATACGCTCCCATGACTGAACATAACATTTAAAAGATACGTCGTCGGTGAAAATATTTTCAATTCGGACTTAGTCTCTGTACGGAGAGGCTACCGAGAAGCGCTACCGACGAAGAGTTTCTGTTTAATTTAAAAATCAACCGTAAGAGATGGAGCCGTGGTTTATTAAGCAAAAGTGCTTCAAATACGCTCCTATAACTGAACATAACATTTAAAAGATACGTCGTCGGTGATAATATTTTCAATTCGGACAGTCTCTGTACAGAGAGGCTACCGAGAAGCGCTACCGACGAAGACTTTCTGATTAATTTAAAAATCAACCGGAAGAGATAGAACCGTGGTTTATTAAACAAAAGTGCGTCAAATACGCTCCCATAACTGAACATAACATTTAAAAGGTTCGTCGTCGGTGAAAATATTTTCAATTCGGACTTAGTCTCTGTACTGAGAGGCTACCGAGAAGCGCTACCGACGAAGACTTTCTGATTAATTTAAAAATCAACCGTAAGAGATAGAGCCGTGGTTTATTAAGCAAAAGTGCTTCAAATACGCTCCTATAACTCAATCTAACATTTAAAAGGTACCTCGTCGGTGAAAATAATTTCAGTTCGGACTTAGATTTTTTCCTACCGAGTGGCTACCGTGAAGAGTCGCCGCCGACGACTTTAGAAATTATTTAAAAATCAACCGTAAGAGATAGAGCCGTGGTTTATTAAGCAAAAGTGCTTCAAATACGCTCCTATAACTGAACATAACATTTAAAAGATACGTCGTCGGTGAAAATATTTTCAATTCGGACTTAGTCTCTGTACGGAGAGGCTACCGAGAAGCGCTACCGACGAAGATTTTCTAATTAATTTAAAAATCAACCGTAAGAGATAGAACCGTGGTTTATTAAGCAAAAGTGCTTCAAATACGCTCCCATAACTGAACATAACATTTAAAAGATACGTCGTCGGTGAAAATATTTTCAATTCGGACTTAGTCTCTGTACGGAGAGGCTACCGAGAAGCGCTACCGACGAAGACTCTCTGATTAATTTAAAAATCAATCGTAAGAGATAGAACCGTGGTTTATTAAGCAAAAGTGCTTCAAATACGCTCCTATAACTCAATCTAACATTTAAAAGGTACCTCGTCGGTGAAAATAATTTCAGTTCGGACTTAGATTTTTTCCTACCGAGTGGCTACCGTGAAGAGTCGCCGCCGACGACTTTAGAAATTATTTAAAAATCAACCGTAAGAGATAGAGCCGTGGTTTATTAAGCAAAAGTGCTTCAAATACGCTCCCATAACTGAACATAACATTTAAAAGATACGTCGTCGGTGAAAATATTTTCAATTCGGACTTAGTCTCTGTACGGAGAGGCTACCGAGAAGCGCTACCGACGAAGACTTTCTGATTACTTTAAAAATCAACCGTAAGAGATAGAGCCGTGGTTTATTAAGCAAAAGTGCTTCAAATACGCTCCCATAACTGAACATAACATTTAAAAGATACGTCGTCGGTGAAAATATTTTCAATTCGGACTTAGTCTCTGTACGGAGAGGCTACCGAGAAGCGCTACCGACGAAGACTTTCTGATTACTTTAAAAATCAACCGTAAGAGATAGAGCCGTGGTTTATTAAGCAAAAGTGCTTCAAATACGCTCCCATAACTGAACATAACATTTAAAAGATACGTCGTCGGTGAAAATATTTTCAATTCGGACTTAGTCTCTGTACGGAGAGGCTACCGAGAAGCGCTACCGACGAAGACTTTCTGATTAATTTAAAAATCAACCGTAAGATATAGAGCCGTGGTTTATTAAGCAAAAGTGCTTCAAATACGCTCCCATAACTGAACATAACATTTAAAAGATACGTCGTCGGTGAAAATATTTTCAATTCGGACTTAGTCTCTGTACGGAGAGGCTACCGAGAAGCGCTACCGACGAAGACTTTCTGATTAATTTAAAAATCAACCGTAAGAGATAGAGCCGTGGTTTATTAAGCAAAAGTGCTTCAAATACGCTCCCATGACTGAACATAACATTTAAAAGATACGTCGTCGGTGAAAATATTTTCAATTCGGACTTAGTCTCTGTACGGAGAGGCTACCGAGAAGCGCTACCGACGAAGAGTTTCTGATTAATTTAAAAATCAACCGTAAGAGATGGAGCCGTGGTTTATTAAGCAAAAGTGCTTCAAATACGCTCCCATAACTGAACATAACATTTAAAAGGTTCGTCGTCGGTGAAAATATTTTCAATTCGGACTTAGTCTCTGTACTGAGAGGCTACCGAGAAGCGCTACCGACGAAGACTTTCTGATTAATTTAAAAATCAACCGTAAGAGATAGAGCCGTGGTTTATTAAGCAAAAGTGCTTCAAATACGCTCCTATAACTCAATCTAACATTTAAAAGGTACCTCGTCGGTGAAAATAATTTCAGTTCGGACTTAGATTTTTTCCTACCGAGTGGCTACTGTGAAGAGTCGCCGCCGACGACTTTAGAAATTATTTAAAAATCAACCGTAAGAGATAGAGCCGTGGTTTATTAAGCAAAAGTGCTTCAAATACGCTCCCATAACTGAACATAACATTTAAAAGATACGTCGTCGGTGAAAATATTTTCAATTCGGACTTAGTCTCTGTACGGAGAGGCTACCGAGAAGCGCTACCGACGAAGACTTTCTGATTAATTTAAAAATCAACCGTAAGAGATAGAGCCGTGGTTTATTAAGCAAAAGTGCTTCAAATACGCTCCCATGACTGAACATAACATTTAAAAGATACGTCGTCGGTGAAAATATTTTCAATTCGGACTTAGTCTCTGTACGGAGAGGCTACCGAGAAGCGCTACCGACGAAGAGTTTCTGATTAATTTAAAAATCAACCGTAAGAGATGGAGCCGTGGTTTATTAAGCAAAAGTGCTTCAAATACGCTCCCATAACTGAACATAACATTTAAAAGGTTCGTCGTCGGTGAAAATATTTTCAATTCGGACTTAGTCTCTGTACTGAGAGGCTACCGAGAAGCGCTACCGACGAAGACTTTCTGATTAATTTAAAAATCAACCGTAAGAGATAGAGCCGTGGTTTATTAAGCAAAAGTGCTTCAAATACGCTCCTATAACTCAATCTAACATTTAAAAGGTACCTCGTCGGTGAAAATAATTTCAGTTCGGACTTAGATTTTTTCCTACCGAGTGGCTACTGTGAAGAGTCGCCGCCGACGACTTTAGAAATTATTTAAAAATCAACCGTAAGAGATAGAGCCGTGGTTTATTAAGCAAAAGTGCTTCAAATACGCTCCTATAACTGAACATAACATTTAAAAGATACGTCGTCGGTGAAAATATTTTCAATTCGGACTTAGTCTCTGTACGGAGAGGCTACCGAGAAGCGCTACCGACGAAGACTTTCTGATTAATTTAAAAATCAACCGTAAGAGATACAGCCGTGGTTTATTAAGCAAATGTGCTTCAAATACGCTCCTATAACTCAATCTAACATTTAAAAGGTACCTCGTCGGTGAAAATAATTTCAGTTCGGACTTAGATTTTTTCCTACCGAGTGGCTACCGTGAAGAGTCGCCGCCGACGACTTTAGAAATTATTTAAAAATCAACCGTAAGAGATAGAGCCGTGGTTTATTAAGCAAAAGTGCTTCAAATACGCTCCCATAACTGAACATAACATTTAAAAGATACGTCGTCGGTGAAAATATTTTCAATCCGGACTTAGTCTCTGTACGGGGAGGCTACCGAGAACCGCTACCGACGAAGACTCTCTGATTAATTTAAAAATCAACCGTAAGAGATAGAGCCGTGGTTTATTAAGCAAAAGTGCTTCAAATACGCTCCTATAACTGAACATAACATTTAAAAGATACGTCGTCGGTGAAAATATTTTCAATTCGGACTTAGTCTCTGTACGGGGAGGCTACCGAGAAGCGCTACCGACGAAGACTTTCTGATTAATTTAAAAATCAACCGTAAGAGATACAGCCGTGGTTTATTAAGCAATTGTGCTTCAAATACGCTCCTATAACTCAATCTAACATTTAAAAGGTACCTCGTCGGTGAAAATAATTTCAGTTCGGACTTAGATTTTTTCCTACCGAGTGGCTACCGTGAAGAGTCGCCGCCGACGACTTTAGAAATTATTTAAAAATCAACCGTAAGAGATAGAGCCGTGGTTTATTAAGCAAAAGTGCTTCAAATACGCGCCCATAACTGAACATAACACTTAAAAGATACGTCGTCGGTGAAAATATTTTCAATTCGGACTTAGTCTCTGTACGGAGAGGCTACCGAGAAGCGCTACCGACGAAGACTTTCTGATTACTTTAAAAATCAACCGTAAGAGATAGAGCCGTGGTTTATTAAGCAAAAGTGCTTCAAATACGCTCCCATAACTGAACATAACATTTAAAAGATACGTCGTCGGTGAAAATATTTTCAATCCGGACTTAGTCTCTGTACGGGGAGGCTACCGAGAACCGCTACCGACGAAGACTCTCTGATTAATTTAAAAATCAACCGTAAGAGATAGAGCCGTGGTTTATTAAGCAAAAGTGCTTCAAATACGCTCCCGTAACTGAACATAACATATAAAAGGTACCTCGTCGGTGAAAATAATTACAGTTCGGACTTAGATTTTTTCCTACCGAGTGGCCACCGTGAAGAGTCGCCGACGACGACTAGAAATTATTTAAAAATCACCCGTAAGAGATAGAGCCGTGGTTTATTAAGCAAAAGTGCTTCAAATACGCTCCCATATCGGAACATAACTTTTAAAAGATACGTCGTGGATGAAATAATTTTCAATTCGGACTTAGTCTCTGTACGGAGAGGCTACCGAGAAGCGCTACCGACGAAGACTTTCTGATTAATTTAAAAATCAACCGTAAGAGATAGAGCCGTGGTTTATTAAGCAAAAGTGCTTCAAATACGCTCCTATAACTCAATCTAACATATAAAAGGTACCTCGTCGGTGAAAATAATTACAGTTCGGACTTAGATTTTTCCTACCGAGTGGCTAGCGTGTATAGTCGCCGACGACGACTAGAAATTATTTAAAAATCACCCGTAAGAGATGGAGCCGTGGTTTATTAAGCAAAAGTGCGTCAAATACGCTCCCATAACGGAACATACCATTTAAAAGATACGTCGTCGGTGAAAATATTTTCAATTCGGACTTAGTCTCTGTACGGAGAGGCTACCGAGAAGCGCTACCGACGAAGACTTTCTGATTACTTTAAAAATCAACCGTAAGAGATAGAGCCGTGGTTTATTAAGCAAAAGTGCTTCAAATACGCTCCCATAACTGAACATAACATTTAAAAGATACGTCGTCGGTGAAAATATTTTCAATCCGGACTTAGTCTCTGTACGGGGAGGCTACCGAGAACCGCTACCGACGAAGACTCTCTGATTAATTTAAAAATCAACCGTAAGAGATAGAGCCGTGGTTTATTAAGCAAAAGTGCTTCAAATACGCTCCCATAACTGAACATAACATATAAAAGGTACCTCGTCGGTGAAAATAATTACAGTTCGGACTTAGATTTTTTCCTACCGAGTGGCTACCGTGAAGAGTCGCCGACGACGACTAGAAATTATTTAAAAATCACCCGTAAGAGATAGAGCCGTGGTTTATTAAGCAAAAGTGCTTCAAATACGCTCCCATATCGGAACATAACTTTTAAAAGATACGTCGTGGATGAAATAATTTTCAATTCGGACTTAGTCTCTGTACGGAGAGGCTACCGAGAAGCGCTACCGACGAAGACTTTCTGATTAATTTAAAAATCAACCGTAAGAGATAGAGCCGTGGTTTATTAAGCAAAAGTGCTTCAAATACGCTCCTATAACTCAATCTAACATATAAAAGGTACCTCGTCGGTGAAAATAATTACAGTTCGGACTTAGATTTTTCCTACCGAGTGGCTACCGTGTATAGTCGCCGACGACGACTAGAAATTATTTAAAAATCACCCGTAAGAGATGGAGCCGTGGTTTATTAAGCAAAAGTGCGTCAAATACGCTCCCATAACGGAACATACCATTTAAAAGATACGTCGTCGGTGAAAATATTTTCAATTCGGACTTAGTCTCTGTACGGAGAGGCTACCGAGAAGCGCTACCGACGAAGACTTTCTGATTACTTTAAAAATCAACCGTAAGAGATAGAGCCGTGGTTTATTAAGCAAAAGTGCTTCAAATACGCTCCCATAACTGAACATAACATTTAAAAGATACGTCGTCGGTGAAAATATTTTCAATTCGGACTTAGTCTCTGTACGGAGAGGCTACCGAGAAGCGCTACCGACGAAGACTTTCTGATTAATTTAAAAATCAACCGTAAGAGATACAGCCGTGGTTTATTAAGCAAATGTGCTTCAAATACGCTCCTATAACTCAATCTAACATTTAAAAGGTACCTCGTCGGTGAAAATAATTTCAGTTCGGACTTAGATTTTTTCCTACCGAGTGGCTACTGTGAAGAGTCGCCGCCGACGACTTTAGAAATTATTTAAAAATCAACCGTAAGAGATAGAGCCGTGGTTTATTAAGCAAAAGTGCTTCAAATACGCTCCCATAACTGAACATAACATTTAAAAGATACGTCGTCGGTGAAAATATTTTCAATCCGGACTTAGTCTCTGTACGGGGAGGCTACCGAGAACCGCTACCGACGAAGACTCTCTGATTAATTTAAAAATCAACCGTAAGAGATAGAGCCGTGGTTTATTAAGCAAAAGTGCTTCAAATACGCTCCTATAACTGAACATAACATTTAAAAGATACGTCGTCGGTGAAAATATTTTCAATTCGGACTTAGTCTCTGTACGGGGAGGCTACCGAGAAGCGCTACCGACGAAGACTTTCTGATTAATTTAAAAATCAACCGTAAGAGATACAGCCGTGGTTTATTAAGCAAATGTGCTTCAAATACGCTCCTATAACTCAATCTAACATTTAAAAGGTACCTCGTCGGTGACAATAATTTCAGTTCGGACTTAGATTTTTTCCTACCGAGTGGCTACCGTGAAGAGTCGCCGCCGACGACTTTAGAAATTATTTAAAAATCAACCGTAAGAGATAGAGCCGTGGTTTATTAAGCAAAAGTGCTTCAAATACGCGCCCATAACTGAACATAACACTTAAAAGATACGTCGTCGGTGAAAATATTTTCAATTCGGACTTAGTCTCTGTACGGAGAGGCTACCGAGAAGCGCTACCGACGAAGACTTTCTGATTACTTTAAAAATCAACCGTAAGAGATAGAGCCGTGGTTTATTAAGCAAAAGTGCTTCAAATACGCTCCCATAACTGAACATAACATTTAAAAGATACGTCGTCGGTGAAAATATTTTCAATCCGGACTTAGTCTCTGTACGGGGAGGCTACCGAGAACCGCTACCGACGAAGACTCTCTGATTAATTTAAAAATCAACCGTAAGAGATAGAGCCGTGGTTTATTAAGCAAAAGTGCTTCAAATACGCTCCCGTAACTGAACATAACATATAAAAGGTACCTCGTCGGTGAAAATAATTACAGTTCGGACTTAGATTTTTTCCTACCGAGTGGCTACCGTGAAGAGTCGCCGACGACGACTAGAAATTATTTAAAAATCACCCGTAAGAGATGGAGCCGTGGTTTATTAAGCAAAAGTGCGTCAAACACGCTCCCATAACGGAACATACCATTTAAAAGATACGTCGTCGGTGAAAATATTTTCAATTCGGACTTAGTCTCTGTACGGAGAGGCTACCGAGAAGCGCTACCGACGAAGACTTTCTGATTACTTTAAAAATCAACCGTAAGAGATAGAGCCGTGGTTTATTAAGCAAAAGTGCTTCAAATACGCTCCCATAACTGAACATAACATTTAAAAGATACGTCGTCGGTGAAAATATTTTCAATCCGGACTTAGTCTCTGTACGGGGAGGCTACCGAGAACCGCTACCGTCGAAGACTCTCTGATTAATTTAAAAATCAACCGTAAGAGATAGAGCCGTGGTTTATTAAGCAAAAGTGCTTCAAATACGCTCCCGTAACTGAACATAACATATAAAAGGTACCTCGTCGGTGAAAATAATTACAGTTCGGACTTAGATTTTTTCCTACCGAGTGGCTACCGTGAAGAGTCGCCGACGACGACTAGAAATTATTTAAAAATCACCCGTAAGAGATAGAGCCGTGGTTTATTAAGCAAAAGTGCTTCAAATACGCTCCCATATCGGAACATAACATTTAAAAGATACGTCGTGGATGAAAATATTTTCAATTCGGACTTAGTCTCTGTACGGAGAGGCTACCGAGAAGCGCTACCGACGAAGACTTTCTGATTAATTTAAAAATCAACCGTAAGAGATAGAGCCGTGGTTTATTAAGCAAAAGTGCTTCAAATACGCTCCTATAACTCAATCTAACATATAAAAGGTACCTCGTCGGTGAAAATAATTACAGTTCGGACTTAGATTTTTCCTACCGAGTGGCTACCGTGTATAGTCGCCGACGACGACTAGAAATTATTTAAAAATCACCCGTAAGAGATGGAGCCGTGGTTTATTAAGCAAAAGTGCGTCAAATACGCTCCCATAACGGAACATACCATTTAAAAGATACGTCGTCGGTGAAAATATTTTCAATTCGGACTTAGTCTCTATACGGAGAGGCTACCGAGAAGCGCTACCGACGAAGACTTTCTGATTACTTTAAAAATCAACCGTAAGAGATAGAGCCGTGGTTTATTAAGCAAAAGTGCTTCAAATACGCTCCCATAACTGAACATAACATTTAAAAGATACGTCGTCGGTGAAAATATTTTCAATTCGGACTTAGTCTCTGTACGGAGAGGCTACCGAGAAGCGCTACCGACGAAGAGTTTCTGATTAATTTAAAAATCAACCGTAAGAGATAGAGCCGTGGTTTATTAAGCAAAAGTGCTTCAAATACGCTCCTATAACTGAACATAACATTTAAAAGGTACGTCGTCGGTGAAAATATTTTCAATTCGGACTTAGTCTCTGTACGGAGAGGCTACCGAGAAGCGCTACCGACGAAGAATTTCTGATTAATTTAAAAATCAACCGTAAGAGATAGAGCCGTGGTTTATTAAGAAAAAGTGCTTCAAATACGCTCCCGTAACTGAACATAACATATAAAAGGTACCTCGTCGGTGAAAATAATTACAGTTCGGACTTAGATTTTTTCCTACCGAGTGGCTACCGTGTATAGTCGCCGACGACGACTAGAAATTATTTAAAAATCACCCTTAAGAGATAGAGCCGTGGTTTATTAAGCAAAAGTGCTTCAAATACGCTCCCATAGCTCAATCTAACATATAAAAGGTACCTTGTCGGTGAAAATATTTTCAATTCGGACTTGGTCTCTGTACGGAGAGGCTACCGAGAAGCGCTACCGACGAAGAATTTCTGATTAATGTAAAAATCAACCGTAAGAGATAGAGCCGTGGTTTATTAAGAAAAAGTGCTTCAAATACGCTCCCGTAACTGAACATAACATATAAAAGGTACCTCGTCGGTGAAAATAATTACAGTTCGGACTTAGATTTTTTCCTACCGAGTGGCTACCGTGTATAGTCGCCGACGACGACTAGAAATTATTTAAAAATCACCCTTAAGAGATGGAGCCGTGGTTTATTAAGCAAAAGTGCGTCAAATACGCTCCCATAACGGAACATACCATTTAAAAGATACGTCCTCGGTGAAAATATTTTCAATTCGGACAGTCTCTGTACGGAGAGGCTACCGAGAAGCGCTACCGACGAAGACTTTCTGATTAATTTAAAAATCAACCGTAAGAGATAGAGCCGTGGTTTATTAAGCAAAAGTGCTTCAAATACGCTCCCATAACTGAACATAACATTTAAAAGATACGTCGTCGGTGAAAATATTTTCAATTCGGACTTAGTCTCTGTACGGAGAGGCTACCGAGAAGCGCTACCGACGAAGACTTTCTGATTAATTTAAAAAGCAACCGTAAGATATAGAGCCGTGGTTTATTAAGCAAAAGTGCTTCAAATACGCTCCCATAACTGAACATAACATTTAAAAGATACGTCGTCGGTGAAAATATTTTCAATTCGGACTTAGTCTCTGTACGGAGAGGCTACCGAGAAGCGCTACCGACGAAGACTTTCTGATTAATTTAAAAATCAACCGTAAGATATAGAGCCGTGGTTTATTAAGCAAAAGTGCTTCAAATACGCTCCCATAACTGAACATAACATTTAAAAGATACGTCGTCGGTGAAAATATTTTCAATTCGGACAGTCTCTGTACGGAGAGGCTACCTAGAAGCGCTACCGACGAAGACTTTCTGATTATTTTAAAAATCAACCGTAAGAGATAGAGCCGTGGTTTATTCAGCAAAAGTGCTTCAAATACGCTCCCATAACTGAACATAACATTTAAAAGGTACGTCGTCGGTGAAAATATTTTCAATTCGGACTTAGTCTCTGTACGGAGAGGCTACCGAGAAGCGCTACCGACGAAGACTTTCTGATTAATTTAAAAATCAACCGTAAGAGATAGAGCCGTGGTTTATTAAGCAAAAGTGCTTCAAATACGCTCCTATAACTGAACATAACATTTAAAAGATACGTCGTCCGCTAAAATATTTTCAATTCGGACTTAGTCTCTGTACGGAGAGGCTACCGAGAAGCGCTACCGACGAAGACTTTCTGATTAATTTAAAAATCAACCGTAAGAGATAGAGCCGTGGTTTATTAAGCAAAAGTGCTTCAAATACGCTCCCATAACTGAACATAACATTTAAAAGATACGTCGTCCGCTAAAATATTTTCAATTCGGACTTAGTCTCTGTACGGAGAGGCTACCGAGAAGCGCTACTGACGAAGACTTTCTGATTAATTTAAAAATCAACCGTAAGAGATAGAGCCGTGGTTTATTAAACAAAAGTGCGTCAAATACGCTCCCATAACTGAACATAACATTTAAAAGGTACGTCGTCGGTGAAAATATTTTCAATTCGGACTTAGTCTCTGTACGGAGAGGCTACCGAGAAGCGCTACCGACGAAGACTTTCTGATTAATTTAAAAATCAACCGTAAGATATAGAGCCGTGGTTTATTAAGCAAAAGTGCTTCAAATACGCTCCTATAACTCAATCTAACATTTAAAAGGTACCTCGTCGGTGAAAATAATTTCAGTTCGGACTTAGATTTTTTCCTACCGAGTGGCTACCGTGAAGAGTCGCCGCCGACGACTTTAGAAATTATTTAAAAATCAACCGTAAGAGATAGAGCCGTGGTTTATTAAGCAAAAGTGCTTCAAATACGCTCCCATAACTGAACATAACATTTAAAAGATACGTCGTCGGTGAAAATATTTTCAATTCGGACAGTCTCTGTACGGAGAGGCTACCGAGAAGCGCTACCGACGAAGACTTTCTGATTAATTTAAAAATCAACCGTAAGAGATAGAGCCGTGGTTTACTAAGCAAAAGTGTTTCAAATACGCTCCTATAACTCAATCTAACATTTAAAAGGTACCTCGTCGGTGAAAATAATTTCAGTTCGGACTTAGATTTTTTCCTACCGAGTGGCTACCGTGAAGAGTCGCCGCCGACGACTTTAGAAATTATTTAAAAATCAACCGTAAGAGATAGAGCCGTGGTTTATTAAGCAAAAGTGCTTCAAATACGCTCCCATAACTGAACATAACATTTAAAAGATACGTCGTCGGTGAAAATATTTTCAATTCGGACTTAGTCTCTGTACGGAGAGGCTACCGAGAAGCGCTACTGACGAAGACTTTCTGATTAATTTAAAAATCAACCGTAAGAGATAGAGCCGTGGTTTATTAAACAAAAGTGCGTCAAATACGCTCCCATAACTGAACATAACATTTAAAAGGTACGTCGTCGGTGAAAATATTTTCAATTCGGACTTAGTCTCTGTACGGAGAGGCTACCGAGAAGCGCTACCGACGAAGACTTTCTGATTAATTTAAAAATCAACCGTAAGAGATAGAGCCGTGGTTTATTAAGCAAAAGTGCTTCAAATACGCTCCCATAACTGACCATAACATTTAAAAGATACGTCGTCGGTGAAAATATTTTCAATTCGGACTTAGTCTCTGTACGGAGAGGCTACCGAGAAGCGCTACCGACGAAGAGTTTCTGATTAATTTAAAAATCAACCGTAAGAGATGGAGCCGTGGTTTATTAAGCAAAAGTGCTTCAAATACGCTCCCATAACTGACCATAACATTTAAAAGATACGTCGTCGGTGAAAATATTTTCAATTCGGACTTAGTCTCTGTACGGAGAGGCTACCGAGAAGCGCTACCGACGAAGAGTTTCTGATTAATTTAAAAATCAACCGTAAGAGATGGAGCCGTGGTTTATTAAGCAAAAGTGCTTCAAATACGCTCCCATAACTGAACATAACATTTAAAAGATACGTCGTCGGTGAAAATATTTTCAATTCGGACTTAGTCTCTGTACGGAGAGGCTACCGAGAAGCGCTACCGACGAAGACTTTCTGATTACTTTAAAAATCAACCGTAAGAGATAGAGCCGTGGTTTATTAAGCAAAAGTGCTTCAAATACGCTCCCATAACTGAACATAACATTTAAAAGATACGTCGTCGGTGAAAATATTTTCAATTCGGACAGTCTCTGTACGGAGAGGCTACCGAGAAGCGCTACCGACGAAGACTTTCTGATTAATTTAAAAATCAACCGTAAGAGATAGAGCCGTGGTTTATTAAGCAAAAGTGCGTCAAATACGCTCCCATAACTGAACATAACATTTAAAAGATACGTCGTCCGTGAAAATATTTTCAATTGGGACTTAGTCTCTGTACGGAGAGGCTACCGAGAAGCGCTACCGACGAAGACTTTCTGATTAATTTAAAAATCAACCGTAAGAGATAGAGCCGTGGTTTATTAAGCAAAAGTGCGTCAAATACGCTCCCATAACTGAACATAATATTTAAAAGGTACGTCGTCGGTGAAAATATTTTCAATTCGGGCTTAGTCTCTGTACTGAGAGGCTACCGAGAAGCGCTACCGACGAAGACTTTCTGATTAATTTAAAAATCAACCGTAAGAGATAGATCCGTGGTCTATTAAGCAAAAGTGCTTCAAATGCGCTCCTATAACTCAATCTAACATTTAAAAGGTACCTCGTCGGTGAAAATAATTTCAGTTCGGACTTAGAATTTGTCGTACCGAGTGGCTACCATGAAGAGTCGCCGACGACGACTTTAGAAATTATTTAAAAGTTAACCGTAAGAGATAGAGCCGTGGTTTATTAAGCAAAAGTGCGTCAAATACGCTCCCCTAACCGAACATAACATTTAAAAGATACGTCGTCGGTGAAAATATTTTCAATTCGGACTTAGTCTCTGTACGGAGAGGCTACCGAGAAGCGCTACCGACGAAGACTTTCTGATTAATTTAAAAATCAACCGCAAGAGATAGAGCCGTGGTTTATTAAGCAAATGTGCTTCAAATGCGCTCCTATAACTCAATCTAACATATAAAAGGTACCTCGTCGGTGAAAATAATTACAGTTCGGACTTAGATTTTTTCCTACCGAGTGGCTACCGTGAAGAGTCGCCGACGACGACTTTAGAAATTATTTAAAAATCAACCGTAAGAGATAGAGCCGTGGTTTATTAAGCAAAAGTGCGTCAAATACGCTCCCATAACGGAACATAACATTTAAAAGATACGTCGTGGATGAAAATATTTTCAATTCGGACTTAGTCTCTGTACGGAGAGGCTACCGAGAAGCGCTACCGACGAAGACTTTCTGATTAATTTAAAAATCAACCGTAAGAGATAGAGCCGTGGTTTATTAAGCAAAAGTGCTTCAAATACGCTCCTATAACTCAATCAAACATATAAAAGGTACCTCGTCGGTGAAAATAATTACAGTTCGGACTTAGATTTTTTCCTACCGAGTGGCTACCGTGAAGAGTCGCCGACGACGACTTTAGAAATTATTTAAAAATCAACCATAAGAGATAGAGCCGTGGTTTATTAAGCAAAAGTGCGTGAAATACGCTCCCATAACGGAACATAACATTTAAAAGATACGTCGTGGATGAAAATATTTTCAATTCGGACTTAGTCTCTGTACGGAGAGGCTACCGAGAAGCGCTACCGACGAAGACTTTCTGATTAATTAAAAATCAACCGTAAGAGATAGAGCCGTGGTTTATTAAGCAAAAGTGCTTCAAATACGCTCCTATAACTCAATCTAACATATAAAAGGTACCTCCTCGGTGAAAATAATTACAGTTCGGACTTAGATTTTTTCCTACCGAGTGGCTACGGTGAAGAGTCGCCGACGACGACTTTAGAAAGTATTTTAAAATCAACCGTAAGAGATAGAGCCGTGGTTTATTATGCAAAAGTGCGTCAAATACGCTCCCATAACTGATCATAACATTTAAAAGATACGTCGTCGGTGAAAATATTTTCAATTCGGACTTTGTCTCTGTACGGAGAGGCTACCGAGAAGCGCTACCGACGAAGACTTTCTGATTAATTTAAAAATCAACCGTAAGAGATAGAGCCGTGGTTTATTAAGCAAGAGTGCTTCAAATACGCTCCTATAACTCAATCTAACATATAAAAGGTACCTCGTCGGTGAAAATAATTGCAGTTCGGACTTAGATTTTTTCCTACCGAGTGGCTACCGTGAAGAGTCGCCGACGACGACTTTAGAAATTATTTAAAAATCAACCGTAAGAGATAGAGCCGTGGTTTATTAAGCAAAAGTGCGTCAAATACGCTCCCATAACGGAACATAACATTTAAAAGATACGTCGTGGATGAAAATATTTTCAATTCGGACTTAGTCTCTGTACGGAGAGGCTACCGAGAAGCGCTACCGACGAAGACTTTCTGATTAATTTAAAAATCAACCGTAAGAGATAGAGCCGTGGTTTATTAAGCAAAAGTGCTTCAAATACGCTCCTATAACTCAATCAAACATATAAAAGGTACCTCGTCGGTGAAAATAATTACAGTTCGGACTTAGATTTTTTCCTACCGAGTGGCTACCGTGAAGAGTCGCCGACGACGACTTTAGAAATTATTTAAAAATCAACCGTAAGAGATAGGGCCGTGGTTTATTAAGCAAAAGTGCGTCAAATACGCTCCCCTAACCGAACATAACATTTAAAAGATACGTCGTCGGTGAAAATATTTTCAATTCGGACTTAGTCTCTGTACGGAGAGGCTACCGAGAAGCGCTACTGACGAAGACTTTCTGATTAATTTAGAAATCAACCGTAAGAGATAGAGCCGTGGTTTATTAAGCAAATGTGCTTCAAATGCGCTCCTATAACTCAATCTAACATATAAAAGGTACCTCGTCGGTGAAAATAATTACAGTTCGGACTCAGATTTTTTCCTACCGAGTGGCTACCGTGAAGAGTCGCCGACGACGACTTTAGAAATTATTTAAAAATCAACCGTAAGAGATAGAGCCGTGGTTTATTAAGCAAAAGTGCGTCAAATACGCTCCCATAACGGAACATAACATTTAAAAGATACGTCGTGGATGAAAATATTTTCAATTCGGACTTAGTCTCTGTACGGAGAGGCTACCGAGAAGCGCTACCGACGAAGACTTTCTGATTAATTTAAAAATCAACCGAAAGAGATAGAGCCGTGGTTTATTAAGCAAATGTGCTTCAAATGCGCTCCTATAACTCAATCTAACATATAAAAGGTACCTCGTCGGTGAAAATAATTACAGTTCGGACTTAGATTTTTTCCTACCGAGTGGCTACCGTGAAGAGTCGCCGACGACGACTTTAGAAATTATTTAAAAATCAACCGTAAGAGATAGAGCCGTGGTTTATTAAGCAAAAGTGCGTCAAATACGCTCCCATAACGGAACATAACATTTAAAAGATACGTCGTGGATGAAAATATTTTCAATTCGGACTTAGTCTCTGTACGGAGAGGCTACCGAGAAGCGCTACCGACGAAGACTTTCTGATTAATTTAAAAATCAACCGTAAGAGATAGAGCCGTGGTTTATTAAGCAAAAGTGCTTCAAATACGCTCCTATAACTCAATCAAACATATAAAAGGTACCTCGTCGGTGAAAATAATTACAGTTCGGACTTAGATTTTTTCCTACCGAGTGGCTACCGTGAAGAGTCGCCGACGACGACTTTAGAAATTATTTAAAAATCAACCTTAAGAGATAGAGCCGTGGTTTATTAAGCAAAAGTGCTTCAAATACGCTCCTATAACTCAATCTAACATATAAAAGGTACCTCGTCGGTGAAAATAATTACAGTTCGGACTTAGATTTTTTCCTACCGAGTGGCTACCGTGAAGAGTCGCCGACGACGACTTTAGAAAGTATTTTAAAATCAACCGTAAGAGATAGAGCCGTGGTTTATTATGCAAAAGTGCGTCAAATACGCTCCCATAACTGATCATAACATTTAAAAGATACGTCGTCGGTGAAAATATTTTCAATTCGGACTTAGTCTCTGTACGGAGAGGCTACCGAGAAGCGCTACTGACGAAGATTTTCTGATTAATTTAGAAATCAACCGTAAGAGATAGAGCCGTGGTTTATTAAGCAAAAGTGCTTCAAATACGCTCCTATAACTCAATCTAACATTTAAAAGGTACCTCGTCGGTGAAAATAATTTCAGTTCGGACTTAGATTTTTTCCTACCGAGTGGCTACCGTGAAGAGTCGCCGACGACGAATTTAGAAATTATTTAAAAATCAACCGTAAGAGATAGAGCCGTGGTTTATTAAGCAAAAGTGCGTCAAATACGCTCCCATAACTGAACATAACATTTAAAATATACGTCGTCGGTGAAAATATTTTCAATTCGGACTTTGTCTCTGTACGGAGAGGCTACCGAGAAGCGCTACCGACGAAGACTTTCTGATTAATTTAAAAATCAACCGTAAGAGATAGAGCCGTGGTTTATTAAGCAAAAGTGCTTCAAATACGCTCCTATAACTCAATCTAACATATAAAAGGTACCTCGTCGGTGAAAATAATTACAGTTCGGACTTAGATTTTTTCCTACCGAGTGGCTACCGTGAAGAGTCGCCGACGACGACTTTAGAAATTATTTAAAAATCAACCGTAAGAGATAGAGCCGTGGTTTATTAAGCAAAAGTGCGTCAAATACGCTCCCATAACGGAACATAACATTTAAAAGATACGTCGTGGATGAAAATATTTTCAATTCGGACTTAGTCTCTGTACGGAGAGGCTACCGAGAAGCGCTACCGACGAAGACTTTCTGATTAATTTAAAAATCAACCGTAAGAGATAGAGCCGTGGTTTATTAAGCAAAAGTGCTTCAAATACGCTCCTATAACTCAATCAAACATATACAAGGTACCTCGTCGGTGAAAATAATTACAGTTCGGACTTAGATTTTTTCCTACCGAGCGGCTACCGTGAAGAGTCGCCGACGACGACTTTAGAAATTATTTAAAAATCAACCGTAAGAGATAGGGCCGTGGTTTATTAAGCAAAAGTGCGTCAAATACGCTCCCCTAACCGAACATAACATTTAAAAGATACGTCGTCGGTGAAAATATTTTCAATTCGGACTTAGTCTCTGTACGGAGAGGCTACCGAGAAGCGCTACCGACGAAGACTTTCTGATTAATTTAAAAATCAACCGAAAGAGATAGAGCCGTGGTTTATTAAGCAAATGTGCTTCAAATGCGCTCCTATAACTCAATCTAACATATAAAAGGTACCTCGTCGGTGAAAATAATTACAGTTCGGACTTAGATTTTTTCCTACCGAGTGGCTACCGTGAAGAGTCGCCGACGACGACTTTAGAAATTATTTAAAAATCAACCGTAAGAGATAGAGCCGTGGTTTATTAAGCAAAAGTGCGTCAAATACGCTCCCATAACGGAACATAACATTTAAAAGATACGTCGTGGATGAAAATATTTTCAATTCGGACTTAGTCTCTGTACGGAGAGGCTACCGAGAAGCGCTACCGACGAAGACTTTCTGATTAATTTAAAAATCAACCGTAAGAGATAGAGCCGTGGTTTATTAAGCAAAAGTGCTTCAAATACGCTCCTATAACTCAATCAAACATATAAAAGGTACCTCGTCGGTGAAAATAATTACAGTTCGGACTTAGATTTTTTCCTACCGAGTGGCTACCGTGAAGAGTCGCCGACGACGACTTTAGAAATTATTTAAAAATCAACCGTAAGAGATAGGGCCGTGGTTTATTAAGCAAAAGTGCTTCAAATACGCTCCTATAACTCAATCTAACATATAAAAGGTACCTCGTCGGTGAAAATAATTACAGTTCGGACTTAGATTTTTTCCTACCGAGTGGCTACCGTGAAGAGTCGCCGACGACGACTTTAGAAATTATTTAAAAATCAACCGTAAGAGATAGAGCCGTGGTTTATTAAGCAAAAGTGCGTCAAATACGCTCCCATAACGGAACATAACATTTAAAAGATACGTCGTGGATGAAAATATTTTCAATTCGGACTTAGTCTCTGTACGGAGAGGCTACCGAGAAGCGCTACCGACGAAGACTTTCTGATTAATTTAAAAATCAACCGAAAGAGATAGAGCCGTGGTTTATTAAGCAAAAGTGCTTCAAATACGCTCCTATAACTCAATCTAACATATAAAAGGTACCTCGTCGGTGAAAATAATTACAGTTCGGACTTAGATTTTTTCCTACCGAGTGGCTACCGTGAAGAGTCGCCGACGACGACTTTAGAAAGTATTTTAAAATCAACCGTAAGAGATAGAGCCGTGGTTTATTATGCAAAAGTGCGTCAAATACGCTCCCATAACTGATCATAACATTTAAAAGATACGTCGTCGGTGAAAATATTTTCAATTCGGACTTAGTCTCTGTACGGAGAGGCTACCGAGAAGCGCTACTGACGAAGATTTTCTGATTAATTTAGAAATCAACCGTAAGAGATAGAGCCGTGGTTTATTAAGCAAAAGTGCTTCAAATACGCTCCTATAACTCAATCTAACATTTAAAAGGTACCTCGTCGGTGAAAATAATTTCAGTTCGGACTTAGATTTTTTCCTACCGAGTGGCTACCGTGAAGAGTCGCCGACGACGAATTTAGAAATTATTTAAAAATCAACCGTAAGAGATAGAGCCGTGGTTTATTAAGCAAAAGTGCGTCAAATACGCTCCCATAACTGAACATAACATTTAAAATATACGTCGTCGGTGAAAATATTTTCAATTCGGACTTTGTCTCTGTACGGAGAGGCTACCAAGAAGCGCTACCGACGAAGACTTTCTGATTAATTTAAAAATCAACCGTAAGAGATAGAGCCGTGGTTTATTAAGCAAAAGTGCTTCAAATACGCTCCTATAACTCAATCTAACATATAAAAGGTACCTCGTCGGTGAAAATAATTACAGTTCGGACTTAGATTTTTTCCTACCGAGTGGCTACCGTGAAGAGTCGCCGACGACGACTTTAGAAATTATTTAAAAATCAACCGTAAGAGATAGAGCCGTGGTTTATTAAGCAAAAGTGCGTCAAATACGCTCCCATAACGGAACATAACATTTAAAAGATACGTCGTGGATGAAAATATTTTCAATTCGGACTTAGTCTCTGTACGGAGAGGCTACCGAGAAGCGCTACCGACGAAGACTTTCTGATTAATTTAAAAATCAACCGTAAGAGATAGAGCCGTGGTTTATTAAGCAAAAGTGCTTCAAATACGCTCCTATAACTCAATCAAACATATACAAGGTACCTCGTCGGTGAAAATAATTACAGTTCGGACTTAGATTTTTTCCTACCGAGCGGCTACCGTGAAGAGTCGCCGACGACGACTTTAGAAATTATTTAAAAATCAACCGTAAGAGATAGGGCCGTGGTTTATTAAGCAAAAGTGCGTCAAATACGCTCCCCTAACCGAACATAACATTTAAAAGATACGTCGTCGGTGAAAATATTTTCAATTCGGACTTAGTCTCTGTACGGAGAGGCTACCGAGAAGCGCTACCGACGAAGACTTTCTGATTAATTTAAAAATCAACCGAAAGAGATAGAGCCGTGGTTTATTAAGCAAATGTGCTTCAAATGCGCTCCTATAACTCAATCTAACATATAAAAGGTACCTCGTCGGTGAAAATAATTACAGTTCGGACTTAGATTTTTTCCTACCGAGTGGCTACCGCGAAGAGTCGCCGACGACGACTTTAGAAATTATTTAAAAATCAACCGTAAGAGATAGAGCCGTGGTTTATTAAGCAAAAGTGCGTCAAATACGCTCCCATAACGGAACATAACATTTAAAAGATACGTCGTGGATGAAAATATTTTCAATTCGGACTTAGTCTCTGTACGGAGAGGCTACCGAGGAGCGCTACCGACGAAGACTTTCTGATTAATTTAAAAATCAACCGTAAGAGATAGGGCCGTGGTTTATTAAGCAAAAGTGCTTCAAATACGCTCCTATAACTCAATCAAACATATAAAAGGTACCTCGTCGGTGAAAATAATTACAGTTCGGACTTAGATTTTTTCCTACCGAGTGGCTACCGTGAAGAGTCGCCGACGACGACTTTAGAAATTATTTAAAAATCAACCGTAAGAGATAGGGCCGTGGTTTATTAAGCAAAAGTGCTTCAAATACGCTCCTATAACTCAATCTAACATATAAAAGGTACCTCGTCGGTGAAAATAATTACAGTTCGGACTTAGATTTTTTCCTACCGAGTGGCTACCGTGAAGAGTCGCCGACGACGACTTTAGAAATTATTTAAAAATCAACCGTAAGAGATAGGGCCGTGGTTTATTAAGCAAAAGTGCGTCAAATACGCTCCCCTAACCGAACATAACATTTAAAAGATACGTCGTCGGTGAAAATATTTTCAATTCGGACTTAGTCTCTGTACGGAGAGGCTACCGAGAAGCGCTACCGACGAAGACTTTCTGATTAATTTAAAGATCAACCGAAAGAGATAGAGCCGTGGTTTATTAAGCAAATGTGCTTCAAATGCGCTCCTATAACTCAATCTAACATATAAAAGGTACCTCGTCGGTGAAAATAATTACAGTTCGGACTTAGATTTTTTCCTACCGAGTGGCTACCGTGAAGAGTCGCCGACGACGACTTTAGAAATTATTTAAAAATCAACCGTAAGAGATAGAGCCGTGGTTTATTAAGCAAAAGTGCGTCAAATACGCTCCCCTAACCGAACATAACATTTAAAAGATACGTCGTCGGTGAAAATATTTTCAATTCGGACTTAGTCTCTGTACGGAGAGGCTACCGAGAAGCGCTACCGACGAAGACTTTCTGATTAATTTAAAGATCAACCGAAAGAGATAGAGCCGTGGTTTATTAAGCAAAAGTGCTTCAAATACGCTCCTATAACTCAATCTAACATTTAAAAGGTACCTCGTCGGTGAAAATAATTTCAGTTCGGACTTAGATTTTTTCCTACCGAGTGGCTACCGTGAAGAGTCGCCGACGACGACTTTAGAAATTATTTAAAAATCAACCGTAAGAGATAGAGCCGTGGTTTATTAAGCAAAAGTGCGTCAAATACGCTCCCATAACTGAACATAACATTTAAAATATACGTCGTCGGTGAAAATATTTTCAATTCGGACTTTGTCTCTGTACGGAGAGGCTACCGAGAAGCGCTACCGACGAAGACTTTCTGATTAATTTAAAAATCAACCGTAAGAGATAGAGCCGTGGTTTATTAAGCAAGAGTGCTTCAAATACGCTCCTATAACTCAATCTAACATATAAAAGGTACCTCGTCGGTGAAAATAATTACAGTTCGGACTTAGATTTTTTCCTACCGAGTGGCTACCGTGAAGAGTCGCCGACGACGACTTTAGAAATTATTTAAAAATCAACCGTAAGAGATAGAGCCGTGGTTTATTAAGCAAAAGTGCGTCAAATACGCTCCCATAACGGAACATAACATTTAAAAGATACGTCGTGGATGAAAATATTTTCAATTCGGACTTAGTCTCTGTACGGAGAGGCTACCGAGAAGCGCTACCGACGAAGACTTTCTGATTAATTTAAAAATCAACCGTAAGAGATAGAGCCGTGGTTTATTAAGCAAAAGTGCTTCAAATACGCTCCTATAACTCAATCAAACATATAAAAGGTACCTCGTCGGTGAAAATAATTACAGTTCGGACTTAGATTTTTTCCTACCGAGTGGCTACCGTGAAGAGTCGCCGACGACGACTTTAGAAATTATTTAAAAATCAACCGTAAGAGATAGGGCCGTGGTTTATTAAGCAAAAGTGCGTCAAATACGCTCCCCTAACCGAACATAACATTTAAAAGATACGTCGTCGGTGAAAAAATTTTCAATTCGGACTTAGTCTCTGTACGGAGAGGCTACCGAGAAGCGCTACCGACGAAGACTTTCTGATTAATTTAAAAATCAACCGAAAGAGATAGAGCCGTGGTTTATTAAGCAAATGTGCTTCAAATGCGCTCCTATAACTCAATCTAACATATAAAAGGTACCTCGTCGGTGAAAATAATTACAGTTCGGACTCAGATTTTTTCCTACCGAGTGGCTACCGTGAAGAGTCGCCGACGACGACTTTAGAAATTATTTAAAAATCAACCGTAAGAGATAGAGCCGTGGTTTATTAAGCAAAAGTGCGTCAAATACGCTCCCATAACGGAACATAACATTTAAAAGATACGTCGTGGATGAAAATATTTTCAATTCGGACTTAGTCTCTGTACGGAGAGGCTACCGAGAAGCGCTACCGACGAAGACTTTCTGATTAATTTAAAAATCAACCGAAAGAGATAGAGCCGTGGTTTATTAAGCAAATGTGCTTCAAATGCGCTCCTATAACTCAATCTAACATATAAAAGGTACCTCGTCGGTGAAAATAATTACAGTTCGGACTTAGATTTTTTCCTACCGAGTGGCTACCGTGAAGAGTCGCCGACGACGACTTTAGAAATTATTTAAAAATCAACCGTAAGAGATAGAGCCGTGGTTTATTAAGCAAAAGTGCGTCAAATACGCTCCCATAACGGAACATAACATTTAAAAGATACGTCGTGGATGAAAATATTTTCAATTCGGACTTAGTCTCTGTACGGAGAGGCTACCGAGAAGCGCTACCGACGAAGACTTTCTGATTAATTTAAAAATCAACCGTAAGAGATAGAGCCGTGGTTTATTAAGCAAAAGTGCTTCAAATACGCTCCTATAACTCAATCAAACATATACAAGGTACCTCGTCGGTGAAAATAATTACAGTTCGGACTTAGATTTTTTCCTACCGAGCGGCTACCGTGAAGAGTCGCCGACGACGACTTTAGAAATTATTTAAAAATCAACCGTAAGAGATAGGGCCGTGGTTTATTAAGCAAAAGTGCGTCAAATACGCTCCCCTAACCGAACATAACATTTAAAAGATACGTCGTCGGTGAAAATATTTTCAATTCGGACTTAGTATCTGTACGGAGAGGCTACCGAGAAGCGCTACCGACGAAGACTTTCTGATTAATTTAAAAATCAACCGAAAGAGATAGAGCCGTGGTTTATTAAGCAAATGTGCTTCAAATGCGCTCCTATAACTCAATCTAACATATAAAAGGTACCTCGTCGGTGAAAATAATTACAGTTCGGACTTAGATTTTTTCCTACCGAGTGGCTACGGTGAAGAGTCGCCGACGACGACTTTAGAAAGTATTTTAAAATCAACCGTAAGAGATAGAGCCGTGGTTTATTATGCAAAAGTGCGTCAAATACGCTCCCATAACTGATCATAACATTTAAAAGATACGTCGTCGGTGAAAATATTTTCAATTCGGACTTAGTCTCTGTACGGAGAGGCTACCGAGAAGCGCTACTGACGAAGACTTTCTGATTAATTTAGAAATCAACCGTAAGAGATAGAGCCGTGGTTTATTAAGCAAAAGTGCTTCAAATACGCTCCTATAACTCAATCTAACATTTAAAAGGTACCTCGTCGGTGAAAATAATTTCAGTTCGGACTTAGATTTTTTCCTACCGAGTGGCTACCGTGAAGAGTCGCCGACGACGACTTTAGAAATTATTTAAAAATCAACCGTAAGAGATAGAGCCGTGGTTTATTAAGCAAAAGTGCGTCAAATACGCTCCCATAACTGAACATAACATTTAAAATATACGTCGTCGGTGAAAATATTTTCA
This sequence comes from Nysson spinosus, assembly GCA_910591585.2. Lineage (NCBI taxonomy): Eukaryota > Metazoa > Arthropoda > Insecta > Hymenoptera > Crabronidae > Nysson > Nysson spinosus. Next base: position 160,622 of record CAJUYC020000086.1, read on the forward strand.
ATTCGGACTTTGTCTCTGTACGGAGAGGCTACCGAGAAGCGCTACCGACGAAGACTTTCTGATTAATTTAAAAATCAACCGTAAGAGATAGAGCCGTGGTTTATTAAGCAAGAGTGCTTCAAATACGCTCCTATAACTCAATCTAACATATAAAAGGTACCTCGTCGGTGAAAATAATTACAGTTCGGACTTAGATTTTTTCCTACCGAGTGGCTACCGTGAAGAGTCGCCGACGACGAATTTAGAAATTATTTAAAAATCAACCGTAAGAGATAGAGCCGTGGTTTATTAAGCAAAAGTGCGTCAAATACGCTCCCATAACGGAACATAACATTTAAAAGATACGTCGTGGATGAAAATATTTTCAATTCGGACTTAGTCTCTGTACGGAGAGGCTACCGAGAAGCGCTACCGACGAAGACTTTCTGATTAATTTAAAAATCAACCGTAAGAGATAGAGCCGTGGTTTATTAAGCAAAAGTGCTTCAAATACGCTCCTATAACTCAATCAAACATATAAAAGGTACCTCGTCGGTGAAAATAATTACAGTTCGGACTTAGATTTTTTCCTACCGAGTGGCTACCGTGAAGAGTCGCCGACGACGACTTTAGAAATTATTTAAAAATCAACCGTAAGAGATAGGGCCGTGGTTTATTAAGCAAAAGTGCGTCAAATACGCTCCCCTAACCGAACATAACATTTAAAAGATACGTCGTCGGTGAAAAAATTTTCAATTCGGACTTAGTCTCTGTACGGAGAGGCTACCGAGAAGCGCTACCGACGAAGACTTTCTGATTAATTTAAAAATCAACCGAAAGAGATAGAGCCGTGGTTTATTAAGCAAATGTGCTTCAAATGCGCTCCTATAACTCAATCTAACATATAAAAGGTACCTCGTCGGTGAAAATAATTACAGTTCGGACTCAGATTTTTTCCTACCGAGTGGCTACCGTGAAGAGTCGCCGACGACGACTTTAGAAATTATTTAAAAATCAACCGTAAGAGATAGAGCCGTGGTTTATTAAGCAAAAGTGCGTCAAATACGCTCCCATAACGGAACATAACATTTAAAAGATACGTCGTGGATGAAAATATTTTCAATTCGGACTTAGTCTCTGTACGGAGAGGCTACCGAGAAGCGCTACCGACGAAGACTTTCTGATTAATTTAAAAATCAACCGAAAGAGATAGAGCCGTGGTTTATTAAGCAAATGTGCTTCAAATGCGCTCCTATAACTCAATCTAACATATAAAAGGTACCTCGTCGGTGAAAATAATTACAGTTCGGACTTAGATTTTTTCCTACCGAGTGGCTACCGTGAAGAGTCGCCGACGACGACTTTAGAAATTATTTAAAAATCAACAGTAAGAGATAGAGCCGTGGTTTATTAAGCAAAAGTGCGTCAAATACGCTCCCATAACGGAACATAACATTTAAAAGATACGTCGTGGATGAAAATATTTTCAATTCGGACTTAGTCTCTGTACGGAGAGGCTACCGAGAAGCGCTACCGACGAAGACTTTCTGATTAATTTAAAAATCAACCGTAAGGGATAGAGCCGTGGTTTATTAAGCAAAAGTGCTTCAAATACGCTCCTATAACTCAATCAAACATATACAAGGTACCTCGTCGGTGAAAATAATTACAGTTCGGACTTAGATTTTTTCCTACCGAGCGGCTACCGTGAAGAGTCGCCGACGACGACTTTAGAAATTATTTAAAAATCAACCGTAAGAGATAGGGCCGTGGTTTATTAAGCAAAAGTGCGTCAAATACGCTCCCCTAACCGAACATAACATTTAAAAGATACGTCGTCGGTGAAAATATTTTCAATTCGGACTTAGTCTCTGTACGGAGAGGCTACCGAGAAGCGCTACCGACGAAGACTTTCTGATTAATTTAAAAATCAACCGAAAGAGATAGAGCCGTGGTTTATTAAGCAAATGTGCTTCAAATGCGCTCCTATAACTCAATCTAACATATAAAAGGTACCTCGTCGGTGAAAATAATTACAGTTCGGACTTAGATTTTTTCCTACCGAGTGGCTACCGCGAAGAGTCGCCGACGACGACTTTAGAAATTATTTAAAAATCAACCGTAAGAGATAGAGCCGTGGTTTATTAAGCAAAAGTGCGTCAAATACGCTCCCATAACTGAACATAACATTTAAAAGGTACGTCGTCGGTGAAAATATTTTCAATTCGGACTTAGTCTCTGTACGGAGAGGCTACCGAGAAGCGCTACCGACGAAGACTTTCTGATTAATTTAAAAATCAACCGTAAGAGATAGAGCCGTGGTTTATTAAGCAAAAGTGCGTCAAATACGCTCCCATAACTGAACATAACATTTAAAATATACGTCGTCGGTGAAAATATTTTCAATTCGGACTTAGATTTTTTCCTACCGAGTGGCTACCGTGAAGAGTCGCCGACGACGACTTTAGAAATTATTTAAAAATCAACCGTAAGAGATAGGGCCGTGGTTTATTAAGAAAAAGTGCGTGAAATACGCTCCCATAACGGAACATAACATTTAAAAGATACGTCGTCGGTGAAAATATTTTCAATTCGGACTTAGTCTCTGTAGGGAGAGGCTACCGAGAACCGCTACCGACGAAGACTTTCTGCTTAATTTAAAAATCAACCGTAAGAAATAGAGCCGTGGTTTATTAAGCAAAAGTGCTTCAAATACGCTCCTATAACTCAATCTAACATTTAAAAGGTACCTCGTCGGTGAAAATAATTACAGTTCGGACTTAGATTTTTTCCTACCGAGTGGCTACCGTGAAGAGTCGCCGACGACGACTTTAGAAATTATTTAAAAATCAACCGTAAGAGATAGAGCCGTGGTTTATTAAGCAAAAGTGCGTCAAATACGCTCCCATAACTGAACATAACATTTAAAATATACGTCGTCGGTGAAAATATTTTCAATTCGGACTTTGTCTCTGTACGGAGAGGCTACCGAGAAGCGCTACCGACGAAGACTTTCTGATTAATTTAAAAATCAACCGTAAGAGATAGAGCCGTGGTTTATTAAGCAAAAGTGCTTCAAATACGCTCCTATAACTCAATCTAACATTTAAAAGGTACCTCGTCGGTGAAAATAATTTCAGTTCGGACTTAGATTTTTTCCTACCGAGTGGCTACCACGAAGAGTCGCCGACGACGACTTTAGAAATTATTTAAAAATCAACCGTAAGAGATAGAGCCGTGGTTTATTAAGCAAAAGTGCGTCAAATACGCTCCCATAACTGAACATAACATTTAAAAGGTACGTCGTCGGTGAAAATATTTTCAATTCGGACTTAGTCTCTGTACGGAGAGGCTACCGAGAAGCGCTACCGACGAAGACTTTCTGATTAATTTAAAAATCAACCGTAAGAGATAGAGCCGTGGTTTATTAAGCAAAAGTGCGTCAAATACGCTCCCATAACTGAACATAACATTTAAAATATACGTCGTCGGTGAAAATATTTTCAATTCGGACTTAGATTTTTTCCTACCGAGTGGCTACCGTGAAGAGTCGCCGACGACGACTTTAGAAATTATTTAAAAATCAACCGTAAGAGATAGAGCCGTGGTTTATTAAGCAAAAGTGCTTCAAATACGCTCCTATAACTCAATCTAACATATAAAAGTTACCTCGTCGGTGAAAATAATTACAGTTCGGACTTAGATTTTTTCCTACCGAGTGGCTACCGTGAAGAGTCGCCGACGACGACTTTAGAAATTATTTAAAAATCAACCGTAAGAGATAGGGCCGTGCTTTATTAAGCAAAAGTGCGTCAAATACGCTCCCCTAACCGAACATAACATTTAAAAGATACGTCGTGGATGAAAATATTTTCAATTCGGACTTAGCCTCTGTACGGAGAGGCTACCGAGAAGCGCTACCGACGAAGACTTTCTGATTAATTAAAAATCAACCGTAAGAGATAGAGCCGTGGTTTATTAAGCAAAAGTGCTTCAAATACGCTCCTATAACTCAATCTAACATATAAAAGGTACCTCGTCGTTGAAAATAATTACAGTTCGGACTTAGATTTTTTCCTACCGAGTGGCTACCGTGAAGAGTCGACGACGACGACTTTAGAAATTATTTAAAAATCAACCGTAAGAGATAGAGCCGTGGTTTATTAAGAAAAAGTGCGTGAAATACGCTCCCATAACGGAACATAACATTTAAAAGATACGTCGTCGGTGAAAATATTTTCAATTCGGACTTAGTCTCTGTAGGGAGAGGCTACCGAGAACCGCTACCGACGAAGACTTTCTGCTTAATTTAAAAATCAACCGTAAGAGATAGAGCCGTGGTTTATTAAGCAAAAGTGCTTCAAATACGCTCCTATAACTCAATCTAACATATAAAAGGTACCTCGTCGTTGAAAATAATTACAGTTCGGACTTAGATTTTTTCCTACCGAGTGGCTACCGTGAAGAGTCGACGACGACGACTTTAGAAATTATTTAAAAATCAACCGTAAGAGATAGAGCCGTGGTTTATTAAGAAAAAGTGCGTGAAATACGCTCCCATAACGGAACATAACATTTAAAAGATACGTCGTCGGTGAAAATATTTTCAATTCGGACTTAGTCTCTGTAGGGAGAGGCTACCGAGAACCGCTACCGACGAAGACTTTCTGCTTAATTTAAAAATCAACCGTAAGAAATAGAGCCGTGGTTTATTAAGCAAAAGTGCTTCAAATACGCTCCTATAACTCAATCTAACATTTAAAAGGTACCTCGTCGGTGAAAATAATTACAGTTCGGACTTAGATTTTTTCCTACCGAGTGGCTACCGTGAAGAGTCGCCGACGACGACTTTAGAAATTATTTAAAAATCAACCGTAAGAGATAGAGCCGTGGTTTATTAAGCAAAAGTGCGTCAAATACGCTCCCATAACTGAACATAACATTTAAAATATACGTCGTCGGTGAAAATATTTTCAATTCGGACTTTGTCTCTGTACGGAGAGGCTACCGAGAAGCGCTACCGACGAAGACTTTCTGATTAATTTAAAAATCAACCGTAAGAGATAGAGCCGTGGTTTATTAAGCAAAAGTGCTTCAAATACGCTCCTATAACTCAATCTAACATTTAAAAGGTACCTCGTCGGTGAAAATAATTTCAGTTCGGACTTAGAATTTTTCCTACCGAGTGGCTACCACGAAGAGTCGCCGACGACGACTTTAGAAATTATTTAAAAATCAACCGTAAGAGATAGAGCCGTGGTTTATTAAGCAAAAGTGCGTCAAATACGCTCCCATAACTGAACATAACATTTAAAAGGTACGTCGTCGGTGAAAATATTTTCAATTCGGACTTAGTCTCTGTACGGAGAGGCTACCGAGAAGCGCTACCGACGAAGACTTTCTGATTAATTTAAAAATCAACCGTAAGAGATAGAGCCGTGGTTTATTAAGCAAAAGTGCGTCAAATACGCTCCCATAACTGAACATAACATTTAAAATATACGTCGTCGGTGAAAATATTTTCAATTCGGACTTAGATTTTTTCCTACCGAGTGGCTACCGTGAAGAGTCGCCGACGACGACTTTAGAAATTATTTAAAAATCAACCGTAAGAGATAGAGCCGTGGTTTATTAAGCAAAAGTGCTTCAAATACGCTCCTATAACTCAATCTAACATATAAAAGTTACCTCGTCGGTGAAAATAATTACAGTTCGGACTTAGATTTTTTCCTACCGAGTGGCTACCGTGAAGAGTCGCCGACGACGACTTTAGAAATTATTTAAAAATCAACCGTAAGAGATAGGGCCGTGCTTTATTAAGCAAAAGTGCGTCAAATACGCTCCCCTAACCGAACATAACATTTAAAAGATACGTCGTGGATGAAAATATTTTCAATTCGGACTTAGCCTCTGTACGGAGAGGCTACCGAGAAGCGCTACCGACGAAGACTTTCTGATTAATTAAAAATCAACCGTAAGAGATAGAGCCGTGGTTTATTAAGCAAAAGTGCTTCAAATACGCTCCTATAACTCAATCTAACATATAAAAGGTACCTCGTCGTTGAAAATAATTACAGTTCGGACTTAGATTTTTTCCTACCGAGTGGCTACCGTGAAGAGTCGACGACGACGACTTTAGAAATTATTTAAAAATCAACCGTAAGAGATAGAGCCGTGGTTTATTAAGAAAAAGTGCGTGAAATACGCTCCCATAACGGAACATAACATTTAAAAGATACGTCGTCGGTGAAAATATTTTCAATTCGGACTTAGTCTCTGTAGGGAGAGGCTACCGAGAACCGCTACCGACGAAGACTTTCTGCTTAATTTAAAAATCAACCGTAAGAAATAGAGCCGTGGTTTATTAAGCAAAAGTGCTTCAAATACGCTCCTATAACTCAATCTAACATTTAAAAGGTACCTCGTCGGTGAAAATAATTACAGTTCGGACTTAGATTTTTTCCTACCGAGTGGCTACCGTGAAGAGTCGCCGACGACGACTTTAGAAATTATTTAAAAATCAACCGTAAGAGATAGAGCCGTGGTTTATTAAGCAAAAGTGCGTCAAATACGCTCCCATAACTGAACATAACATTTAAAATATACGTCGTCGGTGAAAATATTTTCAATTCGGACTTTGTCTCTGTACGGAGAGGCTACCGAGAAGCGCTACCGACGAAGACTTTCTGATTAATTTAAAAATCAACCGTAAGAGATAGAGCCGTGGTTTATTAAGCAAAAGTGCTTCAAATACGCTCCTATAACTCAATCTAACATTTAAAAGGTACCTCGTCGGTGAAAATAATTTCAGTTCGGACTTAGATTTTTTCCTACCGAGTGGCTACCACGAAGAGTCGCCGACGACGACTTTAGAAATTATTTAAAAATCAACCGTAAGAGATAGAGCCGTGGTTTATTAAGCAAAAGTGCGTCAAATACGCTCCCATAACTGAACATAACATTTAAAAGATACGTCGTGGATGAAAATATTTTCAATTCGGACTTAGCCTCTGTACGGAGAGGCTACCGAGAAGCGCTACCGACGAAGACTTTCTGATTAATTAAAAATCAACCGTAAGAGATAGAGCCGTGGTTTATTAAGCAAAAGTGCTTCAAATACGCTCCTATAACTCAATCTAACATATAAAAGGTACCTCGTCGTTGAAAATAATTACAGTTCGGACTTAGATTTTTTCCTACCGAGTGGCTACCGTGAAGAGTCGCCGACGACGACTTTAGAAATTATTTAAAAATCAACCGTAAGAGATAGAGCCGTGGTTTATTAAGCAAAAGTGCGTCAAATACGCTCCCATAACTGAACATAACATTTAAAATATACGTCGTCGGTGAAAATATTTTCAATTCGGACTTTGTCTCTGTACGGAGAGGCTACCGAGAAGCGCTACCGACGAAGACTTTCTGATTAATTTAAAAATCAACCGTAAGAGATAGAGCCGTGGTTTATTAAGCAAAAGTGCTTCAAATACGCTCCTATAACTCAATCTAACATTTAAAAGGTACCTCGTCGGTGAAAATAATTTCAGTTCGGACTTAGATTTTTTCCTACCGAGTGGCTACCGTGAAGAGTCGCCGACGACGACTTTAGAAATTATTTAAAAATCAACCGTAAGAGATAGGGCCGTGGTTTATTAAGCAAAAGTGCGTCAAATACGCTCCCCTAACCGAACATAACATTTAAAAGATACGTCGTCGGTGAAAATATTTTCAATTCGGACTTAGTCTCTGTACGGAGAGGCTACCGAGAAGCGCTACCGACGAAGACTTTCTGATTAATTTAAAGATCAACCGAAAGAGATAGAGCCGTGGTTTATTAAGCAAATGTGCTTCAAATGCGCTCCTATAACTCAATCTAACATATAAAAGGTACCTCGTCGGTGAAAATAATTACAGTTCGGACTTAGATTTTTTCCTACCGAGTGGCTACCGTGAAGAGTCGCCGACAACGACTTTAGAAATTATTTAAAAATCAACCATAAGAGATAGAGCCGTGGTTTATTAAGCAAAAGTGCGTGAAATACGCTCCCATAACGGAACATAACATTTAAAAGATACGTCGTGGATGAAAATATTTTCAATTCGGACTTAGCCTCTGTACGGAGAGGCTACCGAGAAGCGCTACCGACGAAGACTTTCTGATTAATTAAAAATCAACCGTAAGAGATAGAGCCGTGGTTTATTAAGCAAAAGTGCTTCACATACGCTCCTATAACTCAATCTAACATATAAAAGGTACCTCGTCGTTGAAAATAATTACAGTTCGGACTTAGATTTTTTCCTACCGAGTGGCTACCGTGAAGAGTCGACGACGACGACTTTAGAAATTATTTAAAAATCAACCGTAAGAGATAGAGCCGTGGTTTATTAAGCAAAAGTGCGTGAAATACGCTCCCATAACGGAACATAACATTTAAAAGATACGTCGTCGGTGAAAATATTTTCAATTCGGACTTAGTCTCTGTAGGGAGAGGCTACCGAGAACCGCTACCGACGAAGACTTTCTGCTTAATTTAAAAATCAACCGTAAGAAATAGAGCCGTGGTTTATTAAGCAAAAGTGCTTCAAATACGCTCCTATAACTCAATCTAACATTTAAAAGGTACCTCGTCTGTGAAAATAATTACAGTTCGGACTTAGATTTTTTCCTACCGAGTGGCTACCGTGAAGAGTCGCCGACGACGACTTTAGAAATTATTTAAAAATCAACCGTAAGAGATAGAGCCGTGGTTTATTAAGCAAAAGTGCGTCAAATACGCTCCCATAACTGAACATAACATTTAAAATATACGTCGTCGGTGAAAATATTTTCAATTCGGACTTTGTCTCTGTACGGAGAGGCTACCGAGAAGCGCTACCGACGAAGACTTTCTGATTAATTTAAAAATCAACCGTAAGAGATAGAGCCGTGGTTTATTAAGCAAAAGTGCTTCAAATACGCTCCTATAACTCAATCTAACATTTAAAAGGTACCTCGTCGGTGAAAATAATTTCAGTTCGGACTTAGATTTTTTCCTACCGAGTGGCTACCGTGAAGAGTCGCCGACAACGACTTTAGAAATTATTTAAAAATCAACCAAAAGAGATAGAGCCGTGGTTTATTAAGCAAAAGTGCGTGAAATACGCTCCCATAACGGAACATAACATTTAAAAGATACGTCGTGGATGAAAATATTTTCAATTCGGACTTAGTCTCTGTACGGAGAGGCTACCGAGAAGCGCTACCGACGAAGACTTTCTGATTAATTAAAAATCAACCGTAAGAGATAGAGCCGTGGTTTATTAGGCAAAAGTGCTTCAAATACGCTCCTATAACTCAATCTAACATATAAAAGGTACCTCGTCGTTGAAAATAATTACAGTTCGGACTTAGATTTTTTCCTACAGAGTGGCTACCGTGAAGAGTCGACGACGACGACTTTAGAAATTATTTAAAAATCAACCGTAAGAGATAGAGCCGTGGTTTATTAAGCAAAAGTGCGTCAAATACGCTCCCATAACTGAACATAACATTTAAAATATACGTCGTCGGTGAAAATATTTTCAATTCGGACTTTGTCTCTGTACGGAGAGGCTACCGAGAAGCGCTACCGACGAAGACTTTCTGATTAATTTAAAAATCAACCGTAAGAGATAGAGCCGTGGTTTATTAAGCAAAAGTGCTTCAAATACGCTCCTATAACTCAATCTAACATTTAAAAGGTACCTCGTCGGTGAAAATAATTTCAGTTCGGACTTAGATTTTTTCCTACCGAGTGGCTACCACGAAGAGTCGCCGACGACGACTTTAGAAATTATTTAAAAATCAACCGTAAGAGATAGAGCCGTGGTTTATTAAGCAAAAGTGCGTCAAATACGCTCCCATAACGGAACATAACATTTAAAAGATACGTCGTGGATGAAAATATTTTCAATTCGGACTTAGTCTCTGTAAGGGAGAGGCTACCGAGAAGCGCTACCGACGAAGACTTTCTGATTAATTTAAAAATCAACCGTAAGAGATAGAGCCGTGGTTTATTAAGCAAAAGTGCTTCAAATACGCTCCTATAACTCAATCTAACATTTAAAAGGTACCTCGTCGGTGAAAATAATTTCAGTTCGGACTTAGATTTTTTCCTACCTAGTGGCTACCACGAAGAGTCGCCGACGACGACTTTAGAAATTATTTAAAAATCAACCGTAAGAGATAGAGCCGTGGTTTATTAAGCAAAAGTGCGTCAAATACGCTCCCATAACTGAACATAACATTTAAAAGGTACGTCGTCGGTGAAAATATTTTCAATTCGGACTTAGTCTCTGTACGGAGAGGCTACCGAGAACCGCTACCGACGAAGACTTTCTGATTAATTTAGAAATCAACCGTAAGAGATAGAGCCGTGGTTTATTAAGCAAAAGTGCGTCAAATACGCTCCCATAACTGAACATAACATTTAAAAGATACGTCGTCGGTGAAAATATTTTCAATTCGGACTTAGTCTCTGTAGGGAGAGGCTACCGAGAACCGCTACCGACGAAGACTTTCTGATTAATTTAAAAATCAACCGAAAGAGATAGAGCCGTGGTTTATTAAGCAAAAGTGCTTCAAATACGCTCCTATAACTCAATCTAACATTTAAAAGGTACCTCGTCGGTGAAAATAATTTCATTTCGGACTTAGATTTTTTCCTACCGAGTGGCTACCGCGAAGAGTCGCCGACGACGACTTTAGAAATTATTTAAAAATCAACCGTAAGAGATAGAGCCGTGGTTTATTAAGAAAAAGTGCGTCAAATACGCTCCCATAAGTGATCATAACATTTAAAAGATACGTCGTCAGTGAAAATATTTTCAATTCGGACTTAGTCTCTGTAGGGAGAGGCTACCGAGAACCGCTACCGACGAAGACTTTCTGATTAATTTAAAAATCAACCGTAAGAGATAGAGCCGTGGTTTATTAAGCAAAAGTGCTTCAAATACGCTCCTATAACTCAATCTAACATATAAAAGGTACCTCGTCGGTGAAAATAATTACAGTTCGGACTTAGATTTATTCCTACCGAGTGGCTACCGTGAAGAGTCGCCGACGACGACTTTAGGAATTATTTAAAAATCAACCGTAAGAGATAGAGCCGTGGTTTATTAAGCAAAAGTGCGTCAAATACGCTCCCATAACTGAACATAACATTTAAAAGATACGTCGTCGGTGAAAATATTTTGAATTCGGACTTAGTCTCTGTAAGGAGAGGCTACCGAGAAGCGCTACCGACGAAGCCTTTCTGATTAATTTAAAAATCAAACGTAAGAGATAGAGCCGTGGTTTATTAAGCAAAAGTGTTTCAAATACGCTCCTATAACTCAATCTGACATTTAACAGGTACCTCGTCGGTGAAAATAATTTCAGTTCGGACTTAGATTTTTTCCTACCGAGTGGCTACCGTGAAGAGTCGCCGACGACGACTTTAGAAATTATTTAAAAAACAACCGTAAGAGATAGAGCCGTGGTTTATTAAGCAAAAGTGCGTCAAATACGCTCCCATATCTGAACATAACATTTAAAAGATACGTCGTCAGTGAAAATATTTTCAATTCGGACTTAGTCTCTGTACGGAGAGGCTACCGAGAACCGCTACCGACGAAGACTTTCTGATTAATTTAAAAATCAACCGAAAGAGATAGAGCCGTGGTTCATTAAGCAAAAGTGCTTCAAATACGCTCCTATAACTCAATCTAACATTTAAAAGGTACCTCGTCGGTGAAAATAATTTCAGTTCGGACTTAGATTTTTTCCTACCGAGTGGCTACCGTGAAGAGTCGCCGACGACGACTTTAGAAATTATTTAAAAATCAACCGTAAGAGATAGGGCCGTGGTTTATTAAGCAAAAGTGCTTCAAATACGCTCCTATAACTCAATCTAACATATAAAAGGTACCTCGTCGGTGAAAATAATTACAGTTCGGACTTAGATTTTTTCCTACCGAGTGGCTACCGTGAAGAGTCGCCGACGACGACTTTAGAAATTATTTAAAAATCAACCGTAAGAGATAGGGCCGTGGTTTATTAAGCAAAAGTGCTTCAAATACGCTCCTATAACTCAATCTAACATATAAAAGGTACCTCGTCGGTGAAAATAATTACAGTTCGGACTTAGATTTTTTCCTACCGAGTGGCTACCGTGAAGAGTCGCCGACGACGACTTTAGAAATTATTTAAAAATCAACCGTAAGAGATAGGGCCGTGGTTTATTAAGCAAAAGTGCGTCATATACGCTCCCCTAACCGAACATAACATTTAAAAGATACGTCGTCGGTGAAAATATTTTCAATTCGGACTTAGCCTCTGTACGGAGAGGCTACCGAGAAGCGCTACCGACGAAGTCTTTCTGATTAATTTAAAGATCAACCGAAAGAGATAGAGCCGTGGTTTATTAAGCAAATGTGCTTCAAATGCGCTCCTATAACTCAATCTAACATATAAAAGGTACCTCGTCGGTGAAAATAATTACAGTTCGGACTTAGATTTTTTCCTACCGAGTGGCTACCGTGAAGAGTCGCCGACAACGACTTTAGAAATTATTTAAAAATCAACCGTAAGAGATAGAGCCGTGGTTTATTAAGCAAAAGTGCGTCAAATACGCTCCCATAACGGAACATAACATTTAAAAGATACGTCGTGGATGAAAATATTTTCAATTCGGACTTAGTCTCTGTAAGGGAGAGGCTACCGAGAAGCGCTACCGACGAAGACTTTCTGATTCATTTAAAAATCAACCGTAAGAGATAGAGCCGTGGTTTATTAAGCAAAAGTGCTTCAAATACGCTCCTATAACTCAATCTAACATTTAAAAGGTACCTCGTCGGTGAAAATAATTTCAGTTCGGACTTAGATTTTTTCCTACCTAGTGGCTACCACGAAGAGTCGCCGACGACGACTTTAGAAATTATTTAAAAATCAACCGTAAGAGATAGAGCCGTGGTTTATTAAGCAAAAGTGCGTCAAATACGCTCCCATAACGGAACATAACATTTAAAAGATACGTCGTGGATGAAAATATTTTCAATTCGGACTTAGTCTCTGTAAGGGAGAGGCTACCGAGAAGCGCTACCGACGAAGACTTTCTGATTAATTTAAAAATCAACCGTAAGAGATAGAGCCGTGGTTTATTAAGCAAAAGTGCTTCAAATACGCTCCTATAACTCAATCTAACATTTAAAAGGTACCTCGTCGGTGAAAATAATTTCAGTTCGGACTTAGATTTTTTCCTACCTAGTGGCTACCACGAAGAGTCGCCGACGACGACTTTAGAAATTATTTAAAAATCAACCGTAAGAGATAGAGCCGTGGTTTATTAAGCAAAAGTGCGTCAAATACGCTCCCATAACTGAACATAACATTTAAAAGGTACGTCGTCGGTGAAAATATTTTCAATTCGGACTTAGTCTCTGTACGGAGAGGCTACCGAGAACCGCTACCGACGAAGACTTTCTGATTAATTTAGAAATCAACCGTAAGAAATAGAGCCGTGGTTTATTAAGCAAAAGTGCGTCAAATACGCTCCCATAACTGAACATAACATTTAAAAGGTACGTCGTCGGTGAAAATATTTTCAATTCGGACTTAGTCTCTATACGGAGAGGCTACCGAGAACCGCTACCGACGAAGACTTTCTGATTAATTTAAAAATCAACCGTTAGAGATAGAGCCGTGGTTTATTAAGCAAAAGTGCGTCAAATACGCTCCCATAACTGAACATAACATTTAAAAGATACGTCGTCGGTGAAAATATTTTCAATTCGGACTTAGTCTCTGTAGGGAGAGGCTACCGAGAACCGCTACCGACGAAGACTTTCTGATTAATTTAAAAATCAACCGAAAGAGATAGAGCCGTGGTTTATTAAGCAAAAGTGCTTCAAATACGCTCCTATAACTCAATCTAACATTTAAAAGGTACCTCGTCGGTGAAAATAATTTCATTTCGGACTTAGATTTTTTCCTACCGAGTGGCTACCGCGAAGAGTCGCCGACGACGACTTTAGAAATTATTTAAAAATCAACCGTAAGAGATAGAGCCGTGGTTTATTAAGAAAAAGTGCGTCAAATACGCTCCCATAAGTGATCATAACATTTAAAAGATACGTCGTCAGTGAAAATATTTTCAATTCGGACTTAGTCTCTGTAGGGAGAGGCTACCGAGAACCGCTACCGACGAAGACTTTCTGATTAATTTAAAAATCAACCGTAAGAGATAGAGCCGTGGTTTATTAAGCAAAAGTGCTTCAAATACGCTCCTATAACTCAATCTAACATATAAAAGGTACCTCGTCGGTGAAAATAATTACAGTTCGGACTTAGATTTATTCCTACCGAGTGGCTACCGTGAAGAGTCGCCGACGACGACTTTAGGAATTATTTAAAAATCAACCGTAAGAGATAGAGCCGTGGTTTATTAAGCAAAAGTGCGTCAAATACGCTCCCATAACTGAACATAACATTTAAAAGATACGTCGTCAGTGAAAATATTTTGAATTCGGACTTAGTCTCTCTACGGAGAGGCTACCGAGAAGCGCTACCGACGAAGCCTTTCTGATTAATTTAAAAATCAAACGTAAGAGATAGAGCTGTGGTTTATTAAGCAAAAGTGCTTCAAATACGCTCCTATAACTCAATCTAACATTTAACAGGTACCTCGTCGGTGAAAATAATTTCAGTTCGGACTTAGATTTTTTCCTACCGAGTGGCTACCGTGAAGAGTCGCCGACGACGACTTTAGAAATTATTTAAAAAACAACCGTAAGAGATAGAGCCGTGGTTTATTAAGCAAAAGTGCGTCAAATACGCTCCCATATCTGAACATAACATTTAAAAGATACGTCGTCAGTGAAAATATTTTCAATTCGGACTTAGTCTCTGTACGGAGAGGCTACCGAGAACCGCTACCGACGAAGACTTTCTGATTAATTTAAAAATCAACCGAAAGAGATAGAGCCGTGGTTCATTAAGCAAAAGTGCTTCAAATACGCTCCTATAACTCAATCTAACATTTAAAAGGTACCTCGTCGGTGAAAATAATTTCAGTTCGGACTTAGATTTTTTCCTACCGAGTGGCTACCGTGAAGAGTCGCCGACGACGACTTTAGAAATTATTTAAAAATCAACCGTAAGAGATAGAGCCGTGGTTTATTAAGCAAAAGTGCTTCAAATACGCTCCTATAACTCAATCTAACATTTAAAAGGTACCTCGTCGGTGAAAATAATTTCAGTTCGGACTTAGATTTTTTCCTACCTAGTGGCTACCACGAAGAGTCGCCGACGACGACTTTAGAAATTATTTAAAAATCAACCGTAAGAGATAGAGCCGTGGTTTATTAAGCAAAAGTGCGTCAAATACGCTCCCATAACTGAACATAACATTTAAAAGGTACGTCGTCGGTGAAAATATTTTCAATTCGGACTTAGTCTCTGTACGGAGAGGCTACCGAGAACCGCTACCGACGAAGACTTTCTGATTAATTTAGAAATCAACCGTAAGAGATAGAGCCGTGGTTTATTAAGCAAAAGTGCGTCAAATACGCTCCCATAACTGAACATAACATTTAAAAGATACGTCGTCGGTGAAAATATTTTCAATTCGGACTTAGTCTCTGTAGGGAGAGGCTACCGAGAACCGCTACCGACGAAGACTTTCTGATTAATTTAAAAATCAACCGAAACAGATAGAGCCGTGGTTTATTAAGCAAAAGTGCTTCAAATACGCTCCTATAACTCAATCTAACATTTAAAAGGTACCTCGTCGGTGAAAATAATTTCATTTCGGACTTAGATTTTTTCCTACCGAGTGGCTACCGCGAAGAGTCGCCGACGACGACTTTAGAAATTATTTAAAAATCAACCGTAAGAGATAGAGCCGTGGTTTATTAAGAAAAAGTGCGTCAAATACGCTCCCATAAGTGATCATAACATTTAAAAGATACGTCGTCAGTGAAAATATTTTCAATTCGGACTTAGTCTCTGTAGGGAGAGGCTACCGAGAACCGCTACCGACGAAGACTTTCTGATTAATTTAAAAATCAACCGTAAGAGATAGAGCCGTGGTTTATTAAGCAAAAGTGCTTCAAATACGCTCCTATAACTCAATCTAACATATAAAAGGTACCTCGTCGGTGAAAATAATTACAGTTCGGACTTAGATTTATTCCTACCGAGTGGCTACCGTGAAGAGTCGCCGACGACGACTTTAGGAATTATTTAAAAATCAACCGTAAGAGATAGAGCCGTGGTTTATTAAGCAAAAGTGCGTCAAATACGCTCCCATAACTGAACATAACATTTAAAAGATACGTCGTCAGTGAAAATATTTTGAATTCGGACTTAGTCTCTGTACGGAGAGGCTACCGAGAAGCGCTACCGACGAAGCCTTTCTGATTAATTTAAAAATCAAACGTAAGAGATAGAGCCGTGGTTTATTAAGCAAAAGTGCTTCAAATACGCTCCTATAACTCAATCTGACATTTAAAAGGTACCTCGTCGGTGAAAATAATTTCAGTTCGGACTTAGATTTTTTCCTACCGAGTGGCTACCGTGAAGAGTCGCCGACGACGACTTTAGAAATTATTTAAAAAACAACCGTAAGAGATAGAGCCGTGGTTTATTAAGCAAAAGTGCGTCAAATACGCTCCCATATCTGAACATAACATTTAAAAGATACGTCGTCAGTGAAAATATTTTCAATTCGGACTTAGTCTCTGTACGGAGAGGCTACCGAGAACCGCTACCGACGAAGACTTTCTGATTAATTTAAAAATCAACCGAAAGAGATAGAGCCGTGGTTCATTAAGCAAAAGTGCTTCAAATACGCTCCTATAACTCAATCTAACATTTAAAAGGTACCTCGTCGGTGAAAATAATTTCAGTTCGGACTTAGATTTTTTCCTACCGAGTGGCTACCGTGAAGAGTCGCCGACGACGACTTTAGAAATTATTTAAAAATCAACCGTAAGAGATAGGGCCGTGGTTTATTAAGCAAAAGTGCTTCAAATACGCTCCTATAACTCAATCTAACATATAAAAGGTACCTCGTCGGTGAAAATAATTACAGTTCGGACTTAGATTTTTTCCTACCGAGTGGCTACCGTGAAGAGTCGCCGACGACGACTTTAGAAATTATTTAAAAATCAACCGTAAGAGATAGAGCCGTGGTTTATTAAGCAAAAGTGCTTCAAATACGCTCCTATAACTCAATCTAACATATAAAAGGTACCTCGTCGGTGAAAATAATTACAGTTCGGACTTAGATTTTTTCCTACCGAGTGGCTACCGTGAAGAGTCGCCGACGACGACTTTAGAAATTATTTAAAAATCAACCGTAAGAGATAGGGCCGTGGTTTATTAAGCAAAAGTGCGTCAAATACGCTCCCCTAACCGAACATAACATTTAAAAGATACGTCGTCGGTGAAAATATTTTCAATTCGGACTTAGTCTCTGTACGGAGAGGCTACCGAGAAGCGCTACCGACGAAGACTTTCTGATTAATTTAAAGATCAACCGAAAGAGATAGAGCCGTGGTTTATTAAGCAAATGTGCTTCAAATGCGCTCCTATAACTCAATCTAACATATAAAAGGTACCTCGTCGGTGAAAATAATTACAGTTCGGACTTAGATTTTTTCCTACCGAGTGGCTACCGTGAAGAGTCGCCGACAACGACTTTAGAAATTATTTAAAAATCATCCATAAGAGATAGAGCCGTGGTTTATTAAGCAAAAGTGCGTGAAATACGCTCCCATAACGGAACATAACATTTAAAAGATACGTCGTGGATGAAAATATTTTCAATTCGGACTTAGCCTCTGTACGGAGAGGCTACCGAGAAGCGCTACCGACGAAGACTTTCTGATTAATTAAAAATCAACCGTAAGAGATAGAGCCGTGGTTTATTAAGCAAAAGTGCTTCACATACGCTCCTATAACTCAATCTAACATATAAAAGGTACCTCGTCGTTGAAAATAATTACAGTTCGGACTTAGATTTTTTCCTACCGAGTGGCTACCGTGAAGAGTCGACGACGACGACTTTAGAAATTATTTAAAAATCAACCGTAAGAGATAGAGCCGTGGTTTATTAAGAAAAAGTGCGTGAAATACGCTCCCATAACGGAACATAACATTTAAAAGATACGTCGTCGGTGAAAATATTTTCAATTCGGACTTAGTCTCTGTAGGGAGAGGCTACCGAGAACCGCTACCGACGAAGACTTTCTGCTTAATTTAAAAATCAACCGTAAGAAATAGAGCCGTGGTTTATTAAGCAAAAGTGCTTCAAATACGCTCCTATAACTCAATCTAACATTTAAAAGGTACCTCGTCTGTGAAAATAATTACAGTTCGGACTTAGATTTTTTCCTACCGAGTGGCTACCGTGAAGAGTCGCCGACGACGACTTTAGAAATTATTTAAAAATCAACCGTAAGAGATAGAGCCGTGGTTTATTAAGCAAAAGTGCGTCAAATACGCTCCCATAACTGAACATAACATTTAAAATATACGTCGTCGGTGAAAATATTTTCAATTCGGACTTTGTCTCTGTACGGAGAGGCTACCGAGAAGCGCTACCGACGAAGACTTTCTGATTAATTTAAAAATCAACCGTAAGAGATAGAGCCGTGGTTTATTAAGCAAAAGTGCTTCAAATACGCTCCTATAACTCAATCTAACATTTAAAAGGTACCTCGTCGGTGAAAATAATTTCAGTTCGGACTTAGATTTTTTCCTACCGAGTGGCTACCGTGAAGAGTCGCCGACAACGACTTTAGAAATTATTTAAAAATCAACCATAAGAGATAGAGCCGTGGTTTATTAAGCAAAAGTGCGTGAAATACGCTCCCATAACGGAACATAACATTTAAAAGATACGTCGTGGATGAAAATATTTTCAATTCGGAGTTAGTCTCTGTACGGAGAGGCTACCGAGAAGCGCTACCGACGAAGACTTTCTGATTAATTAAAAATCAACCGTAAGAGATAGAGCCGTGGTTTATTAGGCAAAAGTGCTTCAAATACGCTCCTATAACTCAATCTAACATATAAAAGGTACCTCGTCGTTGAAAATAATTACAGTTCGGACTTAGATTTTTTCCTACCGAGTGGCTACCGTGAAGAGTCGACGACGACGACTTTAGAAATTATTTAAAAATCAACCGTAAGAGATAGAGCCGTGGTTTATTAAGAAAAAGTGCGTGAAATACGCTCCCATAACGGAACATAACATTTAAAAGATACGTCGTCGGTGAAAATATTTTCAATTCGGACTTAGTCTCTGTAGGGAGAGGCTACCGAGAACCGCTACCGACGAAGACTTTCTGCTTAATTTAAAAATCAACCGTAAGAAATAGAGCCGTGGTTTATTAAGCAAAAGTGCTTCAAATACGCTCCTATAACTCAATCTAACATTTAAAAGGTACCTCGTCTGTGAAAATAATTACAGTTCGGACTTAGATTTTTTCCTACCGAGTGGCTACCGTGAAGAGTCGCCGACGACGACTTTAGAAATTATTTAAAAATCAACCGTAAGAGATAGAGCCGTGGTTTATTAAGCAAAAGTGCGTCAAATACGCTCCCATAACTGAACATAACATTTAAAATATACGTCGTCGGTGAAAATATTTTCAATTCGGACTTAGTCTCTGTACGGAGAGGCTACCGAGAAGCGCTACCGACGAAGACTTTCTGATTAATTTAAAAATCAACCGTAAGAGATAGAGCCGTGGTTTATTAAGCAAAAGTGCTTCAAATACGCTCCTATAACTCAATCTAACATTTAAAAGGTACCTCGTCGGTGAAAATAATTTCAGTTCGGACTTAGATTTTTTCCTACCGAGTGGCTACCGTGAAGAGTCGCCGACAACGACTTTAGAAATTATTTAAAAATCAACCATAAGAGATAGAGCCGTGGTTTATTAAGCAAAAGTGCGTGAAATACGCTCCCATAACGGAACATAACATTTAAAAGATACGTCGTGGATGAAAATATTTTCAATTCGGACTTAGTCTCTGTACGGAGAGGCTACCGAGAAGCGCTACCGACGAAGACTTTCTGATTAATTAAAAATCAACCGTAAGAGATAGAGCCGTGGTTTATTAGGCAAAAGTGCTTCAAATACGCTCCTATAACTCAATCTAACATATAAAAGGTACCTCGTCGTTGAAAATAATTACAGTTCGGACTTAGATTTTTTCCTACAGAGTGGCTACCGTGAAGAGTCGACGACGACGACTTTAGAAATTATTTAAAAATCAACCGTAAGAGATAGGGCCGTGGTTTATTAAGCAAAAGTGCGTCAAATACGCTCCCCTAACCGAACATAACATTTAAAAGATACGTCGTCGGTGAAAATATTTTCAATTCGGACTTAGTCTCTGTACGGAGAGGCTACCGAGAAGCGCTACCGACGAAGACTTTCTGATTAATTTAAAGATCAACCGAAAGAGATAGAGCCGTGGTTTATTAAGCAAATGTGCTTCAAATGCGCTCCTATAACTCAATCTAACATATAAAAGGTACCTCGTCGGTGAAAATAATTACAGTTCGGACTTAGATTTTTTCCTACCGAGTGGCTACCGTGAAGAGTCGCCGACAACGACTTTAGAAATTATTTAAAAATCAACCATAAGAGATAGAGCCGTGGTTTATTAAGCAAAAGTGCGTGAAATACGCTCCCATAACGGAACATAACATTTAAAAGATACGTCGTGGATGAAAATATTTTCAATTCGGACTTAGTCTCTGTACGGAGAGGCTACCGAGAAGCGCTACCGACGAAGACTTTCTGATTAATTAAAAATCAACCGTAAGAGATAGAGCCGTGGTTTATTAGGCAAAAGTGCTTCAAATACGCTCCTATAACTCAATCTAACATATAAAAGGTACCTCGTCGTTGAAAATAATTACAGTTCGGACTTAGATTTTTTCCTACAGAGTGGCTACCGTGAAGAGTCGACGACGACGACTTTAGAAATTATTTAAAAATCAACCGTAAGAGATAGGGCCGTGGTTTATTAAGCAAAAGTGCGTCAAATACGCTCCCCTAACCGAACATAACATTTAAAAGATACGTCGTCGGTGAAAATATTTTCAATTCGGACTTAGTCTCTGTACGGAGAGGCTACCGAGAAGCACTACCGACGAAGACTTTCTGATTAATTTAAAGATCAACCGAAAGAGATAGAGCCGTGGTTTATTAAGCAAATGTGCTTCAAATGCGCTCCTATAACTCAATCTAACATATAAAAGGTACCTCGTCGGTGAAAATAATTACAGTTCGGACTTAGATTTTTTCCTACCGAGTGGCTACCGTGAAGAGTCGCCGACAACGACTTTAGAAATTATTTAAAAATCAACCATAAGAGATAGAGCCGTGGTTTATTAAGCAAAAGTGCGTGAAATACGCTCACATAACGGAACATAACATTTAAAAGATACGTCGTGGATGAAAATATTTTCAATTCGGACTTAGTCTCTGTACGGAGAGGCTACCGAGAAGCGCTACCGACGAAGACTTTCTGATTAATTAAAAATCAACCGTAAGAGATAGAGCCGTGGTTTATTAGGCAAAAGTGCTTCAAATACGCTCCTATAACTCAATCTAACATATAAAAGGTACCTCGTCGTTGAAAATAATTACAGTTCGGACTTAGATTTTTTCCTACAGAGTGGCTACCGTGAAGAGTCGACGACGACGACTTTAGAAATTATTTAAAAATCAACCGTAAGAGATAGGGCCGTGGTTTATTAAGCAAAAGTGCGTCAAATACGCTCCCCTAACCGAACATAACATTTAAAAGATACGTCGTCGGTGAAAATATTTTCAATTCGGACTTAGTCTCTGTACGGAGAGGCTACCGAGAAGCGCTACCGACGAAGACTTTCTGATTAATTTAAAGATCAACCGAAAGAGATAGAGCCGTGGTTTATTAAGCAAATGTGCTTCAAATGCGCTCCTATAACTCAATCTAACATATAAAAGGTACCTCGTCGGTGAAAATAATTACAGTTCGGACTTAGATTTTTTCCTACCGAGTGGCTACCGTGAAGAGTCGCCGACAACGACTTTAGAAATTATTTAAAAATCAACCATAAGAGATAGAGCCGTGGTTTATTAAGCAAAAGTGCGTGAAATACGCTCCCATAACGGAACATAACATTTAAAAGATACGTCGTGGATGAAAATATTTTCAATTCGGACTTAGCCTCTGTACGGAGAGGCTACCGAGAAGCGCTACCGACGAAGACTTTCTGATTAATTAAAAATCAACCGTAAGAGATAGAGCCGTGGTTTATTAAGCAAAAGTGCTTCACATACGCTCCTATAACTCAATCTAACATATAAAAGGTACCTCGTCGTTGAAAATAATTACAGTTCGGACTTAGATTTTTTCCTACCGAGTGGCTACCGTGAAGAGTCGACGACGACGACTTTAGAAATTATTTAAAAATCAACCGTAAGAGATAGGGCCGTGGTTTATTAAGCAAAAGTGCGTCAAATACGCTCCCATAACGGAACATAACATTTAAAAGATACGTCGTGGATGAAAATATTTTCAATTCGGACTTAGCCTCTGTACGGAGAGGCTACCGAGAAGCGCTACCGACGAAGACTTTCTGATTAATTAAAAATCAACCGTAAGAGATAGAGCCGTGGTTTATTAAGCAAAAGTGCTTCACATACGCTCCTATAACTCAATCTAACATATAAAAGGTACCTCGTCGTTGAAAATAATTACAGTTCGGACTTAGATTTTTTCCTACCGAGTGGCTACCGTGAAGAGTCGACGACGACGACTTTAGAAATTATTTAAAAATCAACCGTAAGAGATAGAGCCGTGGTTTATTAAGAAAAAGTGCGTGAAATACGCTCCCATAACGGAACATAACATTTAAAAGATACGTCGTCGGTGAAAATATTTTCAATTCGGACTTAGTCTCTGTAGGGAGAGGCTACCGAGAACCGCTACCGACGAAGACTTTCTGCTTAATTTAAAAATCAACCGTAAGAAATAGAGCCGTGGTTTATTAAGCAAAAGTGCTTCAAATACGCTCCTATAACTCAATCTAACATTTAAAAGGTACCTCGTCTGTGAAAATAATTACAGTTCGGACTTAGATTTTTTCCTACCGAGTGGCTACCGTGAAGAGTCGCCGACGACGACTTTAGAAATTATTTAAAAATCAACCGTAAGAGATAGAGCCGTGGTTTATTAAGCAAAAGTGCGTCAAATACGCTCCCATAACTGAACATAACATTTAAAATATACGTCGTCGGTGAAAATATTTTCAATTCGGACTTTGTCTCTGTACGGAGAGGCTACCGAGAAGCGCTACCGACGAAGACTTTCTGATTAATTTAAAAATCAACCGTAAGAGATAGAGCCGTGGTTTATTAAGCAAAAGTGCTTCAAATACGCTCCTATAACTCAATCTAACATTTAAAAGGTACCTCGTCGGTGAAAATAATTGCAGTTCGGACTTAGATTTTTTCCTACCGAGTGGCTACCGTGAAGAGTCGCCGACAACGACTTTAGAAATTATTTAAAAATCAACCATAAGAGATAGAGCCGTGGTTTATTAAGCAAAAGTGCGTGAAATACGCTCCCATAACGGAACATAACATTTAAAAGATACGTCGTGGATGAAAATATTTTCAATTCGGACTTAGTCTCTGTACGGAGAGGCTACCGAGAAGCGCTACCGACGAAGACTTTCTGATTAATTAAAAATCAACCGTAAGAGATAGAGCCGTGGTTTATTAGGCAAAAGTGCTTCAAATACGCTCCTATAACTCAATCTAACATATAAAAGGTACCTCGTCGTTGAAAATAATTACAGTTCGGACTTAGATTTTTTCCTACAGAGTGGCTACCGTGAAGAGTCGACGACGACGACTTTAGAAATTATTTAAAAATCAACCGTAAGAGATAGAGCCGTGGTTTATTAAGAAAAAGTGCGTGAAATACGCTCCCATAACGGAACATAACATTTAAAAGATACGTCGTCGGTGAAAATATTTTCAATTCGGACTTAGTCTCTGTAGGGAGAGGCTACCGAGAACCGCTACCGACGAAGACTTTCTGATTAATTTAAAAATCAACCGTAAGAAATAGAGCCGTGGTTTATTAAGCAAAAGTGCTTCAAATACGCTCCTATAACTCAATCTAACATTTAAAAGGTACCTCGTCGGTGAAAATAATTTCAGTTCGGACTTAGATTTTTTCCTACCGAGTGGCTACCGTGAAGAGTCGCCGACGACGACTTTAGAAATTATTTAAAAATCAACCGTAAGAGATAGAGCCGTGGTTTATTAAGCAAAAGTGCGTCAAATACGCTCCCATAACTGAACATAACATTTAAAATATACGTCGTCGGTGAAAATATTTTCAATTCGGACTTTGTCTCTGTACGGAGAGGCTACCAAGAAGCGCTACCGACGAAGACTTTCTGATTAATTTAAAAATCAACCGTAAGAGATAGAGCCGTGGTTTATTAAGCAAAAGTGCTTCAAATACGCTCCTATAACTCAATCTAACATTTAAAAGGTACCTCGTGGGTGAAAATAATTTCAGTTCGGACTTAGATTTTTTCCTACCGAGTGGCTACCGTGAAGAGTCGCCGACGACGACTTTAGAAATTATTTAAAAATCAACCGTAAGAGATAGAGCCGTGGTTTATTAAGCAAAAGTGCGTCAAATACGCTCCCATAACGGAACATAACATTTAAAAGATACGTCGTGGATGAAAATATTTTCAATTCGGACTTAGTCTCTGTAAGGGAGAGGCTACCGAGAAGCGCTACCGACGAAGACTTTCTGATTCATTTAAAAATCAACCGTAAGAGATAGAGCCGTGGTTTATTAAGCAAAAGTGCTTCAAATACGCTCCTATAACTCAATCTAACATTTAAAAGGTACCTCGTCGGTGAAAATAATTTCAGTTCGGACTTAGATTTTTTCCTACCTAGTGGCTACCACGAAGAGTCGCCGACGACGACTTTAGAAATTATTTAAAAATCAACCGTAAGAGATAGAGCCGTGGTTTATTAAGCAAAAGTGCGTCAAATACGCTCCCATAACGGAACATAACATTTAAAAGATACGTCGTGGATGAAAATATTTTCAATTCGGACTTAGTCTCTGTAAGGGAGAGGCTACCGAGAAGCGCTACCGACGAAGATTTTCTGATTAATTTAAAAATCAACCGTAAGAGATAGAGCCGTGGTTTATTAAGCAAAAGTGCTTCAAATACGCTCCTATAACTCAATCTAACATTTAAAAGGTACCTCGTCGGTGAAAATAATTTCAGTTCGGACTTAGATTTTTTCCTACCTAGTGGCTACCACGAAGAGTCGCCGACGACGACTTTAGAAATTATTTAAAAATCAACCGTAAGAGATAGAGCCGTGGTTTATTAAGCAAAAGTGCGTCAAATACGCTCCCATAACTGAACATAACATTTAAAAGGTACGTCGTCGGTGAAAATATTTTCAATTCGGACTTAGTCTCTGTACGGAGAGGCTACCGAGAACCGCTACCGACGAAGACTTTCTGATTAATTTAGAAATCAACCGTAAGAGATAGAGCCGTGGTTTATTAAGCAAAAGTGCGTCAAATACGCTCCCATAACTGAACATAACATTTAAAAGGTACGTCGTCGGTGAAAATATTTTCAATTCGGACTTAGTCTCTATACGGAGAGGCTACCGAGAACCGCTACCGACGAAGACTTTCTGATTAATTTAAAAATCAACCGTTAGAGATAGAGCCGTGGTTTATTAAGCAAAAGTGCGTCAAATACGCTCCCATAACTGAACATAACATTTAAAAGATACGTCGTCGGTGAAAATATTTTCAATTCGGACTTAGTCTCTGTAGGGAGAGGCTACCGAGAACCGCTACCGACGAAGACTTTCTGATTAATTTAAAAATCAACCGAAAGAGATAGAGCCGTGGTTTATTAAGCAAAAGTGCTTCAAATACGCTCCTATAACTCAATCTAACATTTAAAAGGTACCTCGTCGGTGAAAATAATTTCAGTTCGGACTTAGATTTTTTCCTACCTAGTGGCTACCACGAAGAGTCGCCGACGACGACTTTAGAAATTATTTAAAAATCAACCGTAAGAGATAGAGCCGTGGTTTATTAAGCAAAAGTGCGTCAAATACGCTCCCATAACGGAACATAACATTTAAAAGATACGTCGTGGATGAAAATATTTTCAATTCGGACTTAGTCTCTGTAAGGGAGAGGCTACCGAGAAGCGCTACCGACGAAGACTTTCTGATTAATTTAAAAATCAACCGTAAGAGATAGAGCCGTGGTTTATTAAGCAAAAGTGCTTCAAATACGCTCCTATAACTCAATCTAACATTTAAAAGGTACCTCGTCGGTGAAAATAATTTCAGTTCGGACTTAGATTTTTTCCTACCTAGTGGCTACCACGAAGAGTCGCCGACGACGACTTTAGAAATTATTTAAAAATCAACCGTAAGAGATAGAGCCGTGGTTTATTAAGCAAAAGTGCGTCAAATACGCTCCCATAACTGAACATAACATTTAAAAGGTACGTCGTCGGTGAAAATATTTTCAATTCGGACTTAGTCTCTGTACGGAGAGGCTACCGAGAACCGCTACCGACGAAGACTTTCTGATTAATTTAGAAATCAACCGTAAGAGATAGAGCCGTGGTTTATTAAGCAAAAGTGCGTCAAATACGCTCCCATAACTGAACATAACATTTAAAAGGTACGTCGTCGGTGAAAATATTTTCAATTCGGACTTAGTCTCTATACGGAGAGGCTACCGAGAACCGCTACCGACGAAGACTTTCTGATTAATTTAAAAATCAACCGTAAGAGATAGAGCCGTGGTTTATTAAGCAAAAGTGCGTCAAATACGCTCCCATAACTGAACATAACATTTAAAAGATACGTCGTCGGTGAAAATATTTTCAATTCGGACTTAGTCTCTGTAGGGAGAGGCTACCGAGAACCGCTACCGACGAAGACTTTCTGATTAATTTAAAAATCAACCGAAAGAGATAGAGCCGTGGTTTATTAAGCAAAAGTGCTTCAAATACGCTCCTATAACTCAATCTAACATTTAAAAGGTACCTCGTCGGTGAAAATAATTTCATTTCGGACTTAGATTTTTTCCTACCTAGTGGCTACCACGAAGAGTCGCCGACGACGACTTTAGAAATTATTTAAAAATCAACCGTAAGAGATAGAGCCGTGGTTTATTAAGCAAAAGTGCGTCAAATACGCTCCCATAACGGAACATAACATTTAAAAGATACGTCGTGGATGAAAATATTTTCAATTCGGACTTAGTCTCTGTAAGGGAGAGGCTACCGAGAAGCGCTACCGACGAAGACTTTCTGATTAATTTAAAAATCAACCGTAAGAGATAGAGCCGTGGTTTATTAAGCAAAAGTGCTTCAAATACGCTCCTATAACTCAATCTAACATTTAAAAGGTACCTCGTCGGTGAAAATAATTTCAGTTCGGACTTAGATTTTTTCCTACCTAGTGGCTACCACGAAGAGTCGCCGACGACGACTTTAGAAATTATTTAAAAATCAACCGTAAGAGATAGAGCCGTGGTTTATTAAGCAAAAGTGCGTCAAATACGCTCCCATAACTGAACATAACATTTAAAAGGTACGTCGTCGGTGAAAATATTTTCAATTCGGACTTAGTCTCTGTACGGAGAGGCTACCGAGAACCGCTACCGACGAAGACTTTCTGATTAATTTAGAAATCAACCGTAAGAGATAGAGCCGTGGTTTATTAAGCAAAAGTGCGTCAAATACGCTCCCATAACTGAACATAACATTTAAAAGGTACGTCGTCGGTGAAAATATTTTCAATTCGGACTTAGTCTCTATACGGAGAGGCTACCGAGAACCGCTACCGACGAAGACTTTC
The DNA here is from genome assembly GCA_910591585.2 of Nysson spinosus. Classification (NCBI taxonomy): domain Eukaryota; kingdom Metazoa; phylum Arthropoda; class Insecta; order Hymenoptera; family Crabronidae; genus Nysson; species Nysson spinosus. The sequence goes on from CAJUYC020000086.1 coordinate 188,564, forward strand.
TGATTAATTTAAAAATCAACCGTAAGAGATAGAGCCGTGGTTTATTAAGCAAAAGTGCGTCAAATACGCTCCCATAACTGAACATAACATTTAAAAGATACGTCGTCGGTGAAAATATTTTCAATTCGGACTTAGTCTCTGTAGGGAGAGGCTACCGAGAACCGCTACCGACGAAGACTTTCTGATTAATTTAAAAATCAACCGAAAGAGATAGAGCCGTGGTTTATTAAGCAAAAGTGCTTCAAATACGCTCCTATAACTCAATCTAACATTTAAAAGGTACCTCGTCGGTGAAAATAATTTCATTTCGGACTTAGATTTTTTCCTACCTAGTGGCTACCACGAAGAGTCGCCGACGACGACTTTAGAAATTATTTAAAAATCAACCGTAAGAGATAGAGCCGTGGTTTATTAAGCAAAAGTGCGTCAAATACGCTCCCATAACGGAACATAACATTTAAAAGATACGTCGTGGATGAAAATATTTTCAATTCGGACTTAGTCTCTGTAAGGGAGAGGCTACCGAGAAGCGCTACCGACGAAGACTTTCTGATTAATTTAAAAATCAACCGTAAGAGATAGAGCCGTGGTTTATTAAGCAAAAGTGCTTCAAATACGCTCCTATAACTCAATCTAACATTTAAAAGGTACCTCGTCGGTGAAAATAATTTCAGTTCGGACTTAGATTTTTTCCTACCTAGTGGCTACCACGAAGAGTCGCCGACGACGACTTTAGAAATTATTTAAAAATCAACCGTAAGAGATAGAGCCGTGGTTTATTAAGCAAAAGTGCGTCAAATACGCTCCCATAACTGAACATAACATTTAAAAGGTACGTCGTCGGTGAAAATATTTTCAATTCGGACTTAGTCTCTGTACGGAGAGGCTACCGAGAACCGCTACCGACGAAGACTTTCTGATTAATTTAGAAATCAACCGTAAGAGATAGAGCCGTGGTTTATTAAGCAAAAGTGCGTCAAATACGCTCCCATAACTGAACATAACATTTAAAAGGTACGTCGTCGGTGAAAATATTTTCAATTCGGACTTAGTCTCTATACGGAGAGGCTACCGAGAACCGCTACCGACGAAGACTTTCTGATTAATTTAAAAATCAACCGTTAGAGATAGAGCCGTGGTTTATTAAGCAAAAGTGCGTCAAATACGCTCCCATAACTGAACATAACATTTAAAAGATACGTCGTCGGTGAAAATATTTTCAATTCGGACTTAGTCTCTGTAGGGAGAGGCTACCGAGAACCGCTACCGACGAAGACTTTCTGATTAATTTAAAAATCAACCGAAAGAGATAGAGCCGTGGTTTATTAAGCAAAAGTGCTTCAAATACGCTCCTATAACTCAATCTAACATTTAAAAGGTACCTCGTCGGTGAAAATAATTTCATTTCGGACTTAGATTTTTTCCTACCGAGTGGCTACCGCGAAGAGTCGCCGACGACGACTTTAGAAATTATTTAAAAATCAACCGTAAGAGATAGAGCCGTGGTTTATTAAGAAAAAGTGCGTCAAATACGCTCCCATAAGTGATCATAACATTTAAAAGATACGTCGTCAGTGAAAATATTTTCAATTCGGACTTAGTCTCTGTAGGGAGAGGCTACCGAGAACCGCTACCGACGAAGACTTTCTGATTAATTTAAAAATCAACCGTAAGAGATAGAGCCGTGGTTTATTAAGCAAAAGTGCTTCAAATACGCTCCTATAACTCAATCTAACATATAAAAGGTACCTCGTCGGTGAAAATAATTACAGTTCGGACTTAGATTTATTCCTACCGAGTGGCTACCGTGAAGAGTCGCCGACGACGACTTTAGGAATTATTTAAAAATCAACCGTAAGAGATAGAGCCGTGGTTTATTAAGCAAAAGTGCGTCAAATACGCTCCCATAACTGAACATAACATTTAAAAGATACGTCGTCAGTGAAAATATTTTGAATTCGGACTTAGTCTCTGTACGGAGAGGCTACCGAGAAGCGCTACCGACGAAGCCTTTCTGATTAATTTAAAAATCAAACGTAAGAGATAGAGCCGTGGTTTATTAAGCAAAAGTGTTTCAAATACGCTCCTATAACTCAATCTAACATTTAACAGGTACCTCGTCGGTGAAAATAATTTCAGTTCGGACTTAGATTTTTTCCTACCGAGTGGCTACCGTGAAGAGTCGCCGACGACGACTTTAGAAATTATTTAAAAAACAACCGTAAGAGATAGAGCCGTGGTTTATTAAGCAAAAGTGCGTCAAATACGCTCCCATATCTGAACATAACATTTAAAAGATACGTCGTCAGTGAAAATATTTTCAATTCGGACTTAGTCTCTGTACGGAGAGGCTACCGAGAACCGCTACCGACGAAGACTTTCTGATTAATTTAAAAATCAACCGAAAGAGATAGAGCCGTGGTTCATTAAGCAAAAGTGCTTCAAATACGCTCCTATAACTCAATCTAACATTTAAAAGGTACCTCGTCGGTGAAAATAATTTCAGTTCGGACTTAGATTTTTTCCTACCGAGTGGCTACCGCGAAGAGTCGCCGACGACGACTTTAGAAATTATTTAAAAATCAACCGTAAGAGATAGAGCCGTGGTTTATTAAGCAAAAGTGCGTCAAATACGCTCCCATAACTGAACATAACATTTAAAATATACGTCGTCGGTGAAAATATTTTCAATTCGGACTTTGTCTCTGTACGGAGAGGCTACCGAGAAGCGCTACCGACGAAGACTTTCTGATTAATTTAAAAATCAACCGTAAGAGATAGAGCCGTGGTTTATTAAGCAAAAGTGCTTCAAATACGCTCCTATAACTCAATCTAACATTTAAAAGGTACCTCGTCGGTGAAAATAATTTCAGTTCGGACTTAGATTTTTTCCTACCGAGTGGCTACCACGAAGAGTCGCCGACGACGACTTTAGAAATTATTTAAAAATCAACCGTAAGAGATAGAGCCGTGGTTTATTAAGCAAAAGTGCGTCAAATACGCTCCCATAACTGAACATAACATTTAAAAGGTACGTCGTCGGTGAAAATATTTTCAATTCGGACTTAGTCTCTGTACGGAGAGGCTACCGAGAAGCGCTACCGACGAAGACTTTCTGATTAATTTAAAAATCAACCGTAAGAGATAGAGCCGTGGTTTATTAAGCAAAAGTGCTTCAAATACGCTCCTATAACTCAATCAAACATATAAAAGGTACCTCGTCGGTGAAAATAATTACAGTTCGGACTTAGATTTATTCCTACCGAGTGGCTACCGTGAAGAGTCGCCGACGACGACTTTAGGAATTATTTAAAAATCAACCGTAAGAGATAGAGCCGTGGTTTATTAAGCAAAAGTGCGTCAAATACGCTCCGATAACTGAACATAACATTTAAAAGATACGTCGTCAGTGAAAATATTTTGAATTCGGACTTAGTCTCTGTACGGAGAGGCTACCGAGAAGCGCTACCGACGAAGCCTTTCTGATTAATTTAAAAATCAACCGTAAGAGATAGAGCCGTGGTTTATTAAGCAAAAGTGCTTCAAATACGCTCCTATAACTCAATCTAACATATAAAAGGTACCTCGTCGTTGAAAATAATTAGAGTTCGGACTTAGATTTTTTCCTACCGAGTGGCTACCGTGAAGAGTCGACGACGACGACTTTAGAAATTATTTAAAAATCAACCGTAAGAGATAGAGCCGTGGTTTATTAAGAAAAAGTGCGTGAAATACGCTCCCATAACGGAACATAACATTTAAAAGATACGTCGTCGGTGAAAATATTTTCAATTCGGACTTAGTCTCTGTAGGGAGAGGCTACCGAGAAGCGCTACCGACGAAGCCTTTCTGATTAATTTAAAAATCAACCGTAAGAAATAGAGCCGTGGTTTATTAAGCAAAAGTGCTTCAAATACGCTCCTATAACTCAATCAAACATATAAAAGGTACCTCGTCGGTGAAAATAATTACAGTTCGGACTTAGATTTTTTCCTACCGAGTGGCTACCGTGAAGAGTCGCCGACGACGACTTTAGAAATTATTTAAAAATCAACCGTAAGAGATAGGGCCGTGGTTTATTAAGCAAAAGTGCTTCAAATACGCTCCTATAACTCAATCTAACATATAAAAGGTACCTCGTCGGTGAAAATAATTACAGTTCGGACTTAGATTTTTTCCTACCGAGTGGCTACCGTGAAGAGTCGCCGACGACGACTTTAGAAATTATTTAAAAATCAACCGTAAGAGATATAGCCGTGGTTTATTAAGCAAAAGTGCGTCAAATACGCTCCCATAACTGAACATAACATTTAAAATATACGTCGTCGGTGAAAATATTTTCAATTCGGACTTTGTCTCTGTACGGAGAGGCTACCGAGAAGCGCTACCGACGAAGACTTTCTGATTAATTTAAAAATCAACCGTAAGAGATAGAGCCGTGGTTTATTAAGCAAAAGTGCTTCAAATACGCTCCTATAACTCAATCAAACATATAAAAGGTACCTCGTCGGTGAAAATAATTACAGTTCGGACTTAGATTTTTTCCTACCGAGTGGCTACCGTGAAGAGTCGCCGACGACGACTTTAGAAATTATTTAAAAATCAACCGTAAGAGATAGGGCCGTGGTTTATTAAGCAAAAGTGCTTCAAATGCGCTCCTATAACTCAATCTAACATATAAAAGGTACCTCGTCGGTGAAAATAATTACAGTTCGGACTTAGATTTTTTCCTACCGAGTGGCTACCGTGAAGAGTCGCCGACAACGACTTTAGAAATTATTTAAAAATCAACCATAAGAGATAGAGCCGTGGTTTATTAAGCAAAAGTGCGTGAAATACGCTCCCATAACGGAACATAACATTTAAAAGATACGTCGTGGATGAAAATATTTTCAATTCGGACTTAGCCTCTGTACGGAGAGGCTACCGAGAAGCGCTACCGACGAAGACTTTCTGATTAATTAAAAATCAACCGTAAGAGATAGAGCCGTGGTTTATTAAGCAAAAGTGCTTCACATACGCTCCTATAACTCAATCTAACATATAAAAGGTACCTCGTCGTTGAAAATAATTACAGTTCGGACTTAGATTTTTTCCTACCGAGTGGCTACCGTGAAGAGTCGACGACGACGACTTTAGAAATTATTTAAAAATCAACCGTAAGAGATAGAGCCGTGGTTTATTAAGAAAAAGTGCGTGAAATACGCTCCCATAACGGAACATAACATTTAAAAGATACGTCGTCGGTGAAAATATTTTCAATTCGGACTTAGTCTCTGTAGGGAGAGGCTACCAAGAAGCCCTACCGACGAAGACTTTCTGATTAATTTAAAAATCAACCGTAAGAGATAGAGCCGTGGTTTATTAAGCAAAAGTGCTTCAAATACGCTCCTATAACTCAATCTAACATTTAAAAGGTACCTCGTGGGTGAAAATAATTTCAGTTCGGACTTAGATTTTTTCCTACCGAGTGGCTACCGTGAAGAGTCGCCGACGACGACTTTAGAAATTATTTAAAAATCAACCGTAAGAGATAGAGCCGTGGTTTATTAAGCAAAAGTGCGTCAAATACGCTCCCATAACGGAACATAACATTTAAAAGATACGTCGTGGATGAAAATATTTTCAATTCGGACTTAGTCTCTGTAAGGGAGAGGCTACCGAGAAGCGCTACCGACGAAGACTTTCTGATTAATTTAAAAATCAACCGTAAGAGATAGAGCCGTGGTTTATTAAGCAAAAGTGCTTCAAATACGCTCCTATAACTCAATCTAACATTTAAAAGGTACCTCGTGGGTGAAAATAATTTCAGTTCGGACTTAGATTTTTTCCTACCTAGTGGCTACCGTGAAGAGTCGCCGACGACGACTTTAGAAATTATTTAAAAATCAACCGTAAGAGATAGAGCCGTGGTTTATTAAGCAAAAGTGCGTCAAATACGCTCCCATAACGGAACATAACATTTAAAAGATACGTCGTGGATGAAAATATTTTCAATTCGGACTTAGTCTCTGTAAGGGAGAGGCTACCGAGAAGCGCTACCGACGAAGACTTTCTGATTAATTTAAAAATCAACCGTAAGAGATAGAGCCGTGGTTTATTAAGCAAAAGTGCTTCAAATACGCTCCTATAACTCAATCTAACATTTAAAAGGTACCTCGTCGGTGAAAATAATTTCAGTTCGGACTTAGATTTTTTCCTACCTAGTGGCTACCACGAAGAGTCGCCGACGACGACTTTAGAAATTATTTAAAAATCAACCGTAAGAGATAGAGCCGTGGTTTATTAAGCAAAAGTGCGTCAAATACGCTCCCATAACGGAACATAACATTTAAAAGATACGTCGTGGATGAAAATATTTTCAATTCGGACTTAGTCTCTGTACGGAGAGGCTACCGAGAACCGCTACCGACGAAGACTTTCTGATTAATTTAAAAATCAACCGTAAGAGATAGAGCCGTGGTTTATTAAGCAAAAGTGCTTCAAATACGCTCCTATAACTCAATCTAACATTTAAAAGGTACCTCGTCGGTGAAAATAATTTCAGTTCGGACTTAGATTTTTTCCTACCGAGTGGCTACCACGAAGAGTCGCCGACGACGACTTTAGAAATTATTTAAAAATCAACCGTAAGAGATAGAGCCGTGGTTTATTAAGCAAAAGTGCGTGAAATACGCTCCCATAACGGAACATAACATTTAAAAGATACGTCGTGGATGAAAATATTTTCAATTCGGACTTAGTCTCTGTACGGAGAGGCTACCGAGAAGCGCTACCGACGAAGACTTTCTGATTAATTAAAAATCAACCGTAAGAGATAGAGCCGTGGTTTATTAAGCAAAAGTGCTTCAAATACGCTCCTATAACTCAATCTAACATATAAAAGGTACCTCGTCGTTGAAAATAATTACAGTTCGGACTTAGATTTTTTCCTACAGAGTGGCTACCGTGAAGAGTCGACGACGACGACTTTAGAAATTATTTAAAAATCAACCGTAAGGGATAGAGCCGTGGTTTATTAAGAAAAAGTGCGTGAAATACGCTCCCATAACGGAACATAACATTTAAAAGATACGTCGTCGGTGAAAATATTTTCAATTCGGACTTAGTCTCTGTAGGGAGAGGCTACCGAGAACCGCTACCGACGAAGACTTTCTGATTAATTTAAAAATCAACCGTAAGAAATAGAGCCGTGGTTTATTAAGCAAAAGTGCTTCAAATACGCTCCTATAACTCAATCTAACATTTAAAAGGTACCTCGTCGGTGAAAATAATTTCAGTTCGGACTTAGATTTTTTCCTACCGAGTGGCTACCGTGAAGAGTCGCCGACGACGACTTTAGAAATTATTTAAAAATCAACCGTAAGAGATAGAGCCGTGGTTTATTAAGCAAAAGTGCGTCAAATACGCTCCCATAACTGAACATAACATTTAAAATATACGTCGTCGGTGAAAATATTTTCAATTCGGACTTTGTCTCTGTACGGAGAGGCTACCAAGAAGCGCTACCGACGAAGACTTTCTGATTAATTTAAAAATCAACCGTAAGAGATAGAGCCGTGGTTTATTAAGCAAAAGTGCTTCAAATACGCTCCTATAACTCAATCTAACATTTAAAAGGTACCTCGTGGGTGAAAATAATTTCAGTTCGGACTTAGATTTTTTCCTACCGAGTGGCTACCGTGAAGAGTCGCCGACGACGACTTTAGAAATTATTTAAAAATCAACCGTAAGAGATAGAGCCGTGGTTTATTAAGCAAAAGTGCGTCAAATACGCTCCCATAACGGAACATAACATTTAAAAGATACGTCGTGGATGAAAATATTTTCAATTCGGACTTAGTCTCTGTAAGGGAGAGGCTACCGAGAAGCGCTACCGACGAAGACTTTCTGATTAATTTAAAAATCAACCGTAAGAGATAGAGCCGTGGTTTATTAAGCAAAAGTGCTTCAAATACGCTCCTATAACTCAATCTAACATTTAAAAGGTACCTCGTCGGTGAAAATAATTTCAGTTCGGACTTAGATTTTTTCCTACCTAGTGGCTACCACGAAGAGTCGCCGACGACGACTTTAGAAATTATTTAAAAATCAACCGTAAGAGATAGAGCCGTGGTTTATTAAGCAAAAGTGCGTCAAATACGCTCCCATAACGGAACATAACATTTAAAAGATACGTCGTGGATGAAAATATTTTCAATTCGGACTTAGTCTCTGTAAGGGAGAGGCTACCGAGAAGCGCTACCGACGAAGACTTTCTGATTAATTTAAAAATCAACCGTAAGAGATAGAGCCGTGGTTTATTAAGCAAAAGTGCTTCAAATACGCTCCTATAACTCAATCTAACATTTAAAAGGTACCTCGTCGGTGAAAATAATTTCAGTTCGGACTTAGATTTTTTCCTACCGAGTGGCTACCACGAAGAGTCGCCGACGACGACTTTAGAAATTATTTAAAAATCAACCGTAAGAGATAGAGCCGTGGTTTATTAAGCAAAAGTGCGTGAAATACGCTCCCATAACGGAACATAACATTTAAAAGATACGTCGTGGATGAAAATATTTTCAATTCGGACTTAGTCTCTGTACGGAGAGGCTACCGAGAAGCGCTACCGACGAAGACTTTCTGATTAATTAAAAATCAACCGTAAGAGATAGAGCCGTGGTTTATTAAGCAAAAGTGCTTCAAATACGCTCCTATAACTCAATCTAACATATAAAAGGTACCTCGTCGTTGAAAATAATTACAGTTCGGACTTAGATTTTTTCCTACAGAGTGGCTACCGTGAAGAGTCGACGACGACGACTTTAGAAATTATTTAAAAATCAACCGTAAGGGATAGAGCCGTGGTTTATTAAGAAAAAGTGCGTGAAATACGCTCCCATAACGGAACATAACATTTAAAAGATACGTCGTCGGTGAAAATATTTTCAATTCGGACTTAGTCTCTGTAGGGAGAGGCTACCGAGAACCGCTACCGACGAAGACTTTCTGATTAATTTAAAAATCAACCGTAAGAAATAGAGCCGTGGTTTATTAAGCAAAAGTGCTTCAAATACGCTCCTATAACTCAATCTAACATTTAAAAGGTACCTCGTCGGTGAAAATAATTTCAGTTCGGACTTAGATTTTTTCCTACCGAGTGGCTACCGTGAAGAGTCGCCGACGACGACTTTAGAAATTATTTAAAAATCAACCGTAAGAGATAGAGCCGTGGTTTATTAAGCAAAAGTGCGTCAAATACGCTCCCATAACTGAACATAACATTTAAAATATACGTCGTCGGTGAAAATATTTTCAATTCGGACTTTGTCTCTGTACGGAGAGGCTACCAAGAAGCGCTACCGACGAAGACTTTCTGATTAATTTAAAAATCAACCGTAAGAGATAGAGCCGTGGTTTATTAAGCAAAAGTGCTTCAAATACGCTCCTATAACTCAATCTAACATTTAAAAGGTACCTCGTGGGTGAAAATAATTTCAGTTCGGACTTAGATTTTTTCCTACCGAGTGGCTACCGTGAAGAGTCGCCGACGACGACTTTAGAAATTATTTAAAAATCAACCGTAAGAGATAGAGCCGTGGTTTATTAAGCAAAAGTGCGTCAAATACGCTCCCATAACGGAACATAACATTTAAAAGATACGTCGTGGATGAAAATATTTTCAATTCGGACTTAGTCTCTGTAAGGGAGAGGCTACCGAGAAGCGCTACCGACGAAGACTTTCTGATTAATTTAAAAATCAACCGTAAGAGATAGAGCCGTGGTTTATTAAGCAAAAGTGCTTCAAATACGCTCCTATAACTCAATCTAACATTTAAAAGGTACCTCGTCGGTGAAAATAATTTCAGTTCGGACTTAGATTTTTTCCTACCTAGTGGCTACCACGAAGAGTCGCCGACGACGACTTTAGAAATTATTTAAAAATCAACCGTAAGAGATAGAGCCGTGGTTTATTAAGCAAAAGTGCGTCAAATACGCTCCCATAACGGAACATAACATTTAAAAGATACGTCGTGGATGAAAATATTTTCAATTCGGACTTAGTCTCTGTAAGGGAGAGGCTACCGAGAAGCGCTACCGACGAAGACTTTCTGATTAATTTAAAAATCAACCGTAAGAGATAGAGCCGTGGTTTATTAAGCAAAAGTGCTTCAAATACGCTCCTATAACTCAATCTAACATTTAAAAGGTACCTCGTCGGTGAAAATAATTTCAGTTCGGACTTAGATTTTTTCCTACCTAGTGGCTACCACGAAGAGTCGCCGACGACGACTTTAGAAATTATTTAAAAATCAACCGTAAGAGATAGAGCCGTGGTTTATTAAGCAAAAGTGCGTCAAATACGCTCCCATAACTGAACATAACATTTAAAAGGTACGTCGTCGGTGAAAATATTTTCAATTCGGACTTAGTCTCTGTACGGAGAGGCTACCGAGAACCGCTACCGACGAAGACTTTCTGATTAATTTAGAAATCAACCGTAAGAGATAGAGCCGTGGTTTATTAAGCAAAAGTGCGTCAAATACGCTCCCATAACTGAACATAACATTTAAAATGTACGTCGTCGGTGAAAATATTTTCAATTCGGACTTAGTCTCTATACGGAGAGGCTACCGAGAACCGCTACCGACGAAGACTTTCTGATTAATTTAAAAATCAACCGTTAGATATAGAGCCGTGGTTTATTAAGCAAAAGTGCGTCAAATACGCTCCCATAACTGAACATAACATTTAAAAGATACGTCGTCGGTGAAAATATTTTCAATTCGGACTTAGTCTCTGTAGGGAGAGGCTACCGAGAACCGCTACCGACGAAGACTTTCTGATTAATTTAAAAATCAACCGAAAGAGATAGAGCCGTGGTTTATTAAGCAAAAGTGCTTCAAATACGCTCCTATAACTCAATCTAACATTTAAAAGGTACCTCGTCGGTGAAAATAATTTCATTTCGGACTTAGATTTTTTCCTACCGAGTGGCTACCGCGAAGAGTCGCCGACGACGACTTTAGAAATTATTTAAAAATCAACCGTAAGAGATAGAGCCGTGGTTTATTAAGAAAAAGTGCGTCAAATACGCTCCCATAAGTGATCATAACATTTAAAAGATACGTCGTCAGTGAAAATATTTTCAATTCGGACTTAGTCTCTGTAGGGAGAGGCTACCGAGAACCGCTACCGACGAAGACTTTCTGATTAATTTAAAAATCAACCGTAAGAGATAGAGCCGTGGTTTATTAAGCAAAAGTGCTTCAAATACGCTCCTATAACTCAATCTAACATATAAAAGGTACCTCGTCGGTGAAAATAATTACAGTTCGGACTTAGATTTATTCCTACCGAGTGGCTACCGTGAAGAGTCGCCGACGACGACTTTAGGAATTATTTAAAAATCAACCGTAAGAGATAGAGCCGTGGTTTATTAAGCAAAAGTGCGTCAAATACGCTCCCATAACTGAACATAACATTTAAAAGATACGTCGTCAGTGAAAATATTTTGAATTCGGACTTAGTCTCTGTAAGGAGAGGCTACCGAGAAGCGCTACCGACGAAGCCTTTCTGATTAATTTAAAAATCAAACGTAAGAGATAGAGCCGTGGTTTATTAAGCAAAAGTGTTTCAAATACGCTCCTATAACTCAATCTGACATTTAACAGGTACCTCGTCGGTGAAAATAATTTCAGTTCGGACTTAGATTTTTTCCTACCGAGTGGCTACCGTGAAGAGTCGCCGACGACGACTTTAGAAATTATTTAAAAAACAACCGTAAGAGATAGAGCCGTGGTTTATTAAGCAAAAGTGCGTCAAATACGCTCCCATATCTGAACATAACATTTAAAAGATACGTCGTCAGTGAAAATATTTTCAATTCGGACTTAGTCTCTGTAGGGAGAGGCTACCGAGAACCGCTACCGACGAAGACTTTCTGATTAATTTAAAAATCAACCGAAAGAGATAGAGCCGTGGTTTATTAAGCAAAAGTGCTTCAAATACGCTCCTATAACTCAATCTAACATTTAAAAGGTACCTCGTCGGTGAAAATAATTTCAGTTCGGACTTAGATTTTTTCCTACCGAGTGGCTACCGCGAAGAGTCGCCGACGACGACTTTAGAAATTATTTAAAAATCAACCGTAAGAGATAGAGCCGTGGTTTATTAAGAAAAAGTGCGTCAAATACGCTCCCATAACTGATCATAACATTTAAAAGATACGTCGTCAGTGAAAATATTTTCAATTCGGACTTAGTCTCTGTAGGGAGAGGCTACCGAGAACCGCTACCGACGAAGACTTTCTGATTAATTTAAAAATCAACCGTAAGAGATAGAGCCGTGGTTTATTAAGCAAAAGTGCTTCAAATACGCTCCTATAACTCAATCTAACATATAAAAGGTACCTCGTCGGTGAAAATAATTACAGTTCGGACTTAGATTTTTTCCTACCGAGTGGCTACCGTGAAGAGTCGCCGACGACGACTTTAGAAATTATTTAAAAATCAACCGTAAGAGATAGAGCCGTGGTTTATTAAGCAAAAGTGCGTCAAATACGCTCCCATAACTGAACATAACATTTAAAAGATACGTCGTCGGTGAAAATATTTTGAATTCGGACTTAGTCTCTGTAGGGAGAGGCTACCGAGAACCGCTACCGACGAAGACTTTCTGATTAATTTAAAAATCAACCGTAAGAAATAGAGCCGTGGTTTATTAAGCAAAAGTGCGTCAAATACGCTCCCATAACTGAACATAACATTTAAAAGGTTCGTCGTCGGTGAAAATATTTTCAATTCGGACTTAGTCTCTGTACGGAGAGGCTACCGAGAACCGCTACCGACGAAGACTTTCTGATTAATTTAAAAATCAACCGAAAGAGATAGAGCCGTGGTTTATTAAGCAAAAGTGCTTCAAATACGCTCCTATAACTCAATCTAACATTTAAAAGGTACCTCGTCGGTGAAAATAATTTCAGTTCGGACTTAGATTTTTTCCTACCGAGTGGCTACCGCGAAGAGTCGCCGCCGACGACTTTAGAAATTATTTAAAAATCAACCGTAAGAGATAGAGCCGTGGTTTATTAAGCAAAAGTGCGTCAAATACGCTCCCATAAGTGATCATAACATTTAAAAGATACGTCGTCAGTGAAAATATTTTCAATTCGGACTTAGTCTCTGTAGGGAGAGGCTACCGAGAACCGCTACCGACGAAGACTTTCTGATTAATTTAAAAATCAACCGTAAGAAATAGAGCCGTGGTTTATTAAGCAAAAGTGCTTCAAATACGCTCCTATAACTCAATCTAACATTTAACAGGTACCTCGTCGGTGAAAATAATTTCAGTTCGGACTTAGATTTTTTCCTACCGAGTGGCTACCGTGAAGAGTCGCCGACGACGACTTTAGAAATTATTTAAAAAACAACCGTAAGAGATAGAGCCGTGGTTTATTAAGCAAAAGTGCGTCAAATACGCTCCCATATCTGAACATAACATTTAAAAGATACGTCGTCAGTGAAAATATTTTCAATTCGGACTTAGTCTCTGTACGGAGAGGCTACCGAGAACCGCTACCGACGAAGACTTTCTGATTAATTTAAAAATCAACCGAAAGAGATAGAGCCGTGGTTCATTAAGCAAAAGTGCTTCAAATACGCTCCTATAACTCAATCTAACATTTAAAAGGTACCTCGTCGGTGAAAATAATTTCAGTTCGGACTTAGATTTTTTCCTACCGAGTGGCTACCGCGAAGAGTCGCCGCCGACGACTTTAGAAATTATTTAAAAATCAACCGTAAGAGATAGAGCCGTGGTTTATTAAGAAAAAGTGCGTCAAATACGCTCCCATAAGTGATCATAACATTTAAAAGATACGTCGTCAGTGAAAATATTTTCAATTCGGACTTAGTCTCTGTAGGGAGAGGCTACCGAGAACCGCTACCGACGAAGACTTTCTGATTAATTTAAAAATCAACCGTAAGAAATAGAGCCGTGGTTTATTAAGCAAAAGTGCTTCAAATACGCTCCTATAACTCAATCTAACATTTAACAGGTACCTCGTCGGTGAAAATAATTACAGTTCGGACTTAGATTTTTTCCTACCGAGTGGCTACCGTGAAGAGTCGCCGACGACGACTTTAGAAATTATTTAAAAAACAACCGTAAGAGATAGAGCCGTGGTTTATTAAGCAAAAGTGCGTCAAATACGCTCCCATATCTGAACATAACATTTAAAAGATACGTCGTCAGTGAAAATATTTTCAATTCGGACTTAGTCTCTGTACGGAGAGGCTACCGAGAACCGCTACCGACGAAGACTTTCTGATTAATTTAAAAATCAACCGAAAGAGATAGAGCCGTGGTTCATTAAGCAAAAGTGCTTCAAATACGCTCCTATAACTCAATCTAACATTTAAAAGGTACCTCGTCGGTGAAAATAATTTCAGTTCGGACTTAGATTTTTTCCTACCGAGTGGCTACCGCGAAGAGTCGCCGACGACGACTTTAGAAATTATTTAAAAATCAACCGTAAGAGATAGAGCCGTGGTTTATTAAGAAAAAGTGCGTCAAATACGCTCCCATAAGTGATCATAACATTTAAAAGATACGTCGTCAGTGAAAATATTTTCAATTCGGACTTAGTCTCTGTAGGGAGAGGCTACCGAGAACCGCTACCGACGAAGACTTTCTGATTAATTTAAAAATCAACCGTAAGAAATAGAGCCGTGGTTTATTAAGCAAAAGTGCTTCAAATACGCTCCTATAACTCAATCTAACATTTAACAGGTACCTCGTCGGTGAAAATAATTTCAGTTCGGACTTAGATTTTTTCCTACCGAGTGGCTACCGTGAAGAGTCGCCGACGACGACTTTAGAAATTATTTAAAAAACAACCGTAAGAGATAGAGCCGTGGTTTATTAAGCAAAAGTGCGTCAAATACGCTCCCATATCTGAACATAACATTTAAAAGATACGTCGTCAGTGAAAATATTTTCAATTCGGACTTAGTCTCTGTACGGAGAGGCTACCGAGAACCGCTACCGACGAAGACTTTCTGATTAATTTAAAAATCAACCGAAAGAGATAGAGCCGTGGTTTATTAAGCAAAAGTGCTTCAAATACGCTCCTATAACTCAATCTAACATTTAAAAGGTACCTCGTCGGTGAAAATAATTTCAGTTCGGACTTAGATTTTTTCCTACCGAGTGGCTACCGCGAAGAGTCGCCGACGACGACTTTAGAAATTATTTAAAAATCAACCGTAAGAGATAGAGCCGTGGTTTATTAAGAAAAAGTGCGTCAAATACGCTCCCATAAGTGATCATAACATTTAAAAGATACGTCGTCAGTGAAAATATTTTCAATTCGGACTTAGTCTCTGTAGGGAGAGGCTACCGAGAACCGCTACCGACGAAGACTTTCTGATTAATTTAAAAATCAACCGTAAGAGATAGAGCCGTGGTTTATTAAGCAAAAGTGCTTCAAATACGCTCCTATAACTCAATCTAACATATAAAAGGTACCTCGTCGGTGAAAATAATTACAGTTCGGACTTAGATTTTTTCCTACCGAGTGGCTACCGTGAAGAGTCGCCGACGACGACTTTAGAAATTATTTAAAAATCAACCGTAAGAGATAGAGCCGTGGTTTATTAAGCAAAAGTGCGTCAAATACGCTCCCATAACTGAACATAACATTTAAAAGATACGTCGTCGGTGAAAATATTTTGAATTCGGACTTAGTCTCTGTAGGGAGAGGCTACCGAGAACCGCTACCGACGAAGACTTTCTGATTAATTTAAAAATCAACCGTAAGAAATAGAGCCGTGGTTTATTAAGCAAAAGTGCGTCAAATACGCTCCCATAACTGAACATAACATTTAAAAGGTACGTCGTCGGTGAAAATATTTTCAATTCGGACTTAGTCTCTGTACGGAGAGGCTACCGAGAACCGCTACCGACGAAGACTTTCTGATTAATTTAAAAATCAACCGAAAGAGATAGAGCCGTGGTTCATTAAGCAAAAGTGCTTCAAATACGCTCCTATAACTCAATCTAACATTTAAAAGGTACCTCGTCGGTGAAAATAATTTCAGTTCGGACTTAGATTTTTTCCTACCGAGTGGCTACCGCGAAGAGTCGCCGCCGACGACTTTAGAAATTATTTAAAAATCAACCGTAAGAGATAGAGCCGTGGTTTATTAAGAAAAAGTGCGTCAAATACGCTCCCATAAGTGATCATAACATTTAAAAGATACGTCGTCAGTGAAAATATTTTCAATTCGGACTTAGTCTCTGTAGGGAGAGGCTACCGAGAACCGCTACCGACGAAGACTTTCTGATTAATTTAAAAATCAACCGTAAGAAATAGAGCCGTGGTTTATTAAGCAAAAGTGCGTCAAATACGCTCCCATAACTGAACATAACATTTAAAAGGTACGTCGTCGGTGAAAATATTTTCAATTCGGACTTAGTCTCTGTACGGAGAGGCTACCGAGAACCGCTACCGACGAAGACTTTCTGATTAATTTAAAAATCAACCGAAAGAGATAGAGCCGTGGTTTATTAAGCAAAAGTGCTTCAAATACGCTCCTATAACTCAATCTAACATTTAAAAGGTACCTCGTCGGTGAAAATAATTTCAGTTCGGACTTAGATTTTTTCCTACCGAGTGGCTACCGCGAAGAGTCGCCGCCGACGACTTTAGAAATTATTTAAAAATCAACCGTAAGAGATAGAGCCGTGGTTTATTAAGCAAAAGTGCGTCAAATACGCTCCCATAAGTGATCATAACATTTAAAAGATACGTCGTCAGTGAAAATATTTTCAATTCGGACTTAGTCTCTGTAGGGAGAGGCTACCGAGAACCGCTACCGACGAAGACTTTCTGATTAATTTAAAAATCAACCGTAAGAGATAGAGCCGTGGTTTATTAAGCAAAAGTGCTTCAAATACGCTCCTATAACTCAATCTAACATATAAAAGGTACCTCGTCGGTGAAAATAATTACAGTTCGGACTTAGATTTTTTCCTACCGAGTGGCTACCGTGAAGAGTCGCCGACGACGACTTTAGAAATTATTTAAAAATCAACCGTAAGAGATAGAGCCGTGGTTTATTAAGCAAAAGTGCGTCAAATACGCTCCCATAACTGAACATAACATTTAAAAGGTACGTCGTCGGTGAAAATATTTTCAATTCGGACTTAGTCTCTGTACGGAGAGGCTACCGAGAACCGCTACCGACGAAGACTTTCTGATTAATTTAAAAATCAACCGAAAGAGATAGAGCCGTGGTTCATTAAGCAAAAGTGCTTCAAATACGCTCCTATAACTCAATCTAACATTTAAAAGGTACCTCGTCGGTGAAAATAATTTCAGTTCGGACTTAGATTTTTTCCTACCGAGTGGCTACCGCGAAGAGTCGCCGCCGACGACTTTAGAAATTATTTAAAAATCAACCGTAAGAGATAGAGCCGTGGTTTATTAAGAAAAAGTGCGTCAAATACGCTCCCATAAGTGATCATAACATTTAAAAGATACGTCGTCAGTGAAAATATTTTCAATTCGGACTTAGTCTCTGTAGGGAGAGGCTACCGAGAACCGCTACCGACGAAGACTTTCTGATTAATTTAAAAATCAACCGTAAGAAATAGAGCCGTGGTTTATTAAGCAAAAGTGCGTCAAATACGCTCCCATAACTGAACATAACATTTAAAAGGTACGTCGTCGGTGAAAATATTTTCAATTCGGACTTAGTCTCTGTACGGAGAGGCTACCGAGAACCGCTACCGACGAAGACTTTCTGATTAATTTAAAAATCAACCGAAAGAGATAGAGCCGTGGTTCATTAAGCAAAAGTGCTTCAAATACGCTCCTATAACTCAATCTAACATTTAAAAGGTACCTCGTCGGTGAAAATAATTTCAGTTCGGACTTAGATTTTTTCCTACCGAGTGGCTACCGCGAAGAGTCGCCGCCGACGACTTTAGAAATTATTTAAAAATCAACCGTAAGAGATAGAGCCGTGGTTTATTAAGAAAAAGTGCGTCAAATACGCTCCCATAAGTGATCATAACATTTAAAAGATACGTCGTCAGTGAAAATATTTTCAATTCGGACTTAGTCTCTGTAGGGAGAGGCTACCGAGAACCGCTACCGACGAAGACTTTCTGATTAATTTAAAAATCAACCGTAAGAAATAGAGCCGTGGTTTATTAAGCAAAAGTGCGTCAAATACGCTCCCATAACTGAACATAACATTTAAAAGGTACGTCGTCGGTGAAAATATTTTCAATTCGGACTTAGTCTCTGTACGGAGAGGCTACCGAGAACCGCTACCGACGAAGACTTTCTGATTAATTTAAAAATCAACCGTAAGAAATAGAGCCGTGGTTTATTAAGCAAAAGTGCGTCAAATACGCTCCCATAACTGAACATAACATTTAAAAGGTACGTCGTCGGTGAAAATATTTTCAATTCGGACTTAGTCTCTGTACGGAGAGGCTACCGAGAACCGCTACCGACGAAGACTTTCTGATTAATTTAAAAATCAACCGAAAGAGATAGAGCCGTGGTTCATTAAGCAAAAGTGCTTCAAATACGCTCCTATAACTCAATCTAACATTTAAAAGGTACCTCGTCGGTGAAAATAATTTCAGTTCGGACTTAGATTTTTTCCTACCGAGTGGCTACCGCGAAGAGTCGCCGCCGACGACTTTAGAAATTATTTAAAAATCAACCGTAAGAGATAGAGCCGTGGTTTATTAAGAAAAAGTGCGTCAAATACGCTCCCATAAGTGATCATAACATTTAAAAGATACGTCGTCAGTGAAAATATTTTCAATTCGGACTTAGTCTCTGTAGGGAGAGGCTACCGAGAACCGCTACCGACGAAGACTTTCTGATTAATTTAAAAATCAACCGTAAGAAATAGAGCCGTGGTTTATTAAGCAAAAGTGCGTCAAATACGCTCCCATAACTGAACATAACATTTAAAAGGTACGTCGTCGGTGAAAATATTTTCAATTCGGACTTAGTCTCTGTACGGAGAGGCTACCGAGAACCGCTACCGACGAAGACTTTCTGATTAATTTAAAAATCAACCGAAAGAGATAGAGCCGTGGTTCATTAAGCAAAAGTGCTTCAAATACGCTCCTATAACTCAATCTAACATTTAAAAGGTACCTCGTCGGTGAAAATAATTTCAGTTCGGACTTAGATTTTTTCCTACCGAGTGGCTACCGCGAAGAGTCGCCGCCGACGACTTTAGAAATTATTTAAAAATCAACCGTAAGAGATAGAGCCGTGGTTTATTAAGCAAAAGTGCGTCAAATACGCTCCCATAAGTGATCATAACATTTAAAAGATACGTCGTCAGTGAAAATATTTTCAATTCGGACTTAGTCTCTGTAGGGAGAGGCTACCGAGAACCGCTACCGACGAAGACTTTCTGATTAATTTAAAAATCAACCGTAAGAGATAGAGCCGTGGTTTATTAAGCAAAAGTGCTTCAAATACGCTCCTATAACTCAATCTAACATATAAAAGGTACCTCGTCGGTGAAAATAATTACAGTTCGGACTTAGATTTTTTCCTACCGAGTGGCTACCGTGAAGAGTCGCCGACGACGACTTTAGAAATTATTTAAAAATCAACCGTAAGAGATAGAGCCGTGGTTTATTAAGCAAAAGTGCGTCAAATACGCTCCCATAACTGAACATAACATTTAAAAGGTACGTCGTCGGTGAAAATATTTTCAATTCGGACTTAGTCTCTGTACGGAGAGGCTACCGAGAACCGCTACCGACGAAGACTTTCTGATTAATTTAAAAATCAACCGTAAGAGATAGAGCCGTGGTTTATTAAGCAAAAGTGCGTCAAATACGCTCCCATAACTGAACATAACATTTAAAAGATACGTCGTCGGTGAAAATATTTTCAATTCGGACTTAGTCTCTGTAGGGAGAGGCTACCGAGAACCGCTACCGACGAAGACTTTCTGATTAATTTAAAAATCAACCGTAAGAAATAGAGCCGTGGTTTATTAAGCAAAAGTGCTTCAAATACGCTCCTATAACTCAATCTAACATTTAAAAGGTACCTCGTCGGTGAAAATAATTTCAGTTCGGACTTAGATTTTTTCCTACCGAGTGGCTACCGTGAAGAGTCGCCGACGACGACTTTAGAAATTATTAAAAAATCAACCGTAAGAGATAGAGCCGTGGTTTATTAAGCAAAAGTGCGTCAAATACGCTCCCATAACTGAACATAACATTTAAAAGATACGTCGTCGGTGAAAATATTTTCAATTCGGACTTAGTCTCTGTAGGGAGAGGCTACCGAGAACCGCTACCGACGAAGACTTTCTGATTAATTTAAAAATCAACCGAAAGAGATAGAGCCGTGGTTTATTAAGCAAAAGTGCTTCAAATACGCTCCTATAACTCAATCTAACATTTAAAAGGTACCTCGTCGGTGAAAATAATTTCAGTTCGGACTTAGATTTTTTCCTACCGAGTGGCTACCGTGAAGAGTCGCCGACGACGACTTTAGAAATTATTAAAAAATCAACCGTAAGAGATAGAGCCGTGGTTTATTAAGCAAAAGTGCGTCAAATACGCTCCCATAACTGAACATAACATTTAAAAGATACGTCGTCGGTGAAAATATTTTCAATTCGGACTTAGTCTCTGTAGGGAGAGGCTACCGAGAACCGCTACCGACGAAGAATTTCTGATTAATTTAAAAATCAACCGAAAGAGATAGAGCCGTGGTTTATTAAGCAAAAGTGCTTCAAATACGCTCCTATAACTCAATCTAACATTTAAAAGGTACCTCGTCGGTGAAAATAATTTCAGTTCGGACTTAGATTTTTTCCTACCGAGTGGCTACCACGAAGAGTCGCCGACGACGACTTTAGAAATTATTTAAAAATCAACCGTAAGAGATAGAGCCGTGGTTTATTAAGCAAAAGTGCGTCAAATACGCTCCCATAACTGAACATAACATTTAAAAGGTACGTCGTCGGTGAAAATATTTTCAATTCGGACTTAGTCTCTGTACGGAGAGGCTACCGAGAACCGCTACCGACGAAGACTTTCTGATTAATTTAAAAATCAACCGAAAGAGATAGAGCCGTGGTTTATTAAGCAAAAGTGCTTCAAATACGCTCCCATAACTGAACATAACATTTAAAAGATACGTCGTCGGTGAAAATATTTTCAATTCGGACTTAGTCTCTGTACGGAGAGGCTACCGAGAAGCGCTACCGACGAAGACTTTCTGATTAATTTAGAAATCAACCGTAAGAGATAGAGCCGTGGTTTATTAAGCAAAAGTGCTTCAAATACGCTCCTATAACTCAATCTAACATTTAAAAGGTACCTCGTCGGTGAAAATAATTTCAGTTCGGACTTAGATTTTTTCCTACCCAGTGGCTACCGTGAAGAGTCGCCGACGACGACTTTAGAAAGTATTTTAAAATCAACCGTAAGAGATAGAGCCGTGGTTTATTAAGCAAAAGTGCGTCAAATACGCTCCCATAACTGAACATAACTTTTAAAAGATACGTCGTCAGTGAAAATATTTTCAATTCGGACTTAGTCTCTGTAGGGAGAGGCTACCGAGAACCGCTACCGACGAAGACTTTCTGATTAATTTAAAAATCAACCGTAAGAGATAGAGCCGTGGTTTATTAAGCAAAAGTGCTTCAAATACGCTCCTATAACTCAATCTAACATTTAAAAGGTACATCGTCGGTGAAAATAATTTCAGTTCGGACTTAGATTTTTTCCTACCTAGTGGCTACCGTGAAGAGTCGCCGACGACGACTTTAGAAATTATTTAAAAAACAACCGTAAGAGATAGAGACGTGGTTTATTAAGCAAAAGTGCGTCAAATACGCTCCCATATCTGAACATAACATTTAAAAGATACGTCGTCAGTGAAAATATTTTCAATTCGGACTTAGTCTCTGTAGAGAGAGGCTACCGAGAACCGCTACCGACGAAGACTTTCTGATTAATTTAAAAATCAACCGTAAGAGATAGAGCCGTGGTTTATTAAGCAAAAGTGCTTCAAATACGCTCCTATAACTCAATCTAACATATAAAAGATACGTCGTCAGTGAAAATATTTTCAATTCGGACTTAGTCTCTGTAGGGAGAGGCTACCGAGAACCGCTACCGACGAAGACTTTCTGATTAATTTAAAAATCAACCGTAAGAGATAGAGTCGTGGTTTATTAAGCAAAAGTGCTTCAAATACGCTCCTATAACTCAATCTAACATATAAAAGGTACCTCGTCGGTGAAAATAATTACAGTTCGGACTTAGATTTATTCCTACCGAGTGGCTACCGTGAAGAGTCGCCGACGACGACTTTAGGAATTATTTAAAAATCAACCGTAAGAGATAGAGCCGTGGTTTATTAAGCAAAAGTGCGTCAAATACGCTCCCATAACTGAACATAACATTTAAAAGATACGTCGTCAGTGAAAATATTTTGAATTCGGACTTAGTCTCTGTACGGAGAGGCTACCGAGAAGCGCTACCGACGAAGCCTTTCTGATTAATTTAAAAATCAACCGTAAGAGATAGAGCCGTGGTTTATTAAGCAAAAGTGCTTCAAATACGCTCCTATAACTCAATCTAACATTTAACAGGTACCTCGTCGGTGAAAATAATTTCAGTTCGGACTTAGATTTTTTCCTACCGAGTGGCTACCGTGAAGAGTCGCCGACGACGACTTTAGAAATTATTTAAAAAACAACCGTAAGAGATAGAGCCGTGGTTTATTAAGCAAAAGTGCGTCAAATACGCTCCCATATCTGAACTTAACATTTAAAAGATACGTCGTCAGTGAAAATATTTTCAATTCGGACTTAGTCTCTGTACGGAGAGGCTACCGAGAAGCGCTACCGACGAAGACTTTCTGATTAATTTAAAAATCAACCGTAAGAGATAGAGCCGTGGTTTATTAAGCAAAAGTGCGTAAAATACGCTCCCATAACTGAACATAACATTTAAAAGATACGTCGTCAGTGAAAATATTTTCAATTCGGACTTAGTCTCTGTAGGGAGAGGCTACCGAGAACCGCTACCGACGAAGACTTTCTGATTAATTTAAAAATCAACCGTAAGAGATAGAGCCGTGGTTTATTAAGCAAAAGTGCTTCAAATACGCTCCTATAACTCAATCTAACATATAAAAGGTACCTCGTCGGTGAAAATAATTACAGTTCGGACTTAGATTTATTCCTACCGAGTGGCTACCGTGAAGAGTCGCCGACGACGACTTTAGGAATTATTTAAAGATCAACCGTAAGAGATAGAGCCGTGGTTTATTAAGCAAAAGTGCGTCAAATACGCTCCCATAACTGAACATAACATTTAAAAGGTACTTCGTCGGTGAAAATATTTCCAATTCGGACTTAGTCTCTGTAGGGAGAGGCTACCGAGAACCGCTACCGACGAAGACTTTCTGATTAATTTAAAAATCAACCGAAAGAGATAGAGCCGTGGTTTATTAAGCAAAAGTGCTTCAAATACGCTCCTATAACTCAATCTAACATATAAAAGGTACCTCGTCGGTGAAAATAATTACAGTTCGGACTTAGATTTTTTCCTACCCAGTGGCTACCGTGAAGAGTCGCCGACGACGACTTTAGAAATTATTTAAAAATCAACCGTAAGAGATAGAGCCGTGGTTTATTAAGCAAAAGTGCGTCAAATACGCTCCCATAACTGAACATAACTTTTAAAAGATACGTCGTCAGTGAAAATATTTTCAATTCGGACTTAGTCTCTGTAGGGAGAGGCTACCGAGAACCGCTACCGACGAAGACTTTCTGATTAATTTAAAAATCAACCGAAAGAGATAGAGCCGTTGTTTATTAAGCAAAAGTGCTTCAAATACGCTCCTATAACTCAATCTAACATATAAAAGGTACCTCGTCGGTGAAAATAATTACAGTTCCGACTTAGATTTTTTCCTACCGAGTGGCTACCGTGAAGAGTCGCCGACGACGACTTTAGAAAGTATTTTAAAATCAACCGTAAGAGATAGAGCCGTGGTTTATTAAGCAAAAGTGCGTCAAATACGCTCCCATAACTGAACATAACATTTAAAAGATACGTCGTCGGTGAAAATATTTTCAATTCGGACTTAGTCTCTGTAGGGAGAGGCTACCGAGAACCGCTACCGACGAAGAATTTCTGATTAATTTAAAAATCAACCGAAAGAGATAGAGCCGTTGTTTATTAAGCAAAAGTGCTTCAAATACGCTCCTATAACTCAATCTAACATATAAAAGGTACCTCGTCGGTGAAAATAATTACAGTTCGGACTTAGATTTTTTCCTACCGAGTGGCTACCGTGAAGAGTCGCCGACGACGACTTTAGAAAGTATTTTAAAATCAACCGTAAGAGATAGAGCCATGGTTTATTAAGCAAAAGTGCTTCAAATACGCTCCTATAACTCAATCTAACATATAAAAGGTACCTCGTCGGTGAAAATAATTACAGTTCGGACTTAGATTTTTTCCTACCCAGTGGCTACCGTGAAGCGTCGCCGACGACGACTTTAGAAATTATTTAAAAATCAACCGTAAGAGATAGAGCCGTGGTTTATTAAGCAAAAGTGCGTCAAATACGCTCCCATAACTGAACATAACTTTTAAAAGATACGTCGTCAGTGAAAATATTTTCAATTCGGACTTAGTCTCTGTAGGGAGAGGCTACCGAGAACCGCTACCGACGAAGACTTTCTGATTAATTTAAAAATCAACCGAAAGAGATAGAGCCGTGGTTTATTAAGCAAAAGTGCTTCAAATACGCTCCTATAACTCAATCTAACATATAAAAGGTACCTCGTCGGTGAAAATAATTACAGTGCGGACTTAGATTTTTTCCTACCGAGTGGCTACCGTGAAGAGTCGCCGACGACGACTTTAGAAAGTATTTTAAAATCAACCGTAAGAGATAGAGCCGTGGTTTATTATGCAAAAGTTCGTCAAATACGCTCCCATAACTGATCATAACATTTAAAAGATACGTCGTCAGTGAAAATATTTTCAATTCGGACTTAGTCTCTGTAGGGAGAGGCTACCGAGAACCGCTACCGACGAAGAATTTCTGATTAATTTAAAAATCAACCGTAAGAGATAGAGCCGTGGTTTATTAAGCAAAAGTGCTTCAAATACGCTCCTATAACTCAATCTAACATATAAAAGGTACCTCGTCGGTGAAAATAATTACAGTTCGGACTTAGATTTTTTCCTACCGAGTGGCTACCGTGAAGAGTCGCCGACGACGACTTTAGAAAGTATTTTAAAATCAACCGTAAGAGATAGAGCCGTGGTTTATTATGCAAAAGTGCGTCAAATACGCTCCCATAACTGATCATAACATTTAAAAGATACGTCGTCAGTGAAAATATTTTCAATTCGGACTTAGTCTCTGTAGGGAGAGGCTACCGAGAACCGCTACCGACGAAGAATTTCTGATTAATTTAAAAATCAACCGAAAGAGATAGAGCCGTTGTTTATTAAGCAAAAGTGCTTCAAATACGCTCCTATAACTCAATCTAACATATAAAAGGTACCTCGTCGGTGAAAATAATTACAGTTCCGACTTAGATTTTTTCCTACCGAGTGGCTACCGTGAAGAGTCGCCGACGACGACTTTAGAAAGTATTTTAAAATCAACCGTAAGAGATAGAGCCGTGGTTTATTAAGCAAAAGTGCGTCAAATACGCTCCCATAACTGAACATAACATTTAAAAGATACGTCGTCGGTGAAAATATTTTCAATTCGGACTTAGTCTCTGTAGGGAGAGGCTACCGAGAACCGCTACCGACGAAGACTTTCTGATTAATTTAAAAATCAACCGAAAGAGATAGAGCCGTGGTTTATTAAGCAAAAGTGCTTCAAATACGCTCCTATAACTCAATCTAACATATAAAAGGTACCTCGTCGGTGAAAATAATTACAGTTCGGACTTAGATTTTTTCCTACCGAGTGGCTACCGTGAAGAGTCGCCGACGACGACTTTAGAAAGTATTTTAAAATCAACCGTAAGAGATAGAGCCGTGGTTTATTAAGCAAAAGTGCGTCAAATACGCTCCCATAACTGAACATAGCATTTAAAAGATACGTCGTCGGTGAAAATATTTTCAATTCGGACTTAGTCTCTGTAGGGAGAGGCTACCGAGAACCGCTACCGACGAAGACTTTCTGATTAATTTAAAAATCAACCGAAAGAGATAGAGCCGTGGTTTATTAAGCAAAAGTGCTTCAAATACGCTCCTATAACTCAATCTAACATATAAAAGGTACCTCGTCGGTGAAAATAATTACAGTTCGGACTTAGATTTTTTCCTACCGAGTGGCTACCGTGAAGAGTCGCCGACGACGACTTTAGAAAGTATTTTAAAATCAACCGTAAGAGATAGAGCCGTGGTTTATTATGCAAAAGTGCGTCAAATACGCTCCCATAACTGATCATAACATTTAAAAGATACGTCGTCCGTGAAAAGATTTTCAATTCGGACTTAGTCTCTGTAGGGAGAGGCTACCGAGAACCGCTACCGACGAAGAATTTCTGATTAATTTAAAAATCAACCGAAAGAGATAGAGCCGTTGTTTATTAAGCAAACGTGCTTCAAATACGTTCCTATAACTCAATCTAACATATAAAAGGTACCTCGTCGGTGAATATAATTACAGTTCGGACTTAGATTTTTTCCTACCGAGTGGCTACCGTGAAGAGTCGCCGACGACGACTTTAGAAAGTATTTTAAAATCAACCGTAAGAGATAGAGCCGTGGTTTATTAAGCAAAACTGCGTCAAATAGGCTCCCATAACTGAACATAGCATTTAAAAGATACGTCGTCGGTGAAAATATTTTCAATTCGGACTTAGTCTCTGTAGGGAGAGGCTACCGAGAACCGCTACCGACGAAGACTTTCTGATTAATTTAAAAATCAACCGAAAGAGATAGAGCCGTGGTTTATTAAGCAAAAGTGCTTCAAATACGCTCCTATAACTCAATCTAACATATAAAGGTACCTCGTCGGTGAAAATAATTACAGTTCGGACTTAGATTTTTTCCTACCGAGTGGCTACCGTGAAGAGTCGCCGACGACGACTTTAGAAATTATTTAAAAATCAACCATAAGAGATAGAGCCGTGGTTTATTAAGCAAAAGTGCGTCAAATACGCTCCCATAACTGAACATAGCATTTAAAAGATACGTCGTCGGTGAAAATATTTTCAATTCGGACTTAGTCTCTGTAGGGAGAGTCTACCGAGAACCGCTACCGACGAAGACTTTCTGATTAATTTAAAAATCAACCGAAAGAGATAGAGCCGTGGTTTATTAAGCAAAAGTGCTTCAAATACGCTCCTATAACTCAATCTAACATATAAAAGGTACCTCGTCGGTGAAAATAATTACAGTTCGGACTTAGATTTTTTCCTACCGAGTGGCTACCGTGAAGAGTCGCCGACGACGACTTTAGAAAGTATTTTAAAATCAACCGTAAGAGATAGAGCCGTGGTTTATTATGCAAAAGTGCGTCAAATACGCTCCCATAACTGATCATAACATTTAAAAGAGACGTCGTCAGTGAAAATATTTTCAATTCGGACTTAGTCTCTGTAGGGAGAGGCTACCGAGAACCGCTACCGACGAAGAATTTCTGATTAATTTAAAAATCAACCGAAAGAGATAGAGCCGTTGTTTATTAAGCAAAAGTGCTTCAAATACGCTCCTATAACTCAATCTAACATATAAAAGGTACCTCGTCGGTGAAAATAATTACAGTTCCGACTTAGATTTTTTCCTACCGAGTGGCTACCGTGAAGAGTCGCCGACGACGACTTTAGAAAGTATTTTAAAATCAACCGTAAGAGATAGAGCCGTGGTTTATTATGCAAAACTGCGTCAAATAGGCTCCCATAACTGAACATAACATTTAAAAGATACGTCGTCGGTGAAAATATTTTCAATTCGGACTTAGTCTCTGTAGGGAGAGGCTACCGAGAACCGCTACCGACGAAGACTTTCTGATTAATTTAAAAATCAACCGAAAGGGATAGAGCCGTGGTTTATTAAGCAAACGTGCTCCAAATACGTTCCTATAACTCAATCTAACATATAAAAGGTACCTCGTCGGTGAAAATAATTACAGTTCGGACTTAGATTTTTTCCTACCCAGTGGCTACCGTGAAGAGTCGCCGACGACGACTTTAGAAATTATTTAAAAATCAACCGTAAGAGATAGAGCCGTGGTTTATTAAGCAAAAGTGCGTCAAATACGCTCCCATAACTGAACATAGCATTTAAAAGATACGTCGTCGGTGAAAATATTTTCAATTCGGACTTAGTCTCTGTAGGGAGAGGCTACCGAGAACCGCTACCGACGAAGACTTTCTGATTAATTTAAAAATCAACCGAAAGAGATAGAGCCGTGGTTTATTAAGCAAAAGTGCTTCAAATACGCTCCTATAACTCAATCTAACATATAAAGGTACCTCGTCGGTGAAAATAATTACAGTTCGGACTTAGATTTTTTCCTACCGAGTGGCTACCGTGAAGAGTCGCCGACGACGACTTTAGAAAGTATTTTAAAATCAACCGTAAGAGATAGAGCCGTGGTTTATTATGCAAAACTGCGTCAAATAGGCTCCCATAACTGATCATAACATTTAAAAGATACGTCGTCAGTGAAAATATTTTCAATTCGGATTTAGTCTCTGTAGGGAGAGGCTACCGAGAACCGCTACCGACGAAGACTTTCTGATTAATTTAAAAATCAACCGAAAAGATAGAGCCGTGGTTTATTAAGCAAACGTGCTTCAAATACGTTCCTATAACTCAATCTAACATATAAAAGGTACCTCGTCGGTGAAAATAATTACAGTTCGGACTTAGATTTTTTCCTACCGAGTGGCTACCGTGAAGAGTCGCCGACGACGACTTTAGAAAGTATTTTAAAATCAACCGTAAGAGATAGAGCCGTGGTTTATTAAGCAAAAGTGCTTCAAATACGCTCCCATAACTGAACATAACATTTAAAAGATACGTCGTCGGTGAAAATATTTTCAATTCGGACTTAGTCTCTGTAGGGAGAGGCTACCGAGAACCGCTACCGACGAAGACTTTCTGATTAATTTAAAAATCAACCGTAAGAAATAGAGCCGTGGTTTATTAAGCAAAAGTGCTTCAAATACGCTCCTATAACTCAATCTAACATTTAAAAGGTACCTCGTCGGTGAAAATAATTACAGTTCGGACTTAGATTTTTTCCTACCGAGTGGCTACCGTGAAGAGTCGCCGACGACGACTTTAGAAAGTATTTTAAAATCAACCGTAAGAGATAGAGCCGTGGTTTATTAAGCAAAACTGCGTCAAATAGGCTCCCATAACTGAACATAGCATTTAAAAGATACGTCGTCGGTGAAAATATTTTCAATTCGGACTTAGTCTCTGTAGGGAGAGGCTACCGAGAACCGCTACCGACGAAGACTTTCTGATTAATTTAAAAATCAACCGAAAGAGATAGAGCCGTGGTTTATTAAGCAAAAGTGCTTCAAATACGCTCCTATAACTCAATCTAACATATAAAGGTACCTCGTCGGTGAAAATAATTACAGTTCGGACTTAGATTTTTTCCTACCGAGTGGCTACCGTGAAGAGTCGCCGACGACGACTTTAGAAAGTATTTTAAAATCAACCGTAAGAGATAGAGGCGTGGTTTATTATGCAAAAGTGCGTCAAATACGCTCCCATAACTGATCATAACATTTAAAAGATACGTCGTCGGTGAAAATATTTTCAATTCGGACTTAGTCTCTGTAGGGAGAGGCTACCGAGAACCGCTACCGACGAAGACTTTCTGATTAATTTAAAAATCAACCGAAAGAGATAGAGCCGTGGTTTATTAAGCAAACGTGCTTCAAATACGTTCCTATAACTCAATCTAACATATAAAAGGTACCTCGTCGGTGAAAATAATTACAGTTCGGACTTAGATTTTTTCCTACCGAGTGGCTACCGTGAAGAGTCGCCGACGACGACTTTAGAAAGTATTTTAAAATCAACCGTAAGAGATAGAGCCGTGGTTTATTATGCAAAAGTGCGTCAAATACGCTCCCATAACTGATCATAACATTTAAAAGATACGTCGTCGGTGAAAATATTTTCAATTCGGACTTAGTCTCTGTAGGGAGAGGCTACCGAGAACCGCTACCGACGAAGACTTTCTGATTAATTTAAAAATCAACCGAAAGAGATAAAGCCGTGGTTTATTAAGCAAACGTGTTTCAAATACGTTCCTATAACTCAATCTAACATATAAAAGGTACCTCGTCGGTGAAAATAATTACAGTTCGGGCTTAGATTTTTTCCTACCGAGTGGCTACCGTGAAGTGTCGCCGACGACGATTTTAGAAAGTATTTTAAAATCAACCGTAAGAGATAGAGCCGTGGTTTATTATGCAAAACTGCGTCAAATAGGCTCCCATAACTGATCATAACATTTAAAAGATACGTCGTCAGTGAAAATATTTTCAATTCGGACTTAGTCTCTGTAGGGAGAGGCTACCGAGAACCGCTACCGACGAAGAATTTCTGATTAATTTAAAAATCAACCGAAAGAGATAGAGCCGTGGTATATTAAGCAAAAGTGCTTCAAATACGCTCCTATAACTCAATCAAACATATAAAAGGTACCTCGTCGGTGAAAATAATTACAGTTCGGACTTAGATTTTTTCCTACCGAGTGGCTACCGTGAAGAGTCGCCGACGACGACTTTAGAAAGTATTTTAAAATCAACCGTAAGAGATAGAGCCGTGGTTTATTAAGCAAAAGTGCGTCAAATACGCTCCCATAACTGATCATAACATTTAAAAGATACGTCGTCGGTGAAAATATTTTCAATTCGGACTTAGTCTCTGTAGGGAGAGGCTACCGAGAACCGCTACCGACGAAGACTTTCTGATTAATTTAAAAATCAACCGAAAGAGATAGAGCCGTGGTTTATTAAGCAAACGTGCTTCAAATACGTTCCTATAACTCAATCTAACATATAAAAGGTACCTCGTCGGTGAAAATAATTACAGTTCGGACTTAGATTTTTTCCTACCGAGTGGCTACCGTGAAGAGTCGCCGACGACGACTTTAGAAAGTATTTTAAAATCAACCGTAAGAGATAGAGCCGTGGTTTATTATGCAAAAGTGCGTCAAATACGCTCCCATAACTGATCATAGCATTTAAAAGATACGTCGTCGGTGAAAATATTTTCAATTCGGACTTAGTCTCTGTAGGGAGAGGCTACCGAGAACCGCTACCGACGAAGACTTTCTGATTAATTTAAAAATCAACCGAAAGAGATAGAGCCGTGGTATATTAAGCAAAAGTGCTTCAAATACGCTCCTATAACTCAATCTAACATATAAAAGGTACCTCGTCGGTGAAAATAATTACAGTTCGGACTTAGATTTTTTCCTACCGAGTGGTTACCGTGAAGAGTCGCCGACGACGACTTTAGAAAGTATTTTAAAATCAACCGTAAGAGATAGAGCCGTGGTTTATTAAGCAAAACTGCGTCAAATAGGCTCCCATAACTGAACATAGCATTTAAAAGATACGTCGTCGGTGAAAATATTTTCAATTCGGACTTAGTCTCTGTAGGGAGAGGCTACCGAGAACCGCTACCGACGAAGACTTTCTGATTAATTTAAAAATCAACCGAAAGAGATAGAGCCGTGGTTTATTAAGCAAAAGTGCTTCAAATACGCTCCTATAACTCAATCTAACATATAAAGGTACCTCGTCGGTGAAAATAATTACAGTTCGGACTTAGATTTTTTCCTACCGAGTGGCTACCGTGAAGAGTCGCCGACGACGACTTTAGAAAGTATTTAAAAATCAACCGTAAGAGATAGAGCCGTGGTTTATTAAGCAAAAGTGCGTCAAATACGCTCCCATAACTGAACATAGCATTTAAAAGATACGTCGTCGGTGAAAATATTTTCAATTCGGACTTAGTCTCTGTAGGGAGAGGCTACCGAGAACCGCTACCGACGAAGACTTTCTGATTAATTTAAAAATCAACCGAAAGAGATAGAGCCGTGGTTTATTAAGCAAAAGTGCTTCAAATACGCTCCTATAACTCAATCTAACATATAAAAGGTACCTCGTCGGTGAAAATAATTACAGTTCGGACTTAGATTTTTTCCTACCCAGTGGCTACCGTGAAGAGACGCCGACGACGACTTTAGAAATTAGTTAAAAATCAACCGTAAGAGATAGAGCCGTGGTTTATTAAGCAAAAGTGCGTCAAATACGCTCCCATAACTGAACATAGCATTTAAAAGATACGTCGTCGGTGAAAATATTTTCAATTCGGACTTAGTCTCTGTAGGGAGAGGCTACCGAGAACCGCTACCGACGAAGACTTTCTGATTAATTTAAAAATCAACCGAAAGAGATAGAGCCGTGGTTTATTAAGCAAACGTGCTTCAAATACGTTCCTATAACTCAATCTAACATATAAAAGGTACCTCGTCGGTGAAAATAATTACAGTTCGGACTTAGATTTTTTCCTACCCAGTGGCTACCGTGAAGAGTCGCCGACGACGACTTTAGAAATTATTTAAAAATCAACCGTAAGAGATAGAGCCGTGGTTTATTAAGCAAAAGTGCGTCAAATACGCTCCCATAACTGAACATAGCATTTAAAAGATACGTCGTCGGTGAAAATATTTTCAATTCGGACTGTCTCTCTAGGGAGAGGCTACCGAGAACCGCTACCGACGAAGACTTTCTGATTAATTTAAAAATCAACCGAAAGAGATAGAGCCGTGGTTTATTAAGCAAAAGTGCTTCAAATACGCTCCTATAACTCAATCTAACATATAAAAGGTACCTCGTCGGTGAAAATAATTACAGTTCGGACTTAGATTTTTTCCTACCGAGTGGCTACCGTGAAGAGTCGCCGACGACGACTTTAGAAAGTATTTTAAAATCAACCGTAAGAGATAGAGCCGTGGTTTATTATGCAAAAGTGCGTCAAATACGCTCCCATAACTGAACATAGCATTTAAAAGATACGTCGTCGGTGAAAATATTTTCAATTCGGACTTAGTCTCTGTAGGGAGAGGCTACCGAGAACCGCTACCGACGAAGAATTTCTGATTAATTTAAAAATCAACCGAAAGAGATAGAGCCGTGGTTTATTAAGCAAAACTGCTTCAAATACGCTCCTATAACTCAATCTAACATATAAAAGGTACCTCGTCGGTGAAAATAATTACAGTTCGGACTTAGATTTTTTCCTACCCAGTGGCTACCGTGAAGAGTCGCCGACGACGACTTTAGAAAGTATTTTAAAATCAACCGTAAGAGATAGAGCCGTGGTTTATTAAGCAAAAGTGCGTCAAATACGCTCCCATAACTGAACATAACATTTAAAAGATACGTCGTCGGTGAAAATATTTTCAATTCGGACTTAGTCTCTGTAGGGAGAGGCTACCGAGAACCGCTACCGACGAAGACTTTCTGATTAATTTAAAAATCAACCGAAAGAGATAGAGCCGTGGTTTATTAAGCAAAAGTGCTTCAAATACGCTCCTATAACTCAATCTAACATATAAAAGGTACCTCGTCGGTGAAAATAATTACAGTTCGGACTTAGATTTTTTCCTACCGAGTGGCTACCGTGAAGAGTCGCCGACGACGACTTTAGAAAGTATTTTAAAATCAACCGTAAGAGATAGAGCCGTGGTTTATTATGCAAAAGTGCGTCAAATACGCTCCCATAACTGATCATAACATTTAAAAGATACGTCGTCAGTGAAAATATTTTCAATTCGGACTTAGTCTCTGTAGGGAGAGGCTACCGAGAACCGCTACCGACGAAGAATTTCTGATTAATTTAAAAATCAACCGAAAGAGATAGAGCCGTGGTTTATTAAGCAAAACTGCTTCAAATACGCTCCTATAACTCAATCTAACATATAAAAGGTACCTCGTCGGTGAAAATAATTACAGTTCGGACTTAGATTTTTTCCTACCCAGTGGCTACCGTGAAGAGACGCCGACGACGACTTTAGAAATTAGTTAAAAATCAACCGTAAGAGATAGAGCCGTGGTTTATTAAGCAAAAGTGCGTCAAATACGCTCCCATAACTGAACATAGCATTTAAAAGATACGTCGTCGGTGAAAATATTTTCAATTCGGACTTAGTCTCTGTAGGGAGAGGCTACCGAGAACCGCTACCGACGAAGACTTTCTGATTAATTTAAAAATCAACCGAAAGAGATAGAGCCGTGGTTTATTAAGCAAACGTGCTTCAAATACGTTCCTATAACTCAATCTAACATATAAAAGGTACCTCGTCGGTGAAAATAATTACAGTTCGGACTTAGATTTTTTCCTACCCAGTGGCTACCGTGAAGAGTCGCCGACGACGACTTTCGAAATTATTTAAAAATCAACCGTAAGAGATAGAGCCGTGGTTTATTAAGCAAAAGTGCGTCAAATACGCTCCCATAACTGAATATAGCATTTAAAAGATACGTCGTCGGTGAAAATATTTTCAATTCGGACTTAGTCTCTGTAGGGAGAGGCTACCGAGAACCGCTACCGACGAAGACTTTCTGATTAATTTAAAAATCAACCGAAAGAGATAGAGCCGTGGTTTATTAAGCAAACGTGCTTCAAATACGTTCCTATAACTCAATCTAACATATAAAAGGTACCTCGTCGGTGAAAATAATTACAGTTCGGACTTAGATTTTTTCCTACCCAGTGGCTACCGTGAAGAGTCGCCGACGACGACTTTAGAAATTATTTAAAAATCAACCGTAAGAGATAGAGCCGTGGTTTATTAAGCATAAGTGCTTCAAATACGCTCCCATAACTGAACATAGCATTTAAAAGATACGTCGTCGGTGAAAATATTTTCAATTCGGACTTAGTCTCTGTAGGGAGAGGCTACCGAGAACCGCTACCGACGAAGACTTTCTGATTAATTTAAAAATCAACCGAAAGAGATAGAGCCGTGGTTTATTAAGCAAAACTGCTTCAAATCCGCTCCTATAACTCAATCTAACATATAAAAGGTACCTCGTCGGTGAAAATAATTACAGTTCGGACTTAGATTTTTTCCTACCCAGTGGCTACCGTGAAGAGACGCCGACGACGACTTTAGAAATTAGTTAAAAATCAACCGTAAGAGATAGAGCCGTGGTTTATTAAGCAAAAGTGCGTCAAATACGCTCCCATAACTGAACATAGCATTTAAAAGATACGTCGTCGGTGAAAATATTTTCAATTCGGACTTAGTCTCTGTAGGGAGAGGCTACCGAGAACCGCTACCGACGAAGACTTTCTGATTAATTTAAAAATCAACCGAAAGAGATAGAGCCGTGGTTTATTAAGCAAACGTGCTTCAAATACGTTCCTATAACTCAATCTAACATATAAAAGGTACCTCGTCGGTGAAAATAATTACAGTTCGGACTTAGATTTTTTCCTACCCAGTGGCTACCGTGAAGAGTCGCCGACGACGACTTTTAGAAATTATTTAAAAATCAACCGTAAGAGATAGAGCCGTGGTTTATTAAGCAAAAGTGCGTCAAATACGCTCCCATAACTGAACATAGCATTTAAAAGATACGTCGTCGGTGAAAATATTTTCAATTCGGACTTAGTCTCTGTAGGGAGAGGCTACCGAGAACCGCTACCGACGAAGACTTTCTGATTAATTTAAAAATCAACCGAAAGAGATAGAGCCGTGGTTTATTAAGCAAAAGTGCTTCAAATACGCTCCTATAACTCAATCTAACATATAAAAGGTACCTCGTCGGTGAAAATAATTACAGTTCGGACTTAGATTTTTTCCTACCCAGTGGCTACCGTGAAGAGTCGCCGACGACGACTTTAGAAATTATTTAAAAATCAACCGTAAGAGATAGAGCCGTGGTTTATTAAGCAAAAGTGCGTCAAATACGCTCCCATAACTGAACATAGCATTTAAAAGATACGTCGTCGGTGAAAATATTTTCAATTCGGACTTAGTCTCTGTAGGGAGAGGCTACCGAGAACCGCTACCGACGAAGACTTTCTGATTAATTTAAAAATCAACCGAAAGAGATAGAGCCGTGGTTTATTAAGCAAAAGTGCTTCAAATACGCTCCTATAACTCAATCTAACATATAAAAGGTACCTCGTCGGTGAAAATAATTACAGTTCGGACTTAGATTTTTTCCTACCCAGTGGCTACCGTGAAGAGACGCCGACGACGACTTTAGAAATTAGTTAAAAATCAACCGTAAGAGATAGAGCCGTGGTTTATTAAGCAAAAGTGCGTCAAATACGCTCCCATAACTGAACATAGCATTTAAAAGATACGTCGTCGGTGAAAATATTTTCAATTCGGACTTAGTCTCTGTAGGGAGAGGCTACCGAGAACCGCTACCGACGAAGACTTTCTGATTAATTTAAAAATCAACCGAAAGAGATAGAGCCGTGGTTTATTAAGCAAACGTGCTTCAAATACGCTCCTATAACTCAATCTAACATATAAAAGGTACCTCGTCGGTGAAAATAATTACAGTTCGGACTTAGATTTTTTCCTACCCAGTGGCTACCGTGAAGAGTCGCCGACGACGACTTTTAGAAATTATTTAAAAATCAACCGTAAGAGATAGAGCCGTGGTTTATTAAGCAAAAGTGCGTCAAATACGCTCCCATAACTGAACATAGCATTTAAAAGATACGTCGTCGGTGAAAATATTTTCAATTCGGACTTAGTCTCTGTAGGGAGAGGCTACCGAGAACCGCTACCGACGAAGACTTTCTGATTAATTTAAAAATCAACCGAAAGAGATAGAGCCGTGGTTTATTAAGCAAACGTGCTTCAAATACGTTCCTATAACTCAATCTAACATATAAAAGGTACCTCGTCGGTGAAAATAATTACAGTTCGGACTTAGATTTTTTCCTACCCAGTGGCTACCGTGAAGAGTCGCCGACGACGACTTTAGAAATTATTTAAAAATCAACCGTAAGAGATAGAGCCGTGGTTTATTAAGCAAAAGTGCGTCAAATACGCTCCCATAACTGAACATAGCATTTAAAAGATACGTCGTCGGTGAAAATATTTTCAATTCGGACTTAGTCTCTGTAGGGAGAGGCTACCGAGAACCGCTACCGACGAAGACTTTCTGATTAATTTAAAAATCAACCGAAAGAGATAGAGCCGTGGTTTATTAAGCAAAAGTGCTTCAAATACGCTCCTATAACTCAATCTAACATATAAAAGGTACCTCGTCGGTGAAAATAATTACAGTTCGGACTTAGATTTTTTCCTACCCAGTGGCTACCGTGAAGAGACGCCGACGACGACTTTAGAAATTAGTTAAAAATCAACCGTAAGAGATAGAGCCGTGGTTTATTAAGCAAAAGTGCGTCAAATACGCTCCCATAACTGAAAATAGCATTTAAAAGATACGTCGTCGGTGAAAATATTTTCAATTCGGACTTAGTCTCTGTAGGGAGAGGCTACCGAGAACCGCTACCGACGAAGACTTTCTGATTAATTTAAAAATCAACCGAAAGAGATAGAGCCGTGGTTTATTAAGCAAACGTGCTTCAAATACGTTCCTATAACTCAATCTAACATATAAAAGGTACCTCGTCGGTGAAAATAATTACAGTTCGGACTTAGATTTTTTCCTACCCAGTGGCTACCGTGAAGAGTCGCCGACGACGACTTTTAGAAATTATTTAAAAATCAACCGTAAGAGATAGAGCCGTGGTTTATTAAGCAAAAGTGCGTCAAATACGCTCCCATAACTGAACATAGCATTTAAAAGATACGTCGTCGGTGAAAATATTTTCAATTCGGACTTAGTCTCTGTAGGGAGAGGCTACCGAGAACCGCTACCGACGAAGACTTTCTGATTAATTTAAAAATCAACCGAAAGAGATAGAGCCGTGGTTTATTAAGCAAACGTGCTTCAAATACGTTCCTATAACTCAATCTAACATATAAAAGGTACCTCGTCGGTGAAAATAATTACAGTTCGGACTTAGATTTTTTCCTACCCAGTGGCTACCGTGAAGAGTCGCCGACGACGACTTTAGAAATTATTTAAAAATCAATCGTAAGAGATAGAGCCGTGGTTTATTAAGCAAAAGTGCGTCAAATACGCTCCCATAACTGAACATAGCATTTAAAAGATACGTCGTCGGTGAAAATATTTTCAATTCGGACTTAGTCTCTGTAGGGAGAGGCTACCGAGAACCGCTACCGACGAAGACTTTCTGATTAATTTAAAAATCAACCGAAAGAGATAGAGCCGTGGTTTATTAAGCAAAAGTGCTTCAAATACGCTCCTATAACTCAATCTAACATATAAAAGGTACCTCGTCGGTGAAAATAATTACAGTTCGGACTTAGATTTTTTCCTACCCAGTGGCTACCGTGAAGAGACGCCGACGACGACTTTAGAAATTAGTTAAAAATCAACCGTAAGAGATAGAGCCGTGGTTTATTAAGCAAAAGTGCGTCAAATACGCTCCCATAACTGAACATAGCATTTAAAAGATACGTCGTCGGTGAAAATATTTTCAATTCGGACTTAGATTTTTTCCTACCCAGTGGCTACCGTGAAGAGTCGCCGACGACGACTTTAGAAATTATTTAAAAATCAACCGGAAGAGATAGAGCCGTGGTTTATTAAGCAAAAGTGCGTCAAATACGCTCCCATAACTGAACATAGCATTTAAAAGATACGTCGTCGGTGAAAATATTTTCAATTCGGACTTAGTCTCTGTAGGGAGAGGCTACCGAGAACCGCTACCGACGAAGACTTTCTGATTAATTTAAAAATCAACCGAAAGAGATAGAGCCGTGGTTTATTAAGCAAACGTGCTTCAAATACGTTCCTATAACTCAATCTAACATATAAAAGGTACCTCGTCGGTGAAAATAATTACAGTTCGGACTTAGATTTTTTCCTACCCAGTGGCTACCGTGAAGAGTCGCCGACGACGACTTTAGAAATTATTTAAAAATCAATCGTAAGAGATAGAGCCGTGGTTTATTAAGCAAAAGTGCGTCAAATACGCTCCCATAACTGAACATAGCATTTAAAAGATACGTCGTCGGTGAAAATATTTTCAATTCGGACTTAGTCTCTGTAGGGAGAGGCTACCGAGAACCGCTACCGACGAAGACTTTCTGATTAATTTAAAAATCAACCGAAAGAGATAGAGCCGTGGTTTATTAAGCAAAAGTGCTTCAAATACGCTCCTATAACTCAATCTAACATATAAAAGGTACCTCGTCGGTGAAAATAATTACAGTTCGGACTTAGATTTTTTCCTACCCAGTGGCTACCGTGAAGAGACGCCGACGACGACTTTAGAAATTAGTTAAAAATCAACCGTAAGAGATAGAGCCGTGGTTTATTAAGCAAAAGTGCGTCAAATACGCTCCCATAACTGAACATAGCATTTAAAAGATACGTCGTCGGTGAAAATATTTTCAATTCGGACTTGGTCTCTGTAGGGAGAGGCTACCGAGAACCGCTACCGACGAAGACTTTCTGATTAATTTAAAAATCAACCGAAAGAGATAGAGCCGTGGTTTATTAAGCAAACGTGCTTCAAATACGTTCCTATAACTCAATCTAACATATAAAAGGTACCTCGTCGGTGAAACTAATTACAGTTCGGACTTAGATTTTTTCCTACCCAGTGGCTACCGTGAAGAGTCGCCGACGACGACTTTAGAAATTATTTAAAAATCAACCGTAAGAGATAGAGCCGTGGTTTATTAAGCAAAAGTGCGTCAAATACGCTCCCATAACTGAACATAGCATTTAAAAGATACGTCGTCGGTGAAAATATTTTCAATTCGGACTTAGTCTCTGTAGGGAGAGGCTACCGAGAACCGCTACCGACGAAGACTTTCTGATTAATTTAAAAATCAACCGAAAGAGATAGAGCCGTGGTTTATTAAGCAAAAGTGCTTCAAATACGCTCCTATAACTCAATCTAACATATAAAAGGTACCTCGTCGGTGAAAATAATTACAGTTCGGACTTAGATTTTTTCCTACCGAGTGGCTACCGTGAAGAGTCGCCGACGACGACTTTAGAAAGTATTTTAAAATCAACCGTAAGAGATAGAGCCGTGGTTTATTATGCAGAAGTGCGTCAAATACGCTCCCATAACTGAACATAGCATTTAAAAATACGTCGTCGGTGAAAATATTTTCAATTCGGACTTAGTCTCTGTAGGGAGAGGCTACCGAGAACCGCTACCGACGAAGACTTTCTGATTAATTTAAAAATCAACCGAAAGAGATAGAGCCGTGGTTTATTAAGCAAACGTGCTTCAAATACGTTCCTATAACTCAATCTAACATATAAAAGGTACCTCGTCGGTGAAAATAATTACAGTTCGGACTTAGATTTTTTCCTACCCAGTGGCTACCGTGAAGAGTCGCCGACGACGACTTTAGAAATTATTTAAAAATCAATCGTAAGAGATAGAGCCGTGGTTTATTAAGCAAAAGTGCGTCAAATACGCTCCCATAACTGAACATAGCATTTAAAAGATACGTCGTCGGTGAAAATATTTTCAATTCGGACTTAGTCTCTGTAGGGAGAGGCTACCGAGAACCGCTACCGACGAAGACTTTCTGATTAATTTAAAAATCAACCGAAAGAGATAGAGCCGTGGTTTATTAAGCAAAAGTGCTTCAAATACGCTCCTATAACTCAATCTAACATATAAAAGGTACCTCGTCGGTGAAAATAATTACAGTTCGGACTTAGATTTTTTCCTACCCAGTGGCTACCGTGAAGAGACGCCGACGACGACTTTAGAAATTAGTTAAAAATCAACCGTAAGAGATAGAGCCGTGGTTTATTAAGCAAAAGTGCGTCAAATACGCTCCCATAACTGAACATAGCATTTAAAAGATACGTCGTCGGTGAAAATATTTTCAATTCGGACTTAGTCTCTGTAGGGAGAGGCTACCGAGAACCGCTACCGACGAAGACTTTCTGATTAATTTAAAAATCAACCGAAAGAGATAGAGCCGTGGTTTATTAAGCAAACGTGCTTCAAATACGTTCCTATAACTCAATCTAACATATAAAAGGTACCTCGTCGGTGAAAATAATTACAGTTCGGACTTAGATTTTTTCCTACCCAGTGGCTACCGTGAAGAGACGCCGACGACGACTTTAGAAATTAGTTAAAAATCAACCGTAAGAGATAGAGCCGTGGTTTATTAAGCAAAAGTGCGTCAAATACGCTCCCATAACTGAACATAGCATTTAAAAGATACGTCGTCGGTGAAAATATTTTCAATTCGGACTTAGTCTCTGTAGGGAGAGGCTACCGAGAACCGCTACCGACGAAGACTTTCTGATTAATTTAAAAATCAACCGAAAGAGATAGAGCCGTGGTTTATTAAGCAAACGTGCTTCAAATACGTTCCTATAACTCAATCTAACATATAAAAGGTACCTCGTCGGTGAAAATAATTACAGTTCGGACTTAGATTTTTTCCTACCGAGTGGCTACCGTGAAGAGTCGCCGACGACGACTTTAGAAAGTATTTTAAAATCAACCGTAAGAGATAGAGCCGTGGTTTATTATGCAGAAGTGCGTCAAATACGCTCCCATAACTGAACATAGCATTTAAAAATACGTCGTCGGTGAAAATATTTTCAATTCGGACTTAGTCTCTGTAGGGAGAGGCTACCGAGAACCGCTACCGACGAAGACTTTCTGATTAATTTAAAAATCAACCGAAAGAGATAGAGCCGTGGTTTATTAAGCAAAAGTGCTTCAAATACGCTCCTATAACTCAATCTAACATATAAAAGGTACCTCGTCGGTGAAAATAATTACAGTTCGGACTTAGATTTTTTCCTACCCAGTGGCTACCGTGAAGAGACGCCGACGACGACTTTAGAAATTAGTTAAAAATCAACCGTAAGAGATAGAGCCGTGGTTTATTAAGCAAAAGTGCGTCAAATACGCTCCCATAACTGAACATAGCATTTAAAAGATACGTCGTCGGTGAAAATATTTTCAATTCGGACTTAGTCTCTGTAGGGAGAGGCTACCGAGAACCGCTACCGACGAAGACTTTCTGATTAATTTAAAAATCAACCGAAAGAGATAGAGCCGTGGTTTATTAAGCAAAAGTGCTTCAAATACGCTCCTATAACTCAATCTAACATATAAAAGGTACCTCGTCGGTGAAAATAATTACAGTTCGGACTTAGATTTTTTCCTACCGAGTGGCTACCGTGAAGAGTCGCCGACGACGACTTTAGAAAGTATTTTAAAATCAACCGTAAGAGATAGAGCCGTGGTTTATTATGCAAAAGTGCGTCAAATACGCTCCCATAACTGATCATAACATTTAAAAGATACGTCGTCAGTGAAAATATTTTCAATTCGGACTTAGTCTCTGTAGGGAGAGGCTACCGAGAACCGCTACCGACGAAGAATTTCTGATTAATTTAAAAATCAACCGAAAGAGATAGAACCGTTGTTTATTAAGCAAAAGTGCTTCAAATACGCTCCTATAACTCAATCTAACATATAAAAGGTACCTCGTCGGTGAAAATAATTACAGTTCCGACTTAGATTTTTTCCTACCGAGTGGCTACCGTGAAGAGTCGCCGACGACGACTTTAGAAAGTATTTTAAAATCAACCGTAAGAGATAGAGCCGTGGTTTATTAAGCAAAAGTGCGTCAAATACGCTCCCATAACTGAACATAACATTTAAAAGATACGTCGTCGGTGAAAATATTTTCAATTCGGACTTAGTCTCTGTAGGGAGAGGCTACCGAGAACCGCTACCGACGAAGACTTTCTGATTAATTTAAAAATCAACCGAAAGAGATAGAGCCGTGGTTTATTAAGCAAAAGTGCTTCAAATACGCTCCTATAACTCAATCTAACATATAAAAGGTACCTCGTCGGTGAAAATAATTACAGTTCGGACTTAGATTTTTTCCTACCGAGTGGCTACCGTGAAGAGTCGCCGACGACGACTTTAGAAAGTATTTTAAAATCAACCGTAAGAGATAGAGCCGTGGTTTATTATGCAAAACTGCGTCAAATAGGCTCCCATAACTGATCATAACATTTAAAAGATACGTCGTCGGTGAAAATATTTTCAATTCGGACTTAGTCTCTGTAGGGAGAGGCTACCGAGAACCGCTACCGACGAAGACTTTCTGATTAATTTAAAAATCAACGGAAAGAGATAGAGCCGTGGTTTATTAAGCAAACGTGCTTCAAATACGTTCCTATAACTCAATCTAACATATAAAAGGTACCTCGTCGGTGAAAATAATTACAGTTCGGACTTAGATTTTTTCCTACCGAGTGGCTACCGTGAAGAGTCGCCGACGACGACTTTAGAAAGTATTTTAAAATCAACCGTAAGAGATAGAGCCGTGGTTTATTATGCAAAACTGCGTCAAATAGGCTCCCATAACTGATCATAACATTTAAAAGATACATCGTCAGTGAAAATATTTTCAATTCGGACTTAGTCTCTGTAGGGAGAGGCTACCGAGAACCGCTACCGACGAAGACTTTCTGATTAATTTAAAAATCAACCGAAAGAGATAAAGCCGTGGTTTATTAAGCAAACGTGCTTCAAATACGTTCCTATAACTCAATCTAACATATAAAAGGTACCTCGTCGGTGAAAATAATTACAGTTCGGACTTAGATTTTTTCCTACCGAGTGGCTACCGTGAAGAGTCGCCGACGACGACTTTAGAAAGTATTTTAAAATCAACCGTAAGAGATAGAGCCGTGGTTTATTATGCAAAAGTGCGTCAAATACGCTCCCATAACTGATCATAACATTTAAAAGATACGTCGTCGGTGAAAATATTTTCAATTCGGACTTAGTCTCTGTAGGGAGAGGCTACCGAGAACCGCTACCGACGACGACTTTCTGATTAATTTAAAAATCAACCGTAAGAGATAGAGCCGTGGTTTATTAAGCAAAAGTGCTTCAAATACGCTCCCATAACTCAATCTAACATTTGAAAGGTACCTCGTCGGTGAAAATAATTTCAGTTCGGACTTAGATTTTTTCCTACCGAGTGGCTACCACGAAGAGTCGCCCA
The DNA here is from genome assembly GCA_910591585.2 of Nysson spinosus. Lineage (NCBI taxonomy): Eukaryota > Metazoa > Arthropoda > Insecta > Hymenoptera > Crabronidae > Nysson > Nysson spinosus. Next base: position 232,758 of record CAJUYC020000086.1, read on the forward strand.
CGACGACTTTAGAAATTATTTAAAAATCAACCGTAAGAGATAGAGCCGTGGTTTATTATGCAAAAGTGCGTCAAATAGGCTCCCATAACTGATCATAACATTTAAAAGATACGTCGTCAGTGAAAATATTTTCAATTCGGACTTAGTCTCTGTAGGGAGAGGCTACCGAGAACCGCTACCGACGAAGACTTTCTGATTAATTTAAAAATCAACCGAAAGAGATAGAGCCGTGGTTTATTAAGCAAACCTGCTTCAAATACGCTCCTATAACTCAATCTAACATTTAAAAGGTACCTCGTCGGTGAAAATAATTTCAGTTCGGACTTAGATTTTTTCCTACCGAGTGGCTACCGTGAAGAGTCGCCGACGACGACTTTAGAAATTATTTTAAAATCAACCGTAAGAGATAGAGCCGTGGTTTATTATGCAAAAGTGCGTCAAATACGCTCCCATAACTGATCATGACATTTAAAAGATACGTCGTCAGTGAAAATATTTTCAATTCGGACTTAGTCTCTGTAGGGAGAGGCTACCGAGAACCGCTACCGACGAAGACTTTCTGATTAATTTAAAAATCAACCGAAAGAGATAGAGCCGTGGTTTATTAAGCAAAAGTGCTTCAAATACGCTCCTATAACTCAGTCTAACATTTAAAAGGTACCTCGTCGGTGAAAATAATTACAGTTCGGACTTAGATTTTTTCCTACCCAGTGGCTACCGGGAAGAGTCGCCGACGACGACTTTAGAAAGTATTTTAAAATCAACCGTAAGAGATAGAGCCGTGGTTTATTAAGCAAAAGTGCGTCAAATACGCTCCCATAACTGAACATAACATTTAAAAGATACGTCGTCGGTGAAAATATTTTCAATTCGGACTTAGTCTCTGTAGGGAGAGGCTACCGAGAACCGCTACCGACGAAGACTTTCTGATTAATTTAAAAATCAACCGAAAGAGATAGAGCCGTGGTTTATTAAGCAAAAGTGCTTCAAATACGCTCCTATAACTCAATCTAACATATAAAAGGTACCTCGTCGGTGAAAATAATTACAGTTCGGACTTAGATTTTTTCCTACCGAGTGGCTACCGTGAAGAGTCGCCGACGACGACTTTAGAAAGTATTTTAAAATCAACCGTAAGAGATAGAGCCGTGGTTTATTATGCAAAACTGCGTCAAATAGGCTCCCATAACTGATCATAACATTTAAAAGATACGTCGTCGGTGAAAATATTTTCAATTCGGACTTAGTCTCTGTAGGGAGAGGCTACCGAGAACCGCTACCGACGAAGACTTTCTGATTAATTTAAAAATCAACCGAAAGAGATAGAGCCGTGGTTTATTAAGCAAACCTGCTTCAAATACGCTCCTATAACTCAATCTAACATTTAAAAGGTACCTCGTCGGTGAAAATAATTTCAGTTCGGACTTAGATTTTTTCCTACCGAGTGGCTACCGTGAAGAGTCGCCGACGACGACTTTAGAAATTATTTTAAAATCAACCGTAAGAGATAGAGCCATGGTTTATTATGCAAAAGTGCGTCAAATACGTTCCCATAACTGAACATAACATTTAAAAGATACGTCGTCAGTGAAAATATTTTCAATTCGGACTTAGTCTCTGTAGGGAGAGGCTACCGAGAACCGCTACCGACGAAGACTTTCTGATTAATATAAAAATCAACTGAAAGAGATAGAGCCGTGGTTTATTAAGCAAAAGTGCTTCAAATACGCTCCTATAACTCAGTCTAACATTTAAAAGGTACCTCGTCGGTGAAAATAATTACAGTTCGGACTTAGATTTTTTCCTACCCAGTGGCTACCGTGAAGAGTCGCCGACGACGACTTTAGAAATTATTTAAAAATCAACCGTAAGAGATAGAGCCGTGGTTTATAAAGCAAAAGTGCGTCAAATACGCTCCCATAACTGAACATAACATTTAAAAGATACGTCGTCGGTGAAAATATTTTCAATTCGGACTTAGTCTCTGTAGGGAGAGGCTACCGAGAACCGCTACCGACGAAGACTTTCTGATTAATTTAAAAATCAACCGAAAGAGATAGAGCCGTGGTTTATTAAGCAAACCTGCTTCAAATACGCTCCTATAACTCAATCTAACATTTAAAAGGTACCTCGTCGGTGAAAATAATTTCAGTTCGGACTTAGATTTTTTCCTACCGCGTGGCTACCGTGAAGAGTCGCCGACGACGACTTTAGAAATTATTTTAAAATCAACCGTAAGAGATAGAGCCATGGTTTATTATGCAAAAGTGCGTCAAATACGTTCCCATAACTGAACATAACATTTAAAAGATACGTCGTCAGTGAAAATATTTTCAATTCGGACTTAGTCTCTGTAGGGAGAGGCTACCGAGAACCGCTACCGACGAAGACTTTCTGATTAATATAAAAATCAACTGAAAGAGATAGAGCCGTGGTTTATTAAGCAAAAGTGCTTCAAATACGCTCCTATAACTCAGTCTAACATTTAAAAGGTACCTCGTCGGTGAAAATAATTACAGTTCGGACTTAGATTTTTTCCTACGCAGTGGCTACCGTGAAGAGTCGCCGACGACGACTTTAGAAATTATTTAAAAATCAACCGTAAGAGATAGAGCCGTGGTTTATAAAGCAAAAGTGCGTCAAATACGCTCCCATAACTGAACATAACATTTAAAAGATACGTCGTCGGTGAAAATATTTTCAATTCGGACTTAGTCTCTGTAGGGAGAGGCTACCGAGAACCGCTACCGACGAAGACTTTCTGATTAATTTAAAAATCAACCGAAAGAGATAGAGCCGTGGTTTATTAAGCAAACGTGCTTCAAAGACGCTCCTATAACTCAATCTAACATATAAAAGGTACCTCGTCGGTGAAAATAATTACAGTTCGGACTTAGATTTTTTCCTACCGAGTGGCTACCGTGAAGAGTCGCCGACGACGACTTTAGAAAGTATTTTAAAATCAACTGTAAGAGATAGAGCCGTGGTTTATTATGCAAAAGTGCGTCAAATACGCTCCCATAACTGATCATGACATTTAAAAGATACGTCGTCAGTGAAAATATTTTCAATTCGGACTTAGTCTCTGTACGGAGAGGCTACCGAGAACCGCTACCGACGAAGACTTTCTGATTAATTTAAAAATCAACCGAAAGAGATAGAGCCGTGGTTTATTAAGCAAAAGTGCTTCAAATACGCTCCTATAACTCAGTCTAACATATAAAAGGTACCTCGTCGGTGAAAATAATTACAGTTCGGACTTAGATTTTTTCCTACCCAGTGGCTACCGTGAAGAGTCGCCGACGACGACTTTAGAAATTATTTAAAAATCAACCGTAAGAGATAGAGCCGTGGTTTATTAAGCAAAAGTGCGTCAAATACGCTCCCATAACTGAACATAACATTTAAAAGATACGTCGTCGGTGAAAATATTTTCAATTCGGACTTAGTCTCTGTAGGGAGAGGCTACCGAGAACCGCTACCGACGAAGACTTTCTGATTAATTTAAAAATCAACCGAAAGAGATAGAGCCGTGGTTGATTAAGCAAAAGTGCTTCAAATACGCTCCTATAACTCAATCTAACATATAAAAGGTACCTCGTCGGTGAAAATAATAACAGTTCGGACTTAGATTTTTTCCTACCGAGTGGCTACCGTGAAGAGTCGCCGACGACGACTTTAGAAAGTATTTTAAAATCAACCGTAAGAGATAGAGCCGTGGTTTATTATGCAAAAGTGCGTCATATAGGCTCCCATAACTGATCATAACATTTAAAAGATACGTCGTCAGTGAAAATATTTTCAATTCGGACTTAGTCTCTGTAGGGAGAGGCTACCGCGAACCGCTACCGACGAAGACTTTCTGATTAATTTAAAAATCAACCGAAAGAGATAGAACCGTGGTTTATTAAGCAAACCTGCTTCAAATACGCTCCTATAACTCAATCTAACATATAAAAGGTACCTCGTCGGTGAAAATAATTACAGTTCGGACTTAGATTTTTTCCTACCGAGTGGCTACCGTGAAGAGTCGCCGACGACGACTTTAGAAATTATTTAAAAATCAACCGTAAGAGATAGAGCCGTGGTTTATAAAGCAAAAGTGCGTCAAATACGCTCCCATAACTGAACATAACATTTAAAAGATACGTCGTCGGTGAAAATATTTTCAATTCGGACTTAGTCTCTGTAGGGAGAGGCTACCGAGAACCGCTACCGACGAAGACTTTCTGATTAATTTAAAAATCAACCGAAAGAGATAGAGCCGTGGTTTATTAAGCAAACGTGCTTCAAAGACGCTCCTATAACTCAATCTAACATATAAAAGGTACCTCGTCGGTGAAAATAATTACAGTTCGGACTTAGATTTTTTCCTACCGAGTGGCTACCGTGAAGAGTCGCCGACGACGACTTTAGAAAGTATTTTAAAATCAACTGTAAGAGATAGAGCCGTGGTTTATTATGCAAAAGTGCGTCAAATACGCTCCCATAACTGATCATGACATTTAAAAGATACGTCGTCAGTGAAAATATTTTCAATTCGGACTTAGTCTCTGTAGGGAGAGGCTACCGAGAACCGCTACCGACGAAGACTTTCTGATTAATTTAAAAATCAACCGAAAGAGATAGAGCCGTGGTTTATTAAGCAAAAGTGCTTCAAATACGCTCCTATAACTCAGTCTAACATTTAAAAGGTACCTCGTCGGTGAAAATAATTACAGTTCGGACTTAGATTTTTTCCTACCCAGTGGCTACCGTGAAGAGTCGCCGACGACGACTTTAGAAATTATTTAAAAATCAACCGTAAGAGATAGAGCCGTGGTTTATTATGCAAAAGTGCGTCAAATACGCTCCCATAACTGATCATGACATTTAAAAGATACGTCGTCAGTGAAAATATTTTCAATTCGGACTTAGTCTCTGTAGGGAGAGGCTACCGAGAACCGCTACCGACGAAGACTTTCTGATTAATTTAAAAATCAACCGAAAGAGATAGAGCCGTGGTTTATTAAGCAAAAGTGCTTCAAATACGCTCCTATAACTCAGTCTAACATTTAAAAGGTACCTCGTCGGTGAAAATAATTACAGTTCGGACTTAGATTTTTTCCTACCCAGTGGCTACCGTGAAGAGTCGCCGACGACGACTTTAGAAAGTATTTTAAAATCAACCGTAAGAGATAGAGCCGTGGTTTATTAAGCAAAAGTGCGTCAAATACGCTCCCATAACTGAACATAACATTTAAAAGATACGTCGTCGGTGAAAATATTTTCAATTCGGACTTAGTCTCTGTAGGGAGAGGCTACCGAGAACCGCTACCGACGAAGACTTTCTGATTAATTTAAAAATCAACCGAAAGAGATAGAGCCGTGGTTTATTAAGCAAAAGTGCTTCAAATACGCTCCTATAACTCAATCTAACATATAAAAGGTACCTCGTCGGTGAAAATAATTACAGTTCGGACTTAGATTTTTTCCTACCGAGTGGCTACCGTGAAGAGTCGCCGACGACGACTTTAGAAAGTATTTTAAAATCAACCGTAAGAGATAGAGCCGTGGTTTATTATGCAAAACTGCGTCAAATAGGCTCCCATAACTGATCATAACATTTAAAAGATACGTCGTCGGTGAAAATATTTTCAATTCGGACTTAGTCTCTGTAGGGAGAGGCTACCGAGAACCGCTACCGACGAAGACTTTCTGATTAATTTAAAAATCAACGGAAAGAGATAGAGCCGTGGTTTATTAAGCAAACGTGCTTCAAATACGTTCCTATAACTCAATCTAACATATAAAAGGTACCTCGTCGGTGAAAATAATTACAGTTCGGACTTAGATTTTTTCCTACCGAGTGGCTACCGTGAAGAGTCGCCGACGACGACTTTAGAAAGTATTTTAAAATCAACCGTAAGAGATAGAGCCGTGGTTTATTATGCAAAACTGCGTCAAATAGGCTCCCATAACTGATCATAACATTTAAAAGATACGTCGTCAGTGAAAATATTTTCAATTCGGACTTAGTCTCTGTAGGGAGAGGCTACCGAGAACCGCTACCGACGAAGACTTTCTGATTAATTTAAAAATCAACCGAAAGAGATAGAGCCGTGGTTTATTAAGCAAACGTGCTTCAAATACGTTCCTATAACTCAATCTAACATATAAAAGGTACCTCGTCGGTGAAAATAATTACAGTTCGGACTTAGATTTTTTCCTACCGAGTGGCTACCGTGAAGAGTCGCCGACGACGACTTTAGAAAGTATTTTAAAATCAACCGTAAGAGATAGAGCCGTGGTTTATTATGCAAAAGTGCGTCAAATAGGCTCCCATAACTGATCATAACATTTAAAAGATACGTCGTCAGTGAAAATATTTTCAATTCGGACTTAGTCTCTGTAGGGAGAGGCTACCGAGAACCGCTACCGACGAAGACTTTCTGATTAATTTAAAAATCAACCGAAAGAGATAGAGCCGTGGTTTATTAAGCAAACCTGCTTCAAATACGCTCCTATAACTCAATCTAACATTTAAAAGGTACCTCGTCGGTGAAAATAATTTCAGTTCGGACTTAGATTTTTTCCTACCGAGTGGCTACCGTGAAGAGTCGCCGACGACGACTTTAGAAATTATTTTAAAATCAACCGTAAGAGATAGAGCCATGGTTTATTATGCAAAAGTGCGTCAAATACGTTCCCATAACTGAACATAACATTTAAAAGATACGTCGTCAGTGAAAATATTTTCAATTCGGACTTAGTCTCTGTAGGGAGAGGCTACCGAGAACCGCTACCGACGAAGACTTTCTGATTAATATAAAAATCAACTGAAAGAGATAGAGCCGTGGTTTATTAAGCAAAAGTGCTTCAAATACGCTCCTATAACTCAGTCTAACATTTAAAAGGTACCTCGTCGGTGAAAATAATTACAGTTCGGACTTAGATTTTTTCCTACCCAGTGGCTACCGTGAAGAGTCGCCGACGACGACTTTAGAAATTATTTAAAAATCAACCGTAAGAGATAGAGCCGTGGTTTATAAAGCAAAAGTGCGTCAAATACGCTCCCATAACTGAACATAACATTTAAAAGATACGTCGTCGGTGAAAATATTTTCAATTCGGACTTAGTCTCTGTAGGGAGAGGCTACCGAGAACCGCTACCGACGAAGACTTTCTGATTAATTTAAAAATCAACCGAAAGAGATAGAGCCGTGGTTTATTAAGCAAACCTGCTTCAAATACGCTCCTATAACTCAATCTAACATTTAAAAGGTACCTCGTCGGTGAAAATAATTTCAGTTCGGACTTAGATTTTTTCCTACCGAGTGGCTACCGTGAAGAGTCGCCGACGACGACTTTAGAAATTATTTTAAAATCAACCGTAAGAGATAGAGCCATGGTTTATTATGCAAAAGTGCGTCAAATACGTTCCCATAACTGAACATAACATTTAAAAGATACGTCGTCAGTGAAAATATTTTCAATTCGGACTTAGTCTCTGTAGGGAGAGGCTACCGAGAACCGCTACCGACGAAGACTTTCTGATTAATATAAAAATCAACTGAAAGAGATAGAGCCGTGGTTTATTAAGCAAAAGTGCTTCAAATACGCTCCTATAACTCAGTCTAACATTTAAAAGGTACCTCGTCGGTGAAAATAATTACAGTTCGGACTTAGATTTTTTCCTACCCAGTGGCTACCGTGAAGAGTCGCCGACGACGACTTTAGAAATTATTTAAAAATCAACCGTAAGAGATAGAGCCGTGGTTTATAAAGCAAAAGTGCGTCAAATACGCTCCCATAACTGAACATAACATTTAAAAGATACGTCGTCGGTGAAAATATTTTCAATTCGGACTTAGTCTCTGTAGGGAGAGGCTACCGAGAACCGCTACCGACGAAGACTTTCTGATTAATTTAAAAATCAACCGAAAGAGATAGAGCCGTGGTTTATTAAGCAAACGTGCTTCAAAGACGCTCCTATAACTCAATCTAACATATAAAAGGTACCTCGTCGGTGAAAATAATTACAGTTCGGACTTAGATTTTTTCCTACCGAGTGGCTACCGTGAAGAGTCGCCGACGACGACTTTAGAAAGTATTTTAAAATCAACTGTAAGAGATAGAGCCGTGGTTTATTATGCAAAAGTGCGTCAAATACGCTCCCATAACTGATCATGACATTTAAAAGATACGTCGTCAGTGAAAATATTTTCAATTCGGACTTAGTCTCTGTAGGGAGAGGCTACCGAGAACCGCTACCGACGAAGACTTTCTGATTAATTTAAAAATCAACCGAAAGAGATAGAGCCGTGGTTTATTAAGCAAAAGTGCTTCAAATACGCTCCTATAACTCAGTCTAACATTTAAAAGGTACCTCGTCGGTGAAAATAATTACAGTTCGGACTTAGATTTTTTCCTACCCAGTGGCTACCGTGAAGAGTCGCCGACGACGACTTTAGAAATTATTTAAAAATCAACCGTAAGAGATAGAGCCGTGGTTTATTAAGCAAAAGTGCGTCAAATACGCTCCCATAACTGAACATAACATTTAAAAGATACGTCGTCGGTGAAAATATTTTCAATTCGGACTTAGTCTCTGTAGGGAGAGGCTACCGAGAACCGCTACCGACGAAGACTTTCTGATTAATTTAAAAATCAACCGAAAGAGATAGAGCCGTGGTTTATTAAGCAAAAGTGCTTCAAATACGCTCCTATAACTCAATCTAACATATAAAAGGTACCTCGTCGGTGAAAATAATAACAGTTCGGACTTAGATTTTTTCCTACCGAGTGGCTACCGTGAAGAGTCGCCGACGACGACTTTAGAAAGTATTTTAAAATCAACCGTAAGAGATAGAGCCGTGGTTTATTATGCAAAAGTGCGTCATATAGGCTCCCATAACTGATCATAACATTTAAAAGATACGTCGTCAGTGAAAATATTTTCAATTCGGACTTAGTCTCTGTAGGGAGAGGCTACCGCGAACCGCTACCGACGAAGACTTTCTGATTAATTTAAAAATCAACCGAAAGAGATAGAACCGTGGTTTATTAAGCAAACCTGCTTCAAATACGCTCCTATAACTCAATCTAACATATAAAAGGTACCTCGTCGGTGAAAATAATTACAGTTCGGACTTAGATTTTTTCCTACCGAGTGGCTACCGTGAAGAGTCGCCGACGACGACTTTAGAAAGTATTTTAAAATCAACCGTAAGAGATAGAGCCGTGGTTTATTATGCAAAAGTGCGTCAAATACGCTCCCATAACTGATCATGACATTTAAAAGATACGTCGTCAGTGAAAATATTTTCAATTCGGACTTAGTCTCTGTAGGGAGAGGCTACCGAGAACCGCTACCGACGAAGACTTTCTGATTAATTTAAAAATCAACCGAAACAGATAGAGCCGTGGTTTATTAAGCAAAAGTGCTTCAAATACGCTCCTATAACTCAGTCTAACATTTAAAAGGTACCTCGTCGGTGAAAATAATTACAGTTCGGACTTAGATTTTTTCCTACCCAGTGGCTACCGTGAAGAGTCGCCGACGACGACTTTAGAAAGTATTTTAAAATCAACCGTAAGAGATAGAGCCGTGGGTTATTATGCAAAAGTGCGTCAAATACGCTCCCATAACTGATCATGACATTTAAAAGATACGTCGTCAGTGAAAATATTTTCAATTCGGACTTAGTCTCTGTAGGGAGAGGCTACCGAGAACCGCTACCGACAAAGAATTTCTGATTAATTTAAAAATCAACCGAAAGAGATAGAGCCGTGGTTTATTAAGCAAAAGTGCTTCAAATACGCTCCTATAACTCAATCTAACATATAAAAGGTACCTCGTCGGTGAAAATAATTACAGTTTGGACTTAGATTTTTTCCTACCGAGTGGCTACCGTGAAGAGTCGCCGACGACGACTTTAGAAAGTATTTTAAAATCAACCGTAAGAGATAGAGCCGTGGTTTATTATGCAAAAGTGCGTCAAATACGCTCCCATAATTGATCATAACATTTAAAAGATACGTCGTCGGTGAAAATATTTTCAATTCGGACTTAGTCTCTGTAGGGAGAGGCTACCGCGAACCGCTACCGACGAAGACTTTCTGATTAATTTAAAAATCAACCGAAAGAGATAGAGCCGTGGTTTATTAAGCAAAAGTGCTTCAAATACGCTCCTATAACTCAATCTAACATATAAGAGGTACCTCGTCGGTGAAAATAATTACAGTTCGGACTTAGATTTTTTCCTACTGAGTAGCTACCCTGAAGAGTCGCCGACGACGACTTTGGAAATTATTTAAAAACCAACCGTAAGAGATAGAGCCGTGGTTTATTAAGCAAAAGTGCGTCAAATAGGCTCCCATAACTGAACATAACATTTAAAAGATACGTCGTCAGTGAAAATATTTTCAATTCGGACTTAGTCTCTGTAGGGAGAGGCTACCGAGAACCGCTACCGACGAAGACTTTCTGATTAATATAAAAATCAACTGAAAGAGATAGAGCCGTGGTTTATTAAGCAAAAGTGCGTCAAATACGCTCCCACAACTGAACATAACATTTAAAAGATACGTCGTCGGTGAAAATATTTTCAATTCGGACTTAGATTTTTTCCTACCGAGTGGCTACCGTGAAGAGTCGCCGACGACGACTTTGGAAATTATTTAAAAATCAACCGTAAGAGATAGAGCCGTGGTTTATTAAGCAAAAGTGCGTCAAATACGCTCCCATAACTGAACATAACATTTAAAAGATACGTCGTCAGTGAAAATATTTTCAATTCGGACTTAGTCTCTGTAGGGAGAGGCTACCGAGAACCGCTACCGACAAAGAATTTCTGATTAATTTAAAAATCAACCGAAAGAGATAGAGCCGTGGTTTATTAAGCAAAAGTGCTTCAAATACGCTCCTATAACTCAATCTAACATATAAAAGGTACCTCGTCGGTGAAAATAATTTCAGTTCGGACTTAGATTTTTTCCTACCCAGTGGCTACCGTGAAGAGTCGCCGACGACGACTTTAGAAATGATTTAAAAATCAACCGTAAGAGAGAGAGCCGTGGTTTATTATGCAAAAGTGCGTCAAATACGCTCCCATAACTGATCATAACATTTAAAAGATACGTCGTCAGTGAAAATATTTTCAATTCGGACTTAGTCTCTGTAGGGAGAGGCTACCGAGAACCGCTACCGACGAAGACTTTCTGATTAATTTAAAAATCAACCGAAAGAGATAGAGCCGTGGTTTATTAAGCAAACGTGCTTCAAATACGTTCCTATAACTCAATCTAACATATAAAAGGTACCTCGTCGGTGAAAATAATTACAGTTCGGACTTAGATTTTTTCCTACCCAGTGGCTACCGTGAAGAGTCGCCGACGACGACTTTAGAAATTATTTAAAAATCAATCGAAAGAGATAGAGCCGTGGTTTATTAAGCAAAAGTGCTTCAAATACGCTCCTATAACTCAATCTAACATATAAAAGGTACCTCGTCGGTGAAAATAATTACAGTTCGGACTTAGATTTTTTCCTACCGAGTGGCTACCGTGAAGAGTCGCCGACGACGACTTTAGAAAGTATTTTAAAATCAACCGTAAGAGATAGAGCCGTGGTTTATTATGCAGAAGTGCGTCAAATACGCTCCCATAACTGAACATAGCATTTAAAAATACGTCGTCGGTGAAAATATTTTCAATTCGGACTTAGTCTCTGTAGGGAGAGGCTACCGAGAACCGCTACCGACGAAGACTTTCTGATTAATTTAAAAATCAACCGAAAGAGATAGAGCCGTGGTTTATTAAGCAAACGTGCTTCAAATACGTTCCTATAACTCAATCTAACATATAAAAGGTACCTCGTCGGTGAAAATAATTACAGTTCGGACTTAGATTTTTTCCTACCCAGTGGCTACCGTGAAGAGTCGCCGACGACGACTTTAGAAATTATTTAAAAATCAATCGTAAGAGATAGAGCCGTGGTTTATTAAGCAAAAGTGCGTCAAATACGCTCCCATAACTGAACATAGCATTTAAAAGATACGTCGTCGGTGAAAATATTTTCAATTCGGACTTAGTCTCTGTAGGGAGAGGCTACCGAGAACCGCTACCGACGAAGACTTTCTGATTAATTTAAAAATCAACCGAAAGAGATAGAGCCGTGGTTTATTAAGCAAAAGTGCTTCAAATACGCTCCTATAACTCAATCTAACATATAAAAGGTACCTCGTCGGTGAAAATAATTACAGTTCGGACTTAGATTTTTTCCTACCCAGTGGCTACCGTGAAGAGACGCCGACGACGACTTTAGAAATTAGTTAAAAATCAACCGTAAGAGATAGAGCCGTGGTTTATTAAGCAAAAGTGCGTCAAATACGCTCCCATAACTGAACATAGCATTTAAAAGATACGTCGTCGGTGAAAATATTTTCAATTCGGACTTAGTCTCTGTAGGGAGAGGCTACCGAGAACCGCTACCGACGAAGACTTTCTGATTAATTTAAAAATCAACCGAAAGAGATAGAGCCGTGGTTTATTAAGCAAACGTGCTTCAAATACGTTCCTATAACTCAATCTAACATATAAAAGGTACCTCGTCGGTGAAAATAATTACAGTTCGGACTTAGATTTTTTCCTACCCAGTGGCTACCGTGAAGAGACGCCGACGACGACTTTAGAAATTAGTTAAAAATCAACCGTAAGAGATAGAGCCGTGGTTTATTAAGCAAAAGTGCGTCAAATACGCTCCCATAACTGAACATAGCATTTAAAAGATACGTCGTCGGTGAAAATATTTTCAATTCGGACTTAGTCTCTGTAGGGAGAGGCTACCGAGAACCGCTACCGACGAAGACTTTCTGATTAATTTAAAAATCAACCGAAAGAGATAGAGCCGTGGTTTATTAAGCAAACGTGCTTCAAATACGTTCCTATAACTCAATCTAACATATAAAAGGTACCTCGTCGGTGAAAATAATTACAGTTCGGACTTAGATTTTTTCCTACCGAGTGGCTACCGTGAAGAGTCGCCGACGACGACTTTAGAAAGTATTTTAAAATCAACCGTAAGAGATAGAGCCGTGGTTTATTATGCAGAAGTGCGTCAAATACGCTCCCATAACTGAACATAGCATTTAAAAATACGTCGTCGGTGAAAATATTTTCAATTCGGACTTAGTCTCTGTAGGGAGAGGCTACCGAGAACCGCTACCGACGAAGACTTTCTGATTAATTTAAAAATCAACCGAAAGAGATAGAGCCGTGGTTTATTAAGCAAACCTGCTTCAAATACGCTCCTATAACTCAATCTAACATATAAAAGGTACCTCGTCGGTGAAAATAATTACAGTTCGGACTTAGATTTTTTCCTACCGAGTGGCTACCGTGAAGAGTCGCCGACGACGACTTTAGAAAGTATTTTAAAATCAACCGTAAGAGATAGAGCCGTGGTTTATTATGCAAAAGTGCGTCATATAGGCTCCCATAACTGATCATAACATTTAAAAGATACGTCGTCAGTGAAAATATTTTCAATTCGGACTTAGTCTCTGTAGGGAGAGGCTACCGCGAACCGCTACCGACGAAGACTTTCTGATTAATTTAAAAATCAACCGAAAGAGATAGAACCGTGGTTTATTAAGCAAACCTGCTTCAAATACGCTCCTATAACTCAATCTAACATATAAAAGGTACCTCGTCGGTGAAAATAATTACAGTTCGGACTTAGATTTTTTCCTACCGAGTGGCTACCGTGAAGAGTCGCCGACGACGACTTTAGAAAGTATTTTAAAATCAACCGTAAGAGATAGAGCCGTGGTTTATTATGCAAAAGTGCGTCAAATACGCTCCCATAACTGATCATGACATTTAAAAGATACGTCGTCAGTGAAAATATTTTCAATTCGGACTTAGTCTCTGTAGGGAGAGGCTACCGAGAACCGCTACCGACGAAGACTTTCTGATTAATTTAAAAATCAACCGAAAGAGATAGAGCCGTGGTTTATTAAGCAAAAGTGCTTCAAATACGCTCCTATAACTCAGTCTAACATTTAAAAGGTACCTCGTCGGTGAAAATAATTACAGTTCGGACTTAGATTTTTTCCTACCCAGTGGCTACCGTGAAGAGTCGCCGACGACGACTTTAGAAAGTATTTTAAAATCAACCGTAAGAGATAGAGCCGTGGGTTATTATGCAAAAGTGCGTCAAATACGCTCCCATAACTGATCATGACATTTAAAAGATACGTCGTCAGTGAAAATATTTTCAATTCGGACTTAGTCTCTGTAGGGAGAGGCTACCGAGAACCGCTACCGACAAAGAATTTCTGATTAATTTAAAAATCAACCGAAAGAGATAGAGCCGTGGTTTATTAAGCAAAAGTGCTTCAAATACGCTCCTATAACTCAATCTAACATATAAAAGGTACCTCGTCGGTGAAAATAATTACAGTTTGGACTTAGATTTTTTCCTACCGAGTGGCTACCGTGAAGAGTCGCCGACGACGACTTTAGAAAGTATTTTAAAATCAACCGTAAGAGATAGAGCCGTGGTTTATTATGCAAAAGTGCGTCAAATACGCTCCCATAATTGATCATAACATTTAAAAGATACGTCGTCGGTGAAAATATTTTCAATTCGGACTTAGTCTCTGTAGGGAGAGGCTACCGCGAACCGCTACCGACGAAGACTTTCTGATTAATTTAAAAATCAACCGAAAGAGATAGAGCCGTGGTTTATTAAGCAAAAGTGCTTCAAATACGCTCCTATAACTCAATCTAACATATAAGAGGTACCTCGTCGGTGAAAATAATTACAGTTCGGACTTAGATTTTTTCCTACTGAGTAGCTACCCTGAAGAGTCGCCGACGACGACTTTGGAAATTATTTAAAAACCAACCGTAAGAGATAGAGCCGTGGTTTATTAAGCAAAAGTGCGTCAAATAGGCTCCCATAACTGAACATAACATTTAAAAGATACGTCGTCAGTGAAAATATTTTCAATTCGGACTTAGTCTCTGTAGGGAGAGGCTACCGAGAACCGCTACCGACGAAGACTTTCTGATTAATATAAAAATCAACTGAAAGAGATAGAGCCGTGGTTTATTAAGCAAAAGTGCGTCAAATACGCTCCCACAACTGAACATAACATTTAAAAGATACGTCGTCGGTGAAAATATTTTCAATTCGGACTTAGATTTTTTCCTACCGAGTGGCTACCGTGAAGAGTCGCCGACGACGACTTTGGAAATTATTTAAAAATCAACCGTAAGAGATAGAGCCGTGGTTTATTAAGCAAAAGTGCGTCAAATACGCTCCCATAACTGAACATAACATTTAAAAGATACGTCGTCAGTGAAAATATTTTCAATTCGGACTTAGTCTCTGTAGGGAGAGGCTACCGAGAACCGCTACCGACAAAGAATTTCTGATTAATTTAAAAATCAACCGAAAGAGATAGAGCCGTGGTTTATTAAGCAAAAGTGCTTCAAATACGCTCCTATAACTCAATCTAACATATAAAAGGTACCTCGTCGGTGAAAATAATTTCAGTTCGGACTTAGATTTTTTCCTACCCAGTGGCTACCGTGAAGAGTCGCCGACGACGACTTTAGAAAGTATTTTAAAATCAACCGTAAGAGATAGAGCCGTGGTTTATTATGCAGAAGTGCGTCAAATACGCTCCCATAACTGAACATAGCATTTAAAAATACGTCGTCGGTGAAAATATTTTCAATTCGGACTTAGTCTCTGTAGGGAGAGGCTACCGAGAACCGCTACCGACGAAGACTTTCTGATTAATTTAAAAATCAACCGAAAGAGATAGAGCCGTGGTTTATTAAGCAAAAGTGCTTCAAATACGCTCCTATAACTCAATCTAACATATAAAAGGTACCTCGTCGGTGAAAATAATTACAGTTCGGACTTAGATTTTTTCCTACCCAGTGGCTACCGTGAAGAGACGCCGACGACGACTTTAGAAATTAGTTAAAAATCAACCGTAAGAGATAGAGCCGTGGTTTATTAAGCAAAAGTGCGTCAAATACGCTCCCATAACTGAACATAGCATTTAAAAGATACGTCGTCGGTGAAAATATTTTCAATTCGGACTTAGTCTCTGTAGGGAGAGGCTACCGAGAACCGCTACCGACGAAGACTTTCTGATTAATTTAAAAATCAACCGAAAGAGATAGAGCCGTGGTTTATTAAGCAAAAGTGCTTCAAATACGCTCCTATAACTCAATCTAACATATAAAAGGTACCTCGTCGGTGAAAATAATTACAGTTCGGACTTAGATTTTTTCCTACCGAGTGGCTACCGTGAAGAGTCGCCGACGACGACTTTAGAAAGTATTTTAAAATCAACCGTAAGAGATAGAGCCGTGGTTTATTATGCAAAAGTGCGTCAAATACGCTCCCATAACTGATCATAACATTTAAAAGATACGTCGTCAGTGAAAATATTTTCAATTCGGACTTAGTCTCTGTAGGGAGAGGCTACCGAGAACCGCTACCGACGAAGAATTTCTGATTAATTTAAAAATCAACCGAAAGAGATAGAGCCGTTGTTTATTAAGCAAAAGTGCTTCAAATACGCTCCTATAACTCAATCTAACATATAAAAGGTACCTCGTCGGTGAAAATAATTACAGTTCCGACTTAGATTTTTTCCTACCGAGTGGCTACCGTGAAGAGTCGCCGACGACGACTTTAGAAAGTATTTTAAAATCAACCGTAAGAGATAGAGCCGTGGTTTATTAAGCAAAAGTGCGTCAAATACGCTCCCATAACTGAACATAACATTTAAAAGATACGTCGTCGGTGAAAATATTTTCAATTCGGACTTAGTCTCTGTAGGGAGAGGCTACCGAGAACCGCTACCGACGAAGACTTTCTGATTAATTTAAAAATCAACCGAAAGAGATAGAGCCGTGGTTTATTAAGCAAAAGTGCTTCAAATACGCTCCTATAACTCAATCTAACATATAAAAGGTACCTCGTCGGTGAAAATAATTACAGTTCGGACTTAGATTTTTTCCTACCGAGTGGCTACCGTGAAGAGTCGCCGACGACGACTTTAGAAAGTATTTTAAAATCAACCGTAAGAGATAGAGCCGTGGTTTATTATGCAAAAGTGCGTCAAATACGCTCCCATAACTGATCATAACATTTAAAAGATACGTCGTCAGTGAAAATATTTTCAATTCGGACTTAGTCTCTGTAGGGAGAGGCTACCGAGAACCGCTACCGACGAAGAATTTCTGATTAATTTAAAAATCAACCGAAAGAGATAGAGCCGTTGTTTATTAAGCAAAAGTGCTTCAAATACGCTCCTATAACTCAATCTAACATATAAAAGGTACCTCGTCGGTGAAAATAATTACAGTTCCGACTTAGATTTTTTCCTACCGAGTGGCTACCGTGAAGAGTCGCCGACGACGACTTTAGAAAGTATTTTAAAATCAACCGTAAGAGATAGAGCCGTGGTTTATTAAGCAAAAGTGCGTCAAATACGCTCCCATAACTGAACATAACATTTAAAAGATACGTCGTCGGTGAAAATATTTTCAATTCGGACTTAGTCTCTGTAGGGAGAGGCTACCGAGAACCGCTACCGACGAAGACTTTCTGATTAATTTAAAAATCAACCGAAAGAGATAGAGCCGTGGTTTATTAAGCAAAAGTGCTTCAAATACGCTCCTATAACTCAATCTAACATATAAAAGGTACCTCGTCGGTGAAAATAATTACAGTTCGGACTTAGATTTTTTCCTACCGAGTGGCTACCGTGAAGAGTCGCCGACGACGACTTTAGAAAGTATTTTAAAATCAACCGTAAGAGATAGAGCCGTGGTTTATTATGCAAAACTGCGTCAAATAGGCTCCCATAACTGATCATAACATTTAAAAGATACGTCGTCGGTGAAAATATTTTCAATTCGGACTTAGTCTCTGTAGGGAGAGGCTACCGAGAACCGCTACCGACGAAGACTTTCTGATTAATTTAAAAATCAACGGAAAGAGATAGAGCCGTGGTTTATTAAGCAAACGTGCTTCAAATACGTTCCTATAACTCAATCTAACATATAAAAGGTACCTCGTCGGTGAAAATAATTACAGTTCGGACTTAGATTTTTTCCTACCGAGTGGCTACCGTGAAGAGTCGCCGACGACGACTTTAGAAAGTATTTTAAAATCAACCGTAAGAGATAGAGCCGTGGTTTATTATGCAAAACTGCGTCAAATAGGCTCCCATAACTGATCATAACATTTAAAAGATACATCGTCAGTGAAAATATTTTCAATTCGGACTTAGTCTCTGTAGGGAGAGGCTACCGAGAACCGCTACCGACGAAGACTTTCTGATTAATTTAAAAATCAACCGAAAGAGATAGAGCCGTGGTTTATTAAGCAAACGTGCTTCAAATACGTTCCTATAACTCAATCTAACATATAAAAGGTACCTCGTCGGTGAAAATAATTACAGTTCGGACTTAGATTTTTTCCTACCGAGTGGCTACCGTGAAGAGTCGCCGACGACGACTTTAGAAAGTATTTTAAAATCAACCGTAAGAGATAGAGCCGTGGTTTATTATGCAAAAGTGCGTCAAATACGCTCCCATAACTGATCATAACATTTAAAAGATACGTCGTCGGTGAAAATATTTTCAATTCGGACTTAGTCTCTGTAGGGAGAGGCTACCGAGAACCGCTACCGACGACGACTTTCTGATTAATTTAAAAATCAACCGTAAGAGATAGAGCCGTGGTTTATTAAGCAAAAGTGCTTCAAATACGCTCCTATAACTCAATCTAACATTTGAAAGGTACCTCGTCGGTGAAAATAATTTCAGTTCGGACTTAGATTTTTTCCTACCGAGTGGCTACCACGAAGAGTCGCCCACGACGACTTTAGAAATTATTTAAAAATCAACCGTAAGAGATAGAGCCGTGGTTTATTATGCAAAAGTGCGTCAAATAGGCTCCCATAACTGATCATAACATTTAAAAGATACGTCGTCAGTGAAAATATTTTCAATTCGGACTTAGTCTCTGTAGGGAGAGGCTACCGAGAACCGCTACCGACGAAGACTTTCTGATTAATTTAAAAATCAACCGAAAGAGATAGAGCCGTGGTTTATTAAGCAAACCTGCTTCAAATACGCTCCTATAACTCAATCTAACATTTAAAAGGTACCTCGTCGGTGAAAATAATTTCAGTTCGGACTTAGATTTTTTCCTACCGAGTGGCTACCGTGAAGAGTCGCCGACGACGACTTTAGAAATTATTTTAAAATCAACCGTAAGAGATAGAGCCATGGTTTATTATGCAAAAGTGCGTCAAATACGTTCCCATAACTGAACATAACATTTAAAAGATACGTCGTCAGTGAAAATATTTTCAATTCGGACTTAGTCTCTGTAGGGAGAGGCTACCGAGAACCGCTACCGACGAAGACTTTCTGATTAATATAAAAATCAACTGAAAGAGATAGAGCCGTGGTTTATTAAGCAAAAGTGCTTCAAATACGCTCCTATAACTCAGTCTAACATTTAAAAGGTACCTCGTCGGTGAAAATAATTACAGTTCGGACTTAGATTTTTTCCTACCCAGTGGCTACCGTGAAGAGTCGCCGACGACGACTTTAGAAATTATTTAAAAATCAACCGTAAGAGATAGAGCCGTGGTTTATAAAGCAAAAGTGCGTCAAATACGCTCCCATAACTGAACATAACATTTAAAAGATACGTCGTCGGTGAAAATATTTTCAATTCGGACTTAGTCTCTGTAGGGAGAGGCTACCGAGAACCGCTACCGACGAAGACTTTCTGATTAATTTAAAAATCAACCGAAAGAGATAGAGCCGTGGTTTATTAAGCAAACGTGCTTCAAAGACGCTCCTATAACTCAATCTAACATATAAAAGGTACCTCGTCGGTGAAAATAATTACAGTTCGGACTTAGATTTTTTCCTACCGAGTGGCTACCGTGAAGAGTCGCCGACGACGACTTTAGAAAGTATTTTAAAATCAACTGTAAGAGATAGAGCCGTGGTTTATTATGCAAAAGTGCGTCAAATACGCTCCCATAACTGATCATGACATTTAAAAGATACGTCGTCAGTGAAAATATTTTCAATTCGGACTTAGTCTCTGTAGGGAGAGGCTACCGAGAACCGCTACCGACGAAGACTTTCTGATTAATTTAAAAATCAACCGAAAGAGATAGAGCCGTGGTTTATTAAGCAAAAGTGCTTCAAATACGCTCCTATAACTCAGTCTAACATATAAAAGGTACCTCGTCGGTGAAAATAATTACAGTTCGGACTTAGATTTTTTCCTACCCAGTGGCTACCGTGAAGAGTCGCCGACGACGACTTTAGAAATTATTTAAAAATCAACCGTAAGAGATAGAGCCGTGGTTTATTATGCAAAAGTGCGTCAAATACGCTCCCATAACTGATCATGACATTTAAAAGATACGTCGTCAGTGAAAATATTTTCAATTCGGACTTAGTCTCTGTAGGGAGAGGCTACCGAGAACCGCTACCGACGAAGACTTTCTGATTAATTTAAAAATCAACCGAAAGAGATAGAGCCGTGGTTTATTAAGCAAAAGTGCTTCAAATACGCTCCTATAACTCAGTCTAACATTTAAAAGGTACCTCGTCGGTGAAAATAATTACAGTTCGGACTTAGATTTTTTCCTACCCAGTGGCTACCGTGAAGAGTCGCCGACGACGACTTTAGAAAGTATTTTAAAATCAACCGTAAGAGATAGAGCCGTGGTTTATTAAGCAAAAGTGCGTCAAATACGCTCCCATAACTGAACATAACATTTAAAAGATACGTCGTCGGTGAAAATATTTTCAATTCGGACTTAGTCTCTGTAGGGAGAGGCTACCGACGAAGACTTTCTGATTAATTTAAAAATCAACCGAAAGAGATAGAGCCGTGGTTTATTAAGCAAAAGTGCTTCAAATACGCTCCTATAACTCAATCTAACATATAAAAGGTACCTCGTCGGTGAAAATAATTACAGTTCGGACTTAGATTTTTTCCTACCGAGTGGCTACCGTGAAGAGTCGCCGACGACGACTTTAGAAAGTATTTTAAAATCAACTGTAAGAGATAGAGCCGTGGTTTATTATGCAAAAGTGCGTCAAATACGCTCCCATAACTGATCATGACATTTAAAAGATACGTCGTCAGTGAAAATATTTTCAATTCGGACTTAGTCTCTGTAGGGAGAGGCTACCGAGAACCGCTACCGACGAAGACTTTCTGATTAATTTAAAAATCAACCGAAAGAGATAGAGCCGTGGTTTATTAAGCAAAAGTGCTTCAAATACGCTCCTATAACTCAGTCTAACATTTAAAAGGTACCTCGTCGGTGAAAATAATTACAGTTCGGACTTAGATTTTTTCCTACCCAGTGGCTACCGTGAAGAGTCGCCGACGACGACTTTAGAAATTATTTAAAAATCAACCGTAAGAGATAGAGCCGTGGTTTATTATGCAAAAGTGCGTCAAATACGCTCCCATAACTGATCATGACATTTAAAAGATACGTCGTCAGTGAAAATATTTTCAATTCGGACTTAGTCTCTGTAGGGAGAGGCTACCGAGAACCGCTACCGACGAAGACTTTCTGATTAATTTAAAAATCAACCGAAAGAGATAGAGCCGTGGTTTATTAAGCAAAAGTGCTTCAAATACGCTCCTATAACTCAGTCTAACATTTAAAAGGTACCTCGTCGGTGAAAATAATTACAGTTCGGACTTAGATTTTTTCCTACCCAGTGGCTACCGTGAAGAGTCGCCGACGACGACTTTAGAAAGTATTTTAAAATCAACCGTAAGAGATAGAGCCGTGGTTTATTAAGCAAAAGTGCGTCAAATACGCTCCCATAACTGAACATAACATTTAAAAGATACGTCGTCGGTGAAAATATTTTCAATTCGGACTTAGTCTCTGTAGGGAGAGGCTACCGACGAAGACTTTCTGATTAATTTAAAAATCAACCGAAAGAGATAGAGCCGTGGTTTATTAAGCAAAAGTGCTTCAAATACGCTCCTATAACTCAATCTAACATATAAAAGGTACCTCGTCGGTGAAAATAATTACAGTTCGGACTTAGATTTTTTCCTACCGAGTGGCTACCGTGAAGAGTCGCCGACGACGACTTTAGAAAGTATTTTAAAATCAACCGTAAGAGATAGAGCCGTGGTTTATTATGCAAAACTGCGTCAAATAGGCTCCCATAACTGATCATAACATTTAAAAGATACGTCGTCGGTTAAAATATTTTCAATTCGGACTTAGTCTCTGTAGGGAGAGGCTACCGAGAACCGCTACCGACGAAGACTTTCTGATTAATTTAAAAATCAACGGAAAGAGATAGAGCCGTGGTTTATTAAGCAAACGTGCTTCAAATACGTTCCTATAACTCAATCTAACATATAAAAGGTACCTCGTCGGTGAAAATAATTACAGTTCGGACTTAGATTTTTTCCTACCGAGTGGCTACCGTGAAGAGTCGCCGACGACGACTTTAGAAAGTATTTTAAAATCAACCGTAAGAGATAGAGCCGTGGTTTATTATGCAAAACTGCGTCAAATAGGCTCCCATAACTGATCATAACATTTAAAAGATACGTCGTCAGTGAAAATATTTTCAATTCGGACTTAGTCTCTGTAGGGAGAGGCTACCGAGAACCGCTACCGACGAAGACTTTCTGATTAATTTAAAAATCAACCGAAAGAGATAGAGCCGTGGTTTATTAAGCAAACGTGCTTCAAATACGTTCCTATAACTCAATCTAACATATAAAAGGTACCTCGTCGGTGAAAATAATTACAGTTCGGACTTAGATTTTTTCCTACCGAGTGGCTACCGTGAAGAGTCGCCGACGACGACTTTAGAAAGTATTTTAAAATCAACCGTAAGAGATAGAGCCGTGGTTTATTATGCAAAAGTGCGTCAAATAGGCTCCCATAACTGATCATAACATTTAAAAGATACGTCGTCAGTGAAAATATTTTCAATTCGGACTTAGTCTCTGTAGGGAGAGGCTACCGAGAACCGCTACCGACGAAGACTTTCTGATTAATTTAAAAATCAACCGAAAGAGATAGAGCCGTGGTTTATTAAGCAAAACTGCTTCAAATACGCTCCTATAACTCAATCTAACATTTAAAAGGTACCTCGTCGGTGAAAATAATTTCAGTTCGGACTTAGATTTTTTCCTACCGAGTGGCTACCGTGAAGAGTCGCCGACGACGACTTTAGAAATTATTTTAAAATCAACCGTAAGAGATAGAGCCATGGTTTATTATGCAAAAGTGCGTCAAATACGTTCCCATAACTGAACATAACATTTAAAAGATACGTCGTCAGTGAAAATATTTTCAATTCGGACTTAGTCTCTGTAGGGAGAGGCTACCGAGAACCGCTACCGACGAAGACTTTCTGATTAATATAAAAATCAACTGAAAGAGATAGAGCCGTGGTTTATTAAGCAAAAGTGCTTCAAATACGCTCCTATAACTCAGTCTAACATTTAAAAGGTACCTCGTCGGTGAAAATAATTACAGTTCGGACTTAGATTTTTTCCTACCCAGTGGCTACCGTGAAGAGTCGCCGACGACGACTTTAGAAATTATTTAAAAATCAACCGTAAGAGATAGAGCCGTGGTTTATAAAGCAAAAGTGCGTCAAATACGCTCCCATAACTGAACATAACATTTAAAAGATACGTCGTCGGTGAAAATATTTTCAATTCGGACTTAGTCTCTGTAGGGAGAGGCTACCGAGAACCGCTACCGACGAAGACTTTCTGATTAATTTAAAAATCAACCGAAAGAGATAGAGCCGTGGTTTATTAAGCAAACGTGCTTCAAATACGTTCCTATAACTCAATCTAACATATAAAAGGTACCTCGTCGGTGAAAATAATTACAGTTCGGACTTAGATTTTTTCCTACCGAGTGGCTACCGTGAAGAGTCGCCGACGACGACTTTAGAAAGTATTTTAAAATCAACTGTAAGAGATAGAGCCGTGGTTTATTATGCAAAAGTGCGTCAAATACGCTCCCATAACTGATCATAACATTTAAAAGATACGTCGTCAGTGAAAATATTTTCAATTCGGACTTAGTCTCTGTAGGGAGAGGCTACCGAGAACCGCTACCGACGAAGACTTTCTGATTAATTTAAAAATCAACCGAAAGAGATAGAGCCGTGGTTTATTAAGCAAAAGTGCTTCAAATACGCTCCTATAACTCAGTCTAACATTTAAAAGGTACCTCGTCGGTGAAAATAATTACAGTTCGGACTTAGATTTTTTCCTACCCAGTGGCTACCGTGAAGAGTCGCCGACGACGACTTTAGAAATTATTTAAAAATCAACCGTAAGAGATAGAGCCGTGGTTTATTAAGCAAAAGTGCGTCAAATACGCTCCCATAACTGAACATAACATTTAAAAGATACGTCGTCGGTGAAAATATTTTCAATTCGGACTTAGTCTCTGTAGGGAGAGGCTACCGAGAACCGCTACCGACGAAGACTTTCTGATTAATTTAAAAATCAACCGAAAGAGATAGAGCCGTGGTTGATTAAGCAAAAGTGCTTCAAATACGCTCCTATAACTCAATCTAACATATAAAAGGTACCTCGTCGGTGAAAATAATAACAGTTCGGACTTAGATTTTTTCCTACCGAGTGGCTACCGTGAAGAGTCGCCGACGACGACTTTAGAAAGTATTTTAAAATCAACCGTAAGAGATAGAGCCGTGGTTTATTATGCAAAAGTGCGTCATATAGGCTCCCATAACTGATCATAACATTTAAAAGATACGTCGTCAGTGAAAATATTTTCAATTCGGACTTAGTCTCTGTAGGGAGAGGCTACCGCGAACCGCTACCGACGAAGACTTTCTGATTAATTTAAAAATCAACCGAAAGAGATAGAACCGTGGTTTATTAAGCAAACCTGCTTCAAATACGCTCCTATAACTCAATCTAACATATAAAAGGTACCTCGTCGGTGAAAATAATTACAGTTCGGACTTAGATTTTTTCCTACCGAGTGGCTACCGTGAAGAGTCGCCGACGACGACTTTAGAAAGTATTTTAAAATCAACCGTAAGAGATAGAGCCGTGGTTTATTATGCAAAAGTGCGTCAAATACGCTCCCATAACTGATCATGACATTTAAAAGATACGTCGTCAGTGAAAATATTTTCAATTCGGACTTAGTCTCTGTAGGGAGAGGCTACCGAGAACCGCTACCGACGAAGACTTTCTGATTAATTTAAAAATCAACCGAAAGAGATAGAGCCGTGGTTTATTAAGCAAAAGTGCTTCAAATACGCTCCTATAACTCAGTCTAACATTTAAAAGGTACCTCGTCGGTGAAAATAATTACAGTTCGGACTTAGATTTTTTCCTACCCAGTGGCTACCGTGAAGAGTCGCCGACGACGACTTTAGAAAGTATTTTAAAATCAACCGTAAGAGATAGAGCCGTGGGTTATTATGCAAAAGTGCGTCAAATACGCTCCCATAACTGATCATGACATTTAAAAGATACGTCGTCAGTGAAAATATTTTCAATTCGGACTTAGTCTCTGTAGGGAGAGGCTACCGAGAACCGCTACCGACAAAGAATTTCTGATTAATTTAAAAATCAACCGAAAGAGATAGAGCCGTGGTTTATTAAGCAAAAGTGCTTCAAATACGCTCCTATAACTCAATCTAACATATAAAAGGTACCTCGTCGGTGAAAATAATTACAGTTTGGACTTAGATTTTTTCCTACCGAGTGGCTACCGTGAAGAGTCGCCGACGACGACTTTAGAAAGTATTTTAAAATCAACCGTAAGAGATAGAGCCGTGGTTTATTATGCAAAAGTGCGTCAAATACGCTCCCATAATTGATCATAACATTTAAAAGATACGTCGTCGGTGAAAATATTTTCAATTCGGACTTAGTCTCTGTAGGGAGAGGCTACCGCGAACCGCTACCGACGAAGACTTTCTGATTAATTTAAAAATCAACCGAAAGAGATAGAGCCGTGGTTTATTAAGCAAAAGTGCTTCAAATACGCTCCTATAACTCAATCTAACATATAAGAGGTACCTCGTCGGTGAAAATAATTACAGTTCGGACTTAGATTTTTTCCTACTGAGTAGCTACCCTGAAGAGTCGCCGACGACGACTTTGGAAATTATTTAAAAACCAACCGTAAGAGATAGAGCCGTGGTTTATTAAGCAAAAGTGCGTCAAATAGGCTCCCATAACTGAACATAACATTTAAAAGATACGTCGTCAGTGAAAATATTTTCAATTCGGACTTAGTCTCTGTAGGGAGAGGCTACCGAGAACCGCTACCGACGAAGACTTTCTGATTAATATAAAAATCAACTGAAAGAGATAGAGCCGTGGTTTATTAAGCAAAAGTGCGTCAAATACGCTCCCATAACTGAACATAACATTTAAAAGATACGTCGTCAGTGAAAATATTTTCAATTCGGACTTAGTCTCTGTAGGGAGAGGCTACCGAGAACCGCTACCGACAAAGAATTTCTGATTAATTTAAAAATCAACCGAAAGAGATAGAGCCGTGGTTTATTAAGCAAAAGTGCTTCAAATACGCTCCTATAACTCAATCTAACATATAAAAGGTACCTCGTCGGTGAAAATAATTTCAGTTCGGACTTAGATTTTTTCCTACCCAGTGGCTACCGTGAAGAGTCGCCGACGACGACTTTAGAAATGATTTAAAAATCAACCGTAAGAGAGAGAGCCGTGGTTTATTATGCAAAAGTGCGTCAAATACGCTCCCATAACTGATCATAACATTTAAAAGATACGTCGTCAGTGAAAATATTTTCAATTCGGACTTAGTCTCTGTAGGGAGAGGCTACCGAGAACCGCTACCGACGAAGACTTTCTGATTAATTTAAAAATCAACCGTAAGAGATAGAGCCGTGGTTTATTAAGCAAAAGTGCTTCAAATACGCTCCTATAACTCAATCTAACATATAAAAGGTACCTCGTCGGTGAAAATAATTACAGTTCGGACTTAGATTTTTTCCTACCGAGTGGCTACGGTGAAGAGTCGCCGACGACGACTTTGGAAAGTATTTTAAAATCAACCGTGAGAGATAGAGCCGTGGTTTATTATGCAAAAGGGCGTCAAATACGTTCCCATAACTGATCATAACATTTAAAAGATACGTCGTCAGTGAAAATATTTTCAATTCGGACTTAGTCTCTGTAGGGAGAGGCTACCGAGAACCGCTACCGACGAAGACTTTCTGATTAATTTAAAAATCAACCGAAAGAGATAGAGCCGTGGTTTATTAAGCAAAAGTGCTTCAAATACGCTCCTATAACTCAGTCTAACATTTAAAAGGTACCTCGTCGGCGAAAATAATTACAGTTCGGACTTAGATTTTTTCCTACCCAGTGACTACCGTGAAGAGTCGCCGACGACGACTGTAGAAAGTATTTTAAAATCAACCGTAAGAGATAGAGCCGTGGTTTATTAAGCAAAAGTGCGTCAAATACGCTCCCATAACTGATCATAACATTTAAAAGATACGTCGTCAGTGAAAATATTTTCAATTCGGACTTAGTCTCTGTAGGGAGAGGCTACCGAGAACCGCTACCGACGAAGACTTTCTGATTAATATAAAAATCAACTGAAAGAGATAGAGCCGTGGTTTATTAAGCAAAAGTGCTTCAAATACGCTCCTATAACTCAATCTAACATTTAAAAGGTACCTCGTCGGTGAAAATAATTTCAGTTCGGACTTAGATTTTTTCCTACCGAGTGGCTACCGTGAAGAGTCGCCGACGACGACTTTAGAAATGATTTAAAAATCAACCGTAAGAGATAGAGCCGTGGTTTATTAAGCAAAAGTGCGTCAAATACGTTCCCATAACTGATCATAACATTTAAAAGATACGTCGTCAGTGAAAATATTTTCAATTAGGACTTAGTCTCTGTAGGGAGAGGCTACCGAGAACCGCTACCGACGAAGACTTTCTGATTAATTTAAAAATCAACCGAAAGAGATAGAGCCGTGGTTTATTAAGCAAAAGTGCTTCAAATACGCTCCTATAACTCAGTCTAACATTTAAAAGGTACCTCGTCGGTGAAAATAATTACAGTTCGGACTTAGATTTTTTCCTACCGAGTGGCTACGGTGAAGAGTCGCCGACGACGACTTTAGAAAGTATTTTAAAATCAACCGTGAGAGATAGAGCCGTGGTTTATTATGCAAAAGGGCGTCAAATACGTTCCCATAACTGATCATAACATTTAAAAGATACGTCGTCAGTGAAAATATTTTCAATTCGGACTTAGTCTCTGTAGGGAGAGGCTACCGAGAACCGCTACCGACGAAGACTTTCTGATTAATTTAAAAATCAACCGTAAGAGATAGAGCCGTGGTTTATTATGCAAAAGTGCGTCAAATACGCTCCCATAACTGATCATAACATTTAAAAGATACGTCGGCAGTGAAAATATTTTCAATTCGGACTTAGTCTCTGTAGGGAGAGGCTACCGAGAACCGCTACCGACAAAGAATTTCTGATTAATTTAAAAATCAACCGAAAGAGATAGAGCCTTGGTTTATTAAGCAAAAGTGCTTCAAATACGCTCCTATAACTCAATCTAACATATAAAAGGTACCTCGTCGGTGAAAATAATTACAGTTCGGACTTAGATTTTTTCCTACCCAGTGGCTACCGTGAAGAGTCGCCGACGACGACTTTAGAAATGATTTAAAAATCAACCGTAAGAGATAGAGCCGTGGTTTATTAAGCAAAAGTGCATCAAATACGTTCCCATAACTGATCATAACATTTAAAAGATACGTCGTCAGTGAAAATATTTTCAATTAGGACTTAGTCTCTGAAGGGAGAGGCTACCGAGAACCGCTACCGACGAAGACTTTCTGATTAATTTAAAAATCAACCGAAAGAGATAGAGCCGTGGTTTATTAAGCAAAAGTGCTTCAAATACGCTCCTATAACTCAGTCTAACATTTAAAAGGTACCTCGTCGGTGAAAATAATTACAGTTCGGACTTAGATTTTTTCCTACCCAGTGGCTACCGTGAAGAGTCGCCGACGACGACTTTAGAAATGATTTAAAAATCAACCGTAAGTGATAGAGCCGTGGTTTATTAAGCAAAAGTGCGTCAAATACGTTCCCATAACTGATCATAACATTTAAAAGATACGTCGTCAGTGAAAATATTTTCAATTAGGACTTAGTCTCTGTAGGGAGAGGCTACCGAGAACCGCTACCGACGAAGACTTTCTGATTAATTTAAAAATCAACCGAAAGAGATAGAGCCGTGGTTTATTAAGCAAAAGTGCTTCAAATACGCTCCTATAACTCAGTCTAACATTTAAAAGGTACCTCGTCGGTGAAAATAATTACAGTTCGGACTTAGATTTTTTCCTACCGAGTGGCTACGGTGAAGAGTCGCCGACGACGACTTTAGAAAGTATTTTAAAATCAACCGTAAGAGATAGAGCCGTGGTTTATTATGCAAAAGGGCGTCAAATACGTTCCCATAACTGATCATAACATTTAAAAGATACGTCGTCGGTGAAAATATTTTCAATTCGGACTTAGATTTTTTCCTACCGAGTGGCTACCGTGAAGAGTCGCCGACGACGACTTTAGAAAGTATTTTAAAATCAACCGTAAGAGATAGAGCCGTGGTTTATTATGCAAAAGTGCGTCAAATACGCTCCCATAACTGATCATAACATTTAAAAGATACGTCGGCAGTGAAAATATTTTCAATTCGGACTTAGTCTCTGTAGGGAGAGGCTACCGAGAACCGCTACCGACAAAGAATTTCTGATTAATTTAAAAATCAACCGAAAGAGATAGAGCCGTGGTTTATTAAGCAAAAGTGCTTCAAATACGCTCCTATAACTCAATCTAACATATAAAAGGTACCTCGTCGGTGAAAATAATTACAGTTCGGACTTAGATTTTTTCCTACCCAGTGGCTACCGTGAAGAGTCGCCGACGACGACTTTAGAAATGATTTAAAAATCAACCGTAAGAGATAGAGCCGTGGTTTATTAAGCAAAAGTGCATCAAATACGTTCCCATAACTGATCATAACATTTAAAAGATACGTCGTCAGTGAAAATATTTTCAATTAGGACTTAGTCTCTGTAGGGAGAGGCTACCGAGAACCGCTACCGACGAAGACTTTCTGATTAATTTAAAAATCAACCGAAAGAGATAGAGCCGTGGTTTATTAAGCAAAAGTGCTTCAAATACGCTCCTATAACTCAGTCTAACATTTAAAAGGTACCTCGTCGGTGAAAATAATTACAGTTCGGACTTAGATTTTTTCCTACCGAGTGGCTACGGTGAAGAGTCGCCGACGACGACTTTAGAAAGTATTTTAAAATCAACCGTAAGAGATAGAGCCGTGGTTTATTAAGCAAAAGTGCGTCAAATACGCTCCCATAACTGATCATAACATTTAAAAGATACGTCGTCAGTGAAAATATTTTCAATTCGGACTTAGTCTCTGTAGGGAGAGGCTACCGAGAACCGCTACCGACGAAGAATTTCTGATTAATTTAAAAATCAACCGAAAGAGATAGAGCCGTGGTTTATTAAGCAAAAGTGCTTCAAATACGCTCCTATAACTCAATCTAACATATAAAAGGTACCTCGTCGGTGAAAATAATTACAGTTCGGACTTAGATTTTTTCCTACCGAGTGGCTACGGTGAAGAGTCGCCGACGACGACTTTAGAAAGTATTTTAAAATCAACCGTGAGAGATAGAGCCGTGGTTTATTATGCAAAAGGGCGTCAAATAGGTTCCCATAACTGATCATAACATTTAAAAGATACGTCGTCAGTGAAAATATTTTCAATTCGGACTTAGTCTCTGTAGGGAGAGGATACCGAGAACCGCTACCGACGAAGACTTTCTGATTAATTTAAAAATCAACCGAAAGAGATAGAGCCGTGGTTTATTAAGCAAATGTGCTTCAAATACGCTCCTATAACTCAATCTAACATATAAAAGGTACCTCGTCGGTGAAAATAATTACAGTTCGGACTTAAATTTTTTCCTACCCAGTGGCTACCGTGAAGAGTCGCCGACGACGACTTTAGAAATGATTTAAAAATCAACCGTAAGAGATAGAGCCGTGGTTTATTAAGCAAAAGTGCGTCAAATACGTTCCCATAACTGATCATAACATTTAAAAGATACGTCGTCAGTGAAAATATTTTCAATTCGGACTTAGTCTCTGTAGGGAGAGGCTACCGAGAACCGCTACCGACGAAGAATTTCTGATTAATTTAAAAATCAACCGAAAGAGATAGAGCCGTGGTTTATTAAGCAAAAGTGCTTCAAATACGCTCCTATAACTCAATCTAACATATAAAAGGTACCTCGTCGGTGAAAATAATTACAGTTCGGACTTAGATTTTTTCCTACCCAGTGGCTACCGTGAAGAGTCGCCGACGACGACTTTAGAAATGATTTAAAAATCAACCGTAAGAGATAGAGCCGTGGTTTATTAAGCAAAAGTGCATCAAATACGTTCCCATAACTGATCATAACATTTAAAAGATACGTCGTCAGTGAAAATATTTTCAATTAGGACTTAGTCTCTGAAGGGAGAGGCTACCGAGAACCGCTACCGACGAAGACTTTCTGATTAATTTAAAAATCAACCGAAAGAGATAGAGCCGTGGTTTATTAAGCAAAAGTGCTTCAAATACGCTCCTATAACTCAGTCTAACATTTAAAAGGTACCTCGTCGGTGAAAATAATTACAGTTCGGACTTAGATTTTTTCCTACCGAGTGGCTACGGTGAAGAGTCGCCGACGACGACTTTAGAAAGTATTTTAAAATCAACCGTAAGAGATAGAGCCGTGGTTTATTATGCAAAAGTGCGTCAAATACGTTCCCATAACTGATCATAACATTTAAAAGATACGTCGTCGGTGAAAATATTTTCAATTCGGACTTAGATTTTTTCCTACCGAGTGGCTACCGTGAAGAGTCGCCGACGACGACTTTAGAAAGTATTTTAAAATCAACCGTAAGAGATAGAGCCGTGGTTTATTATGCAAAAGTGCGTCAAATACGCTCCCATAACTGATCATAACATTTAAAAGATACGTCGGCAGTGAAAATATTTTCAATTCGGACTTAGTCTCTGTAGGGAGAGGCTACCGAGAACCGCTACCGACAAAGAATTTCTGATTAATTGAAAAATCAACCGAAAGAGATAGAGCCGTGGTTTATTAAGCAAAAGTGCTTCAAATACGCTCCTATAACTCAATCTAACATATAAAAGGTACCTCGTCGGTGAAAATAATTACAGTTCGGACTTAGATTTTTTCCTACCCAGTGGCTACCGTGAAGAGTCGCCGACGACGACTTTAGAAATGATTTAAAAATCAACCGTAAGAGATAGAGCCGTGGTTTATTAAGCAAAAGTGCATCAAATACGTTCCCATAACTGATCATAACATTTAAAAGATACGTCGTCAGTGAAAATATTTTCAATTAGGACTTAGTCTCTGTAGGGAGAGGCTACCGAGAACCGCTACCGACGAAGACTTTCTGATTAATTTAAAAATCAACCGAAAGAGATAGAGCCGTGGTTTATTAAGCAAAAGTGCTTCAAATACGCTCCTATAACTCAGTCTAACATTTAAAAGGTACCTCGTCGGTGAAAATAATTACAGTTCGGACTTAGATTTTTTCCTACCGAGTGGCTACGGTGAAGAGTCGCCGACGACGACTTTAGAAAGTATTTTAAAATCAACCGTAAGAGATAGAGCCGTGGTTTATTATGCAAAAGTGCGTCAAATACGTTCCCATAACTGATCATAACATTTAAAAGATACGTCGTCAGTGAAAATATTTTCAATTCGGACTTAGTCTCTGTAGGGAGAGGCTACCGAGAACCGCTACCGACGAAGACTTTCTGATTAATTTAAAAATCAACCGAAAGAGATAGAGCCGTGGTTTATTAAGCAAAAGTGCTTCAAATACGCTCCTATAACTCAGTCTAACATTTAAAAGGTACCTCGTCGGTGAAAATAATTACAGTTCGGACTTAGATTTTTTCCTACCGAGTGGCTACGGTGAAGAGTCGCCGACGACGACTTTAGAAAGTATTTTAAAATCAACCGTAAGAGATAGAGCCGTGGTTTATTATGCAAAAGTGCGTCAAATACGCTCCCATAACTGATCATAACATTTAAAAGATACGTCGTCGGTGAAAATATTTTCAATTCGGACTTAGATTTTTTCCTACCGAGTGGCTACCGTGAAGAGTCGCCGACGACGACTTTAGAAAGTATTTTAAAATCAACCGTAAGAGATAGAGCCGTGGTTTATTATGCAAAAGTGCGTCAAATACGCTCCCATAACTGATCATAACATTTAAAAGATACGTCGGCAGTGAAAATATTTTCAATTCGGACTTAGTCTCTGTAGGGAGAGGCTACCGAGAACCGCTACCGACAAAGAATTTCTGATTAATTTAAAAATCAACCGAAAGAGATAGAGCCGTGGTTTATTAAGCAAAAGTGCTTCAAATACGCTCCTATAACTCAATCTAACATATAAAAGGTACCTCGTCGGTGAAAATAATTACAGTTCGGACTTAGATTTTTTCCTACCCAGTGGCTACCGTGAAGAGTCGCCGACGACGACTTTAGAAATGATTTAAAAATCAACCGTAAGAGATAGAGCCGTGGTTTATTAAGCAAAAGTGCATCAAATACGTTCCCATAACTGATCATAACATTTAAAAGATACGTCGTCAGTGAAAATATTTTCAATTAGGACTTAGTCTCTGTAGGGAGAGGCTACCGAGAACCGCTACCGACGAAGACTTTCTGATTAATTTAAAAATCAACCGAAAGAGATAGAGCCGTGGTTTATTAAGCAAAAGTGCTTCAAATACGCTCCTATAACTCAGTCTAACATTTAAAAGGTACCTCGTCGGTGAAAATAATTACAGTTCGGACTTAGATTTTTTCCTACCGAGTGGCTACGGTGAAGAGTCGCCGACGACGACTTTAGAAAGTATTTTAAAATCAACCGTAAGAGATAGAGCCGTGGTTTATTAAGCAAAAGTGCGTCAAATACGCTCCCATAACTGATCATAACATTTAAAAGATACGTCGTCGGTGAAAATATTTTCAATTCGGACTTAGTCTCTGTAGGGAGAGGCTACCGAGAACCGCTACCGACGAAGAATTTCTGATTAATTTAAAAATCAACCGAAAGAGATAGAGCCGTGGTTTATTAAGCAAAAGTGCTTCAAATACGCTCCTATAACTCAATCTAACATATAAAAGGTACCTCGTCGGTGAAAATAATTACAGTTCGGACTTAGATTTTTTCCTACCGAGTGGCTACGGTGAAGAGTCGCCGACGACGACTTTAGAAAGTATTTTAAAATCAACCGTGAGAGATAGAGCCGTGGTTTATTATGCAAAAGGGCGTCAAATAGGTTCCCATAACTGATCATAACATTTAAAAGATACGTCGTCAGTGAAAATATTTTCAATTCGGACTTAGTCTCTGTAGGGAGAGGATACCGAGAACCGCTACCGACGAAGACTTTCTGATTAATTTAAAAATCAACCGAAAGAGATAGAGCCGTGGTTTATTAAGCAAAAGTGCTTCAAATACGCTCCTATAACTCAATCTAACATATAAAAGGTACCTCGTCGGTGAAAATAATTACAGTTCGGACTTAAATTTTTTCCTACCCAGTGGCTACCGTGAAGAGTCGCCGACGACGACTTTAGAAATGATTTAAAAATCAACCGTAAGAGATAGAGCCGTGGTTTATTAAGCAAAAGTGCGTCAAATACGTTCCCATAACTGATCATAACATTTAAAAGATACGTCGTCAGTGAAAATATTTTCAATTCGGACTTAGTCTCTGTAGGGAGAGGCTACCGAGAACCGCTACCGACGAAGAATTTCTGATTAATTTAAAAATCAACCGAAAGAGATAGAGCCGTGGTTTATTAAGCAAAAGTGCTTCAAATACGCTCCTATAACTCAATCTAACATATAAAAGGTACCTCGTCGGTGAAAATAATTACAGTTCGGACTTAGATTTTTTCCTACCCAGTGGCTACCGTGAAGAGTCGCCGACGACGACTTTAGAAATGATTTAAAAATCAACCGTAAGAGATAGAGCCGTGGTTTATTAAGCAAAAGTGCATCAAATACGTTCCCATAACTGATCATAACATTTAAAAGATACGTCGTCAGTGAAAATATTTTCAATTAGGACTTAGTCTCTGAAGGGAGAGGCTACCGAGAACCGCTACCGACGAAGACTTTCTGATTAATTTAAAAATCAACCGAAAGAGATAGAGCCGTGGTTTATTAAGCAAAAGCGCTTCAAATACGCTCCTATAACTCAGTCTAACATTTAAAAGGTACCTCGTCGGTGAAAATAATTACAGTTCGGACTTAGATTTTTTCCTACCCAGTGGCTACCGTGAAGATTCGCCGACGACGACTTTAGAAATGATTTAAAAATCAACCGTAAGAGATAGAGCCGTGGTTTATTAAGCAAAAGTGCGTCAAATACGTTCCCATAACTGATCATAACATTTAAAAGATACGTCGTCAGTGAAAATATTTTCAATTAGGACTTAGTCTCTGTAGGGAGAGGCTACCGAGAACCGCTACCGACGAAGACTTTCTGATTAATTTAAAAATCAACCGAAAGAGATAGAGCCGTGGTTTATTAAGCAAAAGTGCTTCAAATACGCTCCTATAACTCAGTCTAACATTTAAAAGGTACCTCGTCGGTGAAAATAATTACAGTTCGGACTTAGATTTTTTCCTACCGAGTGGCTACGGTGAAGAGTCGCCGACGACGACTTTAGAAAGTATTTTAAAATCAACCGTAAGAGATAGAGCCGTGGTTTATTATGCAAAAGTGCGTCAAATACGTTCCCATAACTGATCATAACATTTAAAAGATACGTCGTCGGTGAAAATATTTTCAATTCGGACTTAGATTTTTTCCTACCGAGTGGCTACCGTGAAGAGTCGCCGACGACGACTTTAGAAAGTATTTTAAAATCAACCGTAAGAGATAGAGCCGTGGTTTATTATGCAAAAGTGCGTCAAATACGCTCCCATAACTGATCATAACATTTAAAAGATACGTCGGCAGTGAAAATATTTTCAATTCGGACTTAGTCTCTGTAGGGAGAGGCTACCGAGAACCGCTACCGACAAAGAATTTCTGATTAATTGAAAAATCAACCGAAAGAGATAGAGCCGTGGTTTATTAAGCAAAAGTGCTTCAAATACGCTCCTATAACTCAATCTAACATATAAAAGGTACCTCGTCGGTGAAAATAATTACAGTTCGGACTTAGATTTTTTCCTACCCAGTGGCTACCGTGAAGAGTCGCCGACGACGACTTTAGAAATGATTTAAAAATCAACCGTAAGAGATAGAGCCGTGGTTTATTAAGCAAAAGTGCATCAAATACGTTCCCATAACTGATCATAACATTTAAAAGATACGTCGTCAGTGAAAATATTTTCAATTAGGACTTAGTCTCTGTAGGGAGAGGCTACCGAGAACCGCTACCGACGAAGACTTTCTGATTAATTTAAAAATCAACCGAAAGAGATAGAGCCGTGGTTTATTAAGCAAAAGTGCTTCAAATACGCTCCTATAACTCAGTCTAACATTTAAAAGGTACCTCGTCGGTGAAAATAATTACAGTTCGGACTTAGATTTTTTCCTACCGAGTGGCTACGGTGAAGAGTCGCCGACGACGACTTTAGAAAGTATTTTAAAATCAACCGTAAGAGATAGAGCCGTGGTTTATTATGCAAAAGTGCGTCAAATACGTTCCCATAACTGATCATAACATTTAAAAGATACGTCGTCAGTGAAAATATTTTCAATTCGGACTTAGTCTCTGTAGGGAGAGGCTACCAAGAACCGCCACCGACGAAGACATTCTGATTAATTTAAAAATCAACCGAAAGAGTTAGAGCCGTGGTTTATTAAGCACGGGTGCTTCAAATACGCTCCTATAACACAGTCTAACATTTAAAAGGTTCCTCGTCGGTGAAAATAATTACAGTTCGGACTTAGATTTTTTCCTAGCGAGTCGTTACGGTGAAGAGTCGCCGACGACGACTTTAGAAAGTATTTTAAAATCAACCGTAAGAGATAGAGCCGTGGTTTATTAAGCAAAAGTGCGTCAAATACGCTCCCATAACTGATCATAACATTTAAAAGATACGTCGTCAGTGAAAATATTTTCAATTCGGACTTAGTCTCTGTAGGGAGAGGCTACCGAGAACCGCTACCGACGAAGAATTTCTGATTAATTTAAAAATCAACCGAAAGAGATAGAGCCGTGGTTTATTAAGCAAAAGTGCTTCAAATACGCTCCTATAACTCAATCTAACATATAAAAGGTACCTCGTCGGTGAAAATAATTACAGTTCGGACTTAGATTTTTTCCTGCCGAGTGGCTACCGTGAAGAGTCGCCGACGACGACTTTAGAAAGTATTTTAAAATCAACCGTGAGAGATAGAGCCGTGGTTTATTATGCAAAAGGGCGTCAAATAGGTTCCCATAACTGATCATAACATTTAAAAGATACGTCGTCAGTGAAAATATTTTCAATTCGGACTTAGTCTCTGTAGGGAGAGGCTACCGAGAACCGCTACCGACGAAGAATTTCTGATTAATTTAAAAATCAACCGAAAGAGATAGAGCCGTGGTTTATTAAGCAAAAGTGCTTCAAATACGTTCCCATAACTGATCATAACATTTAAAAGATACGTCGGCAGTGAAAATATTTTCAATTCGGACTTAGTCTCTGTAGGGAGAGGCTACCGAGAACCGCTACCGACAAAGAATTTCTGATTAATTTAAAAATCAACCGAAAGAGATAGAGCCGTGGTTTATTAAGCAAAAGTGCTTCAAATACGCTCCTATAACTCAATCTAACATATAAAAGGTACCTCGTCGGTGAAAATAATTACAGTTCGGACTTAGATTTTTTCCTACCCAGTGGCTACCGTGAAGAGTCGCCGACGACGACTTTAGAAATGATTTAAAAATCAACCGTAAGAGATAGAGCCGTGGTTTATTAAGCAAAAGTGCATCAAATACGTTCCCATAACTGATCATAACATTTAAAAGATACGTCGTCAGTGAAAATATTTTCAATTAGGACTTAGTCTCTGTAGGGAGAGGCTACCGAGAACCGCTACCGACGAAGACTTTCTGATTAATTTAAAAATCAACCGAAAGAGATAGAGCCGTGGTTTATCAAGCAAAAGTGCTTCAAATACGCTCCTATAACTCAGTCTAACATTTAAAAGGTACCTCGTCGGTGAAAATAATTACAGTTCGGACTTAGATTTTTTCCTACCGAGTGGCTACGGTGAAGAGTCGCCGACGACGACTTTAGAAAGTATATTAAAATCAACCGTAAGAGATAGAGCCGTGGTTTATTAAGCAAAAGTGCGTCAAATACGCTCCCATAACTGATCATAACATTTAAAAGATACGTCGTCAGTGAAAATATTTTCAATTCGGACTTAGTCTCTGTAGGGAGAGGCTACCGAGAACCGCTACCGACGAAGAATTTCTGATTAATTTAAAAATCAACCGAAAGAGATAGAGCCGTGGTTTATTAAGCAAAAGTGCTTCAAATACGCTCCTATAACTCAATCTAACATATAAAAGGTACCTCGTCGGTGAAAATAATTACAGTTCGGACTTAGATTTTTTCCTACCGAGTGGCTACGGTGAAGAGTCGCCGACGACGACTTTAGAAAGTATTTTAAAATCAACCGTGAGAGATAGAGCCGTGGTTTATTATGCAAAAGGGCGTCAAATAGGTTCCCATAACTGATCATAACATTTAAAAGATACGTCGTCAGTGAAAATATTTTCAATTCGGACTTAGTCTCTGTAGGGAGAGGATACCGAGAACCGCTACCGACGAAGACTTTCTGATTAATTTAAAAATCAACCGAAAGAGATAGAGCCGTGGTTTATTAAGCAAAAGTGCTTCAAATACGCTCCTATAACTCAATCTAACATATAAAAGGTACCTCGTCGGTGAAAATAATTACAGTTCGGACTTAAATTTTTTCCTACCCAGTGGCTACCGTGAAGAGTCGCCGACGACGACTTTAGAAATGATTTAAAAATCAACCGTAAGAGATAGAGCCGTGGTTTATTAAGCAAAAGTGCGTCAAATACGTTCCCATAACTGATCATAACATTTAAAAGATACGTCGTCAGTGAAAATATTTTCAATTCGGACTTAGTCTCTGTAGGGAGAGGCTACCGAGAACCGCTACCGACGAAGAATTTCTGATTAATTTAAAAATCAACCGAAAGAGATAGAGCCGTGGTTTATTAAGCAAAAGTGCTTCAAATACGCTCCTATAACTCAATCTAACATATAAAAGGTACCTCGTCGGTGAAAATAATTACAGTTCGGACTTAGATTTTTTCCTACCGAGTGGCTACGGTGAAGAGTCGCCGACGACGACTTTAGAAAGTATTTTAAAATCAACCGTGAGAGATAGAGCCGTGGTTTATTATGCAAAAGGGCGTCAAATAGGTTCCCATAACTGATCATAACATTTAAAAGATACGTCGTCAGTGAAAATATTTTCAATTCGGACTTAGTCTCTGTAGGGAGAGGCTACCGAGAACCGCTACCGACGAAGAATTTCTGATTAATTTAAAAATCAACCGAAAGAGATAGAGCCGTGGTTTATTAAGCAAAAGTGCTTCAAATACGCTCCTATAACTCAGTCTAACATTTAAAAGGTACCTCGTCGGTGAAAATAATTACAGTTCGGACTTAGATTTTTTCCTACCGAGTGGCTACGGTGAAGAGTCGCCGACGACGACTTTAGAAAGTATTTTAAAATCAACCGTGAGAGATAGAGCCGTGGTTTATTATGCAAAAGGGCGTCAAATACGTTCCCATAACTGATCATAACATTTAAAAGATACGTCGTCAGTGAAAATATTTTCAATTCGGACTTAGTCTCTGTAGGGAGAGGCTACCGAGAACCGCTACCGACGAAGACTTTCTGATTAATTTAAAAATCAACCGTAAGTGATAGAGCCGTGGTTTATTATGCAAAAGTGCGTCAAATACGCTCCCATAACTGATCATAACATTTAAAAGATACGTCGGCAGTGAAAATATTTTCAATTCGGACTTAGTCTCTGTAGGGAGAGGCTACCGAGAACCGCTACCGACAAAGAATTTCTGATTAATTTAAAAATCAACCGAAAGAGATAGAGCCTTGGTTTATTAAGCAAAAGTGCTTCAAATACGCTCCTATAACTCAATCTAACATATAAAAGGTACCTCGTCGGTGAAAATAATTACAGTTCGGACTTAGATTTTTTCCTACCCAGTGGCTACCGTGAAGAGTCGCCGACGACGACTTTAGAAATGATTTAAAAATCAACCGTAAGAGATAGAGCCGTGGTTTATTAAGCAAAAGTGCATCAAATACGTTCCCATAACTGATCATAACATTTAAAAGATACGTCGTCAGTGAAAATATTTTCAATTAGGACTTAGTCTCTGAAGGGAGAGGCTACCGAGAACCGCTACCGACGAAGACTTTCTGATTAATTTAAAAATCAACCGAAAGAGATAGAGCCGTGGTTTATTAAGCAAAAGTGCTTCAAATACGCTCCTATAACTCAGTCTAACATTTAAAAGGTACCTCGTCGGTGAAAATAATTACAGTTCGGACTTAGATTTTTTCCTACCCAGTGGCTACCGTGAAGAGTCGCCGACGACGACTTTAGAAATGATTTAAAAATCAACCGTAAGTGATAGAGCCGTGGTTTATTAAGCAAAAGTGCGTCAAATACGTTCCCATAACTGATCATAACATTTAAAAGATACGTCGTCAGTGAAAATATTTTCAATTAGGACTTAGTCTCTGTAGGGAGAGGCTACCGAGAACCGCTACCGACGAAGACTTTCTGATTAATTTAAAAATCAACCGAAAGAGATAGAGCCGTGGTTTATTAAGCAAAAGTGCTTCAAATACGCTCCTATAACTCAGTCTAACATTTAAAAGGTACCTCGTCGGTGAAAATAATTACAGTTCGGACTTAGATTTTTTCCTACCGAGTGGCTACGGTGAAGAGTCGCCGACGACGACTTTAGAAAGTATTTTAAAATCAACCGTAAGAGATAGAGCCGTGGTTTATTATGCAAAAGTGCGTCAAATACGCTCCCATAACTGATCATAACATTTAAAAGATACGTCGTCGGTGAAAATATTTTCAATTCGGACTTAGATTTTTTCCTACCGAGTGGCTACCGTGAAGAGTCGCCGACGACGACTTTAGAAAGTATTTTAAAATCAACCGTAAGAGATAGAGCCGTGGTTTATTATGCAAAAGTGCGTCAAATACGCTCCCATAACTGATCATAACATTTAAAAGATACGTCGGCAGTGAAAATATTTTCAATTCGGACTTAGTCTCTGTAGGGAGAGGCTACCGAGAACCGCTACCGACAAAGAATTTCTGATTAATTTAAAAATCAACCGAAAGAGATAGAGCCGTGGTTTATTAAGCAAAAGTGCTTCAAATACGCTCCTATAACTCAATCTAACATATAAAAGGTACCTCGTCGGTGAAAATAATTACAGTTCGGACTTAGATTTTTTCCTACCCAGTGGCTACCGTGAAGAGTCGCCGACGACGACTTTAGAAATGATTTAAAAATCAACCGTAAGAGATAGAGCCGTGGTTTATTAAGCAAAAGTGCATCAAATACGTTCCCATAACTGATCATAACATTTAAAAGATACGTCGTCAGTGAAAATATTTTCAATTAGGACTTAGTCTCTGTAGGGAGAGGCTACCGAGAACCGCTACCGACGAAGACTTTCTGATTAATTTAAAAATCAACCGAAAGAGATAGAGCCGTGGTTTATTAAGCAAAAGTGCTTCAAATACGCTCCTATAACTCAGTCTAACATTTAAAAGGTACCTCGTCGGTGAAAATAATTAGAGTTCGGACTTAGATTTTTTCCTACCGAGTGGCTACGGTGAAGAGTCGCCGACGACGACTTTAGAAAGTATTTTAAAATCAACCGTAAGAGATAGAGCCGTGGTTTATTAAGCAAAAGTGCGTCAAATACGCTCCCATAACTGATCATAACATTTAAAAGATACGTCGTCAGTGAAAATATTTTCAATTCGGACTTAGTCTCTGTAGGGAGAGGCTACCGAGAACCGCTACCGACGAAGAATTTCTGATTAATTTAAAAATCAACCGAAAGAGATAGAGCCGTGGTTTATTAAGCAAAAGTGCTTCAAATACGCTCCTATAACTCAATCTAACATATAAAAGGTACCTCGTCGGTGAAAATAATTACAGTTCGGACTTAGATT
Source organism: Nysson spinosus (assembly GCA_910591585.2). Lineage (NCBI taxonomy): Eukaryota > Metazoa > Arthropoda > Insecta > Hymenoptera > Crabronidae > Nysson > Nysson spinosus. The sequence goes on from CAJUYC020000086.1 coordinate 275,268, forward strand.
TTTTCCTACCGAGTGGCTACGGTGAAGAGTCGCCGACGACGACTTTAGAAAGTATTTTAAAATCAACCGTGAGAGATAGAGCCGTGGTTTATTATGCAAAAGGGCGTCAAATAGGTTCCCATAACTGATCATAACATTTAAAAGATACGTCGTCAGTGAAAATATTTTCAATTCGGACTTAGTCTCTGTAGGGAGAGGATACCGAGAACCGCTACCGACGAAGACTTTCTGATTAATTTAAAAATCAACCGAAAGAGATAGAGCCGTGGTTTATTAAGCAAAAGTGCTTCAAATACGCTCCTATAACTCAATCTAACATATAAAAGGTACCTCGTCGGTGAAAATAATTACAGTTCGGACTTAGATTTTTTCCTACCGAGTGGCTACGGTGAAGAGTCGCCGACGACGACTTTAGAAAGTATTTTAAAATCAACCGTGAGAGATAGAGCCGTGGTTTATTATGCAAAAGGGCGTCAAATAGGTTCCCATAACTGATCATAACATTTAAAAGATACGTCGTCAGTGAAAATATTTTCAATTCGGACTTAGTCTCTGTAGGGAGAGGCTACCGAGAACCGCTACCGACGAAGAATTTCTGATTAATTTAAAAATCAACCGAAAGAGATAGAGCCGTGGTTTATTAAGCAAAAGTGCTTCAAATACGTTCCCATAACTGATCATAACATTTAAAAGATACGTCGGCAGTGAAAATATTTTCAATTCGGACTTAGTCTCTGTAGGGAGAGGCTACCGAGAACCGCTACCGACAAAGAATTTCTGATTAATTTAAAAATCAACCGAAAGAGATAGAGCCGTGGTTTATTAAGCAAAAGTGCTTCAAATACGCTCCTATAACTCAATCTAACATATAAAAGGTACCTCGTCGGTGAAAATAATTACAGTTCGGACTTAGATTTTTTCCTACCCAGTGGCTACCGTGAAGAGTCGCCGACGACGACTTTAGAAATGATTTAAAAATCAACCGTAAGAGATAGAGCCGTGGTTTATTAAGCAAAAGTGCATCAAATACGTTCCCATAACTGATCATAACATTTAAAAGATACGTCGTCAGTGAAAATATTTTCAATTAGGACTTAGTCTCTGTAGGGAGAGGCTACCGAGAACCGCTACCGACGAAGACTTTCTGATTAATTTAAAAATCAACCGAAAGAGATAGAGCCGTGGTTTATTAAGCAAAAGTGCTTCAAATACGCTCCTATAACTCAGTCTAACATTTAAAAGGTACCTCGTCGGTGAAAATAATTACAGTTCGGACTTAGATTTTTTCCTACCGAGTGGCTACGGTGAAGAGTCGCCGACGACGACTTTAGAAAGTATTTTAAAATCAACCGTAAGAGATAGAGCCGTGGTTTATTAAGCAAAAGTGCGTCAAATACGCTCCCATAACTGATCATAACATTTAAAAGATACGTCGTCAGTGAAAATATTTTCAATTCGGACTTAGTCTCTGTAGGGAGAGGCTACCGAGAACCGCTACCGACGAAGAATTTCTGATTAATTTAAAAATCAACCGAAAGAGATAGAGCCGTGGTTTATTAAGCAAAAGTGCTTCAAATACGCTCCTATAACTCAATCTAACATATAAAAGGTACCTCGTCGGTGAAAATAATTACAGTTCGGACTTAGATTTTTTCCTACCGAGTGGCTACGGTGAAGAGTCGCCGACGACGACTTTAGAAAGTATTTTAAAATCAACCGTGAGAGATAGAGCCGTGGTTTATTATGCAAAAGGGCGTCAAATAGGTTCCCATAACTGATCATAACATTTAAAAGATACGTCGTCAGTGAAAATATTTTCAATTCGGACTTAGTCTCTGTAGGGAGAGGATACCGAGAACCGCTACCGACGAAGACTTTCTGATTAATTTAAAAATCAACCGAAAGAGATAGAGCCGTGGTTTATTAAGCAAAAGTGCTTCAAATACGCTCCTATAACTCAATCTAACATATAAAAGGTACCTCGTCGGTGAAAATAATTACAGTTCGGACTTAAATTTTTTCCTACCCAGTGGCTACCGTGAAGAGTCGCCGACGACGACTTTAGAAATGATTTAAAAATCAACCGTAAGAGATAGAGCCGTGGTTTATTAAGCAAAAGTGCGTCAAATACGTTCCCATAACTGATCATAACATTTAAAAGATACGTCGTCAGTGAAAATATTTTCAATTCGGACTTAGTCTCTGTAGGGAGAGGCTACCGAGAACCGCTACCGACGAAGAATTTCTGATTAATTTAAAAATCAACCGAAAGAGATAGAGCCGTGGTTTATTAAGCAAAAGTGCTTCAAATACGCTCCTATAACTCAATCTAACATATAAAAGGTACCTCGTCGGTGAAAATAATTACAGTTCGGACTTAGATTTTTTCCTACCGAGTGGCTACGGTGAAGAGTCGCCGACGACGACTTTAGAAAGTATTTTAAAATCAACCGTGAGAGATAGAGCCGTGGTTTATTATGCAAAAGGGCGTCAAATAGGTTCCCATAACTGATCATAACATTTAAAAGATACGTCGTCAGTGAAAATATTTTCAATTCGGACTTAGTCTCTGTAGGGAGAGGCTACCGAGAACCGCTACCGACGAAGACTTTCTGATTAATTTAAAAATCAACCGAAAGAGATAGAGCCGTGGTTTATTAAGCAAAAGTGCTTCAAATACGCTCCTATAACTCAGTCTAACATTTAAAAGGTACCTCGTCGGTGAAAATAATTACAGTTCGGACTTAGATTTTTTCCTACCGAGTGGCTACGGTGAAGAGTCGCCGACGACGACTTTAGAAAGTATTTTAAAATCAACCGTAAGAGATAGAGCCGTGGTTTATTATGCAAAAGTGCGTCAAATACGTTCCCATAACTGATCATAACATTTAAAAGATACGTCGTCGGTGAAAATATTTTCAATTCGGACTTAGATTTTTTCCTACCGAGTGGCTACCGTGAAGAGTCGCCGACGACGACTTTAGAAAGTATTTTAAAATCAACCGTAAGAGATAGAGCCGTGGTTTATTATGCAAAAGTGCGTCAAATACGCTCCCATAACTGATCATAACATTTAAAAGATACGTCGGCAGTGAAAATATTTTCAATTCGGACTTAGTCTCTGTAGGGAGAGGCTACCGAGAACCGCTACCGACGAAGAATTTCTGATTAATTTAAAAATCAACCGAAAGAGATAGAGCCGTGGTTTATTAAGCAAAAGTGCTTCAAATACGCTCCTATAACTCAATCTAACATATAAAAGGTACCTCGTCGGTGAAAATAATTACAGTTCGGACTTAGATTTTTTCCTACCGAGTGGCTACGGTGAAGAGTCGCCGACGACGACTTTAGAAAGTATTTTAAAATCAACCGTGAGAGATAGAGCCGTGGTTTATTATGCAAAAGGGCGTCAAATAGGTTCCCATAACTGATCATAACATTTAAAAGATACGTCGTCAGTGAAAATATTTTCAATTCGGACTTAGTCTCTGTAGGGAGAGGATACCGAGAACCGCTACCGACGAAGACTTTCTGATTAATTTAAAAATCAACCGAAAGAGATAGAGCCGTGGTTTATTAAGCAAAAGTGCTTCAAATACGCTCCTATAACTCAATCTAACATATAAAAGGTACCTCGTCGGTGAAAATAATTACAGTTCGGACTTAAATTTTTTCCTACCCAGTGGCTACCGTGAAGAGTCGCCGACGACGACTTTAGAAATGATTTAAAAATCAACCGTAAGAGATAGAGCCGTGGTTTATTAAGCAAAAGTGCGTCAAATACGTTCCCATAACTGATCATAACATTTAAAAGATACGTCGTCAGTGAAAATATTTTCAATTCGGACTTAGTCTCTGTAGGGAGAGGCTACCGAGAACCGCTACCGACGAAGAATTTCTGATTAATTTAAAAATCAACCGAAAGAGATAGAGCCGTGGTTTATTAAGCAAAAGTGCTTCAAATACGCTCCTATAACTCAATCTAACATATAAAAGGTACCTCGTCGGTGAAAATAATTACAGTTCGGACTTAGATTTTTTCCTACCCAGTGGCTACCGTGAAGAGTCGCCGACGACGACTTTAGAAATGATTTAAAAATCAACCGTAAGAGATAGAGCCGTGGTTTATTAAGCAAAAGTGCATCAAATACGTTCCCATAACTGATCATAACATTTAAAAGATACGTCGTCAGTGAAAATATTTTCAATTAGGACTTAGTCTCTGAAGGGAGAGGCTACCGAGAACCGCTACCGACGAAGACTTTCTGATTAATTTAAAAATCAACCGAAAGAGATAGAGCCGTGGTTTATTAAGCAAAAGTGCTTCAAATACGCTCCTATAACTCAGTCTAACATTTAAAAGGTACCTCGTCGGTGAAAATAATTAGAGTTCGGACTTAGATTTTTTCCTACCGAGTGGCTACGGTGAAGAGTCGCCGACGACGACTTTAGAAAGTATTTTAAAATCAACCGTAAGAGATAGAGCCGTGGTTTATTAAGCAAAAGTGCGTCAAATACGCTCCCATAACTGATCATAACATTTAAAAGATACGTCGTCAGTGAAAATATTTTCAATTCGGACTTAGTCTCTGTAGGGAGAGGCTACCGAGAACCGCTACCGACGAAGAATTTCTGATTAATTTAAAAATCAACCGAAAGAGATAGAGCCGTGGTTTATTAAGCAAAAGTGCTTCAAATACGCTCCTATAACTCAATCTAACATATAAAAGGTACCTCGTCGGTGAAAATAATTACAGTTCGGACTTAGATTTTTTCCTACCGAGTGGCTACGGTGAAGAGTCGCCGACGACGACTTTAGAAAGTATTTTAAAATCAACCGTGAGAGATAGAGCCGTGGTTTATTATGCAAAAGGGCGTCAAATAGGTTCCCATAACTGATCATAACATTTAAAAGATACGTCGTCAGTGAAAATATTTTCAATTCGGACTTAGTCTCTGTAGGGAGAGGATACCGAGAACCGCTACCGACGAAGACTTTCTGATTAATTTAAAAATCAACCGAAAGAGATAGAGCCGTGGTTTATTAAGCAAAAGTGCTTCAAATACGCTCCTATAACTCAATCTAACATATAAAAGGTACCTCGTCGGTGAAAATAATTACAGTTCGGACTTAAATTTTTTCCTACCCAGTGGCTACCGTGAAGAGTCGCCGACGACGACTTTAGAAATGATTTAAAAATCAACCGTAAGAGATAGAGCCGTGGTTTATTAAGCAAAAGTGCGTCAAATACGTTCCCATAACTGATCATAACATTTAAAAGATACGTCGTCAGTGAAAATATTTTCAATTCGGACTTAGTCTCTGTAGGGAGAGGCTACCGAGAACCGCTACCGACGAAGAATTTCTGATTAATTTAAAAATCAACCGAAAGAGATAGAGCCGTGGTTTATTAAGCAAAAGTGCTTCAAATACGCTCCTATAACTCAATCTAACATATAAAAGGTACCTCGTCGGTGAAAATAATTACAGTTCGGACTTAGATTTTTTCCTACCCAGTGGCTACCGTGAAGAGTCGCCGACGACGACTTTAGAAATGATTTAAAAATCAACCGTAAGAGATAGAGCCGTGGTTTATTAAGCAAAAGTGCATCAAATACGTTCCCATAACTGATCATAACATTTAAAAGATACGTCGTCAGTGAAAATATTTTCAATTAGGACTTAGTCTCTGAAGGGAGAGGCTACCGAGAACCGCTACCGACGAAGACTTTCTGATTAATTTAAAAATCAACCGAAAGAGATAGAGCCGTGGTTTATTAAGCAAAAGTGCTTCAAATACGCTCCTATAACTCAGTCTAACATTTAAAAGGTACCTCGTCGGTGAAAATAATTACAGTTCGGACTTAGATTTTTTCCTACCCAGTGGCTACCGTGAAGAGTCGCCGACGACGACTTTAGAAATGATTTAAAAATCAACCGTAAGAGATAGAGCCGTGGTTTATTAAGCAAAAGTGCATCAAATACGTTCCCATAACTGATCATAACATTTAAAAGATACGTCGTCAGTGAAAATATTTTCAATTAGGACTTAGTCTCTGAAGGGAGAGGCTACCGAGAACCGCTACCGACGAAGACTTTCTGATTAATTTAAAAATCAACCGAAAGAGATAGAGCCGTGGTTTATTAAGCAAAAGTGCTTCAAATACGCTCCTATAACTCAGTCTAACATTTAAAAGGTACCTCGTCGGTGAAAATAATTAGAGTTCGGACTTAGATTTTTTCCTACCGAGTGGCTACGGTGAAGAGTCGCCGACGACGACTTTAGAAAGTATTTTAAAATCAACCGTAAGAGATAGAGCCGTGGTTTATTAAGCAAAAGTGCGTCAAATACGCTCCCATAACTGATCATAACATTTAAAAGATACGTCGTCAGTGAAAATATTTTCAATTCGGACTTAGTCTCTGTAGGGAGAGGCTACCGAGAACCGCTACCGACGAAGAATTTCTGATTAATTTAAAAATCAACCGAAAGAGATAGAGCCGTGGTTTATTAAGCAAAAGTGCTTCAAATACGCTCCTATAACTCAATCTAACATATAAAAGGTACCTCGTCGGTGAAAATAATTACAGTTCGGACTTAGATTTTTTCCTACCGAGTGGCTACGGTGAAGAGTCGCCGACGACGACTTTAGAAAGTATTTTAAAATCAACCGTGAGAGATAGAGCCGTGGTTTATTATGCAAAAGGGCGTCAAATAGGTTCCCATAACTGATCATAACATTTAAAAGATACGTCGTCAGTGAAAATATTTTCAATTCGGACTTAGTCTCTGTAGGGAGAGGATACCGAGAACCGCTACCGACGAAGACTTTCTGATTAATTTAAAAATCAACCGAAAGAGATAGAGCCGTGGTTTATTAAGCAAAAGTGCTTCAAATACGCTCCTATAACTCAATCTAACATATAAAAGGTACCTCGTCGGTGAAAATAATTACAGTTCGGACTTAAATTTTTTCCTACCCAGTGGCTACCGTGAAGAGTCGCCGACGACGACTTTAGAAATGATTTAAAAATCAACCGTAAGAGATAGAGCCGTGGTTTATTAAGCAAAAGTGCGTCAAATACGTTCCCATAACTGATCATAACATTTAAAAGATACGTCGTCAGTGAAAATATTTTCAATTCGGACTTAGTCTCTGTAGGGAGAGGCTACCGAGAACCGCTACCGACGAAGAATTTCTGATTAATTTAAAAATCAACCGAAAGAGATAGAGCCGTGGTTTATTAAGCAAAAGTGCTTCAAATACGCTCCTATAACTCAATCTAACATATAAAAGGTACCTCGTCGGTGAAAATAATTACAGTTCGGACTTAGATTTTTTCCTACCCAGTGGCTACCGTGAAGAGTCGCCGACGACGACTTTAGAAATGATTTAAAAATCAACCGTAAGAGATAGAGCCGTGGTTTATTAAGCAAAAGTGCGTCAAATACGTTCCCATAACTGATCATAACATTTAAAAGATACGTCGTCAGTGAAAATATTTTCAATTAGGACTTAGTCTCTGTAGGGAGAGGCTACCGAGAACCGCTACCGACGAAGACTTTCTGATTAATTTAAAAATCAACCGAAAGAGATAGAGCCGTGGTTTATTAAGCAAAAGTGCTTCAAATACGCTCCTATAACTCAGTCTAACATTTAAAAGGTACCTCGTCGGTGAAAATAATTACAGTTCGGACTTAGATTTTTTCCTAGCGAGTCGTTACGGTGAAGAGTCGCCGACGACGACTTTAGAAAGTATTTTAAAATCAACCGTAAGAGATAGAGCCGTGGTTTATTAAGCAAAAGTGCGTCAAATACGCTCCCATAACTGATCATAACATTTAAAAGATACGTCGTCAGTGAAAATATTTTCAATTCGGACTTAGTCTCTGTAGGGAGAGGTTACCGAGAACCGCTACCGACGAAGAATTTCTGATTAATTTAAAAATCAACCGAAAGAGATAGAGCCGTGGTTTATTAAGCAAAAGTGCTTCAAATACGCTCCTATAACTCAATCTAACATATAAAAGGTACCTCGTCGGTGAAAATAATTACAGTTCGGACTTAGATTTTTTCCTACCGAGTGGCTACGGTGAAGAGTCGCCGACGACGACTTTAGAAAGTATTTTAAAATCAACCGTGAGAGATAGAGCCGTGGTTTATTATGCAAAAGGGCGTCAAATAGGTTCCCATAACTGATCATAACATTTAAAAGATACGTCGTCAGTGAAAATATTTTCAATTCGGACTTAGTCTCTGTAGGGAGAGGCTACCAAGAACCGCCACCGACGAAGACATTCTGATTAATTTAAAAATCAACCGAAAGAGTTAGAGCCGTGGTTTATTAAGCACGGGTGCTTCAAATACGCTCCTATAACACAGTCTAACATTTAAAAGGTTCCTCGTCGGTGAAAATAATTACAGTTCGGACTTAGATTTTTTCCTAGCGAGTCGTTACGGTGAAGAGTCGCCGACGACGACTTTAGAAAGTATTTTAAAATCAACCGTAAGAGATAGAGCCGTGGTTTATTAAGCAAAAGTGCGTCAAATACGCTCCCATAACTGATCATAACATTTAAAAGATACGTCGTCAGTGAAAATATTTTCAATTCGGACTTAGTCTCTGTAGGGAGAGGCTACCGAGAACCGCTACCGACGAAGAATTTCTGATTAATTTAAAAATCAACCGAAAGAGATAGAGCCGTGGTTTATTAAGCAAAAGTGCTTCAAATACGCTCCTATAACTCAATCTAACATATAAAAGGTACCTCGTCGGTGAAAATAATTACAGTTCGGACTTAGATTTTTTCCTACCGAGTGGCTACGGTGAAGAGTCGCCGACGACGACTTTAGAAAGTATTTTAAAATCAACCGTGAGAGATAGAGCCGTGGTTTATTATGCAAAAGGGCGTCAAATAGGTTCCCATAACTGATCATAACATTTAAAAGATACGTCGTCAGTGAAAATATTTTCAATTCGGACTTAGTCTCTGTAGGGAGAGGATACCGAGAACCGCTACCGACGAAGACTTTCTGATTAATTTAAAAATCAACCGAAAGAGATAGAGCCGTGGTTTATTAAGCAAAAGTGCTTCAAATACGCGCCTATAACTCAATCTAACATATAAAAGGTACCTCGTCGGTGAAAATAATTACAGTTCGGACTTAAATTTTTTCCTACCCAGTGGCTACCGTGAAGAGTCGCCGACGACGACTTTAGAAATGATTTAAAAATCAACCGTAAGAGATAGAGCCGTGGTTTATTAAGCAAAAGTGCGTCAAATACGTTCCCATAACTGATCATAACATTTAAAAGATACGTCGTCAGTGAAAATATTTTCAATTCGGACTTAGTCTCTGTAGGGAGAGGCTACCGAGAACCGCTACCGACGAAGAATTTCTGATTAATTTAAAAATCAACCGAAAGAGATAGAGCCGTGGTTTATTAAGCAAAAGTGCTTCAAATACGCTCCTATAACTCAATCTAACATATAAAAGGTACCTCGTCGGTGAAAATAATTACAGTTCGGACTTAGATTTTTTCCTACCGAGTGGCTACGGTGAAGAGTCGCCGACGACGACTTTAGAAAGTATTTTAAAATCAACCGTGAGAGATAGAGCCGTGGTTTATTATGCAAAAGGGCGTCAAATAGGTTCCCATAACTGATCATAACATTTAAAAGATACGTCGTCAGTGAAAATATTTTCAATTCGGACTTAGTCTCTGTAGGGAGAGGCTACCGAGAACCGCTACCGACGAAGAATTTCTGATTAATTTAAAAATCAACCGAAAGAGATAGAGCCGTGGTTTATTAAGCAAAAGTGCTTCAAATACGCTCCTATAACTCAATCTAACATATAAAAGGTACCTCGTCGGTGAAAATAATTACAGTTCGGACTTAGATTTTTTCCTACCGAGTGGCTACGGTGAAGAGTCGCCGACGACGACTTTAGAAAGTATTTTAAAATCAACCGTGAGAGATAGAGCCGTGGTTTATTATGCAAAAGGGCGTCAAATAGGTTCCCATAACTGATCATAACATTTAAAAGATACGTCGTCAGTGAAAATATTTTCAATTCGGACTTAGTCTCTGTAGGGAGAGGCTACCGAGAACCGCTACCGACGAAGACTTTCTGATTAATTTAAAAATCAACCGAAAGAGATAGAGCCGTGGTTTATTAAGCAAAAGTGCTTCAAATACGCTCCTATAACTCAGTCTAACATTTAAAAGGTACCTCGTCGGTGAAAATAATTACAGTTCGGACTTAGATTTTTTCCTACCCAGTGACTACCGTGAAGAGTCGCCGACGACGACTTTAGAAAGTATTTTAAAATCAACCGTGAGAGATAGAGCCGTGGTTTATTATGCAAAAGGGCGTCAAATAGGTTCCCATAACTGATCATAACATTTAAAAGATACGTCGTCAGTGAAAATATTTTCAATTCGGACTTAGTCTCTGTAGGGAGAGGCTACCGAGAACCGCTACCGACGAAGATTTTCTGATTAATTTAAAAATCAACCGAAAGAGATAGAGCCGTGGTTTATTAAGCAAAAGTGCTTCAAATACGCTCCTATAACTCAATCTAACATTTAAAAGGTACCTCGTCGGTGAAAATAATTACAGTTCGGACTTAGATTTTTTCCTACCGAGTGGCTACGGTGAAGAGTCGCCGACGACGACTTTAGAAAGTATTTTAAAATCAACCGTAAGAGATAGAGCCGTGGTTTATTATGCAAAATTGCGTCAAATACGTTCCCATAACTGAACATAACATTTAAAAGATACGTCGTCAGTGAAAATATTTTCAATTCGGACTTAGTCTCTGTAGGGAGAGGCTACCGAGAACCGCTACCGACGAAGACTTTCTGATTAATTTAAAAATCAACCGAAAGAGATAGAGCCGTGGTTTATTAAGCAAAAGTGCTTCAAATACGCTCCTATAACTCAATCTAACATATAAAAGGTACCTCGTCGGTGAAAATAATTACAGTTCGGACTTAGATTTTTTCCTACCGAGTTGCTACGGTGAAGAGTCGCCGACGACGACTTTAGAAAGTATTTTAAAATCAACCGTGAGAGATAGAGCCGTGGTTTATTATGCAAAAGGGCGTCAAATAGGTTCCCATAACTGATCATAACATTTAAAAGATACGTCGTCAGTGAAAATATTTTCAATTCGGACTTAGTCTCTGTAGGGAGAGGCTACCGAGAACCGCTACCGACGAAGAATTTCTGATTAATTTAAAAATCAACCGAAAGAGATAGAGCCGTGGTTTATTAAGCAAAAGTGCTTCAAATACGCTCCTATAACTCAATCTAACATATAAAAGGTACCTCGTCGGTGAAAATAATTACAGTTCGGACTTAGATTTTTTCCTACCGAGTGGCTACGGTGAAGAGTCGCCGACGACGACTTTAGAAAGTATTTTAAAATCAACCGTGAGAGATAGAGCCGTGGTTTATTATGCAAAAGGGCGTCAAATAGGTTCCCATAACTGATCATAACATTTAAAAGATACGTCGTCAGTGAAAATATTTTCAATTCGGACTTAGTCTCTGTAGGGAGAGGCTACCAAGAACCGCCACCGACGAAGACATTCTGATTAATTTAAAAATCAACCGAAAGAGTTAGAGCCGTGGTTTATTAAGCACGGGTGCTTCAAATACGCTCCTATAACACAGTCTAACATTTAAAAGGTTCCTCGTCGGTGAAAATAATTACAGTTCGGACTTAGATTTTTTCCTAGCGAGTCGTTACGGTGAAGAGTCGCCGACGACGACTTTAGAAAGTATTTTAAAATCAACCGTAAGAGATAGAGCCGTGGTTTATTAAGCAAAAGTGCGTCAAATACGCTCCCATAACTGATCATAACATTTAAAAGATACGTCGTCAGTGAAAATATTTTCAATTCGGACTTAGTCTCTGTAGGGAGAGGCTACCGAGAACCGCTACCGACGAAGAATTTCTGATTAATTTAAAAATCAACCGAAAGAGATAGAGCCGTGGTTTATTAAGCAAAAGTGCTTCAAATACGCTCCTATAACTCAATCTAACATTTAAAAGGTACCTCGTCGGTGAAAATAATTACAGTTCGGACTTAGATTTTTTCCTACCGAGTGGCTACGGTGAAGAGTCGCCGACGACGACTTTAGAAAGTATTTTAAAATCAACCGTGAGAGATAGAGCCGTGGTTTATTATGCAAAAGGGCGTCAAATAGGTTCCCATAACTGATCATAACATTTAAAAGATACGTCGTCAGTGAAAATATTTTCAATTCGGACTTAGTCTCTGTAGGGAGAGGATACCGAGAACCGCTACCGACGAAGACTTTCTGATTAATTTAAAAATCAACCGAAAGAGATAGAGCCGTGGTTTATTAAGCAAAAGTGCTTCAAATACGCGCCTATAACTCAATCTAACATATAAAAGGTACCTCGTCGGTGAAAATAATTACAGTTCGGACTTAAATTTTTTCCTACCCAGTGGCTACCGTGAAGAGTCGCCGACGACGACTTTAGAAATGATTTAAAAATCAACCGTAAGAGATAGAGCCGTGGTTTATTAAGCAAAAGTGCGTCAAATACGTTCCCATAACTGATCATAACATTTAAAAGATACGTCGTCAGTGAAAATATTTTCAATTCGGACTTAGTCTCTGTAGGGAGAGGCTACCGAGAACCGCTACCGACGAAGAATTTCTGATTAATTTAAAAATCAACCGAAAGAGATAGAGCCGTGGTTTATTAAGCAAAAGTGCTTCAAATACGCTCCTATAACTCAATCTAACATTTAAAAGGTACCTCGTCGGTGAAAATAATTACAGTTCGGACTTAGATTTTTTCCTACCGAGTGGCTACGGTGAAGAGTCGCCGACGACGACTTTAGAAAGTATTTTAAAATCAACCGTGAGAGATAGAGCCGTGGTTTATTATGCAAAAGGGCGTCAAATAGGTTCCCATAACTGATCATAACATTTAAAAGATACGTCGTCAGTGAAAATATTTTCAATTCGGACTTAGTCTCTGTAGGGAGAGGCTACCGAGAACCGCTACCGACGAAGAATTTCTGATTAATTTAAAAATCAACCGAAAGAGATAGAGCCGTGGTTTATTAAGCAAAAGTGCTTCAAATACGCTCCTATAACTCAATCTAACATATAAAAGGTACCTCGTCGGTGAAAATAATTACAGTTCGGACTTAGATTTTTTCCTACCGAGTGGCTACGGTGAAGAGTCGCCGACGACGACTTTAGAAAGTATTTTAAAATCAACCGTGAGAGATAGAGCCGTGGTTTATTATGCAAAAGGGCGTCAAATAGGTTCCCATAACTGATCATAACATTTAAAAGATACGTCGTCAGTGAAAATATTTTCAATTCGGACTTAATCTCTGTAGGGAGAGGCTACCGAGAACCGCTACCGACGAAGACTTTCTGATTAATTTAAAAATCAACCGAAAGAGATAGAGCCGTGGTTTATTAAGCAAAAGTGCTTCAAATACGCTCCTATAACTCAGTCTAACATTTAAAAGGTACCTCGTCGGTGAAAATAATTACAGTTCGGACTTAGATTTTTTCCTACCCAGTGACTACCGTGAAGAGTCGCCGACGACGACTTTAGAAAGTATTTTAAAATCAACCGTGAGAGATAGAGCCGTGGTTTATTATGCAAAAGGGCGTCAAATAGGTTCCCATAACTGATCATAACATTTAAAAGATACGTCGTCAGTGAAAATATTTTCAATTCGGACTTAGTCTCTGTAGGGAGAGGCTACCGAGAACCGCTACCGACGAAGATTTTCTGATTAATTTAAAAATCAACCGAAAGAGATAGAGCCGTGGTTTATTAAGCAAAAGTGCTTCAAATACGCTCCTATAACTCAATCTAACATTTAAAAGGTACCTCGTCGGTGAAAATAATTACAGTTCGGACTTAGATTTTTTCCTACCGAGTGGCTACGGTGAAGAGTCGCCGACGACGACTTTAGAAAGTATTTTAAAATCAACCGTAAGAGATAGAGCCGTGGTTTATTATGCAAAATTGCGTCAAATACGTTCCCATAACTGAACATAACATTTAAAAGATACGTCGTCAGTGAAAATATTTTCAATTCGGACTTAGTCTCTGTAGGGAGAGGCTACCGAGAACCGCTACCGACGAAGACTTTCTGATTAATTTAAAAATCAACCGAAAGAGATAGAGCCGTGGTTTATTAAGCAAAAGTGCTTCAAATACGCTCCTATAACTCAATCTAACATATAAAAGGTACCTCGTCGGTGAAAATAATTACAGTTCGGACTTAGATTTTTTCCTACCGAGTGGCTACGGTGAAGAGTCGCCGACGACGACTTTAGAAAGTATTTTAAAATCAACCGTGAGAGATAGAGCCGTGGTTTATTATGCAAAAGGGCGTCAAATAGGTTCCCATAACTGATCATAACATTTAAAAGATACGTCGTCAGTGAAAATATTTTCAATTCGGACTTAGTCTCTGTAGGGAGAGGCTACCGAGAACCGCTACCGACGAAGAATTTCTGATTAATTTAAAAATCAACCGAAAGAGATAGAGCCGTGGTTTATTAAGCAAAAGTGCTTCAAATACGCTCCTATAACTCAATCTAACATATAAAAGGTACCTCGTCGGTGAAAATAATTACAGTTCGGACTTAGATTTTTTCCTACCGAGTGGCTACGGTGAAGAGTCGCCGACGACGACTTTAGAAAGTATTTTAAAATCAACCGTGAGAGATAGAGCCGTGGTTTATTATGCAAAAGGGCGTCAAATAGGTTCCCATAACTGATCATAACATTTAAAAGATACGTCGTCAGTGAAAATATTTTCAATTCGGACTTAGTCTCTGTAGGGAGAGGCTACCGAGAACCGCTACCGACGAAGACTTTCTGATTAATTTAAAAATCAACCGAAAGAGATAGAGCCGTGGTTTATTAAGCAAAAGTGCTTCAAATACGCTCCTATAACTCAGTCTAACATTTAAAAGGTACCTCGTCGGTGAAAATAATTACAGTTCGGACTTAGATTTTTTCCTACCCAGTGACTACCGTGAAGAGTCGCCGACGACGACTGTAGAAAGTATTTTAAAATCAACCGTAAGAGATAGAGCCGTGGTGTATTAAGCAAAAGTGCGTCAAATACGCTCCCATAACTGATCATAACATTTAAAAGATACGTCGTCAGTGAAAATATTTTCAATTCGGACTTAGTCTCTGTAGGGAGAGGCTACCGAGAACCGCTACCGACGAAGACTTTCTGATTAATATAAAAATCAACTGAAAGAGATAGAGCCGTGGTTTATTAAGCAAAAGTGCTTCAAATACGCTCCTATAACTCAATCTAACATTTAAAAGGTACATCGTCGGTGAAAATAATTTCAGTTCGGACTTAGATTTTTTCCTACCGAGTGGCTACCGTGAAGAGTCGCCGACGACAACTTTAGAAATTATTTAAAAATCAACCGTAAGAGATAGAGCCGTGGTTTATTAAGCAAAAGTGCGTCAAATACGCTCCCATAACTGAACATAACATTTAAAAGATACGTCGTCGGTGAAAATATTTTCAATTCGGACTTAGATTTTTTCCTACCGAGTGGCTACCGTGAAGAGTCGCCGACGACGACTTTAGAAAGTATTTTAAAATCAACCGTAAGAGATAGAGCCGTGGTTTATTATGCAAAAGTGCGTCAAATACGCTCCCATAACTGATCATAACATTTAAAAGATACGTCGGCAGTGAAAATATTTTCAATTCGGACTTAGTCTCTGTAGGGAGAGGCTACCGAGAACCGCTACCGACAAAGAATTTCTGATTAATTTAAAAATCAACCGAAAGAGATAGAGCCGTGGTTTATTAAGCAAAAGTGCTTCAAATACGCTCCTATAACTCAATCTAACATATAAAAGGTACCTCGTCGGTGAAAATAATTACAGTTCGGACTTAGATTTTTTCCTACCCAGTGGCTACCGTGAAGAGTCGCCGACGACGACTTTAGAAAGTATTTTAAAATCAACCGTGAGAGATAGAGCCGTGGTTTATTATGCAAAAGGGCGTCAAATAGGTTCCCATAACTGATCATAACATTTAAAAGATACGTCGTCAGTGAAAATATTTTCAATTCGGACTTAGTCTCTGTAGGGAGAGGCTACCGAGAACCGCTACCGACGAAGATTTTCTGATTAATTTAAAAATCAACCGAAAGAATTAGAGCCGTGGTTTATTAAGCAAAAGTGCTTCAAATACGCTCCTATAACTCAATCTAACATTTAAAAGGTACCTCGTCGGTGAAAATAATTACAGTTCGGACTTAGATTTTTTCCTACCGAGTGGCTACGGTGAAGAGTCGCCGACGACGACTTTAGAAAGTATTTTAAAATCAACCGTAAGAGATAGAGCCGTGGTTTATTATGCAAAATTGCGTCAAATACGTTCCCATAACTGAACATAACATTTAAAAGATACGTCGTCAGTGAAAATATTTTCAATTCGGACTTAGTCTCTGTAGGGAGAGGCTACCGAGAACCGCTACCGACGAAGACTTTCTGATTAATTTAAAAATCAACCGAAAGAGATAGAGCCGTGGTTTATTAAGCAAAAGTGCTTCAAATACGCTCCTATAACTCAATCTAACATATAAAAGGTACCTCGTCGGTGAAAATAATTACAGTTCGGACTTAGATTTTTTCCTACCGAGTGGCTACGGTGAAGAGTCGCCGACGACGACTTTAGAAAGTATTTTAAAATCAACCGTGAGAGATAGAGCCGTGGTTTATTATGCAAAAGGGCGTCAAATAGGTTCCCATAACTGATCATAACATTTAAAAGATACGTCGTCAGTGAAAATATTTTCAATTCGGACTTAGTCTCTGTAGGGAGAGGCTACCGAGAACCGCTACCGACGAAGACTTTCTGATTAATTTAAAAATCAACCGAAAGAGATAGAGCCGTGGTTTATTAAGCAAAAGTGCTTCAAATACGCTCCTATAACTCAGTCTAACATTTAAAAGGTACCTCGTCGGTGAAAATAATTACAGTTCAGACTTAGATTTTTTCCTACCCAGTGACTACCGTGAAGAGTCGCCGACGACGACTGTAGAAAGTATTTTAAAATCAACCGTAAGAGATAGAGCCGTGGTTTATTAAGCAAAAGTGCGTGAAATACGCTCCCATAACTGATCATAACATTTAAAAGATACGTCGTCAGTGAAAATATTTTCAATTCGGACTTAGTCTCTGTAGGGAGAGGCTACCGAGAACCGCTACCGACAAAGAATTTCTGATTAATTTAAAAATCAACCGAAAGAGATAGAGCCGTGGTTTATTAAGCAAAAGTGCTTCAAATACGCTCCTATAACTCAATCTAACATATAAAAGGTACCTCGTCGGTGAAAATAATTACAGTTCGGACTTAGATTTTTTCCTACCCAGTGGCTACCGTGAAGAGTCGCCGACGACGACTTTAGAAAGTATTTTAAAATCAACCGTGAGAGATAGAGCCGTGGTTTATTATGCAAAAGGGCGTCAAATAGGTTCCCATAACTGATCATAACATTTAAAAGATACGTCGTCAGTGAAAATATTTTCAATTCGGACTTAGTCTCTGTAGGGAGAGGCTACCGAGAACCGCTACCGACGAAGATTTTCTGATTAATTTAAAAATCAACCGAAAGAGATAGAGCCGTGGTTTATTAAGCAAAAGTGCTTCAAATACGCTCCTATAACTCAATCTAACATTTAAAAGGTACCTCGTCGGTGAAAATAATTACAGTTCGGACTTAGATTTTTTCCTACCGAGTGGCTACGGTGAAGAGTCGCCGACGACGACTTTAGAAAGTATTTTAAAATCAACCGTAAGAGATAGAGCCGTGGTTTATTATGCAAAATTGCGTCAAATACGTTCCCATAACTGAACATAACATTTAAAAGATACGTCGTCAGTGAAAATATTTTCAATTCGGACTTAGTCTCTGTAGGGAGAGGCTACCGAGAACCGCTACCGACGAAGACTTTCTGATTAATTTAAAAATCAACCGAAAGAGATAGAGCCGTGGTTTATTAAGCAAAAGTGCTTCAAATACGCTCCTATAACTCAATCTAACATATAAAAGGTACCTCGTCGGTGAAAATAATTACAGTTCGGACTTAGATTTTTTCCTACCGAGTGGCTACGGTGAAGAGTCGCCGACGACGACTTTAGAAAGTATTTTAAAATCAACCGTGAGAGATAGAGCCGTGGTTTATTATGCAAAAGGGCGTCAAATAGGTTCCCATAACTGATCATAACATTTAAAAGATACGTCGTCAGTGAAAATATTTTCAATTCGGACTTAGTCTCTGTAGGGAGAGGCTACCGAGAACCGCTACCGACGAAGACTTTCTGATTAATTTAAAAATCAACCGAAAGAGATAGAGCCGTGGTTTATTAAGCAAAAGTGCTTCAAATACGCTCCTATAACTCAGTCTAACATTTAAAAGGTACCTCGTCGGTGAAAATAATTACAGTTCAGACTTAGATTTTTTCCTACCCAGTGACTACCGTGAAGAGTCGCCGACGACGACTGTAGAAAGTATTTTAAAATCAACCGTAAGAGATAGAGCCGTGGTTTATTAAGCAAAAGTGCTTCAAATACGCTCCTATAACTCAATCTAACATTTAAAAGGTACCTCGTCGGTGAAAATAATTACAGTTCGGACTTAGATTTTTTCCTACCGAGTGGCTACGGTGAAGAGTCGCCGACGACGACTTTAGAAAGTATTTTAAAATCAACCGTAAGAGATAGAGCCGTGGTTTATTATGCAAAATTGCGTCAAATACGTTCCCATAACTGAACATAACATTTAAAAGATACGTCGTCAGTGAAAATATTTTCAATTCGGACTTAGTCTCTGTAGGGAGAGGCTACCGAGAACCGCTACCGACGAAGACTTTCTGATTAATTTAAAAATCAACCGAAAGAGATAGAGCCGTGGTTTATTAAGCAAAAGTGCTTCAAATACGCTCCTATAACTCAATCTAACATATAAAAGGTACCTCGTCGGTGAAAATAATTACAGTTCGGACTTAGATTTTTTCCTACCGAGTGGCTACGGTGAAGAGTCGCCGACGACGACTTTAGAAAGTATTTTAAAATCAA
The DNA here is from genome assembly GCA_910591585.2 of Nysson spinosus. Classification (NCBI taxonomy): domain Eukaryota; kingdom Metazoa; phylum Arthropoda; class Insecta; order Hymenoptera; family Crabronidae; genus Nysson; species Nysson spinosus. Next base: position 294,421 of record CAJUYC020000086.1, read on the forward strand.
CCGTGAGAGATAGAGCCGTGGTTTATTATGCAAAAGGGCGTCAAATAGGTTCCCATAACTGATCATAACATTTAAAAGATACGTCGTCAGTGAAAATATTTTCAATTCGGACTTAGTCTCTGTAGGGAGAGGCTACCGAGAACCGCTACCGACGAAGACTTTCTGATTAATTTAAAAATCAACCGAAAGAGATAGAGCCGTGGTTTATTAAGCAAAAGTGCTTCAAATACGCTCCTATAACTCAGTCTAACATTTAAAAGGTACCTCGTCGGTGAAAATAATTACAGTTCAGACTTAGATTTTTTCCTACCCAGTGACTACCGTGAAGAGTCGCCGACGACGACTGTAGAAAGTATTTTAAAATCAACCGTAAGAGATAGAGCCGTGGTTTATTAAGCAAAAGTGCGTGAAATACGCTCCCATAACTGATCATAACATTTAAAAGATACGTCGTCAGTGAAAATATTTTCAATTCGGACTTAGTCTCTGTAGGGAGAGGCTACCGAGAACCGCTACCGACAAAGAATTTCTGATTAATTTAAAAATCAACCGAAAGAGATAGAGCCGTGGTTTATTAAGCAAAAGTGCTTCAAATACGCTCCTATAACTCAATCTAACATATAAAAGGTACCTCGTCGGTGAAAATAATTACAGTTCGGACTTAGATTTTTTCCTACCCAGTGGCTACCGTGAAGAGTCGCCGACGACGACTTTAGAAAGTATTTTAAAATCAACCGTGAGAGATAGAGCCGTGGTTTATTATGCAAAAGGGCGTCAAATAGGTTCCCATAACTGATCATAACATTTAAAAGATACGTCGTCAGTGAAAATATTTTCAATTCGGACTTAGTCTCTGTAGGGAGAGGCTACCGAGAACCGCTACCGACGAAGATTTTCTGATTAATTTAAAAATCAACCGAAAGAGATAGAGCCGTGGTTTATTAAGCAAAAGTGCTTCAAATACGCTCCTATAACTCAATCTAACATTTAAAAGGTACCTCGTCGGTGAAAATAATTACAGTTCGGACTTAGATTTTTTCCTACCGAGTGGCTACGGTGAAGAGTCGCCGACGACGACTTTAGAAAGTATTTTAAAATCAACCGTAAGAGATAGAGCCGTGGTTTATTATGCAAAATTGCGTCAAATACGTTCCCATAACTGAACATAACATTTAAAAGATACGTCGTCAGTGAAAATATTTTCAATTCGGACTTAGTCTCTGTAGGGAGAGGCTACCGAGAACCGCTACCGACGAAGACTTTCTGATTAATTTAAAAATCAACCGAAAGAGATAGAGCCGTGGTTTATTAAGCAAAAGTGCTTCAAATACGCTCCTATAACTCAATCTAACATATAAAAGGTACCTCGTCGGTGAAAATAATTACAGTTCGGACTTAGATTTTTTCCTACCGAGTGGCTACGGTGAAGAGTCGCCGACGACGACTTTAGAAAGTATTTTAAAATCAACCGTGAGAGATAGAGCCGTGGTTTATTATGCAAAAGGGCGTCAAATAGGTTCCCATAACTGATCATAACATTTAAAAGATACGTCGTCAGTGAAAATATTTTCAATTCGGACTTAGTCTCTGTAGGGAGAGGCTACCGAGAACCGCTACCGACGAAGACTTTCTGATTAATTTAAAAATCAACCGAAAGAGATAGAGCCGTGGTTTATTAAGCAAAAGTGCTTCAAATACGCTCCTATAACTCAGTCTAACATTTAAAAGGTACCTCGTCGGTGAAAATAATTACAGTTCAGACTTAGATTTTTTCCTACCCAGTGACTACCGTGAAGAGTCGCCGACGACGACTGTAGAAAGTATTTTAAAATCAACCGTAAGAGATAGAGCCGTGGTTTATTAAGCAAAAGTGCGTGAAATACGCTCCCATAACTGATCATAACATTTAAAAGATACGTCGTCAGTGAAAATATTTTCAATTCGGACTTAGTCTCTGTAGGGAGAGGCTACCGAGAACCGCTACCGACGAAGACTTTCTGATTAATTTAAAAATCAACCGAAAGAATTAGAGCCGTGGTTTATTAAGCAAAAGTGCTTCAAATACGCTCCTATAACTCAATCTAACATTTAAAAGGTACCTCGTCGGTGAAAATAATTACAGTTCGGACTTAGATTTTTTCCTACCGAGTGGCTACGGTGAAGAGTCGCCGACGACGACTTTAGAAAGTATTTTAAAATCAACCGTAAGAGATAGAGCCGTGGTTTATTATGCAAAATTGCGTCAAATACGTTCCCATAACTGAACATAACATTTAAAAGATACGTCGTCAGTGAAAATATTTTCAATTCGGACTTAGTCTCTGTAGGGAGAGGCTACCGAGAACCGCTACCGACGAAGACTTTCTGATTAATTTAAAAATCAACCGAAAGAGATAGAGCCGTGGTTTATTAAGCAAAAGTGCTTCAAATACGCTCCTATAACTCAATCTAACATATAAAAGGTACCTCGTCGGTGAAAATAATTACAGTTCGGACTTAGATTTTTTCCTACCGAGTGGCTACGGTGAAGAGTCGCCGACGACGACTTTAGAAAGTATTTTAAAATCAACCGTGAGAGATAGAGCCGTGGTTTATTATGCAAAAGGGCGTCAAATAGGTTCCCATAACTGATCATAACATTTAAAAGATACGTCGTCAGTGAAAATATTTTCAATTCGGACTTAGTCTCTGTAGGGAGAGGCTACCGAGAACCGCTACCGACGAAGACTTTCTGATTAATTTAAAAATCAACCGAAAGAGATAGAGCCGTGGTTTATTAAGCAAAAGTGCTTCAAATACGCTCCTATAACTCAATCTAACATTTAAAAGGTACCTCGTCGGTGAAAATAATTACAGTTCAGACTTAGATTTTTTCCTACCCAGTGACTACCGTGAAGAGTCGCCGACGACGACTGTAGAAAGTATTTTAAAATCAACCGTAAGAGATAGAGCCGTGGTTTATTAAGCAAAAGTGCGTGAAATACGCTCCCATAACTGATCATAACATTTAAAAGATACGTCGTCAGTGAAAATATTTTCAATTCGGACTTAGTCTCTGTAGGGAGAGGCTACCGAGAACCGCTACCGACAAAGAATTTCTGATTAATTTAAAAATCAACCGAAAGAGATAGAGCCGTGGTTTATTAAGCAAAAGTGCTTCAAATACGCTCCTATAACTCAATCTAACATATAAAAGGTACCTCGTCGGTGAAAATAATTACAGTTCGGACTTAGATTTTTTCCTACCCAGTGGCTACCGTGAAGAGTCGCCGACGACGACTTTAGAAAGTATTTTAAAATCAACCGTGAGAGATAGAGCCGTGGTTTATTATGCAAAAGGGCGTCAAATAGGTTCCCATAACTGATCATAACATTTAAAAGATACGTCGTCAGTGAAAATATTTTCAATTCGGACTTAGTCTCTGTAGGGAGAGGCTACCGAGAACCGCTACCGACGAAGATTTTCTGATTAATTTAAAAATCAACCGAAAGAGATAGAGCCGTGGTTTATTAAGCAAAAGTGCTTCAAATACGCTCCTATAACTCAATCTAACATATAAAAGGTACCTCGTCGGTGAAAATAATTACAGTTCGGACTTAGATTTTTTCCTACCGAGTGGCTACGGTGAAGAGTCGCCGACGACGACTTTAGAAAGTATTTTAAAATCAACCGTAAGAGATAGAGCCGTGGTTTATTATGCAAAATTGCGTCAAATACGTTCCAATAACTGAACATAACATTTAAAAGATACGTCGTCAGTGAAAATATTTTCAATTCGGACTTAGTCTCTGTAGGGAGAGGCTACCGAGAACCGCTACCGACGAAGACTTTCTGATTAATTTAAAAATCAACCGAAAGAGATAGAGCCGTGGTTTATTAAGCAAAAGTGCTTCAAATACGCTCCTATAACTCAATCTAACATATAAAAGGTACCTCGTCGGTGAAAATAATTACAGTTCGGACTTAGATTTTTTCCTACCGAGTGGCTACGGTGAAGAGTCGCCGACGACGACTTTAGAAAGTATTTTAAAATCAACCGTGAGAGATAGAGCCGTGGTTTATTATGCAAAAGGGCGTCAAATAGGTTCCCATAACTGATCATAACATTTAAAAGATACGTCGTCAGTGAAAATATTTTCAATTCGGACTTAGTCTCTGTAGGGAGAGGCTACCGAGAACCGCTACCGACGAAGACTTTCTGATTAATTTAAAAATCAACCGAAAGAGATAGAGCCGTGGTTTATTAAGCAAAAGTGCTTCAAATACGCTCCTATAACTCAGTCTAACATTTAAAAGGTACCTCGTCGGTGAAAATAATTACAGTTCAGACTTAGATTTTTTCCTACCCAGTGACTACCGTGAAGAGTCGCCGACGACGACTGTAGAAAGTATTTTAAAATCAACCGTAAGAGATAGAGCCGTGGTTTATTAAGCAAAAGTGCGTGAAATACGCTCCCATAACTGATCATAACATTTAAAAGATACGTCGTCAGTGAAAATATTTTCAATTCGGACTTAGTCTCTGTAGGGAGAGGCTACCGAGAACCGCTACCGACGAAGACTTTCTGATTAATATAAAAATCAACTGAAAGAGATAGAGCCGTGGTTTATTAAGCAAAAGTGCTTCAAATACGCTCCTATAACTCAATCTAACATTTAAAAGGTACCTCGTCGGTGAAAATAATTTCAGTTCGGACTTAGATTTTTTCCTACCGAGTGGCTACCGTGAAGAGTCGCCGACGACCACTTTAGAAATTATTTAAAAATCAACCGTAAGAGATAGAGCCGTGGTTTATTAAGCAAAAGTGCGTCAAATACGCTCCCATAACTGAACATAACATTTAAAAGATACGTCGTCGGTGAAAATATTTTCAATTCGGACTTAGATTTTTTCCTACCGAGTGGCTACCGTGAAGAGTCGCCGACGACGGCTTTAGAAAGTATTTTAAAATCAACCGTAAGAGATAGAGCCGTGGTTTATTATGCAAAAGTGCGTCAAATACGCTCCCATAACTGATCATAACATTTAAAAGATACGTCGGCAGTGAAAATATTTTCAATTCGGACTTAGTCTCTGTAGGGAGAGGCTACCGAGAACCGCTACCGACAAAGAATTTCTGATTAATTTAAAAATCAACCGAAAGAGATAGAGCCGTGGTTTATTAAGCAAAAGTGCTTCAAATACGCTCCTATAACTCAATCTAACATATAGAAGGTACCTCGTCGGTGAAAATAATTACAGTTCGGACTTAGATTTTTTCCTACCCAGTGGCTACCGTGAAGAGTCGCCGACGACGACTTTAGAAAGTATTTTAAAATCAACCGTGAGAGATAGAGCCGTGGTTTATTATGCAAAAGGGCGTCAAATAGGTTCCCATAACTGATCATAACATTTAAAAGATACGTCGTCAGTGAAAATATTTTCAATTCGGACTTAGTCTCTGTAGGGAGAGGCTACCGAGAACCGCTACCGACGAAGATTTTCTGATTAATTTAAAAATCAACCGAAAGAGATAGAGCCGCGGTTTATTAAGCAAAAGTGCTTCAAATACGCTCCTATAACTCAATCTAACATTTAAAAGGTACCTCGTCGGTGAAAATAATTACAGTTCGGACTTAGATTTTTTCCTACCGAGTGGCTACGGTGAAGAGTCGCCGACGACGACTTTAGAAAGTATTTTAAAATCAACCGTAAGAGATAGAGCCGTGGTTTATTATGCAAAAGTGCGTCAAATACGTTCCCATAACTGAACATAACATTTAAAAGATACGTCGTCAGTGAAAATATTTTCAATTCGGACTTAGTCTCTGTAGGGAGAGGCTACCGAGAACCGCTACCGACGAAGACTTTCTGATTAATTTAAAAATCAACCGAAAGAGATAGAGCCGTGGTTTATTAAGCACGGGTGCTTCAAATACGCTCCTATAACACAGTCTAACATTTAAAAGGTTCCTCGTCGGTGAAAATAATTACAGTTCGGACTTAGATTTTTTCCTAGCGAGTGGTTACGGTGAAGAGTCGCCGACGACGACTTTAGAAAGTATTTTAAAATCAACCGTAAGAGATAGAGCCGTGGTTTATTAAGCAAAAGTGCGTCAAATACGCTCCCATAACTGATCATAACATTTAAAAGATACGTCGTCAGTGAAAATATTTTCAATTCGGACTTAGTCTCTGTAGGGAGAGGCTACCGAGAACCGCTACCGACGAAGAATTTCTGATTAATTTAAAAATCAACCGAAAGAGATAGAGCCGTGGTTTATTAAGCAAAAGTGCTTCAAATACGCTCCTATAACTCAATCTAACATATAAAAGGTACCTCGTCGGTGAAAATAATTACAGTTCGGACTTAGATTTTTTCCTACCGAGGAGCTACCGTGAAGAGTCGCCGACGACGACGTTAGAAATTATTTAAAAATCAACCGTAAGAGATAGAGCCGTGGTTTATTAAGCAAAAGTGCGTCATATACGCTCCCATAACTGAACATAACATTTAAAAGATACGTCGTCGGTGAAAATATTTTCAATTCGGACTTAGTCTCTGTACGGAGAGGCTACCGAGAACCGCTACCGACGAAGACTTTCTGATTAATTTAAAAATCAACCGTAAGAGATAGAGCCGTGGTTTATTAAGCAAAAGTGCTTCAAATACGCTCCTATAACTCAATCTAACATATAAAAGGTACCTCGTCGGTGAAAATAATTACAGTTCGGACTTAGATTTTTTCCTACCGAGTGGCTACGGTGAAGAGTCGCCGACGACGACTTTAGAAAGTATTTTAAAATCAACCGTGAGAGATAGAGCCGTGGTTTATTATGCAAAAGGGCGTCAAATAGGTTCCCATAACTGATCATAACATTTAAAAGATACGTCGTCAGTGAAAATATTTTCAATTCGGACTTAGTCTCTGTAGGGAGAGGCTACCGAGAACCGCTACCGACGAAGAATTTCTGATTAATTTAAAAATCAACCGAAAGAGATAGAGCCGTGGTTTATTAAGCAAAAGTGCTTCAAATACGCTCCTATAACTCAATCTAACATATAAAAGGTACCTCGTCGGTGAAAATAATTACAGTTCGGACTTAGATTTTTTCCTACCCAGTGGCTACCGTGAAGAGTCGCCGACGACGACTTTAGAAAGTATTTTAAAATCAACCGTGAGAGATAGAGCCGTGGTTTATTATGCAAAAGGGCGTCAAATAGGTTCCCATAACTGATCATAACATTTAAAAGATACGTCGTCAGTGAAAATATTTTCAATTCGGACTTAGTCTCTGTAGGGAGAGGCTACCGAGAACCGCTACCGACGAAGATTTTCTGATTAATTTAAAAATCAACCGAAAGAGATAGAGCCGTGGTTTATTAAGCAAAAGTGCTTCAAATACGCTCCTATAACTCAAACTAACATTTAAAAGGTACCTCGTCGGTGAAAATAATTACAGTTCGGACTTAGATTTTTTCCTACCGAGTGGCTACGGTGAAGAGTCGCCGACGACGACTTTAGAAAGTATTTTAAAATCAACCGTAAGAGATAGAGCCGTGGTTTATTATGCAAAAGTGCGTCAAATAGGCTCCCATAACTGATCATAACATTTAAAAGATACGTCGTCAGTGAAAATATTTTCAATTCGGACTTAGTCTCTGTAGGGAGAGGCTACCGAGAACCGCTACCGACGAAGACTTTCTGATTAATTTAAAAATCAACCGAAAGAGATAGAGCCGTGGTTTATTAAGCACGGGTGCTTCAAATACGCTCCTATAACACAGTCTAACATTTAAAAGGTTCCTCGTCGGTGAAAATAATTACAGTTCGGACTTAGATTTTTTCCTAGCGAGTGGTTACGGTGAAGAGTCGCCGACGACGACTTTAGAAAGTATTTTAAAATCAACCGTAAGAGATAGAGCCGTGGTTTATTAAGCAAAAGTGCGTCAAATACGCTCCCATAACTGATCATAACATTTAAAAGATACGTCGTCAGTGAAAATATTTTCAATTCGGACTTAGTCTCTGTAGGGAGAGGCTACCGAGAACCGCTACCGACGAAGAATTTCTGATTAATTTAAAAATCAACCGAAAGAGATAGAGCCGTGGTTTATTAAGCAAAAGTGCTTCAAATACGCTCCTATAACTCAATCTAACATATAAAAGGTACCTCGTCGGTGAAAATAATTACAGTTCGGACTTAGATTTTTTCCTACCGAGTAGCTACCGTGAAGAGTCGCCGACGACGACGTTAGAAATTATTTAAAAATCAACCGTAAGAGATAGAGCCGTGGTTTATTCAGCAAAAGTGCGTCATATACGCTCCCATAACTGAACATAACATTTAAAAGATACGTCGTCGGTGAAAATATTTTCAATTCGGACTTAGTCTCTGTACGGAGAGGCTACCGAGAACCGCTACCGACGAAGACTTTCTGATTAATTTAAAAATCAACCGTAAGAGATAGAGCCGTGGTTTATTAAGCAAAAGTGCTTCAAATACGCTCCTATAACTCAATCTAACATATAAAAGGTACCTCGTCGGTGAAAATAATTACAGTTCGGACTTAGATTTTTTCCTACCGAGTGGCTACGGTGAAGAGTCGCCGACGACGACTTTAGAAAGTATTTTAAAATCAACCGTGAGAGATAGAGCCGTGGTTTATTATGCAAAAGGGCGTCAAATAGGTTCCCATAACTGATCATAACATTTAAAAGATACGTCGTCAGTGAAAATATTTTCAATTCGGACTTAGTCTCTGTAGGGAGAGGCTACCGAGAACCGCTACCGACGAAGAATTTCTGATTAATTTAAAAATCAACCGAAAGAGATAGAGCCGTGGTTTATTAAGCAAAAGTGCTTCAAATACGCTCCTATAACTCAATCTAACATATAAAAGGTACCTCGTCGGTGAAAATAATTACAGTTCGGACTTAGATTTTTTCCTACCCAGTGGCTACCGTGAAGAGTCGCCGACGACGACTTTAGAAAGTATTTTAAAATCAACCGTGAGAGATAGAGCCGTGGTTTATTATGCAAAAGGGCGTCAAATAGGTTCCCATAACTGATCATAACATTTAAAAGATACGTCGTCAGTGAAAATATTTTCAATTCGGACTTAGTCTCTGTAGGGAGAGGCTACCGAGAACCGCTACCGACGAAGATTTTCTGATTAATTTAAAAATCAACCGAAAGAGATAGAGCCGTGGTTTATTAAGCAAAAGTGCTTCAAATACGCTCCTATAACTCAAACTAACATTTAAAAGGTACCTCGTCGGTGAAAATAATTACAGTTCGGACTTAGATTTTTTCCTACCGAGTGGCTACGGTGAAGAGTCGCCGACGACGACTTTAGAAAGTATTTTAAAATCAACCGTAAGAGATAGAGCCGTGGTTTATTATGCAAAAGTGCGTCAAATAGGCTCCCATAACTGATCATAACATTTAAAAGATACGTCGTCAGTGAAAATATTTTCAATTCGGACTTAGTCTCTGTAGGGAGAGGCTACCGAGAACCGCTACCGACGAAGACTTTCTGATTAATTTAAAAATCAACCGAAAGAGATAGAGCCGTGGTTTATTAAGCACGGGTGCTTCAAATACGCTCCTATAACACAGTCTAACATTTAAAAGGTTCCTCGTCGGTGAAAATAATTACAGTTCGGACTTAGATTTTTTCCTAGCGAGTGGTTACGGTGAAGAGTCGCCGACGACGACTTTAGAAAGTATTTTAAAATCAACCGTAAGAGATAGAGCCGTGGTTTATTAAGCAAAAGTGCGTCAAATACGCTCCCATAACTGATCATAACATTTAAAAGATACGTCGTCAGTGAAAATATTTTCAATTCGGACTTAGTCTCTGTAGGGAGAGGCTACCGAGAACCGCTACCGACGAAGAATTTCTGATTAATTTAAAAATCAACCGAAAGAGATAGAGCCGTGGTTTATTAAGCAAAAGTGCTTCAAATACGCTCCTATAACTCAATCTAACATATAAAAGGTACCTCGTCGGTGAAAATAATTACAGTTCGGACTTAGATTTTTTCCTACCGAGTAGCTACCGTGAAGAGTCGCCGACGACGACGTTAGAAATTATTTAAAAATCAACCGTAAGAGATAGAGCCGTGGTTTATTAAGCAAAAGTGCGTCATATACGCTCCCATAACTGAACATAACATTTAAAAGATACGTCGTCGGTGAAAATATTTTCAATTCGGACTTAGACTCTGTACGGAGAGGCTACCGAGAACCGCTACCGACGAAGACTTTCTGATTAATTTAAAAATCAACCGTAAGAGATAGAGCCGTGGTTTATTAAGCAAAAGTGCTTCAAATACGCTCCTATAACTCAATCTAACATATAAAAGGTACCTCGTCGGTGAAAATAATTACAGTTCGGACTTAGATTTTTTCCTACCGAGTAGCTACCGTGAAGAGTCGCCGACGACGACGTTAGAAATTATTTAAAAATCAACCGTAAGAGATAGAGCCGTGGTTTATTAAGCAAAAGTGCGTCATATACGCTCCCATAACTGAACATAACATTTAAAAGATACGTCGTCGGTGAAAATATTTTCAATTCGGACTTAGTCTCTGTACGGAGAGGCTACCGAGAACCGCTACCGACGAAGACTTTCTGATTAATTTAAAAATCAACCGTAAGAGATAGAGCCGTGGTTTATTAAGCAAAAGTGCTTCAAATACGCTCCTATAACTCAATCTAACATATAAAAGGTACCTCGTCGGTGAAAATAATTACAGTTCGGACTTAGATTTTTTCCTACCCAGTGGCTACCGTGAAGAGTCGCCGACGACGACTTTAGAAAGTATTTTAAAATCAACCGTGAGAGATAGAGCCGTGGTTTATTATGCAAAAGGGCGTCAAATACGCTCCCATAACTGATCATAACATTTAAAAGATACGTCGTCCGTGAAAATATTTTCAATTCGGACTTAGTCTCTGTAGGGAGAGGCTACCGAGAACCGCTACCGACGAAGATTTTCTGATTAATTTAAAAATCAACCGAAAGAGATAGAGCCGTGGTTTATTAAGCAAAAGTGCTTCAAATACGCTCCTATAACTCAATCTAACATTTAAAAGGTACCTCGTCGGTGAAAATAATTACAGTTCGGACTTAGATTTTTTCCTACCGAGTGGCTACGGTGAAGAGTCGCCGACGACGACTTTAGAAAGTATTTTAAAATCAACCGTAAGAGATAGAGCCGTGGTTTATTATGCAAAAGTGCGTCAAATACGTTCCCATAACTGAACATAACATTTAAAAGATACGTCGTCAGTGAAAATATTTTCAATTCGGACTTAGTCTCTGTAGGGAGAGGCTACCGAGAACCGCTACCGACGAAGACTTTCTGATTAATTTAAAAATCAACCGAAAGAGATAGAGCCGTGGTTTATTAAGCACGGGTGCTTCAAATACGCTCCTATAACACAGTCTAACATTTAAAAGGTTCCTCGTCGGTGAAAATAATTACAGTTCGGACTTAGATTTTTTCCTAGCGAGTGGTTACGGTGAAGAGTCGCCGACGACGACTTTAGAAAGTATTTTAAAATCAACCGTAAGAGATAGAGCCGTGGTTTATTAAGCAAAAGTGCGTCAAATACGCTCCCATAACTGATCATAACATTTAAAAGATACGTCGTCAGTGAAAATATTTTCAATTCGGACTTAGTCTCTGTAGGGAGAGGCTACCGAGAACCGCTACCGACGAAGAATTTCTGATTAATTTAAAAATCAACCGAAAGAGATAGAGCCGTGGTTTATTAAGCAAAAGTGCTTCAAATACGCTCCTATAACTCAATCTAACATATAAAAGGTACCTCGTCGGTGAAAATAATTACAGTTCGGACTTAGATTTTTTCCTACCGAGTAGCTACCGTGAAGAGTCGCCGACGACGACGTTAGAAATTATTTAAAAATCAACCGTAAGAGATAGAGCCGTGGTTTATTAAGCAAAAGTGCGTCATATACGCTCCCATAACTGAACATAACATTTAAAAGATACGTCGTCGGTGAAAATATTTTCAATTCGGACTTAGTCTCTGTACGGAGAGGCTACCGAGAACCGCTACCGACGAAGACTTTCTGATTAATTTAAAAATCAACCGTAAGAGATAGAGCCGTGGTTTATTAAGCAAAAGTGCTTCAAATACGCTCCTATAACTCAATCTAACATATAAAAGGTACCTCGTCGGTGAAAATAATTACAGTTCGGACTTAGATTTTTTCCTACCGAGTGGCTACGGTGAAGAGTCGCCGACGACGACTTTAGAAAGTATTTTAAAATCAACCGTGAGAGATAGAGCCGTGGTTTATTATGCAAACGGGCGTCAAATACGTTCCCATAACTGATCATAACATTTAAAAGATACGTCGTCAGTGAAAATATTTTCAATTCGGACTTAGTCTCTGTAGGGAGAGGCTACCGAGAACCGCTACCGACGAAGACTTTCTGATTAATTTAAAAATCAACCGAAAGAGATAGAGCCGTGGTTTATTAAGCAAAAGTGCTTCAAATACGCTCCTATAACTCAGTCTAACATTTAAAAGGTACCTCGTCGGTGAAAATAATTACAGTTCGGACTTAGATTTTTTCCTACCCAGTGACTACCGTGAAGAGTCGCCGACGACGACTGTAGAAAGTATTTTAAAATCAACCGTAAGAGATAGAGCCGTGGTTTATTAAGCAAAAGTGCGTCAAATACGCTCCCATAACTGATCATAACATTTAAAAGATACGTCGTCAGTGAAAATATTTTCAATTCGGACTTAGTCTCTGTAGGGAGAGGCTACCGAGAACCGCTACCGACGAAGACTTTCTGATTAATATAAAAATCAACTGAAAGAGATAGAGCCGTGGTTTATTAAGCAAAAGTGCTTCAAATACGCTCCTATAACTCAATCTAACATTTAAAAGGTACCTCGTCGGTGAAAATAATTTCAGTTCGGACTTAAATTTTTTTCTACCGAGTGTCTACCGTGAAGAGTCGCCGACGACGACTTTAGAAATTATTTAAAAATCAACCGTAAGAGATAGAGCCGTGGTTTATTAAGCAAAAGTGCGTCAAATACGCTCCCATAACTGAACATAACATTTAAAAGATACGTCGTCGGTGAAAATAATTACAGTTCGGACTTAGATTTTTTCCTACCGAGTGGCTACGGTGAAGAGTCGCCGACGACGACTTTAGAAAGTATTTTAAAATCAACCGTGAGAGATAGAGCCGTGGTTTATTAAGCAAAAGTGCGTCAAATACGCTCCCATAACTGATCATAACATTTAAAAGATACGTCGTCAGTGAAAATATTTTCAATTCGGACTTAGTCTCTGTAGGGAGAGGCTACCGAGAACCGCTACCGACGAAGACTTTCTGATTAATTAAAAAATCAACCGAAAGAGTTAGAGCCGTGGTTTATTAAGCACGGGTGCTTCAAATACGCTCCTATAACTCAGTCTAACATTTAAAAGGTACCTCGTCGGTGAAAATAATTACAGTTCGGACTTAGATTTTTTCCTAGCGAGTGGTTACGGTGAAGAGTCGCCGACGACGACTTTAGAAAGTATTTTAAAATCAACCGTAAGAGATAGAGCCGTGGTTTATTAACCAAAAGTGCGTCAAATACGCTCCCATAACTGATCATAACATTTAAAAGATACGTCGTCAGTGAAAATATTTTCAATTCGGACTTAGTCTCTGTAGGGAGAGGCTACCGAGAACCGCTACCGACGAAGACTTTCTGATTAATTTAAAAATCAACCGAAAGAGATAGAGCCGTGGTTTATTAAGCAAAAGTGCTTCAAATACGCTCCTATAACTCAATCTAACATTTAAAAGGTACCTCGTCGGTGAAAATAATTTCAGTTCGGACTTAGATTTTTTCCTAGCGAGTGGTTACGGTGAAGAGTCGCCGACGACGACTTTAGAAAGTATTTTAAAATCAACCGTGAGAGATAGAGCCGTGGTTTATTATGCAAAAGTGCGTCAAATACGCTCCCATAACTGATCATAACATTTAAAAGATACGTCGTCAGTGAAAATATTTTCAATTCGGACTTAGTCTCTGTAGGGAGAGGCTACCGAGAACCGCTACCGACGAAGACTTTCTGATTAATTTAAAAATCAACCGAAAGAGATAGAGCCGTGGTTTATTAAGCAAAAGTGCTTCAAATACGCTCCTATAACTCAATCTAACATATAAAAGGTACCTCGTCGGTGAAAATAATTACAGTTCGGACTTAGATTTTTTCCTAGCGAGTGGTTACGGTGAAGAGTCGCCGACGACGACTTTAGAAAGTATTTTAAAATCAACCGTGAGAGATAGAGCCGTGGTTTATTATGCAAAAGTGCGTCAAATACGCTCCCATAACTGATCATAACATTTAAAAGATACGTCGTCAGTGAAAATATTTTCAATTCGGACTTAGTCTCTGTAGGGAGAGGCTACCGAGAACCGCTACCGACGAAGACTTTCTGATTAATTAAAAAATCAACCGAAAGAGTTAGAGCCGTGGTTTATTAAGCACGGGTGCTTCAAATACGCTCCTATAACTCAGTCTAACATTTAAAAGGTACCTCGTCGGTGAAAATAATTACAGTTCGGACTTAGATTTTTTCCTAGCGAGTGGTTACGGTGAAGAGTCGCCGACGACGACTTTAGAAAGTATTTTAAAATCAACCGTAAGAGATAGAGCCGTGGTTTATTAACCAAAAGTGCGTCAAATACGCTCCCATAACTGATCATAACATTTAAAAGATACGTCGTCAGTGAAAATATTTTCAATTCGGACTTAGTCTCTGTAGGGAGAGGCTACCGAGAACCGCTACCGACGAAGACTTTCTGATTAATTTAAAAATCAACCGAAAGAGATAGAGCCGTGGTTTATTAAGCAAAAGTGCTTCAAATACGCTCCTATAACTCAATCTAACATTTAAAAGGTACCTCGTCGGTGAAAATAATTTCAGTTCGGACTTAGATTTTTTCCTAGCGAGTGGTTACGGTGAAGAGTCGCCGACGACGACTTTAGAAAGTATTTTAAAATCAACCGTGAGAGATAGAGCCGTGGTTTATTATGCAAAAGTGCGTCAAATACGCTCCCATAACTGATCATAACATTTAAAAGATACGTCGTCAGTGAAAATATTTTCAATTCGGACTTAGTCTCTGTAGGGAGAGGCTACCGAGAACCGCTACCGACGAAGACTTTCTGATTAATTAAAAAATCAACCGAAAGAGTTAGAGCCGTGGTTTATTAAGCACGGGTGCTTCAAATACGCTCCTATAACTCAGTCTAACATTTAAAAGGTACCTCGTCGGTGAAAATAATTACAGTTCGGACTTAGATTTTTTCCTAGCGAGTGGTTACGGTGAAGAGTCGCCGACGACGACTTTAGAAAGTATTTTAAAATCAACCGTAAGAGATAGAGCCGTGGTTTATTAACCAAAAGTGCGTCAAATACGCTCCCATAACTGATCATAACATTTAAAAGATACGTCGTCAGTGAAAATATTTTCAATTCGGACTTAGTCTCTGTAGGGAGAGGCTACCGAGAACCGCTACCGACGAAGACTTTCTGATTAATTAAAAAATCAACCGAAAGAGTTAGAGCCGTGGTTTATTAAGCACGGGTGCTTCAAATACGCTCCTATAACTCAGTCTAACATTTAAAAGGTACCTCGTCGGTGAAAATAATTACAGTTCGGACTTAGATTTTTTCCTAGCGAGTGGTTACGGTGAAGAGTCGCCGACGACGACTTTAGAAAGTATTTTAAAATCAACCGTAAGAGATAGAGCCGTGGTTTATTAACCAAAAGTGCGTCAAATACGCTCCCATAACTGATCATAACATTTAAAAGATACGTCGTCAGTGAAAATATTTTCAATTCGGACTTAGTCTCTGTAGGGAGAGGCTACCGAGAACCGCTACCGACGAAGACTTTCTGATTAATTTAAAAATCAACCGAAAGAGATAGAGCCGTGGTTTATTAAGCAAAAGTGCTTCAAATACGCTCCTATAACTCAATCTAACATTTAAAAGGTACCTCGTCGGTGAAAATAATTTCAGTTCGGACTTAGATTTTTTCCTAGCGAGTGGTTACGGTGAAGAGTCGCCGACGACGACTTTAGAAAGTATTTTAAAATCAACCGTGAGAGATAGAGCCGTGGTTTATTATGCAAAAGTGCGTCAAATACGCTCCCATAACTGATCATAACATTTAAAAGATACGTCGTCAGTGAAAATATTTTCAATTCGGACTTAGTCTCTGTAGGGAGAGGCTACCGAGAACCGCTACCGACGAAGACTTTCTGATTAATTTAAAAATCAACCGAAAGAGATAGAGCCGTGGTTTATTAAGCAAAAGTGCTTCAAATACGCTCCTATAACTCAGTCTAACATTTAAAAGGTACCTCGTCGGTGAAAATAATTACAGTTCGGACTTAGATTTTTTCCTACCCAGTGACTACCGTGAAGAGTCGCCGACGACGACTGTAGAAAGTATTTTAAAATCAACCGTAAGAGATAGAGCCGTGGTTTATTAAGCAAAAGTGCGTCAAATACGCTCCCATAACTGATCATAACATTTAAAAGATACGTCGTCAGTGAAAATATTTTCAATTCGGACTTAGTCTCTGTAGGGAGAGGCTACCGAGAACCGCTACCGACGAAGACTTTCTGATTAATATAAAAATCAACTGAAAGAGATAGAGCCGTGGTTTATTAAGCAAAAGTGCTTCAAATACGCTCCTATAACTCAATCTAACATTTAAAAGGTACCTCGTCGGTGAAAATAATTTCAGTTCGGACTTAAATTTTTTTCTACCGAGTGGCTACCGTGAAGAGTGGCCGACGACGACTTTAGAAATTATTTAAAAATCAACCGTAAGAGATAGAGCCGTGGTTTATTAAGCAAAAGTGCGTCAAATACGCTCCCATAACTGAACATAACATTTAAAAGATACGTCGTCGGTGAAAATATTTTCAATTCGGACTTAGATTTTTTCCTACCGAGTGGCTACCGTGAAGAGTCGCCGACGACGACTTTAGAAAGTATTTTAAAATCAACCGTAAGAGATAGAGCCGTGGTTTATTATGCAAAAGTGCGTCAAATACGCTCCCATAACTGATCATAACATTTAAAAGATACGTCGGCAGTGAAAATATTTTCAATTCGGACTTAGTCTCTGTAGGGAGAGGCTACCGAGAACCGCTACCGACAAAGAATTTCTGATTAATTTAAAAATCAACCGAAAGAGATAGAGCCGTGGTTTATTAAGCAAAAGTGCTTCAAATACGCTCCTATAACTCAATCTAACATATAAAAGGTACCTCGTCGGTGAAAATAATTACAGTTCGGACTTAGATTTTTTCCTACCGAGTGGCTACCGTGAAGAGTCGCCGACGACGACTTTAGAAAGTATTTTAAAATCAACCGTAAGAGATAGAGCCGTGGTTTATTATGCAAAAGTGCGTCAAATACGCTCCCATAACTGATCATAACATTTAAAAGATACGTCGTCAGTGAAAATATTTTCAATTCGGACTTAGTCTCTGTAGGGAGAGGCTACCGAGAACCGCTACCGACGAAGACTTTCTGATTAATTAAAAAATCAACCGAAAGAGTTAGAGCCGTGGTTTATTAAGCACGGGTGCTTCAAATACGCTCCTATAACTCAGTCTAACATTTAAAAGGTACCTCGTCGGTGAAAATAATTACAGTTCGGACTTAGATTTTTTCCTAGCGAGTGGTTACGGTGAAGAGTCGCCGACGACGACTTTAGAAAGTATTTTAAAATCAACCGTAAGAGATAGAGCCGTGGTTTATTAACCAAAAGTGCGTCAAATACGCTCCCATAACTGATCATAACATTTAAAAGATACGTCGTCAGTGAAAATATTTTCAATTCGGACTTAGTCTCTGTAGGGAGAGGCTACCGAGAACCGCTACCGACGAAGACTTTCTGATTAATTTAAAAATCAACCGAAAGAGATAGAGCCGTGGTTTATTAAGCAAAAGTGCTTCAAATACGCTCCTATAACTCAATCTAACATTTAAAAGGTACCTCGTCGGTGAAAATAATTTCAGTTCGGACTTAGATTTTTTCCTAGCGAGTGGTTACGGTGAAGAGTCGCCGACGACGACTTTAGAAAGTATTTTAAAATCAACCGTGAGAGATAGAGCCGTGGTTTATTATGCAAAAGTGCGTCAAATACGCTCCCATAACTGATCATAACATTTAAAAGATACGTCGTCAGTGAAAATATTTTCAATTCGGACTTAGTCTCTGTAGGGAGAGGCTACCGAGAACCGCTACCGACGAAGACTTTCTGATTAATTTAAAAATCAACCGAAAGAGATAGAGCCGTGGTTTATTAAGCAAAAGTGCTTCAAATACGCTCCTATAACTCAATCTAACATTTAAAACGTACCTCGTCGGTGAAAATAATTTCAGTTCGGACTTAGATTTTTTCCTACCGAGTGGCTACCGTGAAGAGTCGCCGACGACGACGTTAGAAATTATTTAAAAATCAACCGTAAGAGATAGAGCCGTGGTTTATTAAGCAAAAGTGCGTCATATACGCTCCCATAACTGAACATAACATTTAAAAGATACGTCGTCGGTGAAAATATTTTCAATTCGGACTTAGTCTCTGTACGGAGAGGCTACCGAGAACCGCTACCGACGAAGACTTTCAGATTAATTTAAAAATCAACCGTAAGAGATAGAGCCGTGGTTTATTAAGCAAAAGTGCTTCAAATACGCTCCTATAACTCAATCTAACATATAAAAGGTACCTCGTCGGTGAAAATAATTACAGTTCGGACTTAGATTTTTTCCTACCGAGTGGCTACGGTGAAGAGTCGCCGACGACGACTTTAGAAAGTATTTTAAAATCAACCGTGAGAGATAGAGCCGTGGTTTATTATGCAAAAGGGCGTCAAATACGTTCCCATAACTGATCATAACATTTAAAAGATACGTCGTCAGTGAAAATATTTTCAATTCGGACTTAGTCTCTGTAGGGAGAGGCTACCGAGAACCGCTACCGACGAAGACTTTCTGATTAATTTAAAAATCAACCGAAAGAGATAGAGCCGTGGTTTATTAAGCAAAAGTGCTTCAAATACGCTCCTATAACTCAGTCTAACATTTAAAAGGTACCTCGTCGGTGAAAATAATTACTGTTCGGACTTAGATTTTTTCCTACCGAGTGGCTGCCGTGAAGAGTCGCCGACGACGACTTTAGAAAGTATTTAAAAATCAACCGTAAGAGATAGAGCCGTGGTTTATTAAGAAAAAGTGCGTCACATACGCTCCCATAACTGAACATAACATTTAAAAGATACGTCGTCAGTGAAAATATTTTCAATTCGGACTTAGTCTCTGTAGGGAGAGGCTACCGAGAACCGCTACCGACGAAGACTTTCTGATTAATTTAAAAATCAACCGAAAGAGATAGAGCCGTGGTTTATTAAGCAAACGTGCTTCAAATACGCTCCTATAACTCAGTCTAACATTTAAAAGGTACCTCGTCGGTGAAAATAATTACAGTTCGGACTTAGATTTTTTCCTACCCAGTGGCTACCGTGAAGAGTCGCCGACGACGACTTTAGAAATTATTTAAAAATCAACCGTAAGAGTTAGAGCCGTGGTTTATTAAGCAAAAGTGCGTCAAATACGCTCCCATAACTGAACATAACATTTAAAAGATACATCGTCGGTGAAAATATTTTCAATTCGGACTTAGTCTCTGTAGGGAGAGGCTACCGAGAACCGCTACCGACGAAGACATTCTGATTAATTTAAAAATCAACCGTAAGAGATAGAGCCGTGGTTTATTAAGCAAAAGTGCTTCAAATACGCTCCTATAACTCAATCTAACATATAAAAGGTACCTCGTCGGTGAAAATAATTACAGTTCGGACTTAGATTTTTTCCTACCCAGTGAGTACCGTGAAGAGTCGCCGACGACGACTGTAGAAAGTATTTTAAAATCAACCGTAAGAGATAGAGCCGTGGTTTATTAAGCAAAAGTGCGTCAAATACGCTCCCATAACTGATCATAACATTTAAAAGATACGTCGTCAGTGAAAATATTTTCAATTCGGACTTAGTCTCTGTAGGGAGAGGCTACCGAGAACCGCTACCGACGAAGACTTTCTGATTAATATAAAAATCAACTGAAAGAGATAGAGCCGTGGTTTATTAAGCAAAAGTGCTTCAAATACGCTCCTATAACTCAATCTAACATTTAAAAGGTACCTCGTCGGAGAAAATAATTTCAGTTCGGACTTAGATTTTTTCCTACCGAGTGGCTACCGTGAAGAGTCGCCGACGACGACTTTAGAAATTATTTAAAAATCAACCGTAAGAGATAGAGCCGTGGTTTATTAAGCAAAAGTGCGTCAAATACGCTCCCATAACTGAACATAACATTTAAAAGATACGTCGTCGGTGAAAATATTTTCAATTCGGACTTAGATTTTTTCCTACCGAGTGGCTACCGTGAAGAGTCGCCGACGACGACTTTAGAAAGTATTTTAAAATCAACCGTAAGAGTTAGAGCCGTGGTTTATTAAGCAAAAGTGCGTCAAATACGCTCCCATAACTGAACATAACATTTAAAAGATACATCGTCGGTGAAAATATTTTCAATTCGGACTTAGTCTCTGTAGGGAGAGGCTACCGAGAACCGCTACCGACGAAGACATTCTGATTAATTTAAAAATCAACCGTAAGAGATAGAGCCGTGGTTTATTAAGCAAAAGTGTTTCAAATACGCTCCTATAACTCAATCTAACATATAAAAGGTACCTCGTCGGTGAAAATAATTACAGTTCGGACTTAGATTTTTTCCTACCCAGTGACTACCGTGAAGAGTCGCCGACGACGACTGTAGAAAGTATTTTAAAATCAACCGTAAGAGATAGAGCCGTGGTTTATTAAGCAAAAGTGCGTCAAATACGCTCCCATAACTGATCATAACATTTATAAGATACGTCGTCAGTGAAAATATTTTCAATTCGGACTTAGTCTCTGTAGGGAGAGGCTACCGAGAACCGCTACCGACGAAGACTTTCTGATTAATATAAAAATCAACTGAAAGAGATAGAGCCGTGGTTTATTAAGCAAAAGTGCTTCAAATACGCTCCTATAACTCAATCTAACATTTAAAAGGTACCTCGTCGGTGAAAATAATTTCAGTTCGGACTTAGATTTTTTCCTACCGAGTGGCTACCGTGAAGAGTCGCCGACGACGACTTTAGAAATTATTTAAAAATCAACCGTAAGAGATAGAGCCGTGGTTTATTAAGCAAAAGTGCGTCAAATACGCTCCCATAACTGAACATAACATTTAAAAGATACGTCGTCGGTGAAAATATTTTCAATTCGGACTTAGATTTTTTCCTACCGAGTGGCTACCGTGAAGAGTCGCCGACGACGACTTTAGAAAGTATTTTAAAATCAACCGTAAGAGATAGAGCCGTGGTTTATTATGCAAAAGTGCGTCAAATACGCTCCCATAACTGATCATAACATTTAAAAGATACGTCGGCAGTGAAAATATTTTCAATTCGGACTTAGTCTCTGTAGGGAGAGGCTACCGAGAACCGCTACCGACAAAGAATTTCTGATTAATTTAAAAATCAACCGAAAGAGATAGAGCCGTGGTTTATTAAGCAAAAGTGCTTCAAATACGCTCCTATAACTCAATCTAACATATAAAAGGTACCTCGTCGGTGAAAATAATTACAGTTCGGACTTAGATTTTTTCCTACCCAGTGGCTACCGTGAAGAGTCGCCGACGACGACTTTAGAAATGATTTAAAAATCAACCGTAAGAGATAGAGCCGTGGTTTATTAAGCAAAAGTGCGTCAAATACGTTCCCATAACTGATCATAACATTTAAAAGATACGTCGTCAGTGAAAATATTTTCAATTAGGACTTAGTCTCTCTAGGGAGAGGCTACCGAGAACCGCTACCGACGAAGACTTTCTGATTAATTTAAAAATCAACCGAAAGAGATAGAGCCGTGGTTTATTAAGCAAAAGTGCTTCAAATACGCTCCTATAACTCAGTCTAACATTTCAAAGGTACCTCGTCGGTGAAAATAATTACAGTTCGGACTTAGATTTTTTCCTACCGAGTGGCTACGGTGAAGAGTCGCCGACGACGACTTTAGAAAGTATTTTAAAATCAACCGTAAGAGATAGAGCCGTGGTTTATTATGCAAAAGTGCGTCAAATACGTTCCCATAACTGATCATAACATTTAAAAGATACGTCGTCAGTGAAAATATTTTCAATTCGGACTTAGTCTCTGTAGGGAGAGGCTACCGAGAACCGCCACCGACGAAGACATTCTGATTAATTTAAAAATCAACCGAAAGAGTTAGAGCCGTGGTTTATTAAGCACGGGTGCTTCAAATACGCTCCTATAACACAGTCTAACATTTAAAAGGTTCCTCGTCGGTGAAAATAATTACAGTTCGGACTTAGATTTTTTCCTAGCGAGTGGTTACGGTGAAGAGTCGCCGACGACGACTTTAGAAAGTATTTTAAAATCAACCGTAAGAGATAGAGCCGTGGTTTATTATGCAGAAGTGCGTCAAATACGCTCCCATAACTGATCATAACATTTAAAAGATACGTCGTCAGTGAAAATATTTTCAATTCGGACTTAGTCTCTGTAGGGAGAGGCTACCGAGAACCGCTACCGACGAAGATTTTCTGATTAATTTAAAAATCAACCGTAAGAGATAGAGCCGTGGTTTATTACGCAAAAGTGCTTCAAATACGCTCCTATAACTCAATCTAACATTTAAAAGGTACCTCGTCGGTGAAAATAATTTCAGTTCGGACTTAGATTTTTTCCTACCGAGTGGCTACCGTGAAGAGTCGCCGACGACGACTTTAGAAAGTATTTTAAAATCAACCGTAAGAGATAGAGCCGTGGTTTATTAAGCAAAAGTGCGTCAAATACGCCCCCATAACTGAACATAACATTTAAAAGATACGTCGTCGGTGAAAATATTTTCAATTCGGACTTAGCCTCTGTACGGAGAGGCTACCGAGAAGCGCTACCGACGAAGACTTTCTGATTAATTTAAAAATCAACCGTAAGAGATAGAGCCGTGGTTTATTACGCAAAAGTGCTTCAAATACGCTCCTATAACTCAATCTAACATTTAAAAGGTACCTCGTCGGTGAAAATAATTTCAGTTCGGACTTAGATTTTTTCCTACCGAGTGGCTACCGTGAAGAGTCGCCGACGACGACTTTAGAAAGTATTTTAAAATCAACCGTAAGAGATAGAGCCGTGGTTTATTATGCAGAAGTGCGTCAAATACGCTCCCATAACTGATCATAACATTTAAAAGATACGTCGTCAGTGAAAATATTTTCAATTCGGACTTAGTCTCTGTAGGGAGAGGCTACCGAGAACCGCTACCGACGAAGACTTTCTGATTAATTTAAAAATCAACCGTAAGAGATAGAGCCGTGGTTTATTAAGCAAAAGTGCTTCAAATACGCTCCTATAACTCAATCTAACATATAAAAGGTACCTCGTCGGTGAAAATAATTACAGTTCGGACTTAGATTTTTTCCTACCGAGTGGCTACGGTGAAGAGTCGCCGACGACGACTTGAGAAAGTATTTTAAAATCAACCGTGAGAGATAGAGCCGTGGTTTATTATGCAAAAGGGCGTCAAATAGGTTCCCATAACTGATCATAACATTTAAAAGATACGTCGTCAGTGAAAATATTTTCAATTCGGACTTAGTCTCTGTAGGGAGAGGCTACCGAGAACCGCTACCGACGAAGACTTTCTGATTAATTTAAAAATCAACCGAAAGAGATAGAGCCGTGGTTTATTAAGCAAAAGTGCTTCAAATACGCTCCTATAACTCAGTCTAACATTTAAAAGGTACCTCCTCGGTGAAAATAATTACAGTTCGGACTTAGATTTTTTCCTACCCAGTGACTACCGTGAAGAGTCGCCGACGACGACTGTAGAAAGTATTTTAAAATCAACCGTAAGAGATAGAGCCGTGGTTTATTAAGCAAAAGTGCGTCAAATACGCTCCCATAACTGATCATAACATTTAAAAGATACGTCGTCAGTGAAAATATTTTCAATTCGGACTTAGTCTCTGTAGGGAGAGGCTACCGAGAACCGCTACCGACGAAGAATTTCTGATTAATTTAAAAATCAACCGAAAGAGATAGAGCCGTGGTTTATTAAGCAAAAGTGCTTCAAATACGCTCCTATAACTCAATCTAACATATAAAAGGTACCTCGTCGGCGAAAATAATTACAGTTCGGACTTAGATTTTTTCCTACCGAGTAGCTACCGTGAAGAGTCGCCGACGACGACTTTAGAAAGTATTTTAAAATCAACCGTAAGAGATAGAGCCGTGGTTTATTATGCAAAAGTGCGTCAAATACGCTTCAATAACTGATCATAACATTTAAAAGATACGTCGTCAGTGAAAATATTTTCAATTCGGACTTAGTCTCTGTAGGGAGAGGCCACCGAGAACCGCTACCGACGAAGACTTTCTGATTAATTTAAAAATCAACCGTAAGAGATAGAGCCGTGGTTTATTAAGCAAAAGTGCTTCAAATACGCTCCTATAACTCAATCTAACATATAAAAGGTACCTCGTCGGTGAAAATAATTACAGTTCGGACTTAGATTTTTTCCTACCCAGTGACTACCGTGAAGAGTCGCCGACGACGACTGTAGAAAGTATTTTAAAATCAACCGTAAGAGATAGAGCCGTGGTTTATTCAGCAAAAGTGCGTCAAATACGCTCCCATAACTGATCATAACATTTAAAAGATACGTCGTCAGTGAAAATATTTTCAATTCGGACTTAGTCTCTGTAGGGAGAGGCTACCGAGAACCGCTACCGACGAAGACTTTCTGATTAATATAAAAATCAACTGAAAGAGATAGAGCCGTGGTTTATTAAGCAAAAGTGCTTCAAATACGCTCCTATAACTCAATCTAACATTTAAAAGGTACCTCGTCGGTGAAAATAATTTCAGTTCGGACTTAGATTTTTTCCTACCGAGTGGCTACCGTGAAGAGTCGCCGACGACGACTTTAGAAATTATTTAAAAATCAACCGTAAGAGATAGAGCCGTGGTTTATTAAGCAAAAGTGCGTCAAATACGCTCCCATAACTGAACATAACATTTAAAAGATACGTCGTCAGTGAAAATATTTTCAATTCGGACTTAGTCTCTGTAGGGAGAGGCTACCGAGAACCGCCACCGACGAAGACATTCTGATTAATTTAAAAATCAACCGAAAGAGTTAGAGCCGTGGTTTATTAAGCACGGGTGCTTCAAATACGCTCCTATAACACAGTCTAACATTTAAAAGGTTCCTCGTCGGTGAAAATAATTACAGTTCGGACTTAGATTTTTTCCTAGCGAGTGGTTACGGTGAAGAGTCGCCGACGACGACTTTAGAAAGTATTTTAAAATCAACCGTAAGAGATAGAGCCGTGGTTTATTATGCAGAAGTGCGTCAAATACGCTCCCATAACTGATCATAACATTTAAAAGATACGTCGTCAGTGAAAATATTTTCAATTCGGACTTAGTCTCTGTAGGGAGAGGCTACCGAGAACCGCTACCGACGAAGACTTTCTGATTAATTTAAAAATCAACCGTAAGAGATAGAGCCGTGGTTTATTACGCAAAAGTGCTTCAAATACGCTCCTATAACTCAATCTAACATTTAAAAGGTACCTCGTCGGTGAAAATAATTTCAGTTCGGACTTAGATTTTTTCCTACCGAGTGGCTACCGTGAAGAGTCGCCGACGACGACTTTAGAAAGTATTTTAAAATCAACCGTAAGAGATAGAGCCGTGGTTTATTAAGCAAAAGTGCGTCAAATACGCCCCCATAACTGAACATAACATTTAAAAGATACGTCGTCGGTGAAAATATTTTCAATTCGGACTTAGCCTCTGTACGGAGAGGCTACCGAGAAGCGCTACCGACGAAGACTTTCTGATTAATTTAAAAATCAACCGTAAGAGATAGAGCCGTGGTTTATTACGCAAAAGTGCTTCAAATACGCTCCTATAACTCAATCTAACATTTAAAAGGTACCTCGTCGGTGAAAATAATTTCAGTTCGGACTTAGATTTTTTCCTACCGAGTGGCTACCGTGAAGAGTCGCCGACGACGACTTTAGAAAGTATTTTAAAATCAACCGTAAGAGATAGAGCCGTGGTTTATTATGCAGAAGTGCGTCAAATACGCTCCCATAACTGATCATAACATTTAAAAGATACGTCGTCAGTGAAAATATTTTCAATTCGGACTTAGTCTCTGTAGGGAGAGGCTACCGAGAACCGCTACCGACGAAGACTTTCTGATTAATTTAAAAATCAACCGTAAGAGATAGAGCCGTGGTTTATTAAGCAAAAGTGCTTCAAATACGCTCCTATAACTCAGTCTAACATTTAAAAGGTACCTCGTCGGTGAAAATAATTACATTTCGGACTTAGATTTTTTCCTACCGAGTGGCTACGGTGAAGAGTCGCCGACGACGACTTGAGAAAGTATTTTAAAATCAACCGTGAGAGATAGAGCCGTGGTTTGTTATGCAAAAGGGCGTCAAATAGGTTCCCATAACTGATCATAACATTTAAAAGATACGTCGTCAGTGAAAATATTTTCAATTCGGACTTAGTCTCTGTAGGGAGAGGCTACCGAGAACCGCTACCGACGAAGACTTTCTGATTAATTTAAAAATCAACCGAAAGAGATAGAGCCGTGGTTTATTAAGCAAAAGTGCTTCAAATACGCTCCTATAACTCAGTCTAACATTTAAAAGGTACCTCGTCGGTGAAAATAATTACAGTTCGGACTTAGATTTTTTCCTACCCAGTGACTACCGTGAAGAGTCGCCGACGACGACTGTAGAAAGTATTTTAAAATCAACCGTAAGAGATAGAGCCGTGGTTTATTAAGCAAAAGTGCGTCAAATACGCTCCCATAACTGATCATAACATTTAAAAGATACGTCGTCAGTGAAAATATTTTCAATTCGGACTTAGTCTCTGTAGGGAGAGGCTACCGAGAACCGCTACCGACGAAGACTTTCTGATTAATTTAAAAATCAACCGAAAGAGATAGAGCCGTGGTTTATTAAGCAAAAGTGCTTCAAATACGCTCCTATAACCCAATCTAACATTTAAAAGGTACCTCGTCGGTGAAAATAATTTCAGTTCGGACTTAGATTTTTTCCTACCGAGTGGCTACCGTGAAGAGTCGCCGACGACGACTTTAGAAAGTATTTTAAAATCAACCGTAAGAGATAGAGCCGTGGTTTATTAAGCAAAAGTGCGTCAAATACGCCCCCATAACTGAACATAACATTTAAAAGATACGTCGTCGGTGAAAATATTTTCAATTCGGACTTAGCCTCTGTACGGAGAGGCTACCGAGAAGCGCTACCGACGAAGACTTTCTGATTAATTTAAAAATCAACCGTAAGAGATAGAGCCGTAGTTTATAACGCAAAAGTGCTTCAAATACGCTCCTATAACTCAATCTAACATTTAAAAGGTACCTCGTCGGCGAAAATAATTTCAGTTCGGACTTAGATTTTTTCCTACCGAGTGGCTACGGTGAAGAGTCGCCGACGACGACTTTAGAAAGTATTTTAAAATCAACCGTAAGAGATAGAGCCGTGGTTTATTATGCAAAAGTGCGTCAAATACGCTCCCATAACTGATCATAACATTTAAAAGAAACGTCGTCAGTGAAAATATTTTCAATTCGGACTTAGTCTCTGTAGGGAGAGGCTACCGAGAACCGCTACCGACGAAGACTTTCTGATTAATTTAAAAATCAACCGAAAGAGATAGAGCCGTGGTTTATTAAGCAAAAGTGCTTCAAATACGCTCCTATAACCCAATCTAACATTTAAAAGGTACCTCGTCGGTGAAAATAATTTCAGTTCGGACTTAGATTTTTTCCTACCGAGTGGCTACCGTGAAGAGTCGCCGACGACGACTTTAGAAATTATTTAAAAATCAACCGTAAGAGATAGAGCCGTGGTTTATTAAGCAAAAGTGCGTCAAATACGCTCCCATAACTGAACATAACATTTAAAAGATACGTCGTCGGTGAAAATATTTTCAATTCGGACTTAGCCTCTGTACGGAGAGTCTACCGAGAAGCGCTACCGACGAAGACTTTCTGATTAATTTAAAAATCAACCGTAAGAGATAGAGCCGTGGTTTATTACGCAAAAGTGCTTCAAATACGCTCCTATAACTCAATCTAACATTTAAAAGGTACCTCGTCGGCGAAAATAATTTCAGTTCCGACTTAGATTTTTTCCTACCGAGTGGCTACCGTGAAGAGTCGCCGACGACGACTTTAGAAAGTATTTTAAAATCAACCGTAAGAGATAGAGCCGTGGTTTATTAAGCAAAAGTGCGTCAAATACGCCCCCATAACTGAACATAACATTTAAAAGATACGTCGTCGGTGAAAATATTTTCAATTCGGACTTAGCCTCTGTACGGAGAGGCTACCGAGAAGCGCTACCGACGAAGATTTTCTGATTAATTTAAAAATCAACCGTAAGAGATAGAGCCGTGGTTTATTACGCAAAAGTGCTTCAAATACGCTCCTATAACTCAATCTAACATTTAAAAGGTACCTCGTCGGTGAAAATAATTTCAGTTCGGACTTAGATTTTTTCCTACCGAGTGGCTACGGTGAAGAGTCGCCGACGACGACTTTAGAAAGTATTTTAAAATCAACCGTAAGAGATAGAGCCGTGGTTTATTATGCAAAAGTGCGTCAAATACGCTCCCATAACTGATCATAACATTTAAAAGAAACGTCGTCAGTGAAAATATTTTCAATTCGGACTTAGTCTCTGTAGGGAGAGG
Source organism: Nysson spinosus (assembly GCA_910591585.2). Classification (NCBI taxonomy): domain Eukaryota; kingdom Metazoa; phylum Arthropoda; class Insecta; order Hymenoptera; family Crabronidae; genus Nysson; species Nysson spinosus. The sequence goes on from CAJUYC020000086.1 coordinate 323,370, forward strand.
CTACCGAGAACCGCTACCGACGAAGACTTTCTGATTAATTTAAAAATCAACCGAAAGAGATAGAGCCGTGGTTTATTAAGCAAAAGTGCTTCAAATACGCTCCTATAACCCAATCTAACATTTAAAAGGTACCTCGTCGGTGAAAATAATTTCAGTTCGGACTTAGATTTTTTCCTACCGAGTGGTTACCGTGAAGAGTCGCCGACGACGACTTTAGAAAGTATTTTAAAATCAACCGTAAGAGATAGAGCCGTGGTTTATTATGCAAAAGTGCGTCAAATACGTTCCCATAACTGATCATAACATTTAAAAGATACGTCGTCAGTGAAAATATTTTCAATTCGGACTTAGTCTCTGTAGGGAGAGGCTACCGAGAACCGCTACCGACGAAGACTTTCTGATTAATATAAAAATCAACTGAAAGAGATAGAGCCGTGGTTTATTAAGCAAAAGTGCTTCAAATACGCTCCTATAACTCAATCTAACATTTAAAAGGTACCTCGTCGGTGAAAATAATTTCAGTTCGGACTTAGATTTTTTCCTACCGAGTGGCTACCGTGAAGAGTCGCCGACGACGACTTTAGAAATTATTTAAAAATCAACCGTAAGAGATAGAGCCGTGGTTTATTAAGCAAAAGTGCGTCAAATACGCTCCCATAACTGAACATAACATTTAAAAGATACGTCGTCAGTGAAAATATTTTCAATTCGGACTTAGTCTCTGTAGGGAGAGGCTACCGAGAACCGCCACCGACGAAGACATTCTGATTAATTTAAAAATCAACCGAAAGAGTTAGAGCCGTGGTTTATTAAGCACGGGTGCTTCAAATACGCTCCTATAACACAGTCTAACATTTAAAAGGTTCCTCGTCGGTGAAAATAATTACAGTTCGGACTTAGATTTTTTCCTAGCGAGTGGTTACGGTGAAGAGTCGCCGACGACGACTTTAGAAAGTATTTTAAAATCAACCGTAAGAGATAGAGCCGTGGTTTATTATGCAGAAGTGCGTCAAATACGCTCCCATAACTGATCATAACATTTAAAAGATACGTCGTCAGTGAAAATATTTTCAATTCGGACTTAGTCTCTGTAGGGAGAGGCTACCGAGAACCGCTACCGACGAAGACTTTCTGATTAATTTAAAAATCAACCGTAAGAGATAGAGCCGTGGTTTATTACGCAAAAGTGCTTCAAATACGCTCCTATAACTCAATCTAACATTTAAAAGGTACCTCGTCGGTGAAAATAATTTCAGTTCGGACTTAGATTTTTTCCTACCGAGTGGCTACCGTGAAGAGTCGCCGACGACGACTTTAGAAAGTATTTTAAAATCAACCGTAAGAGATAGAGCCGTGGTTTATTAAGCAAAAGTGCGTCAAATACGCCCCCATAACTGAACATAACATTTAAAAGATACGTCGTCGGTGAAAATATTTTCAATTCGGACTTAGCCTCTGTACGGAGAGGCTACCGAGAAGCGCTACCGACGAAGACTTTCTGATTAATTTAAAAATCAACCGTAAGAGATAGAGCCGTGGTTTATTACGCAAAAGTGCTTCAAATACGCTCCTATAACTCAATCTAACATTTAAAAGGTACCTCGTCGGTGAAAATAATTTCAGTTCGGACTTAGATTTTTTCCTACCGAGTGGCTACCGTGAAGAGTCGCCGACGACGACTTTAGAAAGTATTTTAAAATCAACCGTAAGAGATAGAGCCGTGGTTTATTATGCAGAAGTGCGTCAAATACGCTCCCATAACTGATCATAACATTTAAAAGATACGTCGTCAGTGAAAATATTTTCAATTCGGACTTAGTCTCTGTAGGGAGAGGCTACCGAGAACCGCTACCGACGAAGACTTTCTGATTAATTTAAAAATCAACCGTAAGAGATAGAGCCGTGGTTTATTAAGCAAAAGTGCTTCAAATACGCTCCTATAACTCAATCTAACATATAAAAGGTACCTCGTCGGTGAAAATAATTACAGTTCGGACTTAGATTTTTTCCTACCGAGTGGCTACGGTGAAGAGTCGCCGACGACGACTTGAGAAAGTATTTTAAAATCAACCGTGAGAGATAGAGCCGTGGTTTATTATGCAAAAGGGCGTCAAATAGGTTCCCATAACTGATCATAACATTTAAAAGATACGTCGTCAGTGAAAATATTTTCAATTCGGACTTAGTCTCTGTAGGGAGAGGCTACCGAGAACCGCTACCGACGAAGACTTTCTGATTAATTTAAAAATCAACCGAAAGAGATAGAGCCGTGGTTTATTAAGCAAAAGTGCTTCAAATACGCTCCTATAACTCAGTCTAACATTTAAAAGGTACCTCGTCGGTGAAAATAATTACAGTTCGGACTTAGATTTTTTCCTACCCAGTGACTACCGTGAAGAGTCGCCGACGACGACTGTAGAAAGTATTTTAAAATCAACCGTAAGAGATAGAGCCGTGGTTTATTAAGCAAAAGTGCGTCAAATACGCTCCCATAACTGATCATAACATTTAAAAGATACGTCGTCAGTGAAAATATTTTCAATTCGGACTTAGTCTCTGTAGGGAGAGGCTACCGAGAACCGCTACCGACGAAGACTTTCTGATTAATTTAAAAATCAACCGAAAGAGATAGAGCCGTGGTTTATTAAGCAAAAGTGCTTCAAATACGCTCCTATAACCCAATCTAACATTTAAAAGGTACCTCGTCGGTGAAAATAATTTCAGTTCGGACTTAGATTTTTTCCTACCGAGTGGCTACCGTGAAGAGTCGCCGACGACGACTTTAGAAAGTATTTTAAAATCAACCGTAAGAGATAGAGCCGTGGTTTATTAAGCAAAAGTGCGTCAAATACGCCCCCATAACTGAACATAACATTTAAAAGATACGTCGTCGGTGAAAATATTTTCAATTCGGACTTAGCCTCTGTACGGAGAGGCTACCGAGAAGCGCTACCGACGAAGACTTTCTGATTAATTTAAAAATCAACCGTAAGAGATAGAGCCGTAGTTTATAACGCAAAAGTGCTTCAAATACGCTCCTATAACTCAATCTAACATTTAAAAGGTACCTCGTCGGCGAAAATAATTTCAGTTCGGACTTAGATTTTTTCCTACCGAGTGGCTACGGTGAAGAGTCGCCGACGACGACTTTAGAAAGTATTTTAAAATCAACCGTAAGAGATAGAGCCGTGGTTTATTAAGCAAAAGTGCTTCAAATACGCTCCTATAACTCAATCTAACATTTAAAAGGTACCTCGTCGGTGAAAATAATTACAGTTCGGACTTAGATTTTTTCCTACCGAGTGGCTACCGTGAAGAGTCGCCGACGACGTCTTTCGAAAGTATTTTAAAATCAACCGTAAGAGATAGAGCCGTGGTTTATTATGCAAAAGTGCGTCAAATACGCTCCCATAACTGATCATAACATTTAAAAGAAACGTCGTCAGTGAAAATATTTTCAATTCGGACTTAGTCTCTGTAGGGAGAGGCTACCGAGAACCGCTACCGACGAAGACTTTCTGATTAATTTAAAAATCAACCGAAAGAGATAGAGCCGTGGTTTATTAAGCAAAAGTGCTTCAAATACGCTCCTATAACCCAATCTAACATTTAAAAGGTACCTCGTCGGTGAAAATAATTTCAGTTCGGACTTAGATTTTTTCCTACCGAGTGGCTACCGTGAAGAGTCGCCGACGACGACTTTAGAAATTATTTAAAAATCAACCGTAAGAGATAGAGCCGTGGTTTATTAAGCAAAAGTGCGTCAAATACGCTCCCATAACTGAACATAACATTTAAAAGATACGTCGTCGGTGAAAATATTTTCAATTCGGACTTAGCCTCTGTACGGAGAGTCTACCGAGAAGCGCTACCGACGAAGACTTTCTGATTAATTTAAAAATCAACCGTAAGAGATAGAGCCGTGGTTTATTACGCAAAAGTGCTTCAAATACGCTCCTATAACTCAATCTAACATTTAAAAGGTACCTCGTCGGCGAAAATAATTTCAGTTCGGACTTAGATTTTTTCCTACCGAGTGGCTACCGTGAAGAGTCGCCGACGACGACTTTAGAAAGTATTTTAAAATCAACCGTAAGAGATAGAGCCGTGGTTTATTAAGCAAAAGTGCGTCAAATACGCCCCCATAACTGAACATAACATTTAAAAGATACGTCGTCGGTGAAAATATTTTCAATTCGGACTTAGCCTCTGTACGGAGAGGCTACCGAGAAGCGCTACCGACGAAGACTTTCTGATTAATTTAAAAATCAACCGTAAGAGATAGAGCCGTGGTTTATTACGCAAAAGTGCTTCAAATACGCTCCTATAACTCAATCTAACATTTAAAAGGTACCTCGTCGGTGAAAATAATTACAGTTCGGACTTAGATTTTTTCCTACCGAGTGGCTACCGTGAAGAGTCGCCGACGACGTCTTTCGAAAGTATTTTAAAATCAACCGTAAGAGATAGAGCCGTGGTTTATTATGCAAAAGTGCGTCAAATACGCTCCCATAACTGATCATAACATTTAAAAGAAACGTCGTCAGTGAAAATATTTTCAATTCGGACTTAGTCTCTGTAGGGAGAGGCTACCGAGAACCGCTACCGACGAAGACTTTCTGATTAATTTAAAAATCAACCGAAAGAGATAGAGCCGTGGTTTATTAAGCAAAAGTGCTTCAAATACGCTCCTATAACCCAATCTAACATTTAAAAGGTACCTCGTCGGTGAAAATAATTTCAGTTCGGACTTAGATTTTTTCCTACCGAGTGGCTACCGTGAAGAGTCGCCGACGACGACTTTAGAAATTATTTAAAAATCAACCGTAAGAGATAGAGCCGTGGTTTATTAAGCAAAAGTGCGTCAAATACGCTCCCATAACTGAACATAACATTTAAAAGATACGTCGTCGGTGAAAATATTTTCAATTCGGACTTAGCCTCTGTACGGAGAGTCTACCGAGAAGCGCTACCGACGAAGACTTTCTGATTAATTTAAAAATCAACCGTAAGAGATAGAGCCGTGGTTTATTACGCAAAAGTGCTTCAAATACGCTCCTATAACTCAATCTAACATTTAAAAGGTACCTCGTCGGCGAAAATAATTTCAGTTCGGACTTAGATTTTTTCCTACCGAGTGGCTACCGTGAAGAGTCGCCGACGACGACTTTAGAAAGTATTTTAAAATCAACCGTAAGAGATAGAGCCGTGGTTTATTAAGCAAAAGTGCGTCAAATACGCCCCCATAACTGAACATAACATTTAAAAGATACGTCGTCGGTGAAAATATTTTCAATTCGGACTTAGCCTCTGTACGGAGAGGCTACCGAGAAGCGCTACCGACGAAGACTTTCTGATTAATTTAAAAATCAACCGTAAGAGATAGAGCCGTGGTTTATTACGCAAAAGTGCTTCAAATACGCTCCTATAACTCAATCTAACATTTAAAAGGTACCTCGTCGGTGAAAATAATTTCAGTTCGGACTTAGATTTTTTCCTACCGAGTGGCTACGGTGAAGAGTCGCCGACGACGACTTTAGAAAGTATTTTAAAATCAACCGTAAGAGATAGAGCCGTGGTTTATTATGCAAAAGTGCGTCAAATACGCTCCCATAACTGATCATAACATTTAAAAGAAACGTCGTCAGTGAAAATATTTTCAATTCGGACTTAGTCTCTGTAGGGAGAGGCTACCGAGAACCGCTACCGACGAAGACTTTCTGATTAATTTAAAAATCAACCGAAAGAGATAGAGCCGTGGTTTATTAAGCAAAAGTGCTTCAAATACGCTCCTATAACCCAATCTAACATTTAAAAGGTACCTCGTCGGTGAAAATAATTTCAGTTCGGACTTAGATTTTTTCCTACCGAGTGGCTACCGTGAAGAGTCGCCGACGACGACTTTAGAAATTATTTAAAAATCAACCGTAAGAGATAGAGCCGTGGTTTATTAAGCAAAAGTGCGTCAAATACGCTCCCATAACTGAACATAACATTTAAAAGATACGTCGTCGGCGAAAATATTTTCAATTCGGACTTAGCCTCTGTACGGAGAGTCTACCGAGAAGCGCTACCGACGAAGACTTTCTGATTAATTTAAAAATCAACCGTAAGAGATAGAGCCGTGGTTTATTACGCAAAAGTGCTTCAAATACGCTCCTATAACTCAATCTAACATTTAAAAGGTACCTCGTCGGCGAAAATAATTTCAGTTCGGACTTAGATTTTTTCCTACCGAGTGGCTACCGTGAAGAGTCGCCGACGACGACTTTAGAAAGTATTTTAAAATCAACCGTAAGAGATAGAGCCGTGGTTTATTAAGCAAAAGTGCGTCAAATACGCCCCCATAACTGAACATAACATTTAAAAGATACGTCGTCGGTGAAAATATTTTCAATTCGGACTTAGCCTCTGTACGGAGAGGCTACCGAGAAGCGCTACCGACGAAGACTTTCTGATTAATTTAAAAATCAACCGTAAGAGATAGAGCCGTGGTTTATTACGCAAAAGTGCTTCAAATACGCTCCTATAACTCAATCTAACATTTAAAAGGTACCTCGTCGGTGAAAATAATTACAGTTCGGACTTAGATTTTTTCCTACCGAGTGGCTACCGTGAAGAGTCGCCGACGACGTCTTTCGAAAGTATTTTAAAATCAACCGTAAGAGATAGAGCCGTGGTTTATTATGCAAAAGTGCGTCAAATACGCTCCCATAACTGATCATAACATTTAAAAGAAACGTCGTCAGTGAAAATATTTTCAATTCGGACTTAGTCTCTGTAGGGAGAGGCTACCGAGAACCGCTACCGACGAAGACTTTCTGATTAATTTAAAAATCAACCGAAAGAGATAGAGCCGTGGTTTATTAAGCAAAAGTGCTTCAAATACGCTCCTATAACCCAATCTAACATTTAAAAGGTACCTCGTCGGTGAAAATAATTTCAGTTCGGACTTAGATTTTTTCCTACCGAGTGGCTACCGTGAAGAGTCGCCGACGACGACTTTAGAAATTATTTAAAAATCAACCGTAAGAGATAGAGCCGTGGTTTATTAAGCAAAAGTGCGTCAAATACGCTCCCATAACTGAACATAACATTTAAAAGATACGTCGTCGGTGAAAATATTTTCAATTCGGACTTAGCCTCTGTACGGAGAGTCTACCGAGAAGCGCTACCGACGAAGACTTTCTGATTAATTTAAAAATCAACCGTAAGAGATAGAGCCGTGGTTTATTACGCAAAAGTGCTTCAAATACGCTCCTATAACTCAATCTAACATTTAAAAGGTACCTCGTCGGCGAAAATAATTTCAGTTCGGACTTAGATTTTTTCCTACCGAGTGGCTACCGTGAAGAGTCGCCGACGACGACTTTAGAAAGTATTTTAAAATCAACCGTAAGAGATAGAGCCGTGGTTTATTAAGCAAAAGTGCGTCAAATACGCCCCCATAACTGAACATAACATTTAAAAGATACGTCGTCGGTGAAAATATTTTCAATTCGGACTTAGCCTCTGTACGGAGAGGCTACCGAGAAGCGCTACCGACGAAGACTTTCTGATTAATTTAAAAATCAACCGTAAGAGATAGAGCCGTGGTTTATTACGCAAAAGTGCTTCAAATACGCTCCTATAACTCAATCTAACATTTAAAAGGTACCTCGTCGGTGAAAATAATTTCAGTTCGGACTTAGATTTTTTCCTACCGAGTGGCTACGGTGAAGAGTCGCCGACGACGACTTTAGAAAGTATTTTAAAATCAACCGTAAGAGATAGAGCCGTGGTTTATTATGCAAAAGTGCGTCAAATACGCTCCCATAACTGATCATAACATTTAAAAGAAACGTCGTCAGTGAAAATATTTTCAATTCGGACTTAGTCTCTGTAGGGAGAGGCTACCGAGAACCGCTACCGACGAAGACTTTCTGATTAATTTAAAAATCAACCGTAAGAGATAGAGCCGTAGTTTATTACGCAAAAGTGCTTCAAATACGCTCCTATAACTCAATCTAACATTTAAAAGGTACCTCGTCGGCGAAAATAATTTCAGTTCGGACTTAGATTTTTTCCTACCGAGTGGCTACGGTGAAGAGTCGCCGACGACGACTTTAGAAAGTATTTTAAAATCAACCGTAAGAGATAGAGCCGTGGTTTATTAAGCAAAAGTGCTTCAAATACGCTCCTATAACTCAATCTAACATTTAAAAGGTACCTCGTCGGTGAAAATAATTTCAGTTCGGACTTAGATTTTTTCCTACCGAGTGGCTACCGTGAAGAGTCGCCGACGACGACTTTAGAAATTATTTAAAAATCAACCGTAAGAGATAGAGCCGTGGTTTATTAAGCAAAAGTGCGTCAAATACGCTCCCATAACTGATCATAACATTTAAAAGAAACGTCGTCAGTGAAAATATTTTCAATTCGGACTTAGTCTCTGTAGGGCGAGGCTACCGAGAACCGCTACCGACGAAGACTTTCTGATTAATTTAAAAATCAACCGAAAGAGATAGAGCCGTGGTTTATTAAGCAAAAGTGCTTCAAATACGCTCCTATAACCCAATCTAACATTTAAAAGGTACCTCGTCGGTGAAAATAATTTCAGTTCGGACTTAGATTTTTTCCTACCGAGTGGCTACCGTGAAGAGTCGCCGACGACGACTTTAGAAATTATTTAAAAATCAACCGTAAGAGATAGAGCCGTGGTTTATTAAGCAAAAGTGCGTCAAATACGCTCCCATAACTGAACATAACATTTAAAAGATACGTCGTCGGTGAAAATATTTTCAATTCGGACTTAGCCTCTGTACGGAGAGTCTACCGAGAAGCGCTACCGACGAAGACTTTCTGATTAATTTAAAAATCAACCGTAAGAGATAGAGCCGTGGTTTATTACGCAAAAGTGCTTCAAATACGCTCCTATAACTCAATCTAACATTTAAAAGGTACCTCGTCGGCGAAAATAATTTCAGTTCGGACTTAGATTTTTTCCTACCGAGTGGCTACGGTGAAGAGTCGCCGACGACGACTTTAGAAAGTATTTTAAAATCAACCGTAAGAGATAGAGCCGTGGTTTATTATGCAAAAGTGCGTCAAATACGCTCCCATAACTGATCATAACATTTAAAAGAAACGTCGTCAGTGAAAATATTTTCAATTCGGACTTAGTCTCTGTAGGGAGAGGCTACCGAGAACCGCTACCGACGAAGACTTTCTGATTAATTTAAAAATCAACCGAAAGAGATAGAGCCGTGGTTTATTAAGCAAAAGTGCTTCAAATACGCTCCTATAACCCAATCTAACATTTAAAAGGTACCTCGTCGGTGAAAATAATTTCAGTTCGGACTTAGATTTTTTCCTACCGAGTGGTTACCGTGAAGAGTCGCCGACGACGACTTTAGAAAGTATTTTAAAATCAACCGTAAGAGATAGAGCCGTGGTTTATTATGCAAAAGTGCGTCAAATACGTTCCCATAACTGATCATAACATTTAAAAGATACGTCGTCAGTGAAAATATTTTCAATTCGGACTTAGTCTCTGTAGGGAGAGGCTACCGAGAACCGCTACCGACGAAGACTTTCTGATTAATTTAAAAATCAACCGAAAGAGATAGAGCCGTGGTTTATTAAGCAAAAGTGCTTCAAATACGCTCCTATAACCCAATCTAACATTTAAAAGGTACCTCGTCGGTGAAAATAATTTCAGTTCGGACTTAGATTTTTTCCTACCGAGTGGCTACCGTGAAGAGTCGCCGACGACGACTTTAGAAAGTATTTTAAAATCAACCGTAAGAGATAGAGCCGTGGTTTATTAAGCAAAAGTGCGTCAAATACGCCCCCATAACTGAACATAACATTTAAAAGATACGTCGTCAGTGAAAATATTTTCAATTCGGACTTAGTCTCTGTAGGGCGAGGCTACCGAGAACCGCTACCGACGAAGACTTTCTGATTAATTTAAAAATCAACCGAAAGAGATAGAGCCGTGGTTTATTAAGCAAAAGTGCTTCAAATACGCTCCTATAACCCAATCTAACATTTAAAAGGTACCTCGTCGGTGAAAATAATTTCAGTTCGGACTTAGATTTTTTCCTACCGAGTGGCTACCGTGAAGAGTCGCCGACGACGACTTTAGAAATTATTTAAAAATCAACCGTAAGAGATAGAGCCGTGGTTTATTAAGCAAAAGTGCGTCAAATACGCTCCCATAACTGAACATAACATTTAAAAGATACGTCGTCGGTGAAAATATTTTCAATTCGGACTTAGCCTCTGTACGGAGAGTCTACCGAGAAGCGCTACCGACGAAGACTTTCTGATTAATTTAAAAATCAACCGTAAGAGATAGAGCCGTGGTTTATTACGCAAAAGTGCTTCAAATACGCTCCTATAACTCAATCTAACATTTAAAAGGTACCTCGTCGGCGAAAATAATTTCAGTTCGGACTTAGATTTTTTCCTACCGAGTGGCTACGGTGAAGAGTCGCCGACGACGACTTTAGAAAGTATTTTAAAATCAACCGTAAGAGATAGAGCCGTGGTTTATTATGCAAAAGTGCGTCAAATACGCTCCCATAACTGATCATAACATTTAAAAGAAACGTCGTCAGTGAAAATATTTTCAATTCGGACTTAGTCTCTGTAGGGAGAGGCTACCGAGAACCGCTACCGACGAAGACTTTCTGATTAATTTAAAAATCAACCGAAAGAGATAGAGCCGTGGTTTATTAAGCAAAAGTGCTTCAAATACGCTCCTATAACTCAATCTAACATATAAAAGGTACCTCGTCGGTGAAAATAATTACAGTTCGGACTTAGATTTTTTCCTACCGAGTGGCTACCGCGAAGAGTCGCCGACGACGACTTTAGAAAGTATTTTAAAATCAACCGTAAGAGATAGAGCCGTGGTTTATTATGCAAAAGTGCGTCAAATACGCTCCCATAACTGATCATAACATTTAAAAGATACGTCGTCCGTGAAAATATTTTCAATTCGGACTTAGTCTCTGTAGGGAGAGGCTACCGAGAAGCGCTACCGACGAAGACTTTCTGATTAATTTAAAAATCAACCGAAAGAGATAGAGCCGTGGTTTATTAAGCAAAAGTGCTTCAAATACGCTCCTATAACTCAATCTAACATATAAAAGGTACCTCGTCGGTGAAAATAATTACAGTTCGGACAGTTTTTTCCCTACCGAGTGGCTACCGTGAAGAGTCGCCGACGACGACTTTAGAAAGTATTTTAAAATCAACCGTAAGAGATAGAGCCGTGGTTTATTATGCAAAAGTGCGTCAAATACGCTCCCATAACTGATCATAACATTTAAAAATACGTCGTCCGTGAAAATATTTTCAATTCGGACTTAGTCTCTGTAGGGAGAGGCTACCGAGAACCGCTACCGACGAAGACTTTCTGATTAATTTAAAAATCAACCGAAAGAGATAGAGCCGTGGTTTATTAAGCAAAAGTGCTTCAAATACGCTCCTATAACTCAATCTAACATTTAAAAGGTACCTCGTCGGTGAAAATAATTTCAGTTCGGACTTAGATTTTTTCCTACCGAGTGGCTACCGTGAAGAGTCGCTGACGACGACTTTATAAAGCATTTTAAAATCAACCGTAAGAGATAGAGCCGTGGGTTATTATGCAAAAGTGCGTCAAATACGCTCCCATAACTGATCATAACATTTAAAAGATACGTCGTCAGTGAAAATATTTTCAATTCGGACTTAGTCTCTGTAGGGAGAGGCTACCGAGAACTGCTACCGACGAAGACTCTCTGATTAATTTAAAAATCAACCGAAAGAGATAGAGCCGTGGTTTATTAAGCAAAAGTGCTTCAAATACGCTCCTATAACTCAGTCTAACATTTAAAAGGTACCTCGTCGGTGAAAATAATTACAGTTCGGACTTAGATTTTTTCCTACCGAGTGGCTACCGCGAAGAGTCGCCGACGACGACTTTAGAAAGTATTTTAAAATCAACCGTAAGAGATAGAGCCGTTGTTTATTATGCAAAAGTGCGTCAAATACGTTCCCATAACTGATCATAACATTTAAAAGATACGTCGTCAGTGAAAATATTTTCAATTCGGACTTAGTCTCTGTAGGGAGAGGCTACCGAGAACCGCTACCGACGAAGACTTTCTGATTAATTTAAAAATCAACCGAAAGAGATAGAGCCGTGGTTTATTAAGCAAAAGTGCTTCAAATACGCTCCTATAACTCAATCTAACATATAAAAGGTACCTCGTCGGTGAAAATAATTACAGTTCGGACAGTTTTTTCCCTACCGAGTGGCTACCGTGAAGAGTCGCCGACGACGACTTTAGAAAGTATTTTAAAATCAACCGTAAGAGATAGAGCCGCGGTTTATTATGCAAAAGTGCGTCAAATACGCTCCCATAACTGATCATAACATTTAAAAATACGTCGTCCGTGAAAATATTTTCAATTCGGACTTAGTCTCTGTAGGGAGAGGCTACCGAGAACCGCTACCGACGAAGACTTTCTGATTAATTTAAAAATCAACCGAAAGAGATAGAGCCGTGGTTTATTAAGCAAAAGTGCTTCAAATACGCTCCTATAACTCAATCTAACATTTAAAAGGTACCTCGTCGGTGAAAATAATTTCAGTTCGGACTTAGATTTTTTCCTACCGAGTGGCTACCGTGAAGAGTCGCTGACGACGACTTTATAAAGCATTTTAAAATCAACCGTAAGAGATAGAGCCGTGGGTTATTATGCAAAAGTGCGTCAAATACGCTCCCATAACTGATCATAACATTTAAAAGATACGTCGTCAGTGAAAATATTTTCAATTCGGACTTAGTCTCTGTAGGGAGAGGCTACCGAGAACCGCTACCGACGAAGACTTTCTGATTAATTTAAAAATCAACCGAAAGAGATAGAGCCGTGGTTTATTAAGCAAAAGTGCTTCAAATACGCTCCTATAACTCAATCTAACATTTAAAAGGTACCTCGTCGGTGAAAATAATTTCAGTTCGGACTTTGATTTTTTCCTACCGAGTGGCTACCGCGAAGAGTCGCCGACGACGACTTTAGAAATTATTTAAAAATCAAGCGTAAGAGATAGAGCCGTGGTTTATTAAGCAAAAGTGCGTCAAATACGCTCCCATAACTGAACATAACATTTAAAAGATACGTCGTCGGTGAAAATATTTTCAATTCGGACTTAGTCTCTGTAGGGAGAGGCTACCGAGAACCGCTACCGACGAAGACTTTCTGATTAATTTAAAAATCAACCGAAAGAGATAGAGCCGTGGTTTATTAAGCAAAAGTGCTTCAAATACGCTCCTATAACTCAGTCTAACATTTAAAAGGTACCTCGTCGGTGAAAATAATTACAGTTCGGACTTAGATTTTTTCCTACCGAGTGGCTACCGCGAAGAGTCGCCGACGACGACTTTAGAAAGTATTTTAAAATCAACCGTAAGAGATAGAGCCGTGGTTTATTATGCAAAAGTGCGTCAAATACGTTCCCATAACTGATCATAACATTTAAAAGATACGTCGTCAGTGAAAATATTTTCAATTCGGACTTAGTCTCTGTAGGGAGAGGCTACCGAGAACCGCTACCGACGAAGACTTTCTGATTAATTTAAAAATCAACCGAAAGAGATAGAGCCGTGCTTTATTAAGCAAAAGTGCTTCAAATACGCTCCTATAACCCAATCTAACATTTAAAAGGTACCTCGTCGGTGAAAATAATTTCAGTTCGGACTTAGATTTTTTCCTACCGAGTGGCTACCGTGAAGAGTCGCCGACGACGACTTTAGAAAGTATTTTAAAATCAACCGTAAGAGATAGAGCCGTGGTTTATTAAGCAAAAGTGCGTCAAATACGCCCCCATAACTGAACATGACATTTAAAAGATACGTCGTCGGTGAAAATATTTTCAATTCGGACTTAGTCTCTGTAGGGAGAGGCTACCGAGAACCGCTACCGACGAAGACTTTCTGATTAATTTAAAAATCAACCGAAAGAGATAGAGCCGTGGTTTATTAAGCAAAAGTGCTTCAAATACGCTCCTATAACTCAGTCTAACATTTAAAAGGTACCTCGTCGGTGAAAATAATTACAGTTCGGACTTAGATTTTTTCCTACCCAGTGGCTACCGTGAAGAGTCGCCGACGACGACTTTAGAAAGTATTTTAAAATCAACCGTAAGAGATAGAGCCGCGGTTTATTATGCAAAAGTGCGTCAAATACGCTCCCATAACTGATCATAACATTTAAAAATACGTCGTCCGTGAAAATATTTTCAATTCGGACTTAGTCTCTGTAGGGAGAGGCTACCGAGAACCGCTACCGACGAAGACTTTCTGATTAATTTAAAAATCAACCGAAAGAGATAGAGCCGTGGTTTATTAAGCAAAAGTGCTTCAAATACGCTCCTATAACCCAATCTAACATTTAAAAGGTACCTCGTCGGTGAAAATAATTTCAGTTCGGACTTAGATTTTTTCCTACCGAGTGGCTACCGTGAAGAGTCGCCGACGACGACTTTAGAAAGTATTTTAAAATCAACCGTAAGAGATAGAGCCGTGGTTTATTAAGCAAAAGTGCGTCAAATACGCCCCCATAACTGAACATGACATTTAAAAGATACGTCGTCGGTGAAAATATTTTCAATTCGGACTTAGTCTCTGTAGGGAGAGGCTACCGAGAACCGCTACCGACGAAGACTTTCTGATTAATTTAAAAATCAACCGAAAGAGATAGAGCCGTGGTTTATTAAGCAAAAGTGCTTCAAATACGCTCCTATAACCCAATCTAACATTTAAAAGGTACCTCGTCGGTGAAAATAATTTCAGTTCGGACTTAGATTTTTTCCTACCGAGTGGCTACCGTGAAGAGTCGCCGACGACGACTTTAGAAAGTATTTTAAAATCAACCGTAAGAGATAGAGCCGTGGTTTATTAAGCAAAAGTGCGTCAAATACGCCCCCATAACTGAACATGACATTTAAAAGATACGTCGTCGGTGAAAATATTTTCAATTCGGACTTAGTCTCTGTAGGGAGAGGCTACCGAGAACCGCTACCGACGAAGACTTTCTGATTAATTTAAAAATCAACCGAAAGAGATAGAGCCGTGGTTTATTAAGCAAAAGTGCTTCAAATACGCTCCTATAACCCAATCTAACATTTAAAAGGTACCTCGTCGGTGAAAATAATTTCAGTTCGGACTTAGATTTTTTCCTACCGAGTGGCTACCGTGAAGAGTCGCCGACGACGACTTTAGAAAGTATTTTAAAATCAACCGTAAGAGATAGAGCCGTGGTTTATTAAGCAAAAGTGCGTCAAATACGCCCCCATAACTGAACATGACATTTAAAAGATACGTCGTCGGTGAAAATATTTTCAATTCGGACTTAGTCTCTGTAGGGAGAGGCTACCGAGAACCGCTACCGACGAAGACTTTCTGATTAATTTAAAAATGAACCGAAAGAGATAGAGCCGTGGTTTATTAAGCAAAAGTGCTTCAAATACGCTCCTATAACCCAATCTAACATTTAAAAGGTACCTCGTCGGTGAAAATAATTTCAGTTCGGACTTAGATTTTTTCCTACCGAGTGGCTACCGTGAAGAGTCGCCGACGACGACTTTAGAAAGTATTTTAAAATCAACCGTAAGAGATAGAGCCGTGGTTTATTAAGCAAAAGTGCGTCAAATACGCCCCCATAACTGAACATGACATTTAAAAGATACGTCGTCGGTGAAAATATTTTCAATTCGGACTTAGTCTCTGTAGGGAGAGGCTACCGAGAACCGCTACCGACGAAGACTTTCTGATTAATTTAAAAATCAACCGAAAGAGATAGAGCCGTGGTTTATTAAGCAAAAGTGCTTCAAATACGCTCCTATAACCCAATCTAACATTTAAAAGGTACCTCGTCGGTGAAAATAATTTCAGTTCGGACTTAGATTTTTTCCTACCGAGTGGCTACCGTGAAGAGTCGCCGACGACGACTTTAGAAAGTATTTTAAAATCAACCGTAAGAGATAGAGCCGTGGTTTATTAAGCAAAAGTGCGTCAAATACGCCCCCATAACTGAACATGACATTTAAAAGATACGTCGTCGGTGAAAATATTTTCAATTCGGACTTAGTCTCTGTAGGGAGAGGCTACCGAGAACCGCTACCGACGAAGACTTTCTGATTAATTTAAAAATCAACCGAAAGAGGTAGAGCCGTGGTTTATTAAGCAAAAGTGCTTCAAATACGCTCCTATAACCCAATCTAACATTTAAAAGGTACCTCGTCGGTGAAAATAATTTCAGTTCGGACTTAGATTTTTTCCTACCGAGTGGCTACCGTGAAGAGTCGCCGACGACGACTTTAGAAAGTATTTTAAAATCAACCGTAAGAGATAGAGCCGTGGTTTATTAAGCAAAAGTGCGTCAAATACGCCCCCATAACTGAACATGACATTTAAAAGATACGTCGTCGGTGAAAATATTTTCAATTCGGACTTAGTCTCTGTAGGGAGAGGCTACCGAGAACTGCTACCGACGAAGACTCTCTGATTAATTTAAAAATCAACCGAAAGAGATAGAGCCGTGGTTTATTAAGCAAAAGTGCTTCAAATACGCTCCTATAACCCAATCTAACATTTAAAAGGTACCTCGTCGGTGAAAATAATTTCAGTTCGGACTTAGATTTTTTCCTACCGAGTGGCTACCGTGAAGAGTCGCCGACGACGACTTTAGAAAGTATTTTAAAATCAACCGTAAGAGATAGAGCCGTGGTTTATTAAGCAAAAGTGCGTCAAATACGCCCCCATAACTGAACATGACATTTAAAAGATACGTCGTCGGTGAAAATATTTTCAATTCGGACTTAGTCTCTGTAGGGAGAGGCTACCGAGAACCGCTACCGACGAAGACTTTCTGATTAATTTAAAAATCAACCGAAAGAGATAGAGCCGTGGTTTATTAAGCAAAAGTGCTTCAAATACGCTCCTATAACCCAATCTAACATTTAAAAGGTACCTCGTCGGTGAAAATAATTTCAGTTCGGACTTAGATTTTTTCCTACCGAGTGGCTACCGTGAAGAGTCGCCGACGACGACTTTAGAAAGTATTTTAAAATCAACCGTAAGAGATAGAGCCGTGGTTTATTAAGCAAAAGTGCGTCAAATACGCCCCCATAACTGAACATGACATTTAAAAGATACGTCGTCGGTGAAAATATTTTCAATTCGGACTTAGTCTCTGTAGGGAGAGGCTACCGAGAACCGCTACCGACGAAGACTTTCTGATTAATTTAAAAATCAACCGAAAGAGATAGAGCCGTGGTTTATTAAGCAAAAGTGCTTCAAATACGCTCCTATAACCCAATCTAACATTTAAAAGGTACCTCGTCGGTGAAAATAATTTCAGTTCGGACTTAGATTTTTTCCTACCGAGTGGCTACCGTGAAGAGTCGCCGACGACGACTTTAGAAAGTATTTTAAAATCAACCGTAAGAGATAGAGCCGTGGTTTATTAAGCAAAAGTGCGTCAAATACGCCCCCATAACTGAACATGACATTTAAAAGATACGTCGTCGGTGAAAATATTTTCAATTCGGACTTAGTCTCTGTAGGGAGAGGCTACCGAGAACCGCTACCGACGAAGACTTTCTGATTAATTTAAAAATCAACCGAAAGAGATAGAGCCGTGGTTTATTAAGCAAAAGTGCTTCAAATACGCTCCTATAACCCAATCTAACATTTAAAAGGTACCTCGTCGGTGAAAATAATTTCAGTTCGGACTTAGATTTTTTCCTACCGAGTGGCTACCGTGAAGAGTCGCCGACGACGACTTTAGAAAGTATTTTAAAATCAACCGTAAGAGATAGAGCCGTGGTTTATTAAGCAAAAGTGCGTCAAATACGCCCCCATAACTGAACATGACATTTAAAAGATACGTCGTCGGTGAAAATATTTTCAATTCGGACTTAGTCTCTGTAGGGAGAGGCTACCGAGAACCGCTACCGACGAAGACTTTCTGATTAATTTAAAAATCAACCGAAAGAGATAGAGCCGTGGTTTATTAAGCAAAAGTGCTTCAAATACGCTCCTATAACCCAATCTAACATTTAAAAGGTACCTCGTCGGTGAAAATAATTTCAGTTCGGACTTAGATTTTTTCCTACCGAGTGGCTACCGTGAAGAGTCGCCGACGACGACTTTAGAAAGTATTTTAAAATCAACCGTAAGAGATAGAGCCGTGGTTTATTAAGCAAAAGTGCGTCAAATACGCCCCCATAACTGAACATGACATTTAAAAGATACGTCGTCGGTGAAAATATTTTGAATTCGGACTTAGTCTCTGTAGGGAGAGGCTACCGAGAACCGCTACCGACGAAGACTTTCTGATTAATTTAAAAATCAACCGAAAGAGATAGAGCCGTGGTTTATTAAGCAAAAGTGCTTCAAATACGCTCCTATAACTCAATCTAACATTTAAAAGGTACCTCGTCGGTGAAAATAATTTCAGTTCGGACTTAGATTTTTTCCTACCGAGTGGCTACCGTGAAGAGTCGCTGACGACGACTTTATAAAGCATTTTAAAATCAACCGTAAGAGATAGAGCCGTGGGTTATTATGCAAAAGTGCGTCAAATACGCTCCCATAACTGATCATAACATTTAAAAGATACGTCGTCAGTGAAAATATTTTCAATTCGGACTTAGTCTCTGTAGGGAGAGGCTACCGAGAACTGCTACCGACGAAGACTCTCTGATTAATTTAAAAATCAACCGAAAGAGATAGAGCCGTGGTTTATTAAGCAAAAGTGCTTCAAATACGCTCCTATAACTCAGTCTAACATTTAAAAGGTACCTCGTCGGTGAAAATAATTACAGTTCGGACTTAGATTTTTTCCTACCGAGTGGCTACCGCGAAGAGTCGCCGACGACGACTTTAGAAAGTATTTTAAAATCAACCGTAAGAGATAGAGCCGTTGTTTATTATGCAAAAGTGCGTCAAATACGTTCCCATAACTGATCATAACATTTAAAAGATACGTCGTCAGTGAAAATATTTTCAATTCGGACTTAGTCTCTGTAGGGAGAGGCTACCGAGAACCGCTACCGACGAAGACTTTCTGATTAATTTAAAAATCAACCGAAAGAGATAGAGCCGTGGTTTATTAAGCAAAAGTGCTTCAAATACGCTCCTATAACTCAATCTAACATATAAAAGGTACCTCGTCGGTGAAAATAATTACAGTTCGGACAGTTTTTTCCCTACCGAGTGGCTACCGTGAAGAGTCGCCGACGACGACTTTAGAAAGTATTTTAAAATCAACCGTAAGAGATAGAGCCGCGGTTTATTATGCAAAAGTGCGTCAAATACGCTCCCATAACTGATCATAACATTTAAAAATACGTCGTCCGTGAAAATATTTTCAATTCGGACTTAGTCTCTGTAGGGAGAGGCTACCGAGAACCGCTACCGACGAAGACTTTCTGATTAATTTAAAAATCAACCGAAAGAGATAGAGCCGTGGTTTATTAAGCAAAAGTGCTTCAAATACGCTCCTATAACCCAATCTAACATTTAAAAGGTACCTCGTCGGTGAAAATAATTTCAGTTCGGACTTAGATTTTTTCCTACCGAGTGGCTACCGTGAAGAGTCGCCGACGACGACTTTAGAAAGTATTTTAAAATCAACCGTAAGAGATAGAGCCGTGGTTTATTAAGCAAAAGTGCGTCAAATACGCCCCCATAACTGAACATGACATTTAAAAGATACGTCGTCGGTGAAAATATTTTCAATTCGGACTTAGTCTCTGTAGGGAGAGGCTACCGAGAACCGCTACCGACGAAGACTTTCTGATTAATTTAAAAATCAACCGAAAGAGATAGAGCCGTGGTTTATTAAGCAAAAGTGCTTCAAATACGCTCCTATAACCCAATCTAACATTTAAAAGGTACCTCGTCGGTGAAAATAATTTCAGTTCGGACTTAGATTTTTTCCTACCGAGTGGCTACCGTGAAGAGTCGCCGACGACGACTTTAGAAAGTATTTTAAAATCAACCGTAAGAGATAGAGCCGTGGTTTATTAAGCAAAAGTGCGTCAAATACGCCCCCATAACTGAACATGACATTTAAAAGATACGTCGTCGGTGAAAATATTTTCAATTCGGACTTAGTCTCTGTAGGGAGAGGCTACCGAGAACCGCTACCGACGAAGACTTTCTGATTAATTTAAAAATCAACCGAAAGAGGTAGAGCCGTGGTTTATTAAGCAAAAGTGCTTCAAATACGCTCCTATAACCCAATCTAACATTTAAAAGGTACCTCGTCGGTGAAAATAATTTCAGTTCGGACTTAGATTTTTTCCTACCGAGTGGCTACCGTGAAGAGTCGCCGACGACGACTTTAGAAAGTATTTTAAAATCAACCGTAAGAGATAGAGCCGTGGTTTATTAAGCAAAAGTGCGTCAAATACGCCCCCATAACTGAACATGACATTTAAAAGATACGTCGTCGGTGAAAATATTTTCAATTCGGACTTAGTCTCTGTAGGGAGAGGCTACCGAGAACTGCTACCGACGAAGACTCTCTGATTAATTTAAAAATCAACCGAAAGAGATAGAGCCGTGGTTTATTAAGCAAAAGTGCTTCAAATACGCTCCTATAACCCAATCTAACATTTAAAAGGTACCTCGTCGGTGAAAATAATTTCAGTTCGGACTTAGATTTTTTCCTACCGAGTGGCTACCGTGAAGAGTCGCCGACGACGACTTTAGAAAGTATTTTAAAATCAACCGTAAGAGATAGAGCCGTGGTTTATTAAGCAAAAGTGCGTCAAATACGCCCCCATAACTGAACATGACATTTAAAAGATACGTCGTCGGTGAAAATATTTTCAATTCGGACTTAGTCTCTGTAGGGAGAGGCTACCGAGAACCGCTACCGACGAAGACTTTCTGATTAATTTAAAAATCAACCGAAAGAGATAGAGCCGTGGTTTATTAAGCAAAAGTGCTTCAAATACGCTCCTATAACCCAATCTAACATTTAAAAGGTACCTCGTCGGTGAAAATAATTTCAGTTCGGACTTAGATTTTTTCCTACCGAGTGGCTACCGTGAAGAGTCGCCGACGACGACTTTAGAAAGTATTTTAAAATCAACCGTAAGAGATAGAGCCGTGGTTTATTAAGCAAAAGTGCGTCAAATACGCCCCCATAACTGAACATGACATTTAAAAGATACGTCGTCGGTGAAAATATTTTCAATTCGGACTTAGTCTCTGTAGGGAGAGGCTACCGAGAACCGCTACCGACGAAGACTTTCTGATTAATTTAAAAATCAACCGAAAGAGATAGAGCCGTGGTTTATTAAGCAAAAGTGCTTCAAATACGCTCCTATAACCCAATCTAACATTTAAAAGGTACCTCGTCGGTGAAAATAATTTCAGTTCGGACTTAGATTTTTTCCTACCGAGTGGCTACCGTGAAGAGTCGCCGACGACGACTTTAGAAAGTATTTTAAAATCAACCGTAAGAGATAGAGCCGTGGTTTATTAAGCAAAAGTGCGTCAAATACGCCCCCATAACTGAACATGACATTTAAAAGATACGTCGTCGGTGAAAATATTTTCAATTCGGACTTAGTCTCTGTAGGGAGAGGCTACCGAGAACCGCTACCGACGAAGACTTTCTGATTAATTTAAAAATCAACCGAAAGAGATAGAGCCGTGGTTTATTAAGCAAAAGTGCTTCAAATACGCTCCTATAACCCAATCTAACATTTAAAAGGTACCTCGTCGGTGAAAATAATTTCAGTTCGGACTTAGATTTTTTCCTACCGAGTGGCTACCGTGAAGAGTCGCCGACGACGACTTTAGAAAGTATTTTAAAATCAACCGTAAGAGATAGAGCCGTGGTTTATTAAGCAAAAGTGCGTCAAATACGCCCCCATAACTGAACATGACATTTAAAAGATACGTCGTCGGTGAAAATATTTTCAATTCGGACTTAGTCTCTGTAGGGAGAGGCTACCGAGAACCGCTACCGACGAAGACTTTCTGATTAATTTAAAAATCAACCGAAAGAGATAGAGCCGTGGTTTATTAAGCAAAAGTGCTTCAAATACGCTCCTATAACCCAATCTAACATTTAAAAGGTACCTCGTCGGTGAAAATAATTTCAGTTCGGACTTAGATTTTTTCCTACCGAGTGGCTACCGTGAAGAGTCGCCGACGACGACTTTAGAAAGTATTTTAAAATCAACCGTAAGAGATAGAGCCGTGGTTTATTAAGCAAAAGTGCGTCAAATACGCCCCCATAACTGAACATGACATTTAAAAGATACGTCGTCGGTGAAAATATTTTGAATTCGGACTTAGTCTCTGTAGGGAGAGGCTACCGAGAACCGCTACCGACGAAGACTTTCTGATTAATTTAAAAATCAACCGAAAGAGATAGAGCCGTGGTTTATTAAGCAAAAGTGCTTCAAATACGCTCCTATAACCCAATCTAACATTTAAAAGGTACCTCGTCGGTGAAAATAATTTCAGTTCGGACTTAGATTTTTTCCTACCGAGTGGCTACCGTGAAGAGTCGCCGACGACGACTTTAGAAAGTATTTTAAAATCAACCGTAAGAGACAGAGCCGTGGTTTATTAAGCAAAAGTGCGTCAAATACGCTCCCATAACTGAACATAACATTTAAAAGATACGTCGTCGGTGAAAATATTTTCAATTCGGACTTAGTCTCTGTACGGAGAGGCTACCGAGAAGCGCTACCGACGAAGACTTTCTGATTAATTTAAAAATCAACCGAAAGAGATAGAGCCGTGGTTTATTAAGCAAAAGTGCTTCAAATACGCTCCTATAACTCAGTCTAACATTTAAAAGGTACCTCGTCGGTGAAAATAATTACAGTTCGGACTTAGATTTTTTCCTACCCAGTGGCTACCGTGAAGAGTCGCCGACGACGACTTTAGAAATTATTTAAAAATCAACCGTAAGAGATAGAGCCGTGGTTTATTATGCAAAAGTGCGTCAAATACGCTCCCATAACTGATCATAACATTTAAAAGATACGTCGTCGGTGAAAATATTTTCAATTCGGACTTAGTCTCTGTAGGGAGAGGCTACCGATAACCGCTACCGACGAAGACTTTCTGATTAATTTGAAAATCAACCGAAAGAGATAGAGCCGTGGTTTATTAAGCAAAAGGGCTTCAAATACGCTCCTATAACCCAATCTAACATTTAAAAGGTACCTCGTCGGTGAAAATAATTTCAGTTCGGACTTAGATTTTTTCCTACCGAGTGGCTACCGTGAAGAGTCGCCGACGACGACTTTAGAAAGTATTTTAAAATCAACCGTAAGAGACAGAGCCGTGGTTTATTAAGCAAAAGTGCGTCAAATACGCTCCCATAACTGAACATAACATTTAAAAGATACGTCGTCGGTGAAAATATTTTCAATTCGGACTTAGTCTCTGTACGGAGAGGCTACCGAGAAGCGCTACCGAAGAAGACTTTCTGATTAATTTAAAAATCAACCGTAAGAGATAGAGCCGTGGTTTATTATGCAAAAGTGCGTCAAATACGCTCCCATAACTGATCATAACATTTAAAAGATACGTCGTCGGTGAAAATATTTTCAATTCGGACTTAGTCTCTGTAGGGAGAGGCTACCGATAACCGCTACCGACGAAGACTTTCTGATTAATTTGAAAATCAACCGAAAGAGATAGAGCCGTGGTTTATTAAGCAAAAGGGCTTCAAATACGCTCCTATAACCCAATCTAACATTTAAAAGGTACCTCGTCGGTGAAAATAATTTCAGTTCGGACTTAGATTTTTTCCTACCGAGTGGCTACCGTGAAGAGTCGCCGACGACGACTTTAGAAAGTATTTTAAAATCAACCGTAAGAGACAGAGCCGTGGTTTATTAAGCAAAAGTGCGTCAAATACGCTCCCATAACTGAACATAACATTTAAAAGATACGTCGTCGGTGAAAATATTTTCAATTCGGACTTAGTCTCTGTACGGAGAGGCTACCGAGAAGCGCTACCGAAGAAGACTTTCCGATTAATTTAAAAATCAACCGAAAGAGATAGAGCCGTGGTTTATTAAGCAAAAGTGCTTCAAATACGCTCCTATAACTCAATCTAACATATAAAAGGTACCTCGTCGGTGAAAATAATTACAATTCGGACAGTTTTTTCCCTACCGAGTGGCTACCGTGAAGAGTCGCCGACGACGACTTTAGAAAGTATTTTAAAATCAACCGTAAGAGATAGAGCCGCGGTTTATTATGCAAAAGTGCGTCAAATACGCTCCCATAACTGATAATAACATTTAAAAATACGTCGTCCGTGAAAATATTTTCAATTCGGACTTAGTCTCTGTAGGGAGAGGCTACCGAGAACCGCTACCGACGAAGACTTTCTGATTAATTTAAAAATCAACCGAAAGAGATAGAGCCGTGGTTTATTAAGCAAAAGTGCTTCAAATACGCTCCTATAACTCAATCTAACATTTAAAAGGTACCTCGTCGGTGAAAATAATTTCAGTTCGGACTTAGATTTTTTCCTACCGAGTGGCTACCGTGAAGAGTCGCCGACGACGACTTTAGAAAGTATTTTAAAATCAACCGTAAGAGATAGAGCCGTGGTTTATTAAGCAAAAGTGCGTCAAATACGCCCCCATAACTGAACATGACATTTAAAAGATACGTCGTCGGTGAAAATATTTTCAATTCGGACTTAGTCTCTGTAGGGAGAGGCTACCGAGAACCGCTACCGACGAAGACTTTCTGATTAATTTAAAAATCAACCGAAAGAGATAGAGCCGTGGTTTATTAAGCAAAGTGCTTCAAATACGCTCCTATAACCCAATCTAACATTTAAAAGGTACCTCGTCGGTGAAAATAATTTCAGTTCGGACTTAGATTTTTTCCTACCGAGTGGCTACCGTGAAGAGTCGCCGACGACGACTTTAGAAAGTATTTTAAAATCAACCGTAAGAGACAGAGCCGTGGTTTATTAAGCAAAAGTGCGTCAAATACGCTCCCATAACTGAACATAACATTTAAAAGATACGTCGTCGGTGAAAATATTTTCAATTCGGACTTAGTCTCTGTACGGAGAGGCTACCGAGAAGCGCTACCGACGAAGACTTTCTGATTAATTTAAAAATCAACCGAAAGAGATAGAGCCGTGGTTTATTAAGCAAAAGTGCTTCAAATACGCTCCTATAACTCAGTCTAACATTTAAAAGGTACCTCGTCGGTGAAAATAATTACAGTTCGGACTTAGATTTTTTCCTACCCAGTGGCTACCGTGAAGAGTCGCCGACGACGACTTTAGAAATTATTTAAAAATCAACCGTAAGAGATAGAGCCGTGGTTTATTATGCAAAAGTGCGTCAAATACGCTCCCATAACTGATCATAACATTTAAAAGATACGTCGTCGGTGAAAATATTTTCAATTCGGACTTAGTCTCTGTAGGGAGAGGCTACCGATAACCGCTACCGACGAAGACTTTCTGATTAATTTGAAAATCAACCGAAAGAGATAGAGCCGTGGTTTATTAAGCAAAAGGGCTTCAAATACGCTCCTATAACCCAATCTAACATTTAAAAGGTACCTCGTCGGTGAAAATAATTTCAGTTCGGACTTAGATTTTTTCCTACCGAGTGGCTACCGTGAAGAGTCGCCGACGACGACTTTAGAAAGTATTTTAAAATCAACCGTAAGAGACAGAGCCGTGGTTTATTAAGCAAAAGTGCGTCAAATACGCTCCCATAACTGAACATAACATTTAAAAGATACGTCGTCGGTGAAAATATTTTCAATTCGGACTTAGTCTCTGTACGGAGAGGCTACCGAGAAGCGCTACCGAAGAAGACTTTCTGATTAATTTAAAAATCAACCGAAAGAGATAGAGCCGTGGTTTATTAAGCAAAAGTGCTTCAAATACGCTCCTATAACTCAGTCTAACATTTAAAAGGTACCTCGTCGGTGAAAATAATTACAGTTCGGACTTAGATTTTTTCCTACCCAGTGGCTATCGTGAAGAGTCGCCGACGACGACTTTAGAAATTATTTAAAAATCAACCGTAAGAGATAGAGCCGTGGTTTATTAAGCAAAAGTGCGTCAAATACGCTCCCATAACTGAACATAACATTTAAAGGATACGTCGTCGGTGAAAATATTTTCAATTCGGACTTAGTCTCTGTAGGGAGAGGCTACCGAGAACTGCTACCGACGAAGACTCTCTGATTAATTTAAAAATCAACCGAAAGAGATAGAGCCGTGGTTTATTAAGCAAAAGTGCTTCAAATACGCTCCTATAACTCAATCTAACATATAAAAGGTACCTCGTCGGTGAAAATAATTACAGTTCGGACTTAGATTTTTTCCTACCGAGTGGCTACCGCGAAGAGTCGCCGACGACGACTTTAGAAAGTATTTTAAAATCAACCGTAAGAGATAGAGCCGTGGTTTATTATGCAAAAGTGCGTCAAATACGCTCCCATAACTGATCATAACATTTAAAAGATACGTCGTCCGTGAAAATATTTTCAATTCGGACTTAGTCTCTGTAGGGAGAGGCTACCGAGAACTGCTACCGACGAAGACTCTCTGATTAATTTAAAAATCAACCGAAAGAGATAGAGCCGTGGTTTATTAAGCAAAAGTGCTTCAAATACGCTCCTATAACTCAATCTAACATATAAAAGGTACCTCGTCGGTGAAAATAATTACAGTTCGGACTTAGATTTTTTCCTACCGAGTGGCTACCGCGAAGAGTCGCCGACGACGACTTTAGAAAGTATTTTAAAATCAACCGTAAGAGACAGAGCCGTGGTTTATTAAGCAAAAGTGCGTCAAATACGCTCCCATAACTGAACATAACATTTAAAAGATACGTCGTCGGTGAAAATATTTTCAATTCGGACTTAGTCTCTGTACGGAGAGGCTACCGAGAAGCGCTACCGACGAAGACTTTCTGATTAATTTAAAAATCAACCGAAAGAGATAGAGCCGTGGTTTATTAAGCAAAAGTGCTTCAAATACGCTCCTATAACTCAGTCTAACATTTAAAAGGTACCTCGTCGGTGAAACTAATTACAGTTCGGACTTAGATTTTTTCCTACCGAGTGGCTACCGCGAAGAGTCGCCGACGACGACTTTAGAAAGTATTTTAAAATCAACCGTAAGAGATAGAGCCGTGGTTTATTATGCAAAAGTGCGTCAAATACGTTCCCATAACTGATCATAACATTTAAAAGATACGTCGTCAGTGAAAATATTTTCAATTCGGACTTAGTCTCTGTAGGGAGAGGCTACCGAGAACCGCTACCGACGAAGACTTTCTGATTAATTTAAAAATCAACCGAAAGAGATAGAGCCGTGGTTTATTAAGCAAAAGTGCTTCAAATACGCTCCTATAACTCAGTCTAACATTTAAAAGTACCTCGTCGGTGAAAATAATTACAGTTCGGACTTAGATTTTTTCCTACCCAGTGGCTACCGTGAAGAGTCGCCGACGACGACTTTAGAAATTATTTAAAAATCAACCGTAAGAGATAGAGCCGTGGTTTATTAAGCAAAAGTGCGTCAAATACGCTCCCATAACTGAACATAACATTTAAAGGATACGTCGTCGGTGAAAATATTTTCAATTCGGACTTAGTCTCTGTAGGGGGAGGCTACCGAGAACTGCTACCGACGAAGACTCTCTGATTAATTTAAAAATCAACCGAAAGAGATAGAGCCGTGGTTTATTAAGCAAAAGTGCTTCAAATACGCTCCTATAACTCAATCTAACATATAAAAGGTACCTCGTCGGTGAAAATAATTACAGTTCGGACTTGGATTTTTTCCTACCGAGTGGCTACCGCGAAGAGTCGCCGACGACGACTTTAGAAAGTATTTTAAAATCAACCGTAAGAGATAGAGCCGTGGTTTATTATGCAAAAGTGCGTCAAATACGCTCCCATAACTGATCATAACATTTAAAAGATACGTCGTCCGTGAAAATATTTTCAATTCGGACTTAGTCTCTGTAGGGAGAGGCTACCGAGAAGCGCTACCGACGAAGACTTTCTGATTAATTTAAAAATCAACCGAAAGAGATAGAGCCGTGGTTTATTAAGCAAAAGTGCTTCAAATACGCTCCTATAACTCAATCTAACATATAAAAGGTACCTCGTCGGTGAAAATAATTACAGTTCGGACAGTTTTTTCCCTACCGAGTGGCTACCGTGAAGAGTCGCCGACGACGACTTTAGAAAGTATTTTAAAATCAACCGTAAGAGATAGAGCCGCGGTTTATTATGCAAAAGTGCGTCAAATACGCTCCCATAACTGATCATAACATTTAAAAATACGTCGTCCGTGAAAATATTTTCAATTCGGACTTAGTCTCTGTAGGGAGAGGCTACCGAGAACCGCTACCGACGAAGACTTTCTGATTAATTTAAAAATCAACCGAAAGAGATAGAGCCGTGGTTTATTAAGCAAAAGTGCTTCAAATACGCTCCTATAACCCAATCTAACATTTAAAAGGTACCTCGTCGGTGAAAATAATTTCAGTTCGGACTTAGATTTTTTCCTACCGAGTGGCTACCGTGAAGAGTCGCCGACGACGACTTTAGAAAGTATTTTAAAATCAACCGTAAGAGATAGAGCCGTGGTTTATTAAGCAAAAGTGCGTCAAATACGCCCCCATAACTGAACATGACATTTAAAAGATACGTCGTCGGTGAAAATATTTTCAATTCGGACTTAGTCTCTGTAGGGAGAGGCTACCGAGAACCGCTACCGACGAAGACTTTCTGATTAATTTAAAAATCAACCGAAAGAGATAGAGCCGTGGTTTATTAAGCAAAAGTGCTTCAAATACGCTCCTATAACCCAATCTAACATTTAAAAGGTACCTCGTCGGTGAAAATAATTTCAGTTCGGACTTAGATTTTTTCCTACCGAGTGGCTACCGTGAAGAGTCGCCGACGACGACTTTAGAAAGTATTTTAAAATCAACCGTAAGAGACAGAGCCGTGGTTTATTAAGCAAAAGTGCGTCAAATACGCTCCCATAACTGAACATAACATTTAAAAGATACGTCGTCGGTGAAAATATTTTCAATTCGGACTTAGTCTCTGTACGGAGAGGCTACCGAGAAGCGCTACCGACGAAGACTTTCTGATTAATTTAAAAATCAACCGAAAGAGATAGAGCCGTGGTTTATTAAGCAAAAGTGCTTCAAATACGCTCCTATAACTCAGTCTAACATTTAAAAGGTACCTCGTCGGTGAAAATAATTACAGTTCGGACTTAGATTTTTTCCTACCCAGTGGCTACCGTGAAGAGTCGCCGACGACAACTTTAGAAATTATTTAAAAATCAACCGTAAGAGATAGAGCCGTGGTTTATTATGCAAAAGTGCGTCAAATACGCTCCCATAACTGATCATAACATTTAAAAGATACGTCGTCGGTGAAAATATTTTCAATTCGGACTTAGTCTCTGTAGGGAGAGGCTACCGATAACCGCTACCGACGAAGACTTTCTGATTAATTTGAAAATCAACCGAAAGAGATAGAGCCGTGGTTTATTAAGCAAAAGGGCTTCAAATACGCTCCTATAACCCAATCTAACATTTAAAAGGTACCTCGTCGGTGAAAATAATTTCAGTTCGGACTTAGATTTTTTCCTACCGAGTGGCTACCGTGAAGAGTCGCCGACGACGACTTTAGAAAGTATTTTAAAATCAACCGTAAGAGACAGAGCCGTGGTTTATTAAGCAAAAGTGCGTCAAATACGCTCCCATAACTGAACATAACATTTAAAAGATACGTCGTCGGTGAAAATATTTTCAATTCGGACTTAGTCTCTGTACGGAGAGGCTACCGAGAAGCGCTACCGAAGAAGACTTTCTGATTAATTTAAAAATCAACCGAAAGAGATAGAGCCGTGGTTTATTAAGCAAAAGTGCTTCAAATACGCTCCTATAACTCAGTCTAACATTTAAAAGGTACCTCGTCGGTGAAAATAATTACAGTTCGGACTTAGATTTTTTCCTACCCAGTGGCTATCGTGAAGAGTCGCCGACGACGACTTTAGAAATTATTTAAAAATCAACCGTAAGAGATAGAGCCGTGGTTTATTAAGCAAAAGTGCGTCAAATACGCTCCCATAACTGAACATAACATTTAAAGGATACGTCGTCGGTGAAAATATTTTCAATTCGGACTTAGTCTCTGTAGGGAGAGGCTACCGAGAACTGCTACCGACGAAGACTCTCTGATTAATTTAAAAATCAACCGAAAGAGATAGAGCCGTGGTTTATTAAGCAAAAGTGCTTCAAATACGCTCCTATAACTCAATCTAACATATAAAAGGTACCTCGTCGGTGAAAATAATTACAGTTCGGACTTAGATTTTTTCCTACCGAGTGGCTACCGCGAAGAGTCGCCGACGACGACTTTAGAAAGTATTTTAAAATCAACCGTAAGAGATAGAGCCGTGGTTTATTATGCAAAAGTGCGTCAAATACGCTCCCATAACTGATCATAACATTTAAAAGATACGTCGTCCGTGAAAATATTTTCAATTCGGACTTAGTCTCTGTAGGGAGAGGCTACCGTGAAGCGCTACCGACGAAGACTTTCTGATTAATTTAAAAATCAACCGAAAGAGATAGAGCCGTGGTTTATTAAGCAAAAGTGCTTCAAATACGCTCCTATAACTCAATCTAACATATAAAAGGTACCTCGTCGGTGAAAATAATTACAGTTCGGACAGTTTTTTCCCTACCGAGTGGCTACCGTGAAGAGTCGCCGACGACGACTTTAGAAAGTATTTTAAAATCAACCGTAAGAGATAGAGCCGCGGTTTATTATGCAAAAGTGCGTCAAATACGCTCCCATAACTGATCATAACATTTAAAAATACGTCGTCCGTGAAAATATTTTCAATTCGGACTTAGTCTCTGTAGGGAGAGGCTACCGAGAACCGCTACCGACGAAGACTTTCTGATTAATTTAAAAATCAACCGAAAGAGATAGAGCCGTGGTTTATTAAGCAAAAGTGCTTCAAATACGCTCCTATAACTCAATCTAACATTTAAAAGGTACCTCGTCGGTGAAAATAATTTCAGTTCGGACTTAGATTTTTTCCTACCGAGTGGCTACCGTGAAGAGTCGCTGACGACGACTTTATAAAGCATTTTAAAATCAACCGTAAGAGATAGAGCCGTGGGTTATTATGCAAAAGTGCGTCAAATACGCTCCCATAACTGATCATAACATTTAAAAGATACGTCGTCAGTGAAAATATTTTCAATTCGGACTTAGTCTCTGTAGGGAGAGGCTACCGAGAACTGCTACCGACGAAGACTCTCTGATTAATTTAAAAATCAACCGAAAGAGATAGAGCCGTGGTTTATTAAGCAAAAGTGCTTCAAATACGCTCCTATAACTCAGTCTAACATTTAAAAGGTACCTCGTCGGTGAAAATAATTACAGTTCGGACTTAGATTTTTTCCTACCGAGTGGCTACCGCGAAGAGTCGCCGACGACGACTTTAGAAAGTATTTTAAAATCAACCGTAAGAGATAGAGCCGTGGTTTATTATGCAAAAGTGCGTCAAATACGTTCCCATAACTGATCATAACATTTAAAAGATACGTCGTCAGTGAAAATATTTTCAATTCGGACTTAGTCTCTGTAGGGAGAGGCTACCGAGAACCGCTACCGACGAAGACTTTCTGATTAATTTAAAAATCAACCGAAAGAGATAGAGCCGTGGTTTATTAAGCAAAAGTGCTTCAAATACGCTCCTATAACCCAATCTAACATTTAAAAGGTACCTCGTCGGTGAAAATAATTTCAGTTCGGACTTAGATTTTTTCCTACCGAGTGGCTACCGTGAAGAGTCGCCGACGACGACTTTAGAAAGTATTTTAAAATCAACCGTAAGAGATAGAGCCGTGGTTTATTAAGCAAAAGTGCGTCAAATACGCCCCCATAACTGAACATGACATTTAAAAGATACGTCGTCGGTGAAAATATTTTCAATTCGGACTTAGTCTCTGTAGGGAGAGGCTACCGAGAACCGCTACCGACGAAGACTTTCTGATTAATTTAAAAATCAACCGAAAGAGATAGAGCCGTTGTTTATTAAGCAAAAGTGCTTCAAATACGCTCCTATAACTCAGTCTAACATTTAAAAGGTACCTCGTCGGTGAAAATAATTACAGTTCGGACTTAGATTTTTTCCTACCCAGTGGCTACCGTGAAGAGTCGCCGACGACGACTTTAGAAAGTATTTTAAAATCAACCGTAAGAGATAGAGCCGCGGTTTATTATGCAAAAGTGCGTCAAATACGCTCCCATAACTGATCATAACATTTAAAAATACGTCGTCCGTGAAAATATTTTCAATTCGGACTTAGTCTCTGTAGGGAGAGGCTACCGAGAACCGCTACCGACGAAGACTTTCTGATTAATTTAAAAATCAACCGAAAGAGATAGAGCCGTGGTTTATTAAGCAAAAGTGCTTCAAATACGCTCCTATAACCCAATCTAACATTTAAAAGGTACCTCGTCGGTGAAAATAATTTCAGTTCGGACTTAGATTTTTTCCTACCGAGTGGCTACCGTGAAGAGTCGCCGACGACGACTTTAGAAAGTATTTTAAAATCAACCGTAAGAGATAGAGCCGTGGTTTATTAAGCAAAAGTGCGTCAAATACGCCCCCATAACTGAACATGACATTTAAAAGATACGTCGTCGGTGAAAATATTTTCAATTCGGACTTAGTCTCTGTAGGGAGAGGCTACCGAGAACCGCTACCGACGAAGACTTTCTGATTAATTTAAAAATCAACCGAAAGAGATAGAGCCGTGGTTTATTAAGCAAAAGTGCTTCAAATACGCTCCTATAACCCAATCTAACATTTAAAAGGTACCTCGTCGGTGAAAATAATTTCAGTTCGGACTTAGATTTTTTCCTACCGAGTGGCTACCGTGAAGAGTCGCCGACGACGACTTTAGAAAGTATTTTAAAATCAACCGTAAGAGATAGAGCCGTGGTTTATTAAGCAAAAGTGCGTCAAATACGCCCCCATAACTGAACATGACATTTAAAAGATACGTCGTCGGTGAAAATATTTTCAATTCGGACTTAGTCTCTGTAGGGAGAGGCTACCGAGAACCGCTACCGACGAAGACTTTCTGATTAATTTAAAAATCAACCGAAAGAGATAGAGCCGTGGTTTATTAAGCAAAAGTGCTTCAAATACGCTCCTATAACCCAATCTAACATTTAAAAGGTACCTCGTCGGTGAAAATAATTTCAGTTCGGACTTAGATTTTTTCCTACCGAGTGGCTACCGTGAAGAGTCGCCGACGACGACTTTAGAAAGTATTTTAAAATCAACCGTAAGAGATAGAGCCGTGGTTTATTAAGCAAAAGTGCGTCAAATACGCCCCCATAACTGAACATGACATTTAAAAGATACGTCGTCGGTGAAAATATTTTCAATTCGGACTTAGTCTCTGTAGGGAGAGGCTACCGAGAACCGCTACCGACGAAGACTTTCTGATTAATTTAAAAATCAACCGAAAGAGATAGAGCCGTGGTTTATTAAGCAAAAGTGCTTCAAATACGCTCCTATAACCCAATCTAACATTTAAAAGGTACCTCGTCGGTGAAAATAATTTCAGTTCGGACTTAGATTTTTTCCTACCGAGTGGCTACCGTGAAGAGTCGCCGACGACGACTTTAGAAAGTATTTTAAAATCAACCGTAAGAGATAGAGCCGTGGTTTATTAAGCAAAAGTGCGTCAAATACGCCCCCATAACTGAACATGACATTTAAAAGATACGTCGTCGGTGAAAATATTTTCAATTCGGACTTAGTCTCTGTAGGGAGAGGCTACCGAGAACCGCTACCGACGAAGACTTTCTGATTAATTTAAAAATCAACCGAAAGAGATAGAGCCGTGGTTTATTAAGCAAAAGTGCTTCAAATACGCTCCTATAACCCAATCTAACATTTAAAAGGTACCTCGTCGGTGAAAATAATTTCAGTTCGGACTTAGATTTTTTCCTACCGAGTGGCTACCGTGAAGAGTCGCCGACGACGACTTTAGAAAGTATTTTAAAATCAACCGTAAGAGATAGAGCCGTGGTTTATTATGCAAAAGTGCGTCAAATACGCTCCCATAACTGATCATAACATTTAAAAGATACGTCGTCAGTGAAAATATTTTCAATTCGGACTTAGTCTCTGTACGGAGAGGCTACCGAGAACCGCTACCGACGAAGACTTTCTGATTAATTTAAAAATCAACCGAAAGAGATAGAGCCGTGGTTTATTAAGCAAAAGTGCTTCAAATACGCTCCTATAACTCAATCTAACATTTAAAAGGTACCTCGTCGGTGAAAATAATTTCAGTTCGGACTTAGATTTTTTCCTACCGAGTGGCTACGGTGAAGAGTCGCCGACGACGACTTTAGAAAATATTTTAAAATCAACCGTAAGAGATAGAGCCGTGGTTTATTATGCAAAAGTGCGTCAAATACGCTCCCATAACTGATCATAACATTTAAAAGATACGTCGTCCGTGAAAACATTTTCAATTCGGACTTAGTCTCTGTAGGGAGAGGCTACCGAGAACCGCTACCGACGAAGACTTTCTGATTAATTTAAAAATCAACCGAAAGAGATAGAGCCGTGGTTTATTAAGCAAAAGTGCTTCAAATACGCTCCTATAACTCAATCTAACATTTAAAAGGTACCTCGTCGGTGAAAATAATTTCAGTTCGGACTTAGATTTTTTCCTACCGAGTGGCTACCGCGAAGAGTCGCCGACGACGACTTTAGAAAGTATTTTAAAATCAACCGTAAGAGATAGAGCCGTGGTTTATTATGCAAAAGTGCGTCAAATACGCTCCCATAACTGATCATAACATTTAAAAGATACGTCGTCAGTGAAAATATTTTCAATTCGGACTTAGTCTCTGTACGGAGAGGCTACCGAGAACCGCTACCGACGAAGACTTTCTGATTAATTTAAAAATCAACCGAAAGAGATAGAGCCGTGGTTTATTAAGCAAAAGTGCTTCAAATAAGCTCCTATAACTCAATCTAACATTTAAAAGGTACCTCGTCGGTGAAAATAATTTCAGTTCGGACTTAGATTTTTTCCTACCGAGTGGCTACGGTGAAGAGTCGCCGACGACGACTTTAGAAAGTATTTTAAAATCAACCGTAAGAGATAGAGCCGTGGTTTATTATGCAAAAGTGCGTCAAATACGCTCCCATAACTGATCATAACATTTAAAAGATACGTCGTCCGTGAAAACATTTTCAATTCGGACTTAGTCTCTGTAGGGAGAGGCTACCGAGAACCGCTACCGACGAAGACTTTCTGATTAATTTAAAAATCAACCGAAAGAGATAGAGCCGTGGTTTATTAAGCAAAAGTGCTTCAAATACGCTCCTATAACTCAATCTAACATTTAAAAGGTACCTCGTCGGTGAAAATAATTTCAGTTCGGACTTAGATTTTTTCCTACCGAGTGGCTACCGTGAAGAGTCGCCGACGACGACTTTAGAAAGTATTTTAAAATCAACCGTAAGAGATAGAGCCGTGGTTTATTATGCAAAAGTGCGTCAAATACGCTCCCATAACTGATCATAACATTTAAAAGATACGTCGTCAGTGAAAATATTTTCAATTCGGACTTAGTCTCTGTACGGAGAGGCTACCGAGAACCGCTACCGACGAAGACTTTCTGATTAATTTAAAAATCAACCGAAAGAGATAGAGCCGTGGTTTATTAAGCAAAAGTGCTTCAAATACGCTCCTATAACTCTATCTAACATTTAAAAGGTACCTCGTCGGTGAAAATAATTTCAGTTCGGACTTAGATTTTTTCCTACCGAGTGGCTACGGTGAAGAGTCGCCGACGACGACTTTAGAAAGTATTTTAAAATCAACCGTAAGAGATAGAGCCGTGGTTTATTATGCAAAAGTGCGTCAAATACGCTCCCATAACTGATCATAACATTTAAAAGATACGTCGTCCGTGAAAATATTTTCAATTCGGACTTAGTCTCTGTAGGGAGAGGCTACCGAGAACCGCTACCGACGAAGACTTTCTGATTAATTTAAAAATCAACCGAAAGAGATAGAGCCGTGGTTTATTAAGCAAAAGTGCTTCAAATACGCTCCTATAACTCAATCTAACATTTAAAAGGTACCTCGTCGGTGAAAATAATTTCAGTTCGGACTTAGATTTTTTCCTACCGAGTGGCTACCGTGAAGAGTCGCCGACGACGACTTTAGAAAGTATTTTAAAATCAACCGTAAGAGATAGAGCCGTGGTTTATTATGCAAAAGTGCGTCAAATACGCTCCCATAACTGATCATAACATTTAAAAGATACGTCGTCAGTGAAAATATTTTCATTTCGGACTTAGTCTCTGTAGGGAGAGGCTACCGAGAACCGCTACCGACGAAGACTTTCTGATTAATTTAAAAATCAACCGAAAGAGATAGAGCCGTGGTTTATTAAGCAAAAGTGCTTCAAATACGCTCCTATAACTCAATCTAACATTTAAAAGGTACCTCGTCGGTGAAAATAATTACAGTTCGGACTTAGATTTTTTCCTACCCAGTGGCTACCGCGAAGAGTCGCCGACGACGACTTTAGAAATTATTTAAAAATCAACCGTAAGAGATAGAGCCGTGGTTTATTAAGGAAAAGTGCGTCAAATACGCTCCCATAACTGATCATAACATTTAAAAGATACGTCGTCAGTGAAAATATTTTCAATTCGGACTTAGTCTCTGTACGGAGAGGCTACCGAGAACCGCTACCGACGAAGACTTTCTGATTAATTTAAAAATCAACCGAAAGAGATAGAGCCGTGGTTTATTAAGCAAAAGTGCTTCAAATACGCTCCTATAACTCAATCTAACATTTAAAAGGTACCTCGTCGGTGAAAATAATTTCAGTTCGGACTTAGATTTTTTCCTACCGAGTGGCTACGGTGAAGAGTCGCCGACGACGACTTTAGAAAGTATTTTAAAATCAACCGTAAGAGATAGAGCCGTGGTTTATTATGCAAAAGTGCGTCAAATACGCTCCCATAACTGATCATAACATTTAAAAGATACGTCGTCCGTGAAAATATTTTCAATTCGGACTTAGTCTCTGTAGGGAGAGGCTACCGAGAACCGCTACCGACGAAGACTTTCTGATTAATTTAAAAATCAACCGAAAGAGATAGAGCCGTGGTTTATTAAGCAAAAGTGCTTCAAATACGCTCCTATAA
Organism: Nysson spinosus; assembly: GCA_910591585.2. NCBI lineage: Eukaryota > Metazoa > Arthropoda > Insecta > Hymenoptera > Crabronidae > Nysson > Nysson spinosus. The sequence goes on from CAJUYC020000086.1 coordinate 360,708, forward strand.
CTCAATATAACATTTAAAAAGTACCTCGTCGGTGAAAATAATTTCAGTTCGGACTTAGATTTTTTCCTACCGAGTGGCTACCGTGAAGAGTCGCCGACGACGACTTTAGAAAGTATTTTAAAATCAACCGTAAGAGATAGAGCCGTGGTTTATTATGCAAAAGTGCGCCAAATACGCTCCCATAACTGATCATAACATTTAAAAGATACGTCGTCAGTGAAAATATTTTCAATTCGGACTTAGTCTCTGTACGGAGAGGCTACCGAGAACCGCTACCGACGAAGACTTTCTGATTAATTTAAAAATCAACCGAAAGAGATAGAGCCGTGGTTTATTAAGCAAAAGTGCTTCAAATACGCTCCTATAACTCAATCTAACATTTAAAAGGTACCTCGTCGGTGAAAATAATTTCAGTTCGGACTTAGATTTTTTCCTACCGAGTGGCTACGGTGAAGAGTCGCCGACGACGACTTTAGAAAGTATTTTAAAACCAACCGTAAGAGATAGAGCCGTGGTTTATTATGCAAAAGTGCGTCAAATACGCTCCCATAACTGATCATAACATTTAAAAGATACGTTGTCCGTGAAAATATTTTCAATTCGGACTTAGTCTCTGTAGGGAGAGGCTACCGAGAACCGCTACCGACGAAGACTTTCTGATTAATTTAAAAATCAACCGAAAGAGATAGAGCCGTGGTTTATTAAGCAAAAGTGCTTCAAATACGCTCCTATAACTCAATCTAACATTTAAAAGGTACCTCGTCGGTGAAAATAATTTCAGTTCGGACTTAGATTTTTTCCTACCGAGTGGCTACCGTGAAGAGTCGCCGACGACGACTTTAGAAAGTATTTTAAAATCAACCGTAAGAGATAGAGCCGTGGTTTATTATGCAAAAGTGCGTCAAATACGCTCCCATAACTGATCATAACATTTAAAAGATACGTCGTCAGTGAAAATATTTTCAATTCGGACTTAGTCTCTGTACGGAGAGGCTACCGAGAACCGCTACCGACGAAGACTTTCTGATTAATTTAAAAATCAACCGAAAGAGATAGAGCCGTGGTTTATTAAGCAAAAGTGCTTCAAATACGCTCCTATAACTCAATCTAACATTTAAAAGGTACCTCGTCGGTGAAAATAATTACAGTTCGGACTTAGATTTTTTCCTACCCAGTGGCTACCGCGAAGAGTCGCCGACGACGACTTTAGAAATTATTTAAAAATCAACCGTAAGAGATAGAGCCGTGGTTTATTAAGGAAAAGTGCGTCAAATACGCTCCCATAACTGATCATAACATTTAAAAGATACGTCGTCGGTGAAAATATTTTCAATTCGGACTTAGTCTCTGTAGGGAGAGGCTACCGAGAACCGCTACCGACGAAGACTTTCTGATTAATTTAAAAATCAACCGAAAGAGATAGAGCCGTGGTTTATTAAGCAAAAGTGCTTCAAATACGCTCCTATAACTCAATCTAACATTTAAAAGGTACCTCGTCGGTGAAAATAATTTCAGTTCGGACTTAGATTTTTTCCTACCGAGTGGCTACGGTGAAGAGTCGCCGACGACGACTTTAGAAAGTATTTTAAAATCAACCGTAAGAGATAGAGCCGTGGTTTATTATGCAAAAGTGCGTCAAATACGCTCCCATAACTGATCATAACATTTAAAAGATACGTCGTCCGTGAAAATATTTTCAATTCGGACTTAGTCTCTGTAGGGAGAGGCTACCGAGAACCGCTACCGACGAAGACTTTCTGATTAATTTAAAAATCAACCGAAAGAGATAGAGCCGTGGTTTATTAAGCAAAAGTGCTTCAAATACGCTCCTATAACTCAATATAACATTTAAAAAGTACCTCGTCGGTGAAAATAATTTCAGTTCGGACTTAGATTTTTTCCTACCGAGTGGCTACCGTGAAGAGTCGCCGACGACGACTTTAGAAAGTATTTTAAAATCAACCGTAAGAGATAGAGCCGTGGTTTATTATGCAAAAGTGCGCCAAATACGCTCCCATAACTGATCATAACATTTAAAAGATACGTCGTCAGTGAAAATATTTTCAATTCGGACTTAGTCTCTGTACGGAGAGGCTACCGAGAACCGCTACCGACGAAGACTTTCTGATTAATTTAAAAATCAACCGAAAGAGATAGAGCCGTGGTTTATTAAGCAAAAGTGCTTCAAATACGCTCCTATAACTCAATCTAACATTTAAAAGGTACCTCGTCGGTGAAAATAATTTCAGTTCGGACTTAGATTTTTTCCTACCGAGTGGCTACGGTGAAGAGTCGCCGACGACGACTTTAGAAAGTATTTTAAAACCAACAGTAAGAGATAGAGCCGTGGTTTATTATGCAAAAGTGCGTCAAATACGCTCCCATAACTGATCATAACATTTAAAAGATACGTTGTCCGTGAAAATATTTTCAATTCGGACTTAGTCTCTGTAGGGAGAGGCTACCGAGAACCGCTACCGACGAAGACTTTCTGATTAATTTAAAAATCAACCGAAAGAGATAGAGCCGTGGTTTATTAAGCAAAAGTGCTTCAAATACGCTCCTATAACTCAATCTAACATTTAAAAGGTACCTCGTCGGTGAAAATAATTACAGTTCGGACTTAGATTTTTTCCTACCCAGTGGCTACCGCGAAGAGTCGCCGACGACGACTTTAGAAATTATTTAAAAATCAACCGTAAGAGATAGAGCCGTGGTTTATTAAGGAAAAGTGCGTCAAATACGCTCCCATAACTGATCATAACATTTAAAAGATACGTCGTCGGTGAAAATATTTTCAATTCGGACTTAGTCTCTGTAGGGAGAGGCTACCGAGAACCGCTACCGACGAAGACTTTCTGATTAATTTAAAAATCAACCGAAAGAGATAGAGCCGTGGTTTATTAAGCAAAAGTGCTTCAAATACGCTCCTATAACTCAATCTAACATTTAAAAGGTACCTCGTCTGTGAAAATAATTTCAGTTCGGACTTAGATTTTTTCCTACCGAGTGGCTACGGTGAAGAGTCGCCGACGACGACTTTAGAAAGTATTTTAAAATCAACCGTAAGAGATAGAGCCGTGGTTTATTATGCAAAAGTGCGTCAAATACGCTCCCATAACTGATCATAACATTTAAAAGATACGTCGTCAGTGAAAATATTTTCATTTCGGACTTAGTCTCTGTAGGGAGAGGCTACCGAGAACCGCTACCGACGAAGACTTTCTGATTAATTTAAAAATCAACCGAAAGAGATAGAGCCGTGGTTTATTAAGCAAAAGTGCTTCAAATACGCTCCTATAACTCAATCTAACATTTAAAAGGTACCTCGTCGGTGAAAATAATTACAGTTCGGACTTAGATTTTTTCCTACCCAGTGGCTACCGCGAAGAGTCGCCGACGACGACTTTAGAAATTATTTAAAAATCAACCGTAAGAGATAGAGCCGTGGTTTATTAAGGAAAAGTGCGTCAAATACGCTCCCATAACTGATCATAACATTTAAAAGATACGTCGTCGGTGAAAATATTTTCAATTCGGACTTAGTCTCTGTAGGGAGAGGCTACCGAGAACCGCTACCGACGAAGACTTTCTGATTAATTTAAAAATCAACCGTAAGAAATAGAGCCGTGGTTTATTAAGCAAAAGTGCTTCAAATACGCTCCTATAACTCAGTCTAACATTTAAAAGGTACCTCGTCGGTGAAAATAATTACAGTTCGGACTTAGATTTTTTACTACCGAGTGGCTACCGTGAAGAGTCGCCGACGACGACTTTAGAAAGTATTTTAAAATCAACCGTAAGAGATAGAGCCGTGGTTTATTATGCAATAGTGCGTCAAATACGCTCCCATAACTGATCATAACATTTAAAAGATACGTCGTCAGTGAAAATATTTTCAATTCGGACTTAGTCTCTGTAGGGAGAGGCTACCGAGAACCGCTACCGACGAAGACTTTCTGATTAATTTAAAAATCAACCGAAAGAGATAGAGCCGTGGTTTATTAAGCAAAAGTGCTTCAAATACGCTCCTACAACTCAATCTAACATATAAAAGGTACCTCGTCGGTGAAAATAATTACAGTTCGGACTTGGATTTTTTCCTACAGAGTGGCTACCGTGAAGAGTCGCCGACGACGACTTTCGAAAGTATTTTAAAATCAACCGTAAGAGATAGAGCCGTGGTTTATTAAGCAAAAGTGCTTCAAATACGCTCCTATAACTCAGTCTAACATTTAAAAGGTACCTCGTCGGTGAAAATAATTACAGTTCGGACTTAGATTTTTTACTACCGAGTGGCTACCGTGAAGAGTCGCCGACGACGACTTTAGAAAGTATTTTAAAATCAACCGTAAGAGATAGAGCCGTGGTTTATTATGCAAAAGTGCGTCAAATACGCTCCCATAACTGATCATAACATTTAAAAGATACGTCGTCAGTGAAAATATTTTCAATTCGGACTTAGTCTCTGTAGGGAGAGGCTACCGAGAACCGCTACCGACGAAGACTTTCTGATTAATTTAAAAATCAACCGAAAGAGATAGAGCCGTGGTTTATTAAGCAAAAGTGCTTCAAATACGCTCCTACAACTCAATCTAACATATAAAAGGTACCTCGTCGGTGAAAATAATTACAGTTCGGACTTGGATTTTTTCCTACAGAGTGGCTACCGTGAAGAGTCGCCGACGACGACTTTCGAAAGTATTTTAAAATCAACCGTAAGAGATAGAGCCGTTGTTTATTATGCAAAAGTGCGGCAAATACGCTCCCATAACTGATCATAACATTTAAAAGATACGTCGTCAGTGAAAATATTTTCAATTCGGACTTAGTCTCTGTAGGGAGAGGCTACCGAGAACCGCTACCGACGAAGACTTTCTGATTAATTTAAAAATCAACCGAAAGAGATAGAGCCGTGGTTTATTAAGCAAAAGTGCTTCAAATACGCTCCTATAACTCAATCTAACATTTAAAAGGTACCTCGTCGGTGAAAATAATTTCAGTTCGGACTTAGATTTTTTCCTACCGAGTGGCTACCGCGAAGAGTCGCCGACGACGACTTTAGAAAGTATTTTAAAATCAACCGTAAGAGATAGAGCCGTGGTTTATTATGCAAAAGTGCGTCAAATACGCTCCCATAACTGATCATAACATTTAAAAGATACGTCGTCAGTGAAAATATTTTCAATTCGGACTTAGTCTCTGTACGGAGAGGCTACCGAGAACCGCTACCGACGAAGACTTTCTGATTAATTTAAAAATCAACCGAAAGAGATAGAGCCGTGGTTTATTAAGCAAAAGTGCTTCAAATACGCTCCTATAACTCAATATAACATTTAAAAGGTACCTCGTCGGTGAAAATAATTTCAGTTCGGACTTAGATTTTTTCCTACCGAGTGGCTACCGTGAAGAGTCGCCGACGACGACTTTAGAAAGTATTTTAAAATCAACCGTAAGAGATAGAGCCGTGGTTTATTATGCAAAAGTGCGCCAAATACGCTCCCATAACTGATCATAACATTTAAAAGATACGTCGTCAGTGAAAATATTTTCAATTCGGACTTAGTCTCTGTACGGAGAGGCTACCGAGAACCGCTACCGACGAAGACTTTCTGATTAATTTAAAAATCAACCGAAAGAGATAGAGCCGTGGTTTATTAAGCAAAAGTGCTTCAAATACGCCCCTATAACTCAATCTAACATTTAAAAGGTACCTCGTCGGTGAAAATAATTTCAGTTCGGACTTAGATTTTTTCCTACCGAGTGGCTACGGTGAAGAGTCGCCGACGACGACTTTAGAAAGTATTTTAAAATCAACCGTAAGAGATAGAGCCGTGGTTTATTATGCAAAAGTGCGTCAAATACGCTCCCATAACTGATCATAACATTTAAAAGATACGTCGTCCGTGAAAATATTTTCAATTCGGACTTAGTCTCTGTAGGGAGAGGCTACCGAGAACCGCTACCGACGAAGACTTTCTGATTAATTTAAAAATCAACCGAAAGAGATAGAGCCGTGGTTTATTAAGCAAAAGTGCTTCAAATACGCTCCTATAACTCAACATAACATTTAAAAAGTACCTCGTCGGTGAAAATAATTTCAGTTCGGACTTAGATTTTTTCCTACCGAGTGGCTACCGTGAAGAGTCGCCGACGACGACTTTAGAAAGTATTTTAAAATCAACCGTAAGAGATAGAGCCGTGGTTTATTATGCAAAAGTGCGCCAAATACGCTCCCATAACTGATCATAACATTTAAAAGATACGTCGTCAGTGAAAATATTTTCAATTCGGACTTAGTCTCTGTACGGAGAGGCTACCGAGAACCGCTACCGACGAAGACTTTCTGATTAATTTAAAAATCAACCGAAAGAGATAGAGCCGTGGTTTATTAAGCAAAAGTGCTTCAAATACGCTCCTATAACTCAATCTAACATTTAAAAGGTACCTCGTCGGTGAAAATAATTTCAGTTCGGACTTAGATTTTTTCCTACCGAGTGGCTACGGTGAAGAGTCGCCGACGACGACTTTAGAAAGTATTTTAAAATCAACCGTAAGTGATAGAGCCGTGGTTTATTATGCAAAAGTGCGTCAAATACGCTCCCATAAGTGATCATAACATTTAAAAGATACGTCGTCAGTGAAAATATTTTCATTTCGGACTTAGTCTCTGTAGGGAGAGGCTACCGAGAACCGCTACCGACGAAGACTTTCTGATTAATTTAAAAATCAACCGAAAGAGATAGAGCCGTGGTTTATTAAGCAAAAGTGCTTCAAATACGCTCCTACAACTCAATCTAACATATAAAAGGTACCTCGTCGGTGAAAATAATTACAGTTCGGACTTGGATTTTTTCCTACAGAGTGGCTACCGTGAAGAGTCGCCGACGACGACTTTCGAAAGTATTTTAAAATCAACCGTAAGAGATAGAGCCGTGGTTTATTAAGCAAAAGTGCTTCAAATACGCTCCTATAACTCAGTCTAACATTTAAAAGGTACCTCGTCGGTGAAAATAATTACAGTTCGGACTTAGATTTTTTACTACCGAGTGGCTACCGTGAAGAGTCGCCGACGACGACTTTAGAAAGTATTTTAAAATCAACCGTAAGAGATAGAGCCGTGGTTTATTATGCAAAAGTGCGTCAAATACGCTCCCATAACTGATCATAACATTTAAAAGATACGTCGTCAGTGAAAATATTTTCAATTCGGACTTAGTCTCTGTAGGGAGAGGCTACCGAGAACCGCTACCGACGAAGACTTTCTGATTAATTTAAAAATCAACCGAAAGAGATAGAGCCGTGGTTTATTAAGCAAAAGTGCTTCAAATACGCTCCTATAACTCAATCTAACATTTAAAAGGTACCTCGTCGGTGAAAATAATTACAGTTCGGACTTAGATTTTTTCCTACCGAGTGGCTACCGCGAAGAGTCGCCGACGACGACTTTAGAAAGTATTTTAAAATCAACCGTAAGAGATAGAGCCGTGGTTTATTATGCAAAAGTGCGTCAAATACGCTCCCATAACTGATCATAACATTTAAAAGATACGTCGTCAGTGAAAATATTTTCAATTCGGACTTAGTCTCTGTACGGAGAGGCTACCGAGAACCGCTACCGACGAAGACTTTCTGATTAATTTAAAAATCAACCGAAAGAGATAGAGCCGTGGTTTATTAAGCAAAAGTGCTTCAAATACGCTCCTATAACTCAATATAACATTTAAAAGGTACCTCGTCGGTGAAAATAATTTCAGTTCGGACTTAGATTTTTTCCTACCGAGTGGCTACCGTGAAGAGTCGCCGACGACGACTTTAGAAAGTATTTTAAAATCAACCGTAAGAGATAGAGCCGTGGTTTATTATGCAAAAGTGCGCCAAATACGCTCCCATAACTGATCATAACATTTAAAAGATACGTCGTCAGTGAAAATATTTTCAATTCGGACTTAGTCTCTGTACGGAGAGGCTACCGAGAACCGCTACCGACGAAGACTTTCTGATTAATTTAAAAATCAACCGAAAGAGATAGAGCCGTGGTTTATTAAGCAAAAGTGCTTCAAATACGCCCCTATAACTCAATCTAACATTTAAAAGGTACCTCGTCGGTGAAAATAATTTCAGTTCGGACTTAGATTTTTTCCTACCGAGTGGCTACGGTGAAGAGTCGCCGACGACGACTTTAGAAAGTATTTTAAAATCAACCGTAAGAGATAGAGCCGTGGTTTATTATGCAAAAGTGCGTCAAATACGCTCCCATAACTGATCATAACATTTAAAAGATACGTCGTCCGTGAAAATATTTTCAATTCGGACTTAGTCTCTGTAGGGAGAGGCTACCGAGAACCGCTACCGACGAAGACTTTCTGATTAATTTAAAAATCAACCGAAAGAGATAGAGCCGTGGTTTATTAAGCAAAAGTGCTTCAAATACGCTCCTATAACTCAATATAACATTTAAAAAGTACCTCGTCGGTGAAAATAATTTCAGTTCGGACTTAGATTTTTTCCTACCGAGTGGCTACCGTGAAGAGTCGCCGACGACGACTTTAGAAAGTATTTTAAAATCAACCGTAAGAGATAGAGCCGTGGTTTATTATGCAAAAGTGCGCCAAATACGCTCCCATAACTGATCATAACATTTAAAAGATACGTCGTCAGTGAAAATATTTTCAATTCGGACTTAGTCTCTGTACGGAGAGGCTACCGAGAACCGCTACCGACGAAGACTTTCTGATTAATTTAAAAATCAACCGAAAGAGATAGAGCCGTGGTTTATTAAGCAAAAGTGCTTCAAATACGCCCCTATAACTCAATCTAACATTTAAAAGGTACCTCGTCGGTGAAAATAATTTCAGTTCGGACTTAGATTTTTTCCTACCGAGTGGCTACGGTGAAGAGTCGCCGACGACGACTTTAGAAAGTATTTTAAAATCAACCGTAAGAGATAGAGCCGTGGTTTATTATGCAAAAGTGCGTCAAATACGCTCCCATAACTGATCATAACATTTAAAAGATACGTCGTCCGTGAAAATATTTTCAATTCGGACTTAGTCTCTGTAGGGAGAGGCTACCGAGAACCGCTACCGACGAAGACTTTCTGATTAATTTAAAAATCAACCGAAAGAGATAGAGCCGTGGTTTATTAAGCAAAAGTGCTTCAAATACGCTCCTATAACTCAATATAACATTTAAAAAGTACCTCGTCGGTGAAAATAATTTCAGTTCGGACTTAGATTTTTTCCTACCGAGTGGCTACCGTGAAGAGTCGCCGACGACGACTTTAGAAAGTATTTTAAAATCAACCGTAAGAGATAGAGCCGTGGTTTATTATGCAAAAGTGCGCCAAATACGCTCCCATAACTGATCATAACATTTAAAAGATACGTCGTCAGTGAAAATATTTTCAATTCGGACTTAGTCTCTGTACGGAGAGGCTACCGAGAACCGCTACCGACGAAGACTTTCTGATTAATTTAAAAATCAACCGAAAGAGATAGAGCCGTGGTTTATTAAGCAAAAGTGCTTCAAATACGCTCCTATAACTCAATCTAACATTTAAAAGGTACCTCGTCGGTGAAAATAATTTCAGTTCGGACTTAGATTTTTTCCTACCGAGTGGCTACGGTGAAGAGTCGCCGACGACGACTTTAGAAAGTATTTTAAAATCAACCGTAAGTGATAGAGCCGTGGTTTATTATGCAAAAGTGCGTCAAATACGCTCCCATAAGTGATCATAACATTTAAAAGATACGTCGTCAGTGAAAATATTTTCATTTCGGACTTAGTCTCTGTAGGGAGAGGCTACCGAGAACCGCTACCGACGAAGACTTTCTGATTAATTTAAAAATCAACCGAAAGAGATAGAGCCGTGGTTTATTAAGCAAAAGTGCTTCAAATACGCTCCTATAACTCAGTCTAACATTTAAAAGGTACCTCGTCGGTGAAAATAATTACAGTTCGGACTTAGATTTTTTACTACCGAGTGGCTACCGTGAAGAGTCGCCGACGACGACTTTAGAAAGTATTTTAAAATCAACCGTAAGAGATAGAGCCGTGGTTTATTATGCAAAAGTGCGTCAAATACGCTCCCATAACTGATCATAACATTTAAAAGATACGTCGTCAGTGAAAATATTTTCAATTCGGACTTAGTCTCTGTAGGGAGAGGCTACCGAGAACCGCTACCGACGAAGACTTTCTGATTAATTTAAAAATCAACCGAAAGAGATAGAGCCGTGGTTTATTAAGCAAAAGTGCTTCAAATACGCTCCTATAACTCAGTCTAACATTTAAAAGGTACCTCGTCGGTGAAAATAATTACAGTTCGGACTTGGATTTTTTCCTACAGAGTGGCTACCGTGAAGAGTCGCCGACGACGACTTTCGAAAGTATTTTAAAATCAACCGTAAGAGATAGAGCCGTGGTTTATTAAGCAAAAGTGCTTCAAATACGCTCCTATAACTCAGTCTAACATTTAAAAGGTACCTCGTCGGTGAAAATAATTACAGTTCGGACTTAGATTTTTTACTACCGAGTGGCTACCGTGAAGAGTCGCCGACGACGACTTTAGAAAGTATTTTAAAATCAACCGTAAGAGATAGAGCCGTGGTTTATTATGCAAAAGTGCGTCAAATACGCTCCCATAACTGATCATAACATTTAAAAGATACGTCGTCAGTGAAAATATTTTCAATTCGGACTTAGTCTCTGTAGGGAGAGGCTACCGAGAACCGCTACCGACGAAGACTTTCTGATTAATTTAAAAATCAACCGAAAGAGATAGAGCCGTGGTTTATTAAGCAAAAGTGCTTCAAATACGCTCCTACAACTCAATCTAACATATAAAAGGTACCTCGTCGGTGAAAATAATTACAGTTCGGACTTGGATTTTTTCCTACAGAGTGGCTACCGTGAAGAGTCGCCGACGACGACTTTCGAAAGTATTTTAAAATCAACCGTAAGAGATAGAGCCGTGGTTTATTATGCAAAAGTGCGTCAAATACGCTCCCATAACTGATCATAACATTTAAAAGATACGTCGTCAGTGAAAATATTTTCAATTCGGACTTAGTCTCTGTAGGGAGAGGCTACCGAGAACCGCTACCGACGAAGACTTTCTGATTAATTTAAAAATCAACCGAAAGAGATAGAGCCGTGGTTTATTAAGCAAAAGTGCTTCAAATACGCTCCTATAACTCAATCTAACATTTAAAAGGTACCTCGTCGGTGAAAATAATTTCAGTTCGGACTTAGATTTTTTCCTACCGAGTGGCTACCGCGAAGAGTCGCCGACGACGACTTTAGAAAGTATTTTAAAATCAACCGTAAGAGATAGAGCCGTGGTTTATTATGCAAAAGTGCGTCAAATACGCTCCCATAACTGATCATAACATTTAAAAGATACGTCGTCAGTGAAAATATTTTCAATTCGGACTTAGTCTCTGTAGGGAGAGGCTACCGAGAACCGCTACCGACGAAGACTTTCTGATTAATTTAAAAATCAACCGAAAGAGATAGAGCCGTGGTTTATTAAGCAAAAGTGCTTCAAATACGCTCCTATAACTCAATCTAACATTTAAAAGGTACCTCGTCGGTGAAAATAATTACAGTTCGGACTTAGATTTTTTCCTACCCAGTGGCTACCGCGAAGAGTCGCCGACGACGACTTTAGAAATTATTTAAAAATCAACCGTAAGAGATAGAGCCGTGGTTTATTAAGGAAAAGTGCGTCAAATACGCTCCCATAACTGATCATAACATTTAAAAGATACGTCGTCGGTGAAAATATTTTCAATTCGGACTTAGTCTCTGTAGGGAGAGGCTACCGAGAACCGCTACCGACGAAGACTTTCTGATTAATTTAAAAATCAACCGAAAGAGATAGATCCGTGGTTTATTAAGCAAAAGTGCTTCAAATACGCTCCTATAACTCAGTCTAACATTTAAAAGGTACCTCGTCGGTGAAAATAATTACAGTTCGGACTTAGATTTTTTACTACCGAGTGGCTACCGTGAAGAGTCGCCGACGACGACTTTAGAAAGTATTTTAAAATCAACCGTAAGAGATAGAGCCGTGGTTTATTATGCAAAAGTGCGTCAAATACGCTCCCATAACTGATCATAACATTTAAAAGATACGTCGTCAGTGAAAATATTTTCAATTCGGACTTAGTCTCTGTAGGGAGAGGCTACCGAGAACCGCTACCGACGAAGACTTTCTGATTAATTTAAAAATCAACCGAAAGAGATAGAGCCGTGGTTTATTAAGCAAAAGTGCTTCAAATACGCTCCTACAACTCAATCTAACATATAAAAGGTACCTCGTCGGTGAAAATAATTACAGTTCGGACTTGGATTTTTTCCTACAGAGTGGCTACCGTGAAGAGTCGCCGACGACGACTTTCGAAAGTATTTTAAAATCAACCGTAAGAGATAGAGCCGTGGTTTATTATGCAAAAGTGCGTCAAATACGCTCCCATAACTGATCATAACATTTAAAAGATACGTCGTCAGTGAAAATATTTTCAATTCGGACTTAGTCTCTGTAGGGAGAGGCTACCGAGAACCGCTACCGACGAAGACTTTCTGATTAATTTAAAAATCAACCGAAAGAGATAGAGCCGTGGTTTATTAAGCAAAAGTGCTTCAAATACGCTCCTATAACTCAATCTAACATTTAAAAGGTACCTCGTCGGTGAAAATAATTTCAGTTCGGACTTAGATTTTTTCCTACCGAGTGGCTACCGCGAAGAGTCGCCGACGACGACTTTAGAAAGTATTTTAAAATCAACCGTAAGAGATAGAGCCGTGGTTTATTATGCAAAAGTGCGTCAAATACGCTCCCATAACTGATCATAACATTTAAAAGATACGTCGTCAGTGAAAATATTTTCAATTCGGACTTAGTCTCTGTAGGGAGAGGCTACCGAGAACCGCTACCGACGAAGACTTTCTGATTAATTTAAAAATCAACCGAAAGAGATAGAGCCGTGGTTTATTAAGCAAAAGTGCTTCAAATACGCTCCTACAACTCAATCTAACATATAAAAGGTACCTCGTCGGTGAAAATAATTACAGTTCGGACTTGGATTTTTTCCTACAGAGTGGCTACCGTGAAGAGTCGCCGACGACGACTTTCGAAAGTATTTTAAAATCAACCGTAAGAGATAGAGCCGTGGTTTATTAAGCAAAAGTGCTTCAAATACGCTCCTATAACTCAGTCTAACATTTAAAAGGTACCTCGTCGGTGAAAATAATTACAGTTCGGACTTAGATTTTTTACTACCGAGTGGCTACCGTGAAGAGTCGCCGACGACGACTTTAGAAAGTATTTTAAAATCAACCGTAAGAGATAGAGCCGTGGTTTATTATGCAAAAGTGCGTCAAATACGCTCCCATAACTGATCATAACATTTAAAAGATACGTCGTCAGTGAAAATATTTTCAATTCGGACTTAGTCTCTGTAGGGAGAGGCTACCGAGAACCGCTACCGACGAAGACTTTCTGATTAATTTAAAAATCAACCGAAAGAGATAGAGCCGTGGTTTATTAAGCAAAAGTGCTTCAAATACGCTCCTATAACTCAATCTAACATTTAAAAGGTACCTCGTCGGTGAAAATAATTTCAGTTCGGACTTAGATTTTTTCCTACCGAGTGGCTACCGCGAAGAGTCGCCGACGACGACTTTATAAAGTATTTTAAAATCAACCGTAAGAGATAGAGCCGTGGTTTATTATGCAAAAGTGCGTCAAATACGCTCCCATAACTGATCATAACATTTAAAAGATACGTCGTCAGTGAAAATATTTTCAATTCGGACTTAGTCTCTGTAGGGAGAGGCTACCGAGAACCGCTACCGACGAAGACTTTCTGATTAATTTAAAAATCAACCGAAAGAGATAGAGCCGTGGTTTATTAAGCAAAAGTGCTTCAAATACGCTCCTATAACTCAATCTAACATTTAAAAGGTACCTCGTCGGTGAAAATAATTTCAGTTCGGACTTAGATTTTTTCCTACCCAGTGGCTACCGCGAAGAGTCGCCGACGACGACTTTAGAAATTATTTAAAAATCAACCGTAAGAGATAGAGCCGTGGTTTATTAAGGAAAAGTGCGTCAAATACGCTCCCATAACTGATCATAACATTTAAAAGATACGTCGTCGGTGAAAATATTTTCAATTCGGACTTAGTCTCTGTAGGGAGAGGCTACCGAGAACCGCTACCGACGAAGACTTTCTGATTAATTTAAAAATCAACCGAAAGAGATAGAGCCGTGGTTTATTAAGCAAAAGTGCTTCAAATACGCTCCTATAACTCAATCTAACATTTAAAAGGTACCTCGTCGGTGAAAATAATTTCAGTTCGGACTTAGATTTTTTCCTACCGAGTGGCTACGGTGAAGAGTCGCCGACGACGACTTTAGAAAGTATTTTAAAATCAACCGTAAGAGATAGAGCCGTGGTTTATTATGCAAAAGTGCGTCAAATACGCTCCCATAACTGATCATAACATTTAAAAGATACGTCGTCAGTGAAAATATTTTCAATTCGGACTTAGTCTCTGTAGGGAGAGGCTACCGAGAACCGCTACCGACGAAGACTTTCTGATTAATTTAAAAATCAACCGAAAGAGATAGAGCCGTGGTTTATTAAGCAAAAGTGCTTCAAATACGCTCCTATAACTCAATCTAACATTTAAAAGGTACCTCGTCGGTGAAAATAATTACAGTTCGGACTTAGATTTTTTCCTACCCAGTGGTTACCGCGAAGAGTCGCCGACGACGACTTTAGAAATTATTTAAAAATCAACCGTAAGAGATAGAGCCGTGGTTTATTAAGGAAAAGTGCGTCAAATACGCTCCCATAACTGATCATAACATTTAAAAGATACGTCGTCGGTGAAAATATTTTCAATTCGGACTTAGTCTCTGTAGGGAGAGGCTACCGAGAACCGCTACCGACGAAGACTTTCTGATTAATTTAAAAATCAACCGAAAGAGATAGAGCCGTGGTTTATTAAGCAAAAGTGCTTCAAATACGCTCCTATAACTCAATCTAACATTTAAAAGGTACCTCGTCGGTGAAAATAATTTCAGTTCGGACTTAGATTTTTTCCTACCGAGTGGCTACGGTGAAGAGTCGCCGACGACGACTTTAGAAAGTATTTTAAAATCAACCGTAAGAGATAGAGCCGTGGTTTATTATGCAAAAGTGCGTCAAATACGCTCCCATAACTGATCATAACATTTAAAAGATACGTCGTCAGTGAAAATATTTTCAATTCGGACTTAGTCTCTGTAGGGAGAGGCTACCGAGAACCGCTACCGACGAAGACTTTCTGATTAATTTAAAAATCAACCGAAAGAGATAGAGCCGTGGTTTATTAAGCAAAAGTGCTTCAAATACGCTCCTATAACTCAATCTAACATTTAAAAGGTACCTCGTCGGTGAAAATAATTACAGTTCGGACTTAGATTTTTTCCTACCCAGTGGCTACCGCGAAGAGTCGCCGACGACGACTTTAGAAATTATTTAAAAATCAACCGTAAGAGATAGAGCCGTGGTTTATTAAGGAAAAGTGCGTCAAATACGCTCCCATAACTGATCATAACATTTAAAAGATACGTCGTCGGTGAAAATATTTTCAATTCGGACTTAGTCTCTGTAGGGAGAGGCTACCGAGAACCGCTACCGACGAAGACTTTCTGATTAATTTAAAAATCAACCGAAAGAGATAGAGCCGTGGTTTATTAAGCAAAAGTGCTTCAAATACGCTCCTATAACTCAGTCTAACATTTAAAAGGTACCTCGTCGGTGAAAATAATTACAGTTCGGACTTAGATTTTTTACTACCGAGTGGCTACCGTGAAGAGTCGCCGACGACGACTTTAGAAAGTATTTTAAAATCAACCGTAAGAGATAGAGCCGTGGTTTATTATGCAAAAGTGCGTCAAATACGCTCCCATAACTGATCATAACATTTAAAAGATACGTCGTCAGTGAAAATATTTTCAATTCGGACTTAGTCTCTGTAGGGAGAGGCTACCGAGAACCGCTACCGACGAAGACTTTCTGATTAATTTAAAAATCAACCGAAAGAGATAGAGCCGTGGTTTATTAAGCAAAAGTGCTTCAAATACGCTCCTACAACTCAATCTAACATATAAAAGGTACCTCGTCGGTGAAAATAATTACAGTTCGGACTTGGATTTTTTCCTACAGAGTGGCTACCGTGAAGAGTCGCCGACGACGACTTTCGAAAGTATTTTAAAATCAACCGTAAGAGATAGAGCCGTGGTTTATTATGCAAAAGTGCGTCAAATACGCTCCCATAACTGATCATAACATTTAAAAGATACGTCGGCAGTGAAAATATTTTCAATTCGGACTTAGTCTCTGTAGGGAGAGGCTACCGAGAACCGCTACCGACGAAGACTTTCTGATTAATTTAAAAATCAACCGAAAGAGATAGAGCCGTGGTTTATTAAGCAAAAGTGCTTCAAATACGCTCCTATAACTCAATCTAACATTTAAAAGGTACCTCGTCGGTGAAAATAATTTCAGTTCGGACTTAGATTTTTTCCTACCGAGTGGCTACCGCGAAGAGTCGCCGACGACGACTTTAGAAAGTATTTTAAAATCAACCGTAAGAGATAGAGCCGTGGTTTATTATGCAAAAGTGCGTCAAATACGCTCCCATAACTGATCATAACATTTAAAAGATACGTCGTCAGTGAAAATATTTTCAATTCGGACTTAGTCTCTGTAGGGAGAGGCTACCGAGAACCGCTACCGACGAAGACTTTCTGATTAATTTAAAAATCAACCGAAAGAGATAGAGCCGTGGTTTATTAAGCAAAAGTGCTTCAAATACGCTCCTATAACTCAATCTAACATTTAAAAGGTACCTCGTCGGTGAAAATAATTACAGTTCGGACTTAGATTTTTTCCTACCCAGTGGCTACCGCGAAGAGTCGCCGACGACGACTTTAGAAATTATTTAAAAATCAACCGTAAGAGATAGAGCCGTGGTTTATTAAGGAAAAGTGCGTCAAATACGCTCCCATAACTGATCATAACATTTAAAAGATACGTCGTCGGTGAAAATATTTTCAATTCGGACTTAGTCTCTGTAGGGAGAGGCTACCGAGAACCGCTACCGACGAAGACTTTCTGATTAATTTAAAAATCAACCGAAAGAGATAGAGCCGTGGTTTATTAAGCAAAAGTGCTTCAAATACGCTCCTATAACTCAATCTAACATTTAAAAGGTACCTCGTCGGTGAAAATAATTTCAGTTCGGACTTAGATTTTTTCCTACCGAGTGGCTACGGTGAAGAGTCGCCGACGACGACTTTAGAAAGTATTTTAAAATCAACCGTAAGAGATAGAGCCGTGGTTTATTATGCAAAAGTGCGTCAAATACGCTCCCATAACTGATCATAACATTTAAAAGATACGTCGTCAGTGAAAATATTTTCAATTCGGACTTAGTCTCTGTAGGGAGAGGCTACCGAGAACCGCTACCGACGAAGACTTTCTGATTAATTTAAAAATCAACCGAAAGAGATAGAGCCGTGGTTTATTAAGCAAAAGTGCTTCAAATACGCTCCTATAACTCAATCTAACATTTAAAAGGTACCTCGTCGGTGAAAATAATTACAGTTCGGACTTAGATTTTTTCCTACCCAGTGGCTACCGCGAAGAGTCGCCGACGACGACTTTAGAAATTATTTAAAAATCAACCGTAAGAGATAGAGCCGTGGTTTATTAAGGAAAAGTGCGTCAAATACGCTCCCATAACTGATCATAACATTTAAAAGATACGTCGTCGGTGAAAATATTTTCAATTCGGACTTAGTCTCTGTAGGGAGAGGCTACCGAGAACCGCTACCGACGAAGACTTTCTGATTAATTTAAAAATCAACCGAAAGAGATAGAGCCGTGGTTTATTAAGCAAAAGTGCTTCAAATACGCTCCTATAACTCAATCTAACATTTAAAAGGTACCTCGTCGGTGAAAATAATTACAGTTCGGACTTAGATTTTTTCCTACCCAGTGGCTACCGCGAAGAGTCGCCGACGACGACTTTAGAAATTATTTAAAAATCAACCGTAAGAGATAGAGCCGTGGTTTATTAAGGAAAAGTGCGTCAAATACGCTCCCATAACTGATCATAACATTTAAAAGATACGTCGTCGGTGAAAATATTTTCAATTCGGACTTAGTCTCTGTAGGGAGAGGCTACCGAGAACCGCTACCGACGAAGACTTTCTGATTAATTTAAAAATCAACCGAAAGAGATAGAGCCGTGGTTTATTAAGCAAAAGTGCTTCAAATACGCTCCTATAACTCAGTCTAACATTTAAAAGGTACCTCGTCGGTGAAAATAATTACAGTTCGGACTTAGATTTTTTACTACCGAGTGGCTACCGTGAAGAGTCGCCGACGACGACTTTAGAAAGTATTTTAAAATCAACCGTAAGAGATAGAGCCGTGGTTTATTATGCAAAAGTGCGTCAAATACGCTCCCATAACTGATCATAACATTTAAAAGATACGTCGTCAGTGAAAATATTTTCAATTCGGACTTAGTCTCTGTAGGGAGAGGCTACCGAGAACCGCTACCGACGAAGACTTTCTGATTAATTTAAAAATCAACCGAAAGAGATAGAGCCGTGGTTTATTAAGCAAAAGTGCTTCAAATACGCTCCTACAACTCAATCTAACATATAAAAGGTACCTCGTCGGTGAAAATAATTACAGTTCGGACTTGGATTTTTTCCTACAGAGTGGCTACCGTGAAGAGTCGCCGACGACGACTTTCGAAAGTATTTTAAAATCAACCGTAAGAGATAGAGCCGTGGTTTATTATGCAAAAGTGCGTCAAATACGCTCCCATAACTGATCATAACATTTAAAAGATACGTCGTCAGTGAAAATATTTTCAATTCGGACTTAGTCTCTGTAGGGAGAGGCTACCGAGAACCGCTACCGACGAAGACTTTCTGATTAATTTAAAAATCAACCGAAAGAGATAGAGCCGTGGTTTATTAAGCAAAAGTGCTTCAAATACGCTCCTATAACTCAATCTAACATTTAAAAGGTACCTCGTCGGTGAAAATAATTTCAGTTCGGACTTAGATTTTTTCCTACCGAGTGGCTACCGCGAAGAGTCGCCGACGACGACTTTAGAAAGTATTTTAAAATCAACCGTAAGAGATAGAGCCGTGGTTTATTATGCAAAAGTGCGTCAAATACGCTCCCATAACTGATCATAACATTTAAAAGATACGTCGTCACTGAAAATATTTTCAATTCGGACTTAGTCTCTGTAGGGAGAGGCTACCGAGAACCGCTACCGACGAAGACTTTCTGATTAATTTAAAAATCAACCGAAAGAGATAGAGCCGTGGTTTATTAAGCAAAAGTGCTTCAAATACGCTCCTATAACTCAATCTAACATTTAAAAGGTACCTCGTCGGTGAAAATAATTACAGTTCGGACTTAGATTTTTTCCTACCCAGTGGCTACCGCGAAGAGTCGCCGACGACGACTTTAGAAATTATTTAAAAATCAACCGTAAGAGATAGAGCCGTGGTTTATTAAGGAAAAGTGCGTCAAATACGCTCCCATAACTGATCATAACATTTAAAAGATACGTCGTCGGTGAAAATATTTTCAATTCGGACTTAGTCTCTGTAGGGAGAGGCTACCGAGAACCGCTACCGACGAAGACTTTCTGATTAATTTAAAAATCAACCGAAAGAGATAGAGCCGTGGTTTATTAAGCAAAAGTGCTTCAAATACGCTCCTATAACTCAGTCTAACATTTAAAAGGTACCTCGTCGGTGAAAATAATTACAGTTCGGACTTAGATTTTTTACTACCGAGTGGCTACCGTGAAGAGTCGCCGACGACGACTTTAGAAAGTATTTTAAAATCAACCGTAAGAGATAGAGCCGTGGTTTATTATGCAAAAGTGCGTCAAATACGCTCCCATAACTGATCATAACATTTAAAAGATACGTCGTCAGTGAAAATATTTTCAATTCGGACTTAGTCTCTGTAGGGAGAGGCTACCGAGAACCGCTACCGACGAAGACTTTCTGATTAATTTAAAAATCAACCGAAAGAGATAGAGCCGTGGTTTATTAAGCAAAAGTGCTTCAAATACGCTCCTACAACTCAATCTAACATATAAAAGGTACCTCGTCGGTGAAAATAATTACAGTTCGGACTTGGATTTTTTCCTACAGAGTGGCTACCGTGAAGAGTCGCCGACGACGACTTTCGAAAGTATTTTAAAATCAACCGTAAGAGATAGAGCCGTGGTTTATTATGCAAAAGTGCGTCAAATACGCTCCCATAACTGATCATAACATTTAAAAGATACGTCGTCAGTGAAAATATTTTCAATTCGGACTTAGTCTCTGTAGGGAGAGGCTACCGAGAACCGCTACCGACGAAGACTTTCTGATTAATTTAAAAATCAACCGAAAGAGATAGAGCCGTGGTTTATTAAGCAAAAGTGCTTCAAATACGCTCCTATAACTCAATCTAACATTTAAAAGGTACCTCGTCGGTGAAAATAATTTCAGTTCGGACTTAGATTTTTTCCTACCGAGTGGCTACCGCGAAGAGTCGCCGACGACGACTTTAGAAAGTATTTTAAAATCAACCGTAAGAGATAGAGCCGTGGTTTATTATGCAAAAGTGCGTCAAATACGCTCCCATAACTGATCATAACATTTAAAAGATACGTCGTCACTGAAAATATTTTCAATTCGGACTTAGTCTCTGTAGGGAGAGGCTACCGAGAACCGCTACCGACGAAGACTTTCTGATTAATTTAAAAATCAACCGAAAGAGATAGAGCCGTGGTTTATTAAGCAAAAGTGCTTCAAATACGCTCCTATAACTCAATCTAACATTTAAAAGGTACCTCGTCGGTGAAAATAATTACAGTTCGGACTTAGATTTTTTCCTACCCAGTGGCCACCGCGAAGAGTCGCCGACGACGACTTTAGAAATTATTTAAAAATCAACCGTAAGAGATAGAGCCGTGGTTTATTAAGGAAAAGTGCGTCAAATACGCTCCCATAACTGATCATAACATTTAAAAGATACGTCGTCGGTGAAAATATTTTCAATTCGGACTTAGTCTCTGTAGGGAGAGGCTACCGAGAACCGCTACCGACGAAGACTTTCTGATTAATTTAAAAATCAACCGAAAGAGATAGAGCCGTGGTTTATTAAGCAAAAGTGCTTCAAATACGCTCCTATAACTCAATCTAACATTTAAAAGGTACCTCGTCGGTGAAAATAATTTCAGTTCGGACTTAGATTTTTTCCTACCGAGTGGCTACGGTGAAGAGTCGCCGACGACGACTTTAGAAAGTATTTTAAAATCAACCGTAAGAGATAGAGCCGTGGTTTATTATGCAAAAGTGCGTCAAATACGCTCCCATAACTGATCATAACATTTAAAAGATACGTCGTCAGTGAAAATATTTTCAATTCGGACTTAGTCTCTGTAGGGAGAGGCTACCGAGAACCGCTACCGACGAAGACTTTCTGATTAATTTAAAAATCAACCGAAAGAGATAGAGCCGTGGTTTATTAAGCAAAAGTGCTTCAAATACGCTCCTATAACTCAATCTAACATTTAAAAGGTACCTCGTCGGTGAAAATAATTACAGTTCGGACTTAGATTTTTTCCTACCCAGTGGCTACCGCGAAGAGTCGCCGACGACGACTTTAGAAATTATTTAAAAATCAACCGTAAGAGATAGAGCCGTGGTTTATTAAGGAAAAGTGCGTCAAATACGCTCCCATAACTGATCATAACATTTAAAAGATACGTCGTCGGTGAAAATATTTTCAATTCGGACTTAGTCTCTGTAGGGAGAGGCTACCGAGAACCGCTACCGACGAAGACTTTCTGATTAATTTAAAAATCAACCGAAAGAGATAGAGCCGTGGTTTATTAAGCAAAAGTGCTTCAAATACGCTCCTATAACTCAGTCTAACATTTAAAAGGTACCTCGTCGGTGAAAATAATTACAGTTCGGACTTAGATTTTTTCCTACCGAGTGGCTACGGTGAAGAGTCGCCGACGACGACTTTAGAAAGTATTTTAAAATCAACCGTAAGAGATAGAGCCGTGGTTTATTATGCAAAAGTGCGTCAAATACGCTCCCATAACTGATCATAACATTTAAAAGATACGTCGTCAGTGAAAATATTTTCAATTCGGACTTAGTCTCTGTAGGGAGAGGCTACCGAGAACCGCTACCGACGAAGACTTTCTGATTAATTTAAAAATCAACCGAAAGAGATAGAGCCGTGGTTTATTAAGCAAAAGTGCTTCAAATACGCTCCTACAACTCAATCTAACATATAAAAGGTACCTCGTCGGTGAAAATAATTACAGTTCGGACTTGGATTTTTTCCTACCGAGTGGCTACCGTGAAGAGTCGCCGACGACGACTTTAGAAAGTATTTTAAAATCAACCGTAAGAGATAGAGCCGTGGTTTATTATGCAAAAGTGCGTCAAATACGCTCCCATAACTGATCATAACATTTAAAAGATACGTCGTCAGTGAAAATATTTTCAATTCGGACTTAGTCTCTGTAGGGAGAGGCTACCGAGAACCGCTACCGACGAAGACTTTCTGATTAATTTAAAAATCAACCGAAAGAGATAGAGCCGTGGTTTATTAAGCAAAAGTGCTTCAAATACGCTCCTATAACTCAATCTAACATTTAAAAGGTACCTCGTCGGTGAAAATAATTTCAGTTCGGACTTAGATTTTTTCCTACCGAGTGGCTACCGCGAAGAGTCGCCGACGACGACTTTAGAAAGTATTTTAAAATCAACCGTAAGAGATAGAGCCGTGGTTTATTATGCAAAAGTGCGTCAAATACGCTCCCATAACTGATCATAACATTTAAAAGATACGTCGTCACTGAAAATATTTTCAATTCGGACTTAGTCTCTGTAGGGAGAGGCTACCGAGAACCGCTACCGACGAAGACTTTCTGATTAATTTAAAAATCAACCGAAAGAGATAGAGCCGTGGTTTATTAAGCAAAAGTGCTTCAAATACGCTCCTATAACTCAATCTAACATTTAAAAGGTACCTCGTCGGTGAAAATAATTACAGTTCGGACTTAGATTTTTTCCTACCCAGTGGCTACCGCGAAGAGTCGCCGACGACGACTTTAGAAATTATTTAAAAATCAACCGTAAGAGATAGAGCCGTGGTTTATTAAGGAAAAGTGCGTCAAATACGCTCCCATAACTGATCATAACATTTAAAAGATACGTCGTCGGTGAAAATATTTTCAATTCGGACTTAGTCTCTGTAGGGAGAGGCTACCGAGAACCGCTACCGACGAAGACTTTCTGATTAATTTAAAAATCAACCGAAAGAGATAGAGCCGTGGTTTATTAAGCAAAAGTGCTTCAAATACGCTCCTATAACTCAATCTAACATTTAAAAGGTACCTCGTCGGTGAAAATAATTTCAGTTCGGACTTAGATTTTTTCCTACCGAGTGGCTACGGTGAAGAGTCGCCGACGACGACTTTAGAAAGTATTTTAAAATCAACCGTAAGAGATAGAGCCGTGGTTTATTATGCAAAAGTGCGTCAAATACGCTCCCATAACTGATCATAACATTTAAAAGATACGTCGTCAGTGAAAATATTTTCAATTCGGACTTAGTCTCTGTAGGGAGAGGCTACCGAGAACCGCTACCGACGAAGACTTTCTGATTAATTTAAAAATCAACCGAAAGAGATAGAGCCGTGGTTTATTAAGCAAAAGTGCTTCAAATACGCTCCTATAACTCAGTCTAACATTTAAAAGGTACCTCGTCGGTGAAAATAATTACAGTTCGGACTTAGATTTTTTCCTACCGAGTGGCTACGGTGAAGAGTCGCCGACGACGACTTTAGAAAGTATTTTAAAATCAACCGTAAGAGATAGAGCCGTGGTTTATTATGCAAAAGTGCGTCAAATACGCTCCCATAACTGATCATAACATTTAAAAGATACGTCGTCAGTGAAAATATTTTCAATTCGGACTTAGTCTCTGTAGGGAGAGGCTACCGAGAACCGCTACCGACGAAGACTTTCTGATTAATTTAAAAATCAACCGAAAGAGATAGAGCCGTGGTTTATTAAGCAAAAGTGCTTCAAATACGCTCCTACAACTCAATCTAACATATAAAAGGTACCTCGTCGGTGAAAATAATTACAGTTCGGACTTGGATTTTTTCCTACAGAGTGGCTACCGTGAAGAGTCGCCGACGACGACTTTCGAAAGTATTTTAAAATCAACCGTAAGAGATAGAGCCGTGGTTTATTATGCAAAAGTGCGTCAAATACGCTCCCATAACTGATCATAACATTTAAAAGATACGTCGTCAGTGAAAATATTTTCAATTCGGACTTAGTCTCTGTAGGGAGAGGCTACCGAGAACCGCTACCGACGAAGACTTTCTGATTAATTTAAAAATCAACCGAAAGAGATAGAGCCGTGGTTTATTAAGCAAAAGTGCTTCAAATACGCTCCTATAACTCAATCTAACATTTAAAAGGTACCTCGTCGGTGAAAATAATTTCAGTTCGGACTTAGATTTTTTCCTACCGAGTGGCTACCGCGAAGAGTCGCCGACGACGACTTTAGAAAGTATTTTAAAATCAACCGTAAGAGATAGAGCCGTGGTTTATTATGCAAAAGTGCGTCAAATACGCTCCCATAACTGATCATAACATTTAAAAGATACGTCGTCACTGAAATTATTTTCAATTCGGACTTAGTCTCTGTAGGGAGAGGCTACCGAGAACCGCTACCGACGAAGACTTTCTGATTAATTTAAAAATCAACCGTAAGAGATAGAGCCGTGGTTTATTAAGCAAAAGTGCTTCAAATACGCTCCTATAACTCAATCTAACATTTAAAAGGTACCTCGTCGGTGAAAATAATTACAGTTCGGACTTAGATTTTTTCCTACCCAGTGGCTACCGCGAAGAGTCGCCGACGACGACTTTAGAAATTATTTAAAAATCAACCGTAAGAGATAGAGCCGTGGTTTATTAAGGAAAAGTGCGTCAAATACGCTCCCATAACTGATCATAACATTTAAAAGATACGTCGTCGGTGAAAATATTTTCAATTCGGACTTAGTCTCTGTAGGGAGAGGCTACCGAGAACCGCTACCGACGAAGACTTTCTGATTAATTTAAAAATCAACCGAAAGAGATAGAGCCGTGGTTTATTAAGCAAAAGTGCTTCAAATACGCTCCTATAACTCAATCTAACATTTAAAAGGTACCTCGTCGGTGAAAATAATTTCAGTTCGGACTTAGATTTTTTCCTACCGAGTGGCTACGGTGAAGAGTCGCCGACGACGACTTTAGAAAGTATTTTAAAATCAACCGTAAGAGATAGAGCCGTGGTTTATTATGCAAAAGTGCGTCAAATACGCTCCCATAACTGATCATAACATTTAAAAGATACGTCGTCAGTGAAAATATTTTCAATTCGGACTTAGTCTCTGTAGGGAGAGGCTACCGAGAACCGCTACCGACGAAGACTTTCTGATTAATTTAAAAATCAACCGAAAGAGATAGAGCCGTGGTTTATTAAGCAAAAGTGCTTCAAATACGCTCCTATAACTCAATCTAACATTTAAAAGGTACCTCGTCGGTGAAAATAATTACAGTTCGGACTTAGATTTTTTCCTACCCAGTGGCTACCGCGAAGAGTCGCCGACGACGACTTTAGAAATTATTTAAAAATCAACCGTAAGAGATAGAGCCGTGGTTTATTAAGGAAAAGTGCGTCAAATACGCTCCCATAACTGATCATAACATTTAAAAGATACGTCGTCGGTGAAAATATTTTCAATTCGGACTTAGTCTCTGTAGGGAGAGGCTACCGAGAACCGCTACCGACGAAGACTTTCTGATTAATTTAAAAATCAACCGAAAGAGATAGAGCCGTGGTTTATTAAGCAAAAGTGCTTCAAATACGCTCCTATAACTCAGTCTAACATTTAAAAGGTACCTCGTCGGTGAAAATAATTACAGTTCGGACTTAGATTTTTTCCTACCGAGTGGCTACGGTGAAGAGTCGCCGACGACGACTTTAGAAAGTATTTTAAAATCAACCGTAAGAGATAGAGCCGTGGTTTATTATGCAAAAGTGCGTCAAATACGCTCCCATAACTGATCATAACATTTAAAAGATACGTCGTCAGTGAAAATATTTTCATTTCGGACTTAGTCTCTGTAGGGAGAGGCTACCGAGAACCGCTACCGACGAAGACTTTCTGATTAATTTAAAAATCAACCGAAAGAGATAGAGCCGTGGTTTATTAAGCAAAAGTGCTTCAAATACGCTCCTATAACTCAATCTAACATTTAAAAGGTACCTCGTCGGTGAAAATAATTACAGTTCGGACTTAGATTTTTTCCTACCCAGTGGCTACCGCGAAGAGTCGCCGACGACGACTTTAGAAATTATTTAAAAATCAACCGTAAGAGATAGAGCCGTGGTTTATTAAGGAAAAGTGCGTCAAATACGCTCCCATAACTGATCATAACATTTAAAAGATACGTCGTCGGTGAAAATATTTTCAATTCGGACTTAGTCTCTGTAGGGAGAGGCTACCGAGAACCGCTACCGACGAAGACTTTCTGATTAATTTAAAAATCAACCGAAAGAGATAGAGCCGTGGTTTATTAAGCAAAAGTGCTTCAAATACGCTCCTATAACTCAATCTAACATTTAAAAGGTACCTCGTCGGTGAAAATAATTTCAGTTCGGACTTAGATTTTTTCCTACCGAGTGGCTACGGTGAAGAGTCGCCGACGACGACTTTAGAAAGTATTTTAAAATCAACCGTAAGAGATAGAGCCGTGGTTTATTATGCAAAAGTGCGTCAAATACGCTCCCATAACTGATCATAACATTTAAAATATACGTCGTCAGTGAAAATATTTTCAATTCGGACTTAGTCTCTGTAGGGAGAGGCTACCGAGAACCGCTACCGACGAAGACTTTCTGATTAATTTAAAAATCAACCGAAAGAGATAGAGCCGTGGTTTATTAAGCAAAAGTGCTTCAAATACGCTCCTATAACTCAATCTAACATTTAAAAGGTACCTCGTCGGTGAAAATAATTACAGTTCGGACTTAGATTTTTTCCTACCCAGTGGCTACCGCGAAGAGTCGCCGACGACGACTTTAGAAATTATTTAAAAATCAACCGTAAGAGATAGAGCCGTGGTTTATTAAGGAAAAGTGCGTCAAATACGCTCCCATAACTGATCATAACATTTAAAAGATACGTCGTCGGTGAAAATATTTTCAATTCGGACTTAGTCTCTGTAGGGAGAGGCTACCGAGAACCGCTACCGACGAAGACTTTCTGATTAATTTAAAAATCAACCGAAAGAGATAGAGCCGTGGTTTATTAAGCAAAAGTGCTTCAAATACGCTCCTACAACTCAATCTAACATATAAAAGGTACCTCGTCGGTGAAAATAATTACAGTTCGGACTTGGATTTTTTCCTACAGAGTGGCTACCGTGAAGAGTCGCCGACGACGACTTTCGAAAGTATTTTAAAATCAACCGTAAGAGATAGAGCCGTGGTTTATTAAGCAAAAGTGCTTCAAATACGCTCCTATAACTCAGTCTAACATTTAAAAGGTACCTCGTCGGTGAAAATAATTACAGTTCGGACTTCGATTTTTTACTACCGAGTGGCTACCGTGAAGAGTCGCCGACGACGACTTTAGAAAGTATTTTAAAATCAACCGTAAGAGATAGAGCCGTGGTTTATTATGCAAAAGTGCGTCAAATACGCTCCCATAACTGATCATAACATTTAAAAGATACGTCGTCAGTGAAAATATTTTCAATTCGGACTTAGTCTCTGTAGGGAGAGGCTACCGAGAACCGCTACCGACGAAGACTTTCTGATTAATTTAAAAATCAACCGAAAGAGATAGAGCCGTGGTTTATTAAGCAAAAGTGCTTCAAATACGCTCCTACAACTCAATCTAACATATAAAAGGTACCTCGTCGGTGAAAATAATTACAGTTCGGACTTGGATTTTTTCCTACAGAGTGGCTACCGTGAAGAGTCGCCGACGACGACTTTCGAAAGTATTTTAAAATCAACCGTAAGAGATAGAGCCGTGGTTTATTATGCAAAAGTGCGTCAAATACGCTCCCATAACTGATCATAACATTTAAAAGATACGTCGTCAGTGAAAATATTTTCAATTCGGACTTAGTCTCTGTAGGGAGAGGCTACCGAGAACCGCTACCGACGAAGACTTTCTGATTAATTTAAAAATCAACCGAAAGAGATAGAGCCGTGGTTTATTAAGCAAAAGTGCTTCAAATACGCTCCTATAACTCAATCTAACATTTAAAAGGTACCTCGTCGGTGAAAATAATTTCAGTTCGGACTTAGATTTTTTCCTACCGAGTGGCTACCGCGAAGAGTCGCCGACGACGACTTTAGAAAGTATTTTAAAATCAACCGTAAGAGATAGAGCCGTGGTTTATTATGCAAAAGTGCGTCAAATACGCTCCCATAACTGATCATAACATTTAAAAGATACGTCGTCACTGAAAATATTTTCAATTCGGACTTAGTCTCTGTAGGGAGAGGCTACCGAGAACCGCTACCGACGAAGACTTTCTGATTAATTTAAAAATCAACCGAAAGAGATAGAGCCGTGGTTTATTAAGCAAAAGTGCTTCAAATACGCTCCTATAACTCAATCTAACATTTAAAAGGTACCTCGTCGGTGAAAATAATTACAGTTCGGACTTAGATTTTTTCCTACCCAGTGGCTACCGCGAAGAGTCGCCGACGACGACTTTAGAAATTATTTAAAAATCAACCGAAAGAGATAGAGCCGTGGTTTATTAAGGAAAAGTGCGTCAAATACGCTCCCATAACTGATCATAACATTTAAAAGATACGTCGTCGGTGAAAATATTTTCAATTCGGACTTAGTCTCTGTAGGGAGAGGCTACCGAGAACCGCTACCGACGAAGACTTTCTGATTAATTTAAAAATCAACCGTAAGAGATAGAGCCGTGGTTTATTAAGCAAAAGTGCTTCAAATACGCTCCTATAACTCAATCTAACATTTAAAAGGTACCTCGTCGGTGAAAATAATTTCAGTTCGGACTTAGATTTTTTCCTACCGAGTGGCTACGGTGAAGAGTCGCCGACGACGACTTTAGAAAGTATTTTAAAATCAACCGTAAGAGATAGAGCCGTGGTTTATTATGCAAAAGTGCGTCAAATACGCTCCCATAACTGATCATAACATTT
The DNA here is from genome assembly GCA_910591585.2 of Nysson spinosus. Classification (NCBI taxonomy): domain Eukaryota; kingdom Metazoa; phylum Arthropoda; class Insecta; order Hymenoptera; family Crabronidae; genus Nysson; species Nysson spinosus. The sequence continues at coordinate 390,092 of CAJUYC020000086.1, forward strand.
AAAAGATACGTCGTCAGTGAAAATATTTTCAATTCGGACTTAGTCTCTGTAGGGAGAGGCTACCGAGAACCGCTACCGACGAAGACTTTCTGATTAATTTAAAAATCAACCGAAAGAGATAGAGCCGTGGTTTATTAAGCAAAAGTGCTTCAAATACGCTCCTATAACTCAATCTAACATTTAAAAGGTACCTCGTCGGTGAAAATAATTACAGTTCGGACTTAGATTTTTTCCTACCCAGTGGCTACCGCGAAGAGTCGCCGACGACGACTTTAGAAATTATTTAAAAATCAACCGTAAGAGATAGAGCCGTGGTTTATTAAGGAAAAGTGCGTCAAATACGCTCCCATAACTGATCATAACATTTAAAAGATACGTCGTCGGTGAAAATATTTTCAATTCGGACTTAGTCTCTGTAGGGAGAGGCTACCGAGAACCGCTACCGACGAAGACTTTCTGATTAATTTAAAAATCAACCGAAAGAGATAGAGCCGTGGTTTATTAAGCAAAAGTGCTTCAAATACGCTCCTATAACTCAGTCTAACATTTAAAAGGTACCTCGTCGGTGAAAATAATTACAGTTCGGACTTAGATTTTTTCCTACCGAGTGGCTACGGTGAAGAGTCGCCGACGACGACTTTAGAAAGTATTTTAAAATCAACCGTAAGAGATAGAGCCGTGGTTTATTATGCAAAAGTGCGTCAAATACGCTCCCATAACTGATCATAACATTTAAAAGATACGTCGTCAGTGAAAATATTTTCATTTCGGACTTAGTCTCTGTAGGGAGAGGCTACCGAGAACCGCTACCGACGAAGACTTTCTGATTAATTTAAAAATCAACCGAAAGAGATAGAGCCGTGGTTTATTAAGCAAAAGTGCTTCAAATACGCTCCTATAACTCAATCTAACATTTAAAAGGTACCCCGTCGGTGAAAATAATTACAGTTCGGACTTAGATTTTTTCCTACCCAGTGGCTACCGCGAAGAGTCGCCGACGACGACTTTAGAAATTATTTAAAAATCAACCGTAAGAGATAGAGCCGTGGTTTATTAAGGAAAAGTGCGTCAAATACGCTCCCATAACTGATCATAACATTTAAAAGATACGTCGTCGGTGAAAATATTTTCAATTCGGACTTAGTCTCTGTAGGGAGAGGCTACCGAGAACCGCTACCGACGAAGACTTTCTGATTAATTTAAAAATCAACCGTAAGAAATAGAGCCGTGGTTTATTAAGCAAAAGTGCTTCAAATACGCTCCTATAACTCAGTCTAACATTTAAAAGGTACCTCGTCGGTGAAAATAATTTCAGTTCGGACTTAGATTTTTTCCTACCGAGTGGCTACCGCGAAGAGTCGCCGACGACGACTTTAGAAAGTATTTTAAAATCAACCGTAAGAGATAGAGCCGTGGTTTATTATGCAAAAGTGCGTCAAATACGCTCCCATAACTGATCATAACATTTAAAAGATACGTCGTCAGTGAAAATATTTTCAATTCGGACTTAGTCTCTGTACGGAGAGGCTACCGAGAACCGCTACCGACGAAGACTTTCTGATTAATTTAAAAATCAACCGAAAGAGATAGAGCCGTGGTTTATTAAGCAAAAGTGCTTCAAATACGCTCCTATAACTCAATCTAACATTTAAAAGGTACCTCGTCGGTGAAAATAATTTCAGTTCGGACTTAGATTTTTTCCTACCGAGTGGCTACCGTGAAGAGTCGCCGACGACGACTTTAGAAAGTATTTTAAAATCAACCGTAAGAGATAGAGCCGTGGTTTATTATGCAAAAGTGCTTCAAATACGCTCCTATAACTCAATCTAACATTTAAAAGTACCTCGTCGGTGAAAATAATTTCAGTTCGGACTTAGATTTTTTCCTACCGAGTGGCTACGGTGAAGAGTCGCCGACGACGACTTTAGAAAGTATTTTAAAATCAACCGTAAGAGATAGAGCCGTGGTTTATTATGCAAAAGTGCGTCAAATACGCTCCCATAACTGATCATAACATTTAAAAGATACGTCGTCAGTGAAAATATTTTCAATTCGGACTTAGTCTCTGTAGGGAGAGGCTACCGAGAACCGCTACCGACGAAGACTTTCTGATTAATTTAAAAATCAACCGAAAGAGATAGAGCCGTGGTTTATTAAGCAAAAGTGCTTCAAATACGCTCCTACAACTCAATCTAACATATAAAAGGTACCTCGTCGGTGAAAATAATTACAGTTCGGACTTGGATTTTTTCCTACAGAGTGGCTACCGTGAAGAGTCGCCGACGACGACTTTCGAAAGTATTTTAAAATCAACCGTAAGAGATAGAGCCGTGGTTTATTATGCAAAAGTGCGTCAAATACGCTCCCATAACTGATCATAACATTTAAAAGATACGTCGTCAGTGAAAATATTTTCAATTCGGACTTAGTCTCTGTAGGGAGAGGCTACCGAGAACCGCTACCGACGAAGACTTTCTGATTAATTTAAAAATCAACCGAAAGAGATAGAGCCGTGGTTTATTAAGCAAAAGTGCTTCAAATACGCTCCTATAACTCAATCTAACATTTAAAAGGTACCTCGTCGGTGAAAATAATTTCAGTTCGGACTTAGATTTTTTCCTACCGAGTGGCTACCGCGAAGAGTCGCCGACGACGACTTTAGAAAGTATTTTAAAATCAACCGTAAGAGATAGAGCCGTGGTTTATTATGCAAAAGTGCGTCAAATACGCTCCCATAACTGATCATAACATTTAAAAGATACGTCGTCAGTGAAAATATTTTCAATTCGGACTTAGTCTCTGTACGGAGAGGCTACCGAGAACCGCTACCGACGAAGGCTTTCTGATTAATTTAAAAATCAACCGAAAGAGATAGAGCCGTGGTTTATTAAGCAAAAGTGCTTCAAATACGCTCCTATAACTCAATCTAACATTTAAAAGGTACCTCGTCGGTGAAAATAATTTCAGTTCGGACTTAGATTTTTTCCTACCGAGTGGCTACGGTGAAGAGTCGCCGACGACGACTTTAGAAAGTATTTTAAAATCAACCGTAAGAGATAGAGCCGTGGTTTATTATGCAAAAGTGCGTCAAATACGCTCCCATAACTGATCATAACATTTAAAAGATACGTCGTCCGTGAAAATATTTTCAATTCGGACTTAGTCTCTGTAGGGAGAGGCTACCGAGAACCGCTACCGACGAAGACTTTCTGATTAATTTAAAAATCAACCGAAAGAGATAGAGCCGTGGTTTATTAAGCAAAAGTGCTTCAAATACGCTCCTATAACTCAATCTAACATTTAAAAGGTACCTCGTCGGTGAAAATAATTTCAGTTCGGACTTAGATTTTTTCCTACCGAGTGGCTACCGTGAAGAGTCGCCGACGACGACTTTAGAAAGTATTTTAAAATCAACCGTAAGAGATAGAGCCGTGGTTTATTATGCAAAAGTGCTTCAAATACGCTCCTATAACTCAATCTAACATTTAAAAGGTACCTCGTCGGTGAAAATAATTTCAGTTCGGACTTAGATTTTTTCCTACCGAGTGGCTACCGTGAAGAGTCGCCGACGACGACTTTAGAAAGTATTTTAAAATCAACCGTAAGAGATAGAGCCGTGGTTTATTATGCAAAAGTGCGTCAAATACGCTCCCATAACTGATCATAACATTTAAAAGATACGTCGTCAGTGAAAATATTTTCAATTCGGACTTAGTCTCTGTACGGAGAGGCTACCGAGAACCGCTACCGACGAAGACTTTCTGATTAATTTAAAAATCAACCGAAAGAGATAGAGCCGTGGTTTATTAAGCAAAAGTGCTTCAAATACGCTCCTATAACTCAATCTAACATTTAAAAGGTACCTCGTCGGTGAAAATAATTTCAGTTCGGACTTAGATTTTTTCCTACCGAGTGGCTACGGTGAAGAGTCGCCGACGACGACTTTAGCAAGTATTTTAAAATCAACCGTAAGAGATAGAGCCGTGGTTTATTATGCAAAAGTGCGTCAAATACGCTCCCATAACTGATCATAACATTTAAAAGATACGTCGTCCGTGAAAATATTTTCAATTCGGACTTAGTCTCTGTACGGAGAGGCTACCGAGAACCGCTACCGACGAAGACTTTCTGATTAATTTAAAAATCAACCGAAAGAGATAGAGCCGTGGTTTATTAAGCAAAAGTGCTTCAAATACGCTCCTATAACTCAATCTAACATTTAAAAGGTACCTCGTCGGTGAAAATAATTTCAGTTCGGACTTAGATTTTTTCCTACCGAGTGGCTACGGTGAAGAGTCGCCGACGACGACTTTAGAAAGTATTTTAAAATCAACCGTAAGAGATAGAGCCGTGGTTTATTATGCAAAAGTGCGTCAAATACGCTCCCATAACTGATCATAACATTTAAAAGATACGTCGTCCGTGAAAATATTTTCAATTCGGACTTAGTCTCTGTAGGGAGAGGCTACCGAGAACCGCTACCGACGAAGACTTTCTGATTAATTTAAAAATCAACCGAAAGAGATAGAGCCGTGGTTTATTAAGCAAAAGTGCTTCAAATACGCTCCTATAACTCAATCTAACATTTAAAAGGTACCTCGTCGGTGAAAATAATTTCAGTTCGGACTTAGATTTTTTCCTACCGAGTGGCTACCGTGAAGAGTCGCCGACGACGACTTTAGAAAGTATTTTAAAATCAACCGTAAGAGATAGAGCCGTGGTTTATTATGCAAAAGTGCGTCAAATACGCTCCCATAACTGATCATAACATTTAAAAGATACGTCGTCAGTGAAAATATTTTCAATTCGGACTTAGTCTCTGTACGGAGAGGCTACCGAGAACCGCTACCGACGAAGACTTTCTGATTAATTTAAAAATCAACCGAAAGAGATAGAGCCGTGGTTTATTAAGCAAAAGTGCTTCAAATACGCTCCTATAACTCAATCTAACATTTAAAAGGTACCTCGTCGGTGAAAATAATTTCAGTTCGGACTTAGATTTTTTCCTACCGAGTGGCTACGGTGAAGAGTCGCCGACGACGACTTTAGAAAGTATTTTAAAATCAACCGTAAGAGATAGAGCCGTGGTTTATTATGCAAAAGTGCGTCAAATACGCTCCCATAACTGATCATAACATTTAAAAGATACGTCGTCCGTGAAAATATTTTCAATTCGGACTTAGTCTCTGTAGGGAGAGGCTACCGAGAACCGCTACCGACGAAGACTTTCTGATTAATTTAAAAATCAACCGAAAGAGATAGAGCCGTGGTTTATTAAGCAAAAGTGCTTCAAATAAGCTCCTATAACTCAATCTAACATTTAAAAGGTACCTCGTCGGTGAAAATAATTTCAGTTCGGACTTAGAATTTTTCCTACCGAGTGGCTACCGTGAAGAGTCGCCGACGACGACTTTAGAAAGTATTTTAAAATCAACCGTAAGAGATAGAGCCGTGGTTTATTATGCAAAAGTGCTTCAAATACGCTCCTATAACTCAATCTAACATTTAAAAGGTACCTCGTCGGTGAAAATAATTTCAGTTCGGACTTAGATTTTTTCCTACCGAGTGGCTACCGTGAAGAGTCGCCGACGACGACTTTAGAAAGTATTTTAAAATCAACCGTAAGAGATAGAGCCGTGGTTTATTATGCAAAAGTGCGTCAAATACGCTCCCATAACTGATCATAACATTTAAAAGATACGTCGTCAGTGAAAATATTTTCAATTCGGACTTAGTCTCTGTACGGAGAGGCTACCGAGAACCGCTACCGACGAAGACTTTCTGATTAATTTAAAAATCAACCGAAAGAGATAGAGCCGTGGTTTATTAAGCAAAAGTGCTTCAAATACGCTCCTATAACTCAATCTAACATTTAAAAGGTACCTCGTCGGTGAAAATAATTTCAGTTCGGACTTAGATTTTTTCCTACCGAGTGGCTACGGTGAAGAGTCGCCGACGACGACTTTAGAAAGTATTTTAAAATCAACCGTAAGAGATAGAGCCGTGGTTTATTATGCAAAAGTGCGTCAAATACGCTCCCATAACTGATCATAACATTTAAAAGATACGTCGTCCGTGAAAATATTTTCAATTCGGACTTAGTCTCTGTACGGAGAGGCTACCGAGAACCGCTACCGACGAAGACTTTCTGATTAATTTAAAAATCAACCGAAAGAGATAGAGCCGTGGTTTATTAAGCAAAAGTGCTTCAAATACGCTCCTATAACTCAATCTAACATTTAAAAGGTACCTCGTCGGTGAAAATAATTTCAGTTCGGACTTAGATTTTTTCCTACCGAGTGGCTACGGTGAAGAGTCGCCGACGACGACTTTAGAAAGTATTTTAAAATCAACCGTAAGAGATAGAGCCGTGGTTTATTATGCAAAAGTGCGTCAAATACGCTCCCATAACTGATCATAACATTTAAAAGATACGTCGTCAGTGAAAATATTTTCAATTCGGACTTAGTCTCTGTACGGAGAGGCTACCGAGAACCGCTACCGACGAAGACTTTCTGATTAATTTAAAAATCAACCGAAAGAGATAGAGCCGTGGTTTATTAAGCAAAAGTGCTTCAAATACGCTCCTATAACTCAATCTAACATTTAAAAGGTACCTCGTCGGTGAAAATAATTTCAGTTCGGACTTAGATTTTTTCCTACCGAGTGGCTACGGTGAAGAGTCGCCGACGACGACTTTAGAAAGTATTTTAAAATCAACCGTAAGAGATAGAGCCGTGGTTTATTATGCAAAAGTGCGTCAAATACGCTCCCATAACTGATCATAACATTTAAAAGATACGTCGTCCGTGAAAATATTTTCAATTCGGACTTAGTCTCTGTACGGAGAGGCTACCGAGAACCGCTACCGACGAAGACTTTCTGATTAATTTAAAAATCAACCGAAAGAGATAGAGCCGTGGTTTATTAAGCAAAAGTGCTTCAAATACGCTCCTATAACTCAATCTAACATTTAAAAGGTACCTCGTCGGTGAAAATAATTTCAGTTCGGACTTAGATTTTTTCCTACCGAGTGGCTACGGTGAAGAGTCGCCGACGACGACTTTAGAAAGTATTTTAAAATCAACCGTAAGAGATAGAGCCGTGGTTTATTATGCAAAAGTGCGTCAAATACGCTCCCATAACTGATCATAACATTTAAAAGATACGTCGTCCGTGAAAATATTTTCAATTCGGACTTAGTCTCTGTAGGGAGAGGCTACCGAGAACCGCTACCGACGAAGACTTTCTGATTAATTTAAAAATCAACCGAAAGAGATAGAGCTGTGGTTTATTAAGCAAAAGTGCTTCAAATACGCTCCTATAACTCAATCTAACATTTAAAAGGTACCTCGTCGGTGAAAATAATTTCAGTTCGGACTTAGATTTTTTCCTACCGAGTGGCTACGGTGAAGAGTCGCCGACGACGACTTTAGAAAGTATTTTAAAATCAACCGTAAGAGATAGAGCCGTGGTTTATTATGCAAAAGTGCGTCAAATACGCTCCCATAACTGATCATAACATTTAAAAGATACGTCGTCAGTGAAAATATTTTCATTTCGGACTTAGTCTCTGTAGGGAGAGGCTACCGAGAACCGCTACCGACGAAGACTTTCTGATTAATTTAAAAATCAACCGAAAGAGATAAAGCCGTGGTTTATTAAGCAAAAGTGCTTCAAATACGCTCCTATAACTCAATCTAACATTTAAAAGGTACCTCGTCGGTGAAAATAATTTCAGTTCGGACTTAGATTTTTTCCTACCGAGTGGCTACCGTGAAGAGTCGCCGACGACGACTTTAGAAAGTATTTTAAAATCAACCGTAAGAGATAGAGCCGTGGTTTATTATGCAAAAGTGCGTCAAATACGCTCCCATAACTGATCATAACATTTAAAAGATACGTCGTCAGTGAAAATATTTTCAATTCGGACTTAGTCTCTGTAGGGAGAGGCTACCGAGAACCGCTACCGACGAAGACTTTCTGATTAATTTAAAAATCAACCGAAAGAGATAGAGCCGTGGTTTATTAAGCAAAAGTGCTTCAAATACGCTCCTATAACTCAATCTAACATATAAAAGGTACCTTGTCGGTGAAAATAATTACAGTTCGGACTTAGATTTTTTCCTACCGAGTGGCTACCGTGAAGAGTCGCCGACGACGACTTTAGAGAGTATTTTAAAATCAACCGTAAGAGATAGAGCCGTGGTTTATTATGCAAAAGTGCGTCAAATACGCTCCCATAACTGAACATAACATTTAAAAGATACGTCGTCAGTGAAAATATTTTCATTTCGGACTTAGTCTCTGTAGGGAGAGGCTACCGAGAACCGCTACCGACGAAGACTTTCTGATTAATTTAAAAATCAACCGAAAGAGATAGAGCCGTGGTTTATTAAGCAAAAGTGCTTCAAATACGCTCCTATAACTCAATCTAACATATAAAAGGTACCTCGTCGGTGAAAATAATTACAGTTCGGACTTAGATTTTTTCCTACCGAGTGGCTACCGCGAAGAGTCGCCGACGACGACTTTAGAAAGTATTTTAAAATCAACCGTAAGAGATAGAGCCGTTGTTTATTATGCAAAAGTGCGTCAAATACGCTCCCATAACTGATCATAACCTTTAAAAGATACGTCGTCAGTGATAATATTTTCAATTCGGACTTATTCTCTGTAGGGAGAGGCTACCGAGAACCGCTACCGACGAAGACTTTCTGATTAATTTAAAAATCAACCGAAAGAGATAGAGCCGTGGTTTATTAAGCAAAAGTGCTTCAAATACGCTCCTATAACTCAATCTAACATATAAAAGGTACCTCGTCGGTGAAAATAATTACAGTTCGGACTTAGATTTTTTCCTACCGAGTGGCTACCGCGAAGAGTCGCCGACGACGACTTTAGAAAGTATTTTAAAATCAACCGTAAGAGATAGAGCCGTTGTTTATTATGCAAAAGTGCGTCAAATACGCTCCCATAACTGATCATAACCTTTAAAAGATACGTCGTCCGTGATAATATTTTCAATTCGGACTTATTCTCTGTAGGGAGAGGCTACCGAGAACCGCTACCGACGAAGAATTTCTGATTAATTTAAAAATCAACCGAAAGAGATAGAGCCGTGGTTTATTAAGCAAAAGTGCTTCAAATACGCTCCTATAACTCAATCTAACATATAAAAGGTACCTCGTCGGTGAAAATAATTACAGTTCGGACTTAGATTTTTTCCTACCGAGTGGCTACCGCGAAGAGTCGCCGACGACGACTTTAGAAAGTATTTTAAAATCAACCGTAAGAGATAGAGCCGTTGTTTATTATGCAAAAGTGCGTCAAATACGCTCCCATAACTGATCATAACCTTTAAAAGATACGTCGTCCGTGATAATATTTTCAATTCGGACTTATTCTCTGTAGGGAGAGGCTACCGAGAACCGCTACCGACGAAGACTTTCTGATTAATTTAAAAATCAACCGAAAGAGATAGAGCCGTGGTTTATTAAGCAAAAGCGCTTCAAATACGCTCCTATAACTCAATCTAACATATAAAAGGTACCTCGTCGGTGAAAATAATTACAGTTCGGACTTAGCTTTTTTCCTACCGAGTGGCTACGGTGAAGAGTCGCCGACGACGACTTTAGAAAGTATTTTAAAATCAACCGGAAGAGATAGAGCCGTGGTTTATTATGCAAAAGTGCGTCAAATACGCTCCCATAACTGATCATAACATTTAAAAGATACGTCGTCAGTGAAAATATTTTCATTTCGGACTTAGTCTCTGTAGGGAGAGGCTACCGAGAACCGCTACCGACGAAGACTTTCTGATTAATTTAAAAATCAACCGAAAGAGATAGAGCCGTGGTTTATTAAGCAAAAGTGCTTCAAATACGCTCCTATAACTCAATCTAACATTTAAAAGGTACCTCGTCGGTGAAAATAATTTCAGTTCGGACTTAGATTTTTTCCTACCGAGTGGCTACGGTGAAGAGTCGCCGACGACGACTTTAGAAAGTATTTTAAAATCAACCGTAAGAGATAGAGCCGTGGTTTATTATGCAAAAGTGCGTCAAATACGCTCCCATAACTGATCATAACATTTAAAAGATACGTCGTCCGTGAAAATATTTTCAATTCGGACTTAGTCTCTGTAGGGAGAGGCTACCGAGAACCGCTACCGACGAAGACTTTCTGATTAATTTAAAAATCAACCGAAAGAGATAGAGCCGTGGTTTATTAAGCAAAAGTGCTTCAAATACGCTCCTATAACTCAATCTAACATTTAAAAGGTACCTCGTCGGTGAAAATAATTTCAGTTCGGACTTAGATTTTTTCCTACCGAGTGGCTACCGTGAAGAGTCGCCGACGACGACTTTAGAAAGTATTTTAAAATCAACCGTAAGAGATAGAGCCGTGGTTTATTATGCAAAAGTGCGTCAAATACGCTCCCATAACTGATCATAACATTTAAAAGATACGTCGTCCGTGAAAATATTTTCAATTCGGACTTAGTCTCTGTAGGGAGAGGCTACCGAGAACCGCTACCGACGAAGACTTTCTGATTAATTTAAAAATCAACCGAAAGAGATAGAGCCGTGGTTTATTAAGCAAAAGTGCTTCAAATACGCTCCTATAACTCAATCTAACATTTAAAAGGTACCTCGTCGGTGAAAATAATTTCAGTTCGGACTTAGATTTTTTCCTACCGAGTGGCTACCGTGAAGAGTCGCCGACGACGACTTTAGAAAGTATTTTAAAATCAACCGTAAGAGATAGAGCCGTGGTTTATTATGCAAAAGTGCGTCAAATACGCTCCCATAACTGATCATAACATTTAAAAGATACGTCGTCAGTGAAAATATTTTCAATTCGGACTTAGTCTCTGTACGGAGAGGCTACCGAGAACCGCTACCGACGAAGACTTTCTGATTAATTTAAAAATCAACCGAAAGAGATAGAGCCGTGGTTTATTAAGCAAAAGTGCTTCAAATACGCTCCTATAACTCAATCTAACATTTAAAAGGTACCTCGTCGGTGAAAATAATTTCAGTTCGGACTTAGATTTTTTCCTACCGAGTGGCTACGGTGAAGAGTCGCCGACGACGACTTTAGAAAGTATTTTAAAATCAACCGTAAGAGATAGAGCCGTGGTTTATTATGCAAAAGTGCGTCAAATACGCTCCCATAACTGATCATAACATTTAAAAGATACGTCGTCCGTGAAAATATTTTCAATTCGGACTTAGTCTCTGTACGGAGAGGCTACCGAGAACCGCTACCGACGAAGACTTTCTGATTAATTTAAAAATCAACCGAAAGAGATAGAGCCGTGGTTTATTAAGCAAAAGTGCTTCAAATACGCTCCTATAACTCAATCTAACATTTAAAAGGTACCTCGTCGGTGAAAATAATTTCAGTTCGGACTTAGATTTTTTCCTACCGAGTGGCTACGGTGAAGAGTCGCCGACGACGACTTTAGAAAGTATTTTAAAATCAACCGTAAGAGATAGAGCCGTGGTTTATTATGCAAAAGTGCGTCAAATACGCTCCCATAACTGATCATAACATTTAAAAGATACGTCGTCAGTGAAAATATTTTCAATTCGGACTTAGTCTCTGTACGGAGAGGCTACCGAGAACCGCTACCGACGAAGACTTTCTGATTAATTTAAAAATCAACCGAAAGAGATAGAGCCGTGGTTTATTAAGCAAAAGTGCTTCAAATACGCTCCTATAACTCAATCTAACATTTAAAAGGTACCTCGTCGGTGAAAATAATTTCAGTTCGGACTTAGATTTTTTCCTACCGAGTGGCTACGGTGAAGAGTCGCCGACGACGACTTTAGAAAGTATTTTAAAATCAACCGTAAGAGATAGAGCCGTGGTTTATTATGCAAAAGTGCGTCAAATACGCTCCCATAACTGATCATAACATTTAAAAGATACGTCGTCCGTGAAAATATTTTCAATTCGGACTTAGTCTCTGTACGGAGAGGCTACCGAGAACCGCTACCGACGAAGACTTTCTGATTAATTTAAAAATCAACCGAAAGAGATAGAGCCGTGGTTTATTAAGCAAAAGTGCTTCAAATACGCTCCTATAACTCAATCTAACATTTAAAAGGTACCTCGTCGGTGAAAATAATTTCAGTTCGGACTTAGATTTTTTCCTACCGAGTGGCTACGGTGAAGAGTCGCCGACGACGACTTTAGAAAGTATTTTAAAATCAACCGTAAGAGATAGAGCCGTGGTTTATTATGCAAAAGTGCGTCAAATACGCTCCCATAACTGATCATAACATTTAAAAGATACGTCGTCCGTGAAAATATTTTCAATTCGGACTTAGTCTCTGTAGGGAGAGGCTACCGAGAACCGCTACCGACGAAGACTTTCTGATTAATTTAAAAATCAACCGAAAGAGATAGAGCTGTGGTTTATTAAGCAAAAGTGCTTCAAATACGCTCCTATAACTCAATCTAACATTTAAAAGGTACCTCGTCGGTGAAAATAATTTCAGTTCGGACTTAGATTTTTTCCTACCGAGTGGCTACGGTGAAGAGTCGCCGACGACGACTTTAGAAAGTATTTTAAAATCAACCGTAAGAGATAGAGCCGTGGTTTATTATGCAAAAGTGCGTCAAATACGCTCCCATAACTGATCATAACATTTAAAAGATACGTCGTCAGTGAAAATATTTTCATTTCGGACTTAGTCTCTGTAGGGAGAGGCTACCGAGAACCGCTACCGACGAAGACTTTCTGATTAATTTAAAAATCAACCGAAAGAGATAAAGCCGTGGTTTATTAAGCAAAAGTGCTTCAAATACGCTCCTATAACTCAATCTAACATTTAAAAGGTACCTCGTCGGTGAAAATAATTTCAGTTCGGACTTAGATTTTTTCCTACCGAGTGGCTACCGTGAAGAGTCGCCGACGACGACTTTAGAAAGTATTTTAAAATCAACCGTAAGAGATAGAGCCGTGGTTTATTATGCAAAAGTGCGTCAAATACGCTCCCATAACTGATCATAACATTTAAAAGATACGTCGTCAGTGAAAATATTTTCAATTCGGACTTAGTCTCTGTAGGGAGAGGCTACCGAGAACCGCTACCGACGAAGACTTTCTGATTAATTTAAAAATCAACCGAAAGAGATAGAGCCGTGGTTTATTAAGCAAAAGTGCTTCAAATACGCTCCTATAACTCAATCTAACATATAAAAGGTACCTTGTCGGTGAAAATAATTACAGTTCGGACTTAGATTTTTTCCTACCGAGTGGCTACCGTGAAGAGTCGCCGACGACGACTTTAGAGAGTATTTTAAAATCAACCGTAAGAGATAGAGCCGTGGTTTATTATGCAAAAGTGCGTCAAATACGCTCCCATAACTGAACATAACATTTAAAAGATACGTCGTCAGTGAAAATATTTTCATTTCGGACTTAGTCTCTGTAGGGAGAGGCTACCGAGAACCGCTACCGACGAAGACTTTCTGATTAATTTAAAAATCAACCGAAAGAGATAGAGCCGTGGTTTATTAAGCAAAAGTGCTTCAAATACGCTCCTATAACTCAATCTAACATATAAAAGGTACCTCGTCGGTGAAAATAATTACAGTTCGGACTTAGATTTTTTCCTACCGAGTGGCTACCGCGAAGAGTCGCCGACGACGACTTTAGAAAGTATTTTAAAATCAACCGTAAGAGATAGAGCCGTTGTTTATTATGCAAAAGTGCGTCAAATACGCTCCCATAACTGATCATAACCTTTAAAAGATACGTCGTCAGTGATAATATTTTCAATTCGGACTTATTCTCTGTAGGGAGAGGCTACCGAGAACCGCTACCGACGAAGACTTTCTGATTAATTTAAAAATCAACCGAAAGAGATAGAGCCGTGGTTTATTAAGCAAAAGTGCTTCAAATACGCTCCTATAACTCAATCTAACATATAAAAGGTACCTCGTCGGTGAAAATAATTACAGTTCGGACTTAGATTTTTTCCTACCGAGTGGCTACCGCGAAGAGTCGCCGACGACGACTTTAGAAAGTATTTTAAAATCAACCGTAAGAGATAGAGCCGTTGTTTATTATGCAAAAGTGCGTCAAATACGCTCCCATAACTGATCATAACCTTTAAAAGATACGTCGTCCGTGATAATATTTTCAATTCGGACTTATTCTCTGTAGGGAGAGGCTACCGAGAACCGCTACCGACGAAGAATTTCTGATTAATTTAAAAATCAACCGAAAGAGATAGAGCCGTGGTTTATTAAGCAAAAGTGCTTCAAATACGCTCCTATAACTCAATCTAACATATAAAAGGTACCTCGTCGGTGAAAATAATTACAGTTCGGACTTAGATTTTTTCCTACCGAGTGGCTACCGCGAAGAGTCGCCGACGACGACTTTAGAAAGTATTTTAAAATCAACCGTAAGAGATAGAGCCGTTGTTTATTATGCAAAAGTGCGTCAAATACGCTCCCATAACTGATCATAACCTTTAAAAGATACGTCGTCCGTGATAATATTTTCAATTCGGACTTATTCTCTGTAGGGAGAGGCTACCGAGAACCGCTACCGACGAAGACTTTCTGATTAATTTAAAAATCAACCGAAAGAGATAGAGCCGTGGTTTATTAAGCAAAAGCGCTTCAAATACGCTCCTATAACTCAATCTAACATATAAAAGGTACCTCGTCGGTGAAAATAATTACAGTTCGGACTTAGCTTTTTTCCTACCGAGTGGCTACGGTGAAGAGTCGCCGACGACGACTTTAGAAAGTATTTTAAAATCAACCGGAAGAGATAGAGCCGTGGTTTATTATGCAAAAGTGCGTCAAATACGCTCCCATAACTGATCATAACATTTAAAAGATACGTCGTCAGTGAAAATATTTTCATTTCGGACTTAGTCTCTGTAGGGAGAGGCTACCGAGAACCGCTACCGACGAAGACTTTCTGATTAATTTAAAAATCAACCGAAAGAGAAAGAGCCGTGGTTTATTAAGCAAAAGTGCTTCAAATACGCTCCTATAACTCAATCTAACCTTTAAAAGGTACCTCGTCGGTGAAAATAATTTCAGTTCGGACTTAGATTTTTTCCTACCGAGTGACTACCGTGAAGAGTCGCCGACGACGACTTTAGAAAGTATTTTAAAATCAACCGTAAGAGATAGAGCCGTGGTTTATTATGCAAAAGTGCGTCAAATACGCTCCCATAACTGATCATAACATTTAAAAGATACGTCGTCAGTGAAAATATTTTCAATTCGGACTTAGTCTCTGTAGGGAGAGGCTACCGAGAACCGCTACCGACGAAGACTTTCTGATTAATTTAAAAATCAACCGAAAGAGATAGAGCCGTGGTTTATTAAGCAAAAGTGCTTCAAATACGCTCCTATAACTCAATCTAACATATAAAAGGTACCTTGTCGGTGAAAATAATTACAGTTCGGACTTAGATTTTTTCCTACCGAGTGGCTACCGTGAAGAGTCGCCGACGACGACTTTAGAAAGTATTTTAAAATCAACCGTAAGAGATAGAGCCGTGGTTTATTATGCAAAAGTGCGTCAAATACGCTCCCATAACTGATCATAACATTTAAAAGATACGTCGTCAGTGAAAATATTTTCATTTCGGACTTAGTCTCTGTAGGGAGAGGCTACCGAGAACCGCTACCGACGAAGACTTTCTGATTAATTTAAAAATCAACCGAAAGAGATAGAGCCGTGGTTTATTAAGCAAAAGTGCTTCAAATACGCTCCTATAACTCAATCTAACATATAAAAGGTACCTCGTCGGTGAAAATAATTACAGTTCGGACTTAGATTTTTTCCTACCGAGTGGCTACCGCGAAGAGTCGCCGACGACGACTTTAGAAAGTATTTTAAAATCAACCGTAAGAGATAGAGCCGTTGTTTATTATGCAAAAGTGCGTCAAATACGCTCCCATAACTGATCATAACCTTTAAAAGATACGTAGTCCGTGATAATATTTTCAATTCGGACTTATTCTCTGTAGGGAGAGGCTACCGAGAACCGCTACCGACGAAGACTTTCTGATTAATTTAAAAATCAACCGAAAGAGATAGAGCCGTGGTTTATTAAGCAAAAGTGCTTCAAATACGCTCCTATAACTCAATCTAACATATAAAAGGTACCTCGTCGGTGAAAATAATTACAGTTCGGACTTAGATTTTTTCCTACCGAGTGGCTACCGCGAAGAGTCGCCGACGACTACTTTAGAAAGTATTTTAAAATCAACCGTAAGAGATAGAGCCGTTGTTTATTATGCAAAAGTGCGTCAAATACGCTCCCATAACTGATCATAACCTTTAAAAGATACGTCGTCCGTGATAATATTTTCAATTCGGACTTATTCTCTGTAGGGAGAGGCTACCGAGAACCGCTACCGACGAAGACTTTCTGATTAATTTAAAAATCAACCGAAAGAGATAGAGCCGTGGTTTATTAAGCAAAAGTGCTTCAAATACGCTCCTATAACTCAATCTAACATATAAAAGGTACCTCGTCGGTGAAAATAATTACAGTTCGGACTTAGATTTTTTCCTACCGAGTGGCTACCGCGAAGAGTCGCCGACGACGACTTTAGAAAGTATTTTAAAATCAACCGTAAGAGATAGAGCCGTTGTTTATTATGCAAAAGTGCGTCAAATACGCTCCCATAACTGATCATAACCTTTAAAAGATACGTCGTCAGTGATAATATTTTCAATTCGGACTTATTCTCTGTAGGGAGAGGCTACCGAGAACCGCTACCGACGAAGACTTTCTGATTAATTTAAAAATCAACCGAAAGAGATAGAGCCGTGGTTTATTAAGCAAAAGTGCTTCAAATACGCTCCTATAACTCAATCTAACATATAAAAGGTACCTCGTCGGTGAAAATAATTACAGTTCGGACTTAGATTTTTTCCTACCGAGTGGCTACCGCGAAGAGTCGCCGACGACGACTTTAGAAAGTATTTTAAAATCAACCGTAAGAGATAGAGCCGTGGTTTATTATGCAAAAGTGCGTCAAATACGCTCCCATAACTGATCATAACATTTAAAAGATACGTCGTCCGTGAAAATATTTTCAATTCGGACTTAGTCTCTGTACGGAGAGGCTACCGAGAACCGCTACCGACGAAGACTTTCTGATTAATTTAAAAATCAACCGAAAGAGATAGAGCCGTGGTTTATTAAGCAAAAGTGCTTCAAATACGCTCCTATAACTCAATCTAACATTTAAAAGGTACCTCGTCGGTGAAAATAATTTCAGTTCGGACTTAGATTTTTTCCTACCGAGTGGCTACGGTGAAGAGTCGCCGACGACGACTTTAGAAAGTATTTTAAAATCAACCGTAAGAGATAGAGCCGTGGTTTATTATGCAAAAGTGCGTCAAATACGCTCCCATAACTGATCATAACATTTAAAAGATACGTCGTCCGTGAAAATATTTTCAATTCGGACTTAGTCTCTGTAGGGAGAGGCTACCGAGAACCGCTACCGACGAAGACTTTCTGATTAATTTAAAAATCAACCGAAAGAGATAGAGCTGTGGTTTATTAAGCAAAAGTGCTTCAAATACGCTCCTATAACTCAATCTAACATTTAAAAGGTACCTCGTCGGTGAAAATAATTTCAGTTCGGACTTAGATTTTTTCCTACCGAGTGGCTACGGTGAAGAGTCGCCGACGACGACTTTAGAAAGTATTTTAAAATCAACCGTAAGAGATAGAGCCGTGGTTTATTATGCAAAAGTGCGTCAAATACGCTCCCATAACTGATCATAACATTTAAAAGATACGTCGTCAGTGAAAATATTTTCATTTCGGACTTAGTCTCTGTAGGGAGAGGCTACCGAGAACCGCTACCGACGAAGACTTTCTGATTAATTTAAAAATCAACCGAAAGAGATAAAGCCGTGGTTTATTAAGCAAAAGTGCTTCAAATACGCTCCTATAACTCAATCTAACATTTAAAAGGTACCTCGTCGGTGAAAATAATTTCAGTTCGGACTTAGATTTTTTCCTACCGAGTGGCTACCGTGAAGAGTCGCCGACGACGACTTTAGAAAGTATTTTAAAATCAACCGTAAGAGATAGAGCCGTGGTTTATTATGCAAAAGTGCGTCAAATACGCTCCCATAACTGATCATAACATTTAAAAGATACGTCGTCAGTGAAAATATTTTCAATTCGGACTTAGTCTCTGTAGGGAGAGGCTACCGAGAACCGCTACCGACGAAGACTTTCTGATTAATTTAAAAATCAACCGAAAGAGATAGAGCCGTGGTTTATTAAGCAAAAGTGCTTCAAATACGCTCCTATAACTCAATCTAACATATAAAAGGTACCTTGTCGGTGAAAATAATTACAGTTCGGACTTAGATTTTTTCCTACCGAGTGGCTACCGTGAAGAGTCGCCGACGACGACTTTAGAGAGTATTTTAAAATCAACCGTAAGAGATAGAGCCGTGGTTTATTATGCAAAAGTGCGTCAAATACGCTCCCATAACTGAACATAACATTTAAAAGATACGTCGTCAGTGAAAATATTTTCATTTCGGACTTAGTCTCTGTAGGGAGAGGCTACCGAGAACCGCTACCGACGAAGACTTTCTGATTAATTTAAAAATCAACCGAAAGAGATACAGCCGTGGTTTATTAAGCAAAAGTGCTTCAAATACGCTCCTATAACTCAATCTAACATATAAAAGGTACCTCGTCGGTGAAAATAATTACAGTTCGGACTTAGATTTTTTCCTACCGAGTGGCTACCGCGAAGAGTCGCCGACGACGACTTTAGAAAGTATTTTGAAATCAACCGTAAGAGATAGAGCCGTTGTTTATTATGCAAAAGTGCGTCAAATACGCTCCCATAACTGATCATAACCTTTAAAAGATACGTCGTCAGTGATAATATTTTCAATTCGGACTTATTCTCTGTAGGGAGAGGCTACCGAGAACCGCTACCGACGAAGACTTTCTGATTAATTTAAAAATCAACCGAAAGAGATAGAGCCGTGGTTTATTAAGCAAAAGTGCTTCAAATACGCTCCTATAACTCAATCTAACATATAAAAGGTACCTCGTCGGTGAAAATAATTACAGTTCGGACTTAGATTTTTTCCTACCGAGTGGCTACCGCGAAGAGTCGCCGACGACGACTTTAGAAAGTATTTTAAAATCAACCGTAAGAGATAGAGCCGTTGTTTATTATGCAAAAGTGCGTCAAATACGCTCCCATAACTGATCATAACCTTTAAAAGATACGTCGTCCGTGATAATATTTTCAATTCGGACTTATTCTCTGTAGGGAGAGGCTACCGAGAACCGCTACCGACGAAGAATTTCTGATTAATTTAAAAATCAACCGAAAGAGATAGAGCCGTGGTTTATTAAGCAAAAGTGCTTCAAATACGCTCCTATAACTCAATCTAACATATAAAAGGTACCTCGTCGGTGAAAATAATTACAGTTCGGACTTAGATTTTTTCCTACCGAGTGGCTACCGCGAAGAGTCGCCGACGACGACTTTAGAAAGTATTTTAAAATCAACCGTAAGAGATAGAGCCGTTGTTTATTATGCAAAAGTGCGTCAAATACGCTCCCATAACTGATCATAACCTTTAAAAGATACGTCGTCCGTGATAATATTTTCAATTCGGATTTATTCTCTGTAGGGAGAGGCTACCGAGAACCGCTACCGACGAAGACTTTCTGATTAATTTAAAAATCAACCGAAAGAGATAGAGCCGTGGTTTATTAAGCAAAAGTGCTTCAAATACGCTCCTATAACTCAATCTAACATATAAAAGGTACCTCGTCGGTGAAAATAATTACAGTTCGGACTTAGCTTTTTTCCTACCGAGTGGCTACGGTGAAGAGTCGCCGACGACGACTTTAGAAAGTATTTTAAAATCAACCGTAAGAGATAGAGCCGTGGTTTATTATGCAAAAGTGCGTCAAATACGCTCCCATAACTGATCATAACATTTAAAAGATACGTCGTCAGTGAAAATATTTTCATTTCGGACTTAGTCTCTGTAGGGAGAGGCTACCGAGAACCGCTACCGACGAAGACTTTCTGATTAATTTAAAAATCAACCGAAAGAGATAGAGCCGTGGTTTATTAAGCAAAAGTGCTTCAAATACGCTCCTATAACTCAATCTAACATTTAAAAGGTACCTCGTCGGTGAAAATAATTTCAGTTCGGACTTAGATTTTTTCCTACCGAGTGACTACCGTGAAGAGTCGCCGACGACGACTTTAGAAAGTATTTTAAAATCAACCGTAAGAGATAGAGCCGTGGTTTATTATGCAAAAGTGCGTCAAATACGCTCCCATAACTGATCATAACATTTAAAAGATACGTCGTCAGTGAAAATATTTTCAATTCGGACTTAGTCTCTGTAGGGAGAGGCTACCGAGAACCGCTACCGACGAAGACTTTCTGATTAATTTAAAAATCAACCGAAAGAGATAGAGCCGTGGTTTATTAAGCAAAAGTGCTTCAAATACGCTCCTATAACTCAATCTAACATATAAAAGGTACCTTGTCGGTGAAAATAATTACAGTTCGGACTTAGATTTTTTCCTACCGAGTGGCTACCGTGAAGAGTCGCCGACGACGACTTTAGAAAGTATTTTAAAATCAACCGTAAGAGATAGAGCCGTGGTTTATTATGCAAAAGTGCGTCAAATACGCTCCCATAACTGATCATAACATTTAAAAGATACGTCGTCAGTGAAAATATTTTCATTTCGGACTTAGTCTCTGTAGGGAGAGGCTACCGAGAACCGCTACCGACGAAGACTTTCTGATTAATTTAAAAATCAACCGAAAGAGATAGAGCCGTGGTTTATTAAGCAAAAGTGCTTCAAATACGCTCCTATAACTCAATCTAACATATAAAAGGTACCTCGTCGGTGAAAATAATTACAGTTCGGACTTAGATTTTTTCCTACCGAGTGGCTACCGCGAAGAGTCGCCGACGACTACTTTAGAAAGTATTTTAAAATCAACCGTAAGAGATAGAGCCGTTGTTTATTATGCAAAAGTGCGTCAAATACGCTCCCATAACTGATCATAACCTTTAAAAGATACGTCGTCCGTGATAATATTTTCAATTCGGACTTATTCTCTGTAGGGAGAGGCTACCGAGAACCGCTACCGACGAAGACTTTCTGATTAATTTAAAAATCAACCGAAAGAGATAGAGCCGTGGTTTATTAAGCAAAAGTGCTTCAAATACGCTCCTATAACTCAATCTAACATATAAAAGGTACCTCGTCGGTGAAAATAATTACAGTTCGGACTTAGATTTTTTCCTACCGAGTGGCTACCGCGAAGAGTCGCCGACGACTACTTTAGAAAGTATTTTAAAATCAACCGTAAGAGATAGAGCCGTGGTTTATTAAGCAAAAGTGCTTCAAATACGCTCCTATAACTCAATCTAACATTTAAAAGGTACCTCGTCGGTGAAAATAATTTCAGTTCGGACTTAGATTTTTTCCTACCGAGTGACTACCGTGAAGAGTCGCCGACGACGACTTTAGAAAGTATTTTAAAATCAACCGTAAGAGATAGAGCCGTGGTTTATTATGCAAAAGTGCGTCAAATACGCTCCCATAACTGATCATAACATTTAAAAGATACGTCGTCAGTGAAAATATTTTCAATTCGGACTTAGTCTCTGTAGGGAGAGGCTACCGAGAACCGCTACCGACGAAGACTTTCTGATTAATTTAAAAATCAACCGAAAGAGATAGAGCCGTGGTTTATTAAGCAAAAGTGCTTCAAATACGCTCCTATAACTCAATCTAACATATAAAAGGTACCTTGTCGGTGAAAATAATTACAGTTCGGACTTAGATTTTTTCCTACCGAGTGGCTACCGTGAAGAGTCGCCGACGACGACTTTAGAAAGTATTTTAAAATCAACCGTAAGAGATAGAGCCGTGGTTTATTATGCAAAAGTGCGTCAAATACGCTCCCATAACTGATCATAACATTTAAAAGATACGTCGTCAGTGAAAATATTTTCATTTCGGACTTAGTCTCTGTAGGGAGAGGCTACCGAGAACCGCTACCGACGAAGACTTTCTGATTAATTTAAAAATCAACCGAAAGAGATAGAGCCGTGGTTTATTAAGCAAAAGTGCTTCAAATACGCTCCTATAACTCAATCTAACATATAAAAGGTACCTCGTCGGTGAAAATAATTACAGTTCGGACTTAGATTTTTTCCTACCGAGTGGCTACCGCGAAGAGTCGCCGACGACGACTTTAGAAAGTATTTTAAAATCAACCGTAAGAGATAGAGCCGTTGTTTATTATGCAAAAGTGCGTCAAATACGCTCCCATAACTGATCATAACCTTTAAAAGATACGTAGTCCGTGATAATATTTTCAATTCGGACTTATTCTCTGTAGGGAGAGGCTACCGAGAACCGCTACCGACGAAGACTTTCTGATTAATTTAAAAATCAACCGAAAGAGATAGAGCCGTGGTTTATTAAGCAAAAGTGCTTCAAATACGCTCCTATAACTCAATCTAACATATAAAAGGTACCTCGTCGGTGAAAATAATTACAGTTCGGACTTAGATTTTTTCCTACCGAGTGGCTACCGCGAAGAGTCGCCGACGACTACTTTAGAAAGTATTTTAAAATCAACCGTAAGAGATAGAGCCGTTGTTTATTATGCAAAAGTGCGTCAAATACGCTCCCATAACTGATCATAACCTTTAAAAGATACGTCGTCCGTGATAATATTTTCAATTCGGACTTATTCTCTGTAGGGAGAGGCTACCGAGAACCGCTACCGACGAAGACTTTCTGATTAATTTAAAAATCAACCGAAAGAGATAGAGCCGTGGTTTATTAAGCAAAAGTGCTTCAAATACGCTCCTATAACTCAATCTAACATATAAAAGGTACCTCGTCGGTGAAAATAATTACAGTTCGGACTTAGATTTTTTCCTACCGAGTGGCTACCGCGAAGAGTCGCCGACGACGACTTTAGAAAGTATTTTAAAATCAACCGTAAGAGATAGAGCCGTTGTTTATTATGCAAAAGTGCGTCAAATACGCTCCCATAACTGATCATAACCTTTAAAAGATACGTCGTCAGTGATAATATTTTCAATTCGGACTTATTCTCTGTAGGGAGAGGCTACCGAGAACCGCTACCGACGAAGACTTTCTGATTAATTTAAAAATCAACCGAAAGAGATAGAGCCGTGGTTTATTAAGCAAAAGTGCTTCAAATACGCTCCTATAACTCAATCTAACATATAAAAGGTACCTCGTCGGTGAAAATAATTACAGTTCGGACTTAGATTTTTTCCTACCGAGTGGCTACCGCGAAGAGTCGCCGACGACGACTTTAGAAAGTATTTTAAAATCAACCGTAAGAGATAGAGCCGTTGTTTATTATGCAAAAGTGCGTCAAATACGCTCCCATAACTGATCATAACCTTTAAAAGATACGTCGTCCGTGATAATATTTTCAATTCGGACTTATTCTCTGTAGGGAGAGGCTACCGAGAACCGCTACCGACGAAGACTTTCTGATTAATTTAAAAATCAACCGAAAGAGATAGAGCCGTGGTTTATTAAGCAAAAGTGCTTCAAATACGCTCCTATAACTCAATCTAACATTTAAAAGGTACCTCGTCGGTGAAAATAATTTCAGTTCGGACTTAGATTTTTTCCTACCGAGTGGCTACCGCGAAGAGTCGCCGACGACGACTTTAGAAAGTATTTTAAAATCAACCGTAAGAGATAGAGCCGTTGTTTATTATGCAAAAGTGCGTCAAATACGCTCCCATAACTGATCATAACCTTTAAAAGATACGTAGTCCGTGATAATATTTTCAATTCGGACTTATTCTCTGTAGGGAGAGGCTACCGAGAACCGCTACCGACGAAGACTTTCTGATTAATTTAAAAATCAACCGAAAGAGATAGAGCCGTGGTTTATTAAGCAAAAGTGCTTCAAATACGCTCCTATAACTCAATCTAACATATAAAAGGTACCTCGTCGGTGAAAATAATTACAGTTCGGACTTAGATTTTTTCCTACCGAGTGGCTACCGCGAAGAGTCGCCGACGACGACTTTAGAAAGTATTTTAAAATCAACCGTAAGAGATAGAGCCGTTGTTTATTATGCAAAAGTGCGTCAAATACGCTCCCATAACTGATCATAACCTTTAAAAGATACGTCGTCCGTGATAATATTTTCAATTCGGACTTATTCTCTGTAGGGAGAGGCTACCGAGAACCGCTACCGACGAAGACTTTCTGATTAATTTAAAAATCAACCGAAAGAGATAGAGCCGTGGTTTATTAAGCAAAAGTGCTTCAAATACGCTCCTATAACTCAATCTAACATATAAAAGGTACCTCGTCGGTGAAAATAATTACAGTTCGGACTTAGATTTTTTCCTACCGAGTGGCTACCGCGAAGAGTCGCCGACGACGACTTTAGAAAGTATTTTAAAATCAACCGTAAGAGATAGAGCCGTTGTTTATTATGCAAAAGTGCGTCAAATACGCTCCCATAACTGATCATAACCTTTAAAAGATACGTCGTCAGTGATAATATTTTCGATTCGGACTTATTCTCTGTAGGGAGAGGCTACCGAGAACCGCTACCGACGAAGACTTTCTGATTAATTTAAAAATCAACCGAAAGAGATAGAGCCGTGGTTTATTAAGCAAAAGTGCTTCAAATACGCTCCTATAACTCAATCTAACATATAAAAGGTACCTCGTCGGTGAAAATAATTACAGTTCGGACTTAGATTTTTTCCTACCGAGTGGCTACCGCGAAGAGTCGCCGACGACGACTTTAGAAAGTATTTTAAAATCAACCGTAAGAGATAGAGCCGTTGTTTATTATGCAAAAGTGCGTCAAATACGCTCCCATAACTGATCATAACCTTTAAAAGATACGTCGTCCGTGATAATATTTTCAATTCGGACTTATTCTCTGTAGGGAGAGGCTACCGAGAACCGCTACCGACGAAGACTTTCTGATTAATTTAAAAATCAACCGAAAGAGATAGAGCCGTGGTTTATTAAGCAAAAGTGCTTCAAATACGCTCCTATAACTCAATCTAACATATAAAAGGTACCTCGTCGGTGAAAATAATTACAGTTCGGACTTAGATTTTTTCCTCCCGAGTGGCTACCGCGAAGAGTCGCCGACGACGACTTTAGAAAGTATTTTAAAATCAACCGTAAGAGATAGAGCCGTTGTTTATTATGCAAAAGTGCGTCAAATACGCTCCCATAACTGATCATAACCTTTAAAAGATACGTCGTCCGTGATAATATTTTCAATTCGGACTTATTCTCTGTAGGGAGAGGCTACCGAGAACCGCTACCGACGAAGACTTTCTGATTAATTTAAAAATCAACCGAAAGAGATAGAGCCGTGGTTTATTAAGCAAAAGTGCTTCAAATACGCTCCTATAACTCAATCTAACATATAAAAGGTACCTCGTCGGTGAAAATAATTACAGTTCGGACTTAGATTTTTTCCTACCGAGTGGCTACCGCGAAGAGTCGCCGACGACGACTTTAGAAAGTATTTTAAAATCAACCGTAAGAGATAGAGCCGTTGTTTATTATGCAAAAGTGCGTCAAATACGCTCCCATAACTGATCATAACCTTTAAAAGATACGTCGTCCGTGATAATATTTTCAATTCGGACTTATTCTCTGTAGGGAGAGGCTACCGAGAACCGCTACCGACGAAGACTTTCTGATTAATTTAAAAATCAACCGAAAGAGATAGAGCCGTGGTTTATTAAGCAAAAGTGCTTCAAATACGCTCCTATAACTCAATCTAACATTTAAAAGGTACCTCGTCGGTGAAAATAATTACAGTTCGGACTTAGATTTTTTCCTACCCAGTGGCTACCGCGAAGAGTCGCCGACGACGACTTTAGAAATTATTTAAAAATCAACCGTAAGAGATAGAGCCGTGGTTTATTAAGGAAAAGTGCGTCAAATACGCTCCCATAACTGATCATAACATTTAAAAGATACGTCGTCGGTGAAAATATTTTCAATTCGGACTTAGTCTCTGTAGGGAGAGGCTACCGAGAACCGCTACCGACGAAGACTTTCTGATTAATTTAAAAATCAACCGAAAGAGATAGAGCCGTGGTTTATTAAGCAAAAGTGCTTCAAATACGCTCCTATAACTCAATCTAACATATAAAAGGTACCTCGTCGGTGAAAATAATTACAGTTCGGACTTAGATTTTTTCCTACCGAGTGGCTACCGCGAAGAGTCGCCGACGACGACTTTAGAAAGTATTTTAAAATCAACCGTAAGAGATAGAGCCGTTGTTTATTATGCAAAAGTGCGTCAAATACGCTCCCATAACTGATCATAACCTTTAAAAGATACGTCGTCAGTGATAATATTTTCAATTCGGACTTATTCTCTGTAGGGAGAGGCTACCGAGAACCGCTACCGACGAAGACTTTCTGATTAATTTAAAAATCAACCGAAAGAGATAGAGCCGTGGTTTATTAAGCAAAAGTGCTTCAAATACGCTCCTATAACTCAATCTAACATATAAAAGGTACCTCGTCGGTGAAAATAATTACAGTTCGGACTTAGATTTTTTCCTACCGAGTGGCTACCGCGAAGAGTCGCCGACGACGACTTTAGAAAGTATTTAAAAATCAACCGTAAGAGATAGAGCCGTTGTTTATTATGCAAAAGTGCGTCAAATACGCTCCCATAACTGATCATAACCTTTAAAAGATACGTCGTCCGTGATAATATTTTCAATTCGGACTTATTCTCTGTAGGGAGAGGCTACCGAGAACCGCTACCGACGAAGACTTTCTGATTAATTTAAAAATCAACCGAAAGAGATAGAGCCGTGGTTTATTAAGCAAAAGTGCTTCAAATACGCTCCTATAACTCAATCTAACATATAAAAGGTACCTCGTCGGTGAAAATAATTACAGTTCGGACTTAGATTTTTTCCTCCCGAGTGGCTACCGCGAAGAGTCGCCGACGACGACTTTAGAAAGTATTTTAAAATCAACCGTAAGAGATAGAGCCGTTGTTTATTATGCAAAAGTGCGTCAAATACGCTCCCATAACTGATCATAACCTTTAAAAGATACGTCGTCCGTGATAATATTTTCAATTCGGACTTATTCTCTGTAGGGAGAGGCTACCGAGAACCGCTACCGACGAAGACTTTCTGATTAATTTAAAAATCAACCGAAAGAGATAGAGCCGTGGTTTATTAAGCAAAAGTGCTTCAAATACGCTCCTATAACTCAATCTAACATATAAAAGGTACCTCGTCGGTGAAAATAATTACAGTTCGGACTTAGATTTTTTCCTACCGAGTGGCTACCGCGAAGAGTCGCCGACGACGACTTTAGAAAGTATTTTAAAATCAACCGTAAGAGATAGAGCCGTTGTTTATTATGCAAAAGTGCGTCAAATACGCTCCCATAACTGATCATAACCTTTAAAAGATACGTCGTCCGTGATAATATTTTCAATTCGGACTTATTCTCTGTAGGGAGAGGCTACCGAGAACCGCTACCGACGAAGACTTTCTGATTAATTTAAAAATCAACCGAAAGAGATAGAGCCGTGGTTTATTAAGCAAAAGTGCTTCAAATACGCTCCTATAACTCAATCTAACATTTAAAAGGTACCTCGTCGGTGAAAATAATTACAGTTCGGACTTAGATTTTTTCCTACCCAGTGGCTACCGCGAAGAGTCGCCGACGACGACTTTAGAAATTATTTAAAAATCAACCGTAAGAGATAGAGCCGTGGTTTATTAAGGAAAAGTGCGTCAAATACGCTCCCATAACTGATCATAACATTTAAAAGATACGTCGTCGGTGAAAATATTTTCAATTCGGACTTAGTCTCTGTAGGGAGAGGCTACCGAGAACCGCTACCGACGAAGACTTTCTGATTAATTTAAAAATCAACCGTAAGAAATAGAGCCGTGGTTTATTAAGCAAAAGTGCTTCAAATACGCTCCTATAACTCAGTCTAACATTTAAAAGGTACCTCGTCGGTGAAAATAATTACAGTTCGGACTTAGATTTTTTACTACCGAGTAGCTACCGTGAAGAGTCGCCGACGACGACTTTAGAAAGTATTTTAAAATCAACCGTAAGAGATAGAGCCGTGGTTTATTATGCAAAAGTGCGTCAAATACGCTCCTATAACTGATCATAACATTTAAAAGATACGTCGTCAGTGAAAATATTTTCAATTCGGACTTAGTCTCTGTAGGGAGAGGCTACCGAGAACCGCTACCGACGAAGACTTTCTGATTAATTTAAAAATCAACCGAAAGAGATAGAGCCGTGGTTTATTAAGCAAAAGTGCTTCAAATACGCTCCTACAACTCAATCTAACATTTAAAAGGTACCTCGTCGGTGAAAATAATTACAGTTCGGACTTAGATTTTTTCCTACCCAGTGGCTACCGCGAAGAGTCGCCGACGACGACTTTAGAAATTATTTTAAAATCAACCGTAAGAGATAGAGCCGTGGTTTATTAAGGAAAAGTGCGTCAAATACGCTCCCATAACTGATCATAACATTTAAAAGATACGTCGTCGGTGAAAATATTTTCAATTCGGACTTAGTCTCTGTAGGGAGAGGCTACCGAGAACCGCTACCGACGAAGACTTTCTGATTAATTTAAAAATCAACCGTAAGAAATAGAGCCGTGGTTTATTAAGCAAAAGTGCTTCAAATACGCTCCTATAACTCAGTCTAACATTTAAAAGGTACCTCGTCGGTGAAAATAATTACAGTTCGGACTTAGATTTTTTACTACCGAGTGGCTACCGTGAAGAGTCGCCGACGACGACTTTAGAAAGTATTTTAAAATCAACCGTAAGAGATAGAGCCGTGGTTTATTATGCAAAAGTGCGTCAAATACGCTCCCATAACTGATCATAACATTTAAAAGATACGTCGTCAGTGAAAATATTTTCATTTCGGACTTAGTCTCTGTAGGGAGAGGCTACCGAGAACCGCTACCGACGAAGACTTTCTGATTAATTTAAAAATCAACCGAAAGAGATAGAGCCGTGGTTTATTAAGCAAAAGTGCTTCAAATACGCTCCTATAACTCAATCTAACATATAAAAGGTACCTCGTCGGTGAAAATAATTACAGTTCGGACTTAGATTTTTTCCTACCGAGTGGCTACCGCGAAGAGTCGCCGACGACGACTTTAGAAAGTATTTTAAAATCAACCGTAAGAGATAGAGCCGTTGTTTATTATGCAAAAGTGCGTCAAATACGCTCCCATAACTGATCATAACCTTTAAAAGATACGTCGTCAGTGATAATATTTTCAATTCGGACTTATTCTCTGTAGGGAGAGGCTACCGAGAACCGCTACCGACGAAGACTTTCTGATTAATTTAAAAATCAACCGAAAGAGATAGAGCCGTGGTTTATTAAGCAAAAGTGCTTCAAATACGCTCCTATAACTCAATCTAACATTTAAAAGGTACCTCGTCGGTGAAAATAATTACAGTTCGGACTTAGATTTTTTCCTACCCAGTGGCTACCGCGAAGAGTCGCCGACGACGACTTTAGAAATTATTTAAAAATCAACCGTAAGAGATAGAGCCGTCGTTTATTAAGGAAAAGTGCGTCAAATACGCTCCCATAACTGATCATAACATTTAAAAGATACGTCGTCGAAGAAAATATTTTCAATTCGGACTTAGTCTCTGTAGGGAGAGGCTACCGAGAACCGCTACCGACGAAGACTTTCTGATTAATTTAAAAATCAACCGAAAGAGATAGAGCCGTGGTTTATTAAGCAAAAGTGCTTCAAATACGCTCCTATAACTCAATCTAACATATAAAAGGTACCTTGTCGGTGAAAATAATTACAGTTCGGACTTAGATTTTTTCCTACCGAGTGGCTACCGTGAAGAGTCGCCGACGACGACTTTAGAAAGTATTTTAAAATCAACCGTAAGAGATAGAGCCGTGGTTTATTATGCAAAAGTGCGTCAAATACGCTCCCATAACTGATCATAACATTTAAAAGATACGTCGTCAGTGAAAATATTTTCATTTCGGACTTAGTCTCTGTAGGGAGAGGCTACCGAGAACCGCTACCGACGAAGACTTTCTGATTAATTTAAAAATCAACCGAAAGAGATAGAGCCGTGGTTTATTAAGCAAAAGTGCTTCAAATACGCTCCTATAACTCAATCTAACATTTAAAAGGTACCTCGTCGGTGAAAATAATTACAGTTCGGACTTAGATTTTTTCCTACCCAGTGGCTACCGCGAAGAGTCGCCGACGACGACTTTAGAAAGTATTTTAAAATCAACCGTAAGAGATAGAGCCGTCGTTTATTAAGGAAAAGTGCGTCAAATACGCTCCCATAACTGATCATAACATTTAAAAGATACGTCGTCGAAGAAAATATTTTCAATTCGGACTTAGTCTCTGTAGGGAGAGGCTACCGAGAACCGCTACCGACGAAGACTTTCTGATTAATTTAAAAATCAACCGAAAGAGATAGAGCCGTGGTTTATTAAGCAAAAGTGCTTCAAATACGCTCCTATAACTCAATCTAACATATAAAAGGTACCTTGTCGGTGAAAATAATTACAGTTCGGACTTAGATTTTTTCCTACCGAGTGGCTACCGCGAAGAGTCGCCGACGACGACTTTAGAAAGTATTTTAAAATCAACCGTAAGAGATAGAGCCGTGGTTTATTATGCAAAAGTGCGTCAAATACGCTCCCATAACTGATCATAACCTTTAAAAGATACGTCGTCAGTGATAATATTTTCAATTCGGACTTATTCTCTGTAGGGAGAGGCTACCGAGAACCGCTACCGACGAAGACTTTCTGATTAATTTAAAAATCAACCGAAAGAGATAGAGCCGTGGTTTATTAAGCAAAAGTGCTTCAAATACGCTCCTATAACTCAATCTAACATTTAAAAGGTACCTCGTCGGTGAAAATAATTACAGTTCGGACTTAGATTTTTTCCTACCGAGTGGCTACCGTGAAGAGTCGCCGACGACGACTTTAGAAAGTATTTTAAAATCAACCGTAAGAGATAGAGCCGTGGTTTATTATGCAAAAGTGCGTCAAATACGCTCCCATAACTGATCATAACATTTAAAAGATACGTCGTCAGTGAAAATATTTTCATTTCGGACTTAGTCTCTGTAGGGAGAGGCTACCGAGAACCGCTACCGACGAAGACTTTCTGATTAATTTAAAAATCAACCGAAAGAGATAGAGCCGTGGTTTATTAAGCAAAAGTGCTTCAAATACGCTCCTATAACTCAATCTAACATATAAAAGGTACCTCGTCGGTGAAAATAATTACAGTTCGGACTTAGATTTTTTCCTACCGAGTGGCTACCGCGAAGAGTCGCCGACGACGACTTTAGAAAGTATTTTAAAATCAACCGTAAGAGATAGAGCCGTTGTTTATTATGCAAAAGTGCGTCAAATACGCTCCCATAACTGATCATAACCTTTAAAAGATACGTCGTCAGTGATAATATTTTCAATTCGGACTTATTCTCTGTAGGGAGAGGCTACCGAGAACCGCTACCGACGAAGACTTTCTGATTAATTTAAAAATCAACCGAAAGAGATAGAGCCGTGGTTTATTAAGCAAAAGTGCTTCAAATACGCTCCTATAACTCAATCTAACATTTAAAAGGTACCTCGTCGGTGAAAATAATTACAGTTCGGACTTAGATTTTTTCCTACCCAGTGGCTACCGCGAAGAGTCGCCGACGACGACTTTAGAAAGTATTTTAAAATCAACCGTAAGAGATAGAGCCGTGGTTTATTAAGCAAAAGTGCTTCAAATACGCTCCTATAACTCAGTCTAACATTTAAAAGGTACCTCGTCGGTGAAAATAATTACAGTTCGGACTTAGATTTTTTCCTACCGAGTGGCTACCGCGAAGAGTCGCCGACGACGACTTTAGAAAGTATTTTAAAATCAACCGTAAGAGATAGAGCCGTGGTTTATTATGCAAAAGTGCGTCAAATACGCTCCCATAACTGATCATAACATTTAAAAGATACGTCGTCAGTGAAAATATTTTCATTTCGGACTTAGTCTCTGTAGGGAGAGGCTACCGAGAACCGCTACCGACGAAGACTTTCTGATTAATTTAAAAATCAACCGAAAGAGATAGAGCCGTGGTTTATTAAGCAAAAGTGCTTCAAATACGCTCCTATAACTCAATCTAACATATAAAAGGTACCTCGTCGGTGAAAATAATTACAGTTCGGACTTAGATTTTTTCCTACCGAGTGGCTACCGCGAAGAGTCGCCGACGACGACTTTAGAAAGTATTTTAAAATCAACCGTAAGAGATAGAGCCGTTGTTTATTATGCAAAAGTGCGTCAAATACGCTCCCATAACTGATCATAACCTTTAAAAGATACGTCGTCAGTGATAATATTTTCAATTCGGACTTATTCTCTGTAGGGAGAGGCTACCGAGAACCGCTACCGACGAAGACTTTCTGATTAATTTAAAAATCAACCGAAAGAGATAGAGCCGTGGTTTATTAAGCAAAAGTGCTTCAAATACGCTCCTATAACTCAATCTAACATTTAAAAGGTACCTCGTCGGTGAAAATAATTACAGTTCGGACTTAGATTTTTTCCTACCGAGTGGCTACCGCGAAGAGTCGCCGACGACGACTTTAGAAAGTATTTTAAAATCAACCGTAAGAGATAGAGCCGTTGTTTATTATGCAAAAGTGCGTCAAATACGCTCCCATAACTGATCATAACCTTTAAAAGATACGTCGTCAGTGATAATATTTTCAATTCGGACTTATTCTCTGTAGGGAGAGGCTACCGAGAACCGCTACCGACGAAGACTTTCTGATTAATTTAAAAATCAACCGAAAGAGATAGAGCCGTGGTTTATTAAGCAAAAGTGCTTCAAATACGCTCCTATAACTCAATCTAACATTTAAAAGGTACCTCGTCGGTGAAAATAATTACAGTTCGGACTTAGATTTTTTCCTACCCAGTGGCTACCGCGAAGAGTCGCCGACGACGACTTTAGAAAGTATTTTAAAATCAACCGTAAGAGATAGAGCCGTCGTTTATTAAGGAAAAGTGCGTCAAATACGCTCCCATAACTGATCATAACATTTAAAAGATACGTCGTCGAAGAAAATATTTTCAATTCGGACTTAGTCTCTGTAGGGAGAGGCTACCGAGAACCGCTACCGACGAAGACTTTCTGATTAATTTAAAAATCAACCGAAAGAGATAGAGCCGTGGTTTATTAAGCAAAAGTGCTTCAAATACGCTCCTATAACTCAATCTAACATATAAAAGGTACCTTGTCGGTGAAAATAATTACAGTTCGGGCTTAGATTTTTTCCTACCGAGTGGCTACCGTGAAGAGTCGCCGACGACGACTTTAGAAAGTATTTTAAAATCAACCGTAAGAGATAGAGCCGTGGTTTATTATGCAAAAGTGCGTCAAATACGCTCCCATAACTGATCATAACATTTAAAAGATACGTCGTCAGTGAAAATATTTTCATTTCGGACTTAGTCTCTGTAGGGAGAGGCTACCGAGAACCGCTACCGACGAAGACTTTCTGATTAATTTAAAAATCAACCGAAAGAGATAGAGCCGTGGTTTATTAAGCAAAAGTGCTTCAAATACGCTCCTATAACTCAATCTAACATATAAAAGGTACCTCGTCGGTGAAAATAATTACAGTTCGGACTTAGATTTTTTCCTACCGAGTGGCTACCGCGAAGAGTCGCCGACGACGACTTTAGAAAGTATTTTAAAATCAACCGTAAGAGATAGAGCCGTTGTTTATTATGCAAAAGTGCGTCAAATACGCTCCCATAACTGATCATAACCTTTAAAAGATACGTCGTCAGTGATAATATTTTCAATTCGGACTTATTCTCTGTAGGGAGAGGCTACCGAGAACCGCTACCGACGAAGACTTTCTGATTAATTTAAAAATCAACCGAAAGAGATAGAGCCGTGGTTTATTAAGCAAAAGTGCTTCAAATACGCTCCTATAACTCAATCTAACATTTAAAAGGTACCTCGTCGGTGAAAATAATTACAGTTCGGACTTAGATTTTTTCCTACCCAGTGGCTACCGCGAAGAGTCGCCGACGACGACTTTAGAAATTATTTAAAAATCAACCGTAAGAGATAGAGCCGTCGTTTATTAAGGAAAAGTGCGTCAAATACGCTCCCATAACTGATCATAACATTTAAAAGATACGTCGTCGAAGAAAATATTTTCAATTCGGACTTAGTCTCTGTAGGGAGAGGCTACCGAGAACCGCTACCGACGAAGACT
Source organism: Nysson spinosus (assembly GCA_910591585.2). Taxonomy (NCBI): domain Eukaryota; kingdom Metazoa; phylum Arthropoda; class Insecta; order Hymenoptera; family Crabronidae; genus Nysson; species Nysson spinosus. The sequence continues at coordinate 424,500 of CAJUYC020000086.1, forward strand.
TTCTGATTAATTTAAAAATCAACCGTAAGAAATAGAGCCGTGGTTTATTAAGCAAAAGTGCTTCAAATACGCTCCTATAACTCAGTCTAACATTTAAAAGGTACCTCGTCGGTGAAAATAATTACAGTTCGGACTTAGATTTTTTACTACCGAGTGGCTACCGTGAAGAGTCGCCGACGACGACTTTAGAAAGTATTTTAAAATCAACCGTAAGAGATAGAGCCGTGGTTTATTATGCAAAAGTGCGTCAAATACGCTCCCATAACTGATCATAACATTTAAAAGATACGTCGTCAGTGAAAATATTTTCAATTCGGACTTAGTCTCTGTAGGGAGAGGCTACCGAGAACCGCTACCGACGAAGACTTTCTGATTAATTTAAAAATCAACCGTAAGAAATAGAGCCGTGGTTTATTAAGCAAAAGTGCTTCAAATACGCTCCTATAACTCAGTCTAACATTTAAAAGGTACCTCGTCGGTGAAAATAATTACAGTTCGGACTTGGATTTTTTCCTACAGAGTGGCTACCGTGAAGAGTCGCCGACGACGACTTTAGAAAGTATTTTAAAATCAACCGTAAGAGATAGAGCCGTGGTTTATTATGCACAAGTGCGTCAAATACGCTCCCATAACTGATCATAACATTTAAAAGATACGTCGTCGGTGAAAATATTTTCAATTCGGACTTAGTCTCTGTAGGGAGAGGCTACCGAGAACCGCTACCGACGAAGACTTTCTGATTAATTTAAAAATCAACCGAAAGAGATAGAGCCGTGGTTTATTAAGCAAAAGTGCTTCAAATACGCTCCTATAACTCAATCTAACATTTAAAAGGTACCTCGTCGGTGAAAATAATTACAGTTCGGACTTAGATTTTTTCCTACCCAGTGGCTACCGTGAAGAGTCGCCGACGACGACTTTAGAAATTATTTAAAAATCAACCGTAAGAGGTAGAGCCGTGGTTTATTAAGCAAAAGTGCGTCAAATACGCTCCCATAACTGAACATAACATTTAAAAGATACGTCGTCGGTGAAAATATTTTCAATTCGGACTTAGTCTCTGTAGGGAGAGGCTACCGAGAACCGCTACCTACGAAGACTTTCTGATTAATTTAAAAATCAACCGAAAGAGATAGAGCCGTGGTTTATTAAGCAAAAGTGCTTCAAATACGCTCCTATAACTCAATCTAACATTTAAAAGGTACCTCGTCGGTGAAAATAATTACAGTTCGGACTTAGATTTTTTCCTACCGAGTGGCTACCGTGAAGAGTCGCCGACGACGACTTTAGAAAGTATTTTAAAATCAACCGTAAGAGATAGAGCCGTGGTTTATTATGCAAAAGTGCGTCAAATACGCTCCCATAACTGATCATAACATTTAAAAGATACGTCGTCAGTGAAAATATTTTCAATTCGGACTTAGTCTCTGTAGGGAGAGGCTACCGAGAACCGCTACCGACGAAGACTTTCTGATTAATTTAAAAATCAACCGAAAGAGATAGAGCCGTGGTTTATTAAGCAAAAGTGCTTCAAATACGCTCCTATAACTCAATCTAACATTTAAAAGGTACCTCGTCGGTGAAAATAATTTCAGTTCGGACTTAGATTTTTTCCTACCGAGTGGCTACCGCGAAGAGTCGCCGACGACGACTTTAGAAAGTATTTTAAAATCAACCGTAAGAGATAGAGCCGTGGTTTATTAAGCAAAAGTGCTTCAAATACGCTCCTATAACTCAGTCTAACATTTAAAAGGTACCTCGTCGGTGAAAATAATTACAGTTCGGACTTAGATTTTTTCCTACCCAGTGGCTACCGTGAAGAGTCGCCGACGACGACTTTAGAAATTATTTAAAAATCAACCGTAAGAGATAGAGCCGTGGTTTATTAAGCAAAAGTGCGTCAAATACGCTCCCATAACTGAACATAACATTTAAAAGATACGTCGTCGGTGAAAATATTTTCAATTCGGACTTAGTCTCTGTAGGGAGAGGCTACCGAGAACTGCTACCGACGAAGGCTTTCTGATTAATTTAAAAATCAACCGAAAGAGATAGAGCCGTGGTTTATTAAGCAAAAGTGCTTCAAATACGCTCCTATAACTCAATCTAACATATAAAAGGTACCTCGTCGGTGAAAATAATTACAGTTCGGACTTAGATTTTTTCCTACCGAGTGGTTACCGCGAAGAGTCGCCGACGACGACTTTAGAAAGTATTTTAAAATCAACCGTAAGAGATAGAGCCGTGGTTTATTAAGCAAAAGTGCTTCAAATACGCTCCTATAACTCAGTCTAACATTTAAAAGGTACCTCGTCGGTGAAAATAATTAGAGTTCGGACTTAGATTTTTTCCTACCCAGTGGCTACCGTGAAGAGTCGCCGACGACGACTTTAGAAATTATTTAAAAATCAACCGTAAGAGATAGAGCCGTGGTTTATTAAGCAAAAGTGCGTCAAATACGCTCCCATAACTGAACATAACATTTAAAAGATACGTCGTCGGTGAAAATATTTTCAATTCGGACTTAGTCTCTGTAGGGAGAGGCTACCGAGAACCGCTACCGACGAAGACTTTCTGATTAATTTAAAAATCAACCGAAAGAGATAGAACCGTGGTTTATTAAGCAAAAGTGCTTCAAATACGCTCCTATAACTCAATCTAACATTTAAAAGGTACCTCGTCGGTGAAAATAATTACAGATCGGACTTAGATTTTTTCCTACCCAGTGGCTACCGTGAAGAGTCGCCGACGACGACTTTAGAAATTATTTAAAAATCAACCGTAAGAGATAGAGCCGTGGTTTATTAAGCAAAAGTGCTTCAAATACGCTCCTATAACTCAGTCTAACATTTAAAAGGTACCTCGTCGGTGAAAATAATTAGAGTTCGGACTTAGATTTTTTCCTACCCAGTGGCTACCGTGAAGAGTCGCCGACGACGACTTTAGAAATTATTTAAAAATCAACCGTAAGAGATAGAGCCGTGGTTTATTAAGCAAAAGTGCGTCAAATACGCTCCCATAACTGAACATAACATTTAAAAGATACGTCGTCGGTGAAAATATTTTCAATTCGGACTTAGTCTCTGTAGGGAGAGGCTACCGAGAACCGCTACCGACGAAGACTTTCTGATTAATTTAAAAATCAACCGAAAGAGATAGAACCGTGGTTTATTAAGCAAAAGTGCTTCAAATACGCTCCTATAACTCAATCTAACATATAAAAGGTACCTCGTCGGTGAAAATAATTACAGATCGGACTTAGATTTTTTCCTACCCAGTGGCTACCGTGAAGAGTCGCCGACGACGACTTTAGAAATTATTTAAAAATCAACCGTAAGAGATAGAGCCGTGGTTTATTAAGCAAAAGTGCGTCAAATACGCTCCCATAACTGAACATAACATTTAAAAGATACGTCGTCGGTGAAAATATTTTCAATTCGGACTTAGTCTCTGTAGGGAGAGGCTACCGAGAACGGCTACCGACGAAGACTTTCTGATTAATTTAAAAATCAACCGTAAGAGATAGAGCCGTGGTTTATTAAGCAAAAGTGCTTCAAATACGCTCCTATAACTCAGTCTAACATTTAAAAGGTACCTCGTCGGTGAAAATAATTAGAGTTCGGACTTAGATTTTTTCCTACCCAGTGGCTACCGTGAAGAGTCGCCGACGACGACTTTAGAAATTATTTAAAAATCAACCGTAAGAGATAGAGCCGTGGTTTATTAAGCAAAAGTGCGTCAAATACGCTCCCATAACTGAACATAACATTTAAAAGATACGTCGTCGGTGAAAATATTTTCAATTCGGACTTAGTCTCTGTAGGGAGAGGCTACCGAGAACCGCTACCGACGAAGACTTTCTGATTAATTTAAAAATCAATCGAAAGAGATAGAACCGTGGTTTATTAAGCAAAAGTGCTTCAAATACGCTCCTATAACTCAATCTAACATTTAAAAGGTACCTCGTCGGTGAAAATAATTACAGATCGGACTTAGATTTTTTCCTACCCAGTGGCTACCGTGAAGAGTCGCCGACGACGACTTTAGAAATTATTTAAAAATCAACCGTAAGAGATAGAGCCGTGGTTTATTAAGCAAAAGTGCTTCAAATACGCTCCTATAACTCAGTCTAACATTTAAAAGGTACCTCGTCGGTGAAAATAATTAGAGTTCGGACTTAGATTTTTTCCTACCCAGTGGCTACCGTGAAGAGTCGCCGACGACGACTTTAGAAATTATTTAAAAATCAACCGTAAGAGATAGAGCCGTGGTTTATTAAGCAAAAGTGCGTCAAATACGCTCCCATAACTGAACATAACATTTAAAAGATACGTCGTCGGTGAAAATATTTTCAATTCGGACTTAGTCTCTGTAGGGAGAGGCTACCGAGAACCGCTACCGACGAAGACTTTCTGATTAATTTAAAAATCAACCGAAAGAGATAGAACCGTGGTTTATTAAGCAAAAGTGCTTCAAATACGCTCCTATAACTCAATCTAACATTTAAAAGGTACCTCGTCGGTGAAAATAATTACAGATCGGACTTAGATTTTTTCCTACCCAGTGGCTACCGTGAAGAGTCGCCGACGACGACTTTAGAAATTATTTAAAAATCAACCGTAAGAGATAGAGCCGTGGTTTATTAAGCAAAAGTGCGTCAAATACGCTCCCATAACTGAACATAACATTTAAAAGATACGTCGTCGGTGAAAATATTTTCAATTCGGACTTAGTCTCTGTAGGGAGAGGCTACCGAGAACCGCTACCGACGAAGACTTTCTGATTAATTTAAAAATCAACCGAAAGAGATAGAGCCGTGGTTTATTAAGCAAAAGTGCTTCAAATACGCTCCTATAACTCAATCTAACATTTAAAAGGTACCTTGTCGGTGAAAATAATTACAGTTCGGACTTAGATTTTTTCCTACCGAGTGGCTACCGTGAAGAGTCGCCGACGACGACTTTAGAAAGTATTTTAAAATCAACCGTAAGAGATAGAGCCGTGGTTTATTATGCAAAAGTGCGTCAAATACGCTCCCATAACTGATCATAACATTTAAAAGATACGTCGTCCGTGAAAATATTTTCAATTCGGACTTAGTCTCTGTAGGGAGAGGCTACCGAGAACCGCTACCGACGAAGACTTTCTGATTAATTTAAAAATCAACCGAAAGAGATAGAGCCGCGGTTTATTAAGCAAAAGTGCTTCAAATACGCTCCTATAACTCAATCTAACATTTAAAAGGTACCTCGTCGGTGAAAATAATTTCAGTGCGGACTTAGATTTTTTCCTACCGAGTGGCTACCGTGAAGAGTCGCCGACGACGACTTTAGAAATTATTTAAAAATCAACCGTAAGAGATAGAGCCGTGGTTTATTAAGAAAAAGTGCGTCAAATACGCTCCCATAACTGATCATAACATTTAAAAGATACGTCGTCGGTGAAAATATTTTCAATTCGGACTTAGTCTCTGTAGGGAGAGGCTACCGAGAACCGCTACCGACGAAGACTTTCTGATTAATTTAAAAATCAACCGAAAGAGATAGAGCCGTGGTTTATTAAGCAAAAGTGCTTCAAATACGCTCCTATAACTCATTCTAACATTTAAAAGGTACCTCGTCGGTGAAAATAATTTCAGTGCGGACTTAGATTTTTTCCTACCGAGTGGCTACCGTGAAGAGTCGCCGACGACGACTTTAGAAATTATTTAAAAATCAACCGTAAGAGATAGAGCCGTGGTTTATTAAGAAAAAGTGCGTCAAATACGCTCCCATAACTGATCATAACATTTAAAAGATACGTCGTCGGTGAAAATATTTTCAATTCGGACTTAGTCTCTGTAGGGAGAGGCTACCGAGAACCGCTACCGACGAAGACTTTCTGATTAATTTAAAAATCAACCGAAAGAGATAGAGCCGTGGTTTATTAAGCAAAAGTGCTTCAAATACGCTCCTATAACTCAATCTAACATTTAAAAAGTACCTCGTCGATGAAAATAATTTCAGTTCGGACTTAGATTTTTTCCTACCGAGTGGCTACCGCGAAGAGTCGCCGACGACGACTTTACAAAGTATTTTAAAATCAACCGTAAGAGATAGAGCCGTGGTTTATTATGCAAAAGTGCGTCAAATACGCTCCCATAACTGATCATAACCTTTAAAAGATACGTCGTCAGTGATAATATTTTCAATTCGGACTTATTCTCTGTAGGGAGAGGCTACCGAGAACCGCTACCGACGAAGACTTTCTGATTAATTTAAAAATCAACCGAAAGAGATAGAGCCGCGGTTTATTAAGCAAAAGTGCTTCAAATACGCTCCTATAACTCAATCTAACATTTAAAAGGTACCTCGTCGGTGAAAATAATTTCAGTGCGGACTTAGATTTTTTCCTACCGAGTGGCTACCGTGAAGAGTCGCCGACGACGACTTTAGAAATTATTTAAAAATCAACCGTAAGAGATAGAGCCGTGGTTTATTAAGAAAAAGTGCGTCAAATACGCTCCCATAACTGATCATAACATTTAAAAGATACGTCGTCGGTGAAAATATTTTCAATTCGGACTTAGTCTCTGTAGGGAGAGGCTACCGAGAACCGCTACCGACGAAGACTTTCTGATTAATTTAAAAATCAACCGAAAGAGATAGAGCCGTGGTTTATTAAGCAAAAGTGCTTCAAATACGCTCCTATAACTCAATCTAACATTTAAAAGGTACCTCGTCGGTGAAAATAATTTCAGTGCGGACTTAGATTTTTTCCTACCGAGTGGCTACCGTGAAGAGTCGCCGACGACGACTTTAGAAATTATTTAAAAATCAACCGTAAGAGATAGAGCCGTGGTTTATTAAGAAAAAGTGCGTCAAATACGCTCCCATAACTGATCATAACATTTAAAAGATACGTCGTCGGTGAAAATATTTTCAATTCGGACTTAGTCTCTGTAGGGAGAGGCTACCGAGAACCGCTACCGACGAAGACTTTCTGATTAATTTAAAAATCAACCGAAAGAGATAGAGCCGTGGTTTATTAAGCAAAAGTGCTTCAAATACGTTCCTATAACTCAATCTAACATTTAAAAAGTACCTCGTCGATGAAAATAATTTCAGTTCGGACTTAGATTTTTTCCTACCAAGTGGCTACCGCGAAGAGTCGCCGACGACGACTTTAGAAAGTATTTTAAAATCAACCGTAAGAGATAGAGCCGTGGTTTATTATGCAAAAGTGCGTCAAATACGCTCCCATAACTGATCATAACATTTAAAAGATACGTCGTCGGTGAAAATATTTTCAATTCGGACTTTGTCTCTGTAGGGAGAGGCTACCGAGAACGGCTACCGACGAAGAATTTCTGATTAATTTAAAAATCAACCGTAAGAGATAGAGCCGTGGTTTATTAAGCAAAAGTGCTTCAAATACGCTCCTATAACTCAGTCTAACATTTAAAAGGTACCTCGTCGGTGAAAATAATTACAGTTCGGACTTAGATTTTTTCCTACCCAGTGGCTACCGTGAAGAGTCGCCGACGACGACTTTAGAAATTATTTAAAAATCAACCGTAAGAGATAGAGCCGTGGTTTATTAAGCAAAAGTGCGTCAAATACGCTCCCATAACTGAACATAACATTTAAAAGATACGTCGTCGGTGAAAATATTTTCAATTCGGACTTAGTCTCTGTAGGGAGAGGCTACCGAGAACCGCTACCGACGAAGACTTTCTGATTAATTTAAAAATCAACCGAAAGAGATAGAACCGTGGTTTATTAAGCAAAAGTGCTTCAAATACGCTCCTATAACTCAATCTAACATTTAAAAGGTACCTCGTCGGTGAAAATAATTACAGATCGGACTTAGATTTTTTCCTACCCAGTGGCTACCGTGAAGAGTCGCCGACGACGACTTTAGAAATTATTTAAAAATCAACCGTAAGAGATAGAGCCGTGGTTTATTAAGCAAAAGTGCGTCAAATACGCTCCCATAACTGAACATAACATTTAAAAGATACGTCGTCGGTGAAAATATTTTCAATTCGGACTTAGTCTCTGTAGGGAGAGGCTACCGAGAACCGCTACCGACGAAGACTTTCTGATTAATTTAAAAATCAACCGAAAGAGATAGAGCCGTGGTTTATTAAGCAAAAGTGCTTCAAATACGCTCCTATAACTCAATCTAACATTTAAAAGGTACCTTGTCGGTGAAAATAATTACAGTTCGGACTTAGATTTTTTCCTACCGAGTGGCTACCGTGAAGAGTCGCCGACGACGACTTTAGAAAGTATTTTAAAATCAACCGTAAGAGATAGAGCCGTGGTTTATTATGCAAAAGTGCGTCAAATACGCTCCCATAACTGATCATAACATTTAAAAGATACGTCGTCCGTGAAAATATTTTCAATTCGGACTTAGTCTCTGTAGGGAGAGGCTACCGAGAACCGCTACCGACGAAGACTTTCTGATTAATTTAAAAATCAACCGAAAGAGATAGAGCCGCGGTTTATTAAGCAAAAGTGCTTCAAATACGCTCCTATAACTCAATCTAACATTTAAAAGGTACCTCGTCGGTGAAAATAATTTCAGTGCGGACTTAGATTTTTTCCTACCGAGTGGCTACCGTGAAGAGTCGCCGACGACGACTTTAGAAATTATTTAAAAATCAACCGTAAGAGATAGAGCCGTGGTTTATTAAGAAAAAGTGCGTCAAATACGCTCCCATAACTGATCATAACATTTAAAAGATACGTCGTCGGTGAAAATATTTTCAATTCGGACTTAGTCTCTGTAGGGAGAGGCTACCGAGAACCGCTACCGACGAAGACTTTCTGATTAATTTAAAAATCAACCGAAAGAGATAGAGCCGTGGTTTATTAAGCAAAAGTGCTTCAAATACGCTCCTATAACTCAATCTAACATTTAAAAGGTACCTCGTCGGTGAAAATAATTTCAGTGCGGACTTAGATTTTTTCCTACCGAGTGGCTACCGTGAAGAGTCGCCGACGACGACTTTAGAAATTATTTAAAAATCAACCGTAAGAGATAGAGCCGTGGTTTATTAAGAAAAAGTGCGTCAAATACGCTCCCATAACTGATCATAACATTTAAAAGATACGTCGTCGGTGAAAATATTTTCAATTCGGACTTAGTCTCTGTAGGGAGAGGCTACCGAGAACCGCTACCGACGAAGACTTTCTGATTAATTTAAAAATCAACCGAAAGAGATAGAGCCGTGGTTTATTAAGCAAAAGTGCTTCAAATACGCTCCTATAACTCAATCTAACATTTAAAAAGTACCTCGTCGATGAAAATAATTTCAGTTCGGACTTAGATTTTTTCCTACCGAGTGGCTACCGCGAAGAGTCGCCGACGACGACTTTACAAAGTATTTTAAAATCAACCGTAAGAGATAGAGCCGTGGTTTATTATGCAAAAGTGCGTCAAATACGCTCCCATAACTGATCATAACATTTAAAAGATACGTCGTCCGTGAAAATATTTTCAATTCGGACTTAGTCTCTGTAGGGAGAGGCTACCGAGAACCGCTACCGACGAAGACTTTCTGATTAATTTAAAAATCAACCGAAAGAGATAGAGCCGCGGTTTATTAAGCAAAAGTGCTTCAAATACGCTCCTATAACTCAATCTAACATTTAAAAGGTACCTCGTCGGTGAAAATAATTTCAGTGCGGACTTAGATTTTTTCCTACCGAGTGGCTACCGTGAAGAGTCGCCGACGACGACTTTAGAAATTATTTAAAAATCAACCGTAAGAGATAGAGCCGTGGTTTATTAAGAAAAAGTGCGTCAAATACGCTCCCATAACTGATCATAACATTTAAAAGATACGTCGTCGGTGAAAATATTTTCAATTCGGACTTAGTCTCTGTAGGGAGAGGCTACCGAGAACCGCTACCGACGAAGACTTTCTGATTAATTTAAAAATCAACCGAAAGAGATAGAGCCGTGGTTTATTAAGCAAAAGTGCTTCAAATACGCTCCTATAACTCAATCTAACATTTAAAAGGTACCTCGTCGGTGAAAATAATTTCAGTGCGGACTTAGATTTTTTCCTACCGAGTGGCTACCGTGAAGAGTCGCCGACGACGACTTTAGAAATTATTTAAAAATCAACCGTAAGAGATAGAGCCGTGGTTTATTAAGAAAAAGTGCGTCAAATACGCTCCCATAACTGATCATAACATTTAAAAGATACGTCGTCGGTGAAAATATTTTCAATTCGGACTTAGTCTCTGTAGGGAGAGGCTACCGAGAACCGCTACCGACGAAGACTTTCTGATTAATTTAAAAATCAACCGAAAGAGATAGAGCCGTGGTTTATTAAGCAAAAGTGCTTCAAATACGCTCCTATAACTCAATCTAACATTTAAAAGGTACCTCGTCGGTGAAAATAATTTCAGTGCGGACTTAGATTTTTTCCTACCGAGTGGCTACCGTGAAGAGTCGCCGACGACGACTTTAGAAATTATTTAAAAATCAACCGTAAGAGATAGAGCCGTGGTTTATTAAGAAAAAGTGCGTCAAATACGCTCCCATAACTGATCATAACATTTAAAAGATACGTCGTCGGTGAAAATATTTTCAATTCGGACTTAGTCTCTGTAGGGAGAGGCTACCGAGAACCGCTACCGACGAAGACTTTCTGATTAATTTAAAAATCAACCGAAAGAGATAGAGCCGTGGTTTATTAAGCAAAAGTGCTTCAAATACGTTCCTATAACTCAATCTAACATTTAAAAAGTACCTCGTCGATGAAAATAATTTCAGTTCGGACTTAGATTTTTTCCTACCAAGTGGCTACCGCGAAGAGTCGCCGACGACGACTTTAGAAAGTATTTTAAAATCAACCGTAAGAGATAGAGCCGTGGTTTATTATGCAAAAGTGCGTCAAATACGCTCCCATAACTGATCATAACATTTAAAAGATACGTCGTCGGTGAAAATATTTTCAATTCGGACTTTGTCTCTGTAGGGAGAGGCTACCGAGAACGGCTACCGACGAAGACTTTCTGATTAATTTAAAAATCAACCGTAAGAGATAGAGCCGTGGTTTATTAAGCAAAAGTGCTTCAAATACGCTCCTATAACTCAGTCTAACATTTAAAAGGTACCTCGTCGGTGAAAATAATTACAGTTCGGACTTAGATTTTTTCCTACCCAGTGGCTACCGTGAAGAGTCGCCGACGACGACTTTAGAAATTATTTAAAAATCAACCGTAAGAGATAGAGCCGTGGTTTATTAAGCAAAAGTGCGTCAAATACGCTCCCATAACTGAACATAACATTTAAAAGATACGTCGTCGGTGAAAATATTTTCAATTCGGACTTAGTCTCTGTAGGGAGAGGCTACCGAGAACCGCTACCGACGAAGACTTTCTGATTAATTTAAAAATCAACCGTAAGAGATAGAGCCGTGGTTTATTAAGCAAAAGTGCTTCAAATACGCTCCTATAACTCAGTCTAACATTTAAAAGGTACCTCGTCGGTGAAAATAATTACAGATCGGACTTAGATTTTTTCCTACCCAGTGGCTACCGTGAAGAGTCGCCGACGACGACTTTAGAAATTATTTAAAAATCAACCGTAAGAGATAGAGCCGTGGTTTATTAAGCAAAAGTGCGTCAAATACGCTCCCATAACTGAACATAACATTTAAAAGATACGTCGTCGGTGAAAATATTTTCAATTCGGACTTAGTCTCTGTAGGGAGAGGCTACCGAGAACCGCTACCGACGAAGACTTTCTGATTAATTTAAAAATCAACCGAAAGAGATAGAGCCGTGGTTTATTAAGCAAAAGTGCTTCAAATACGCTCCTATAACTCAGTCTAACATTTAAAAGGTACCTCGTCGGTGAAAATAATTACAGTTCGGACTTAGATTTTTTCCTACCCAGTGGCTACCGTGAAGAGTCGCCGACGACGACTTTAGAAAGTATTTTAAAATCAACCGTAAGAGATAGAGCCGTGGTTTATTATGCAAAAGTGCGTCAAATACGCTCCCATAACTGATCATAACATTTAAAAGATACGTCGTCCGTGAAAATATTTTCAATTCGGACTTAGTCTCTGTAGGGAGAGGCTACCGAGAACCGCTACCGACGAAGACTTTCTGATTAATTTAAAAATCAACCGAAAGAGATAGAGCCGCGGTTTATTAAGCAAAAGTGCTTCAAATACGCTCCTATAACTCAATCTAACATTTAAAAGGTACCTCGTCGGTGAAAATAATTTCAGTGCGGACTTAGATTTTTTCCTACCGAGTGGCTACCGTGAAGAGTCGCCGACGACGACTTTAGAAATTATTTAAAAATCAACCGTAAGAGATAGAGCCGTGGTTTATTAAGAAAAAGTGCGTCAAATACGCTCCCATAACTGATCATAACAGTTAAAAGATACGTCGTCGGTGAAAATATTTTCAATTCGGACTTAGTCTCTGTAGGGAGAGGCTACCGAGAACCGCTACCGACGAAGACTTTCTGATTAATTTAAAAATCAACCGAAAGAGATAGAGCCGTGGTTTATTAAGCAAAAGTGCTTCAAATACGCTCCTATAACTCAATCTAACATTTAAAAGGTACCTCGTCGGTGAAAATAATTTCAGTGCGGACTTAGATTTTTTCCTACCGAGTGGCTACCGTGAAGAGTCGCCGACGACGACTTTAGAAATTATTTAAAAATCAACCGTAAGAGATAGAGCCGTGGTTTATTAAGAAAAAGTGCGTCAAATACGCTCCCATAACTGATCATAACATTTAAAAGATACGTCGTCGGTGAAAATATTTTCAATTCGGACTTAGTCTCTGTAGGGAGAGGCTACCGAGAACCGCTACCGACGAAGACTTTCTGATTAATTTAAAAATCAACCGAAAGAGATAGAGCCGTGGTTTATTAAGCAAAAGTGCTTCAAATACGTTCCTATAACTCAATCTAACATTTAAAAAGTACCTCGTCGATGAAAATAATTTCAGTTCGGACTTAGATTTTTTCCTACCGAGTGGCTACCGCGAAGAGTCGCCGACGACGACTTTAGAAAGTATTTTAAAATCAACCGTAAGAGATAGAGCCGTGGTTTATTATGCAAAAGTGCGTCAAATACGCTCCCATAACTGATCATAACATTTAAAAGATACGTCGTCGGTGAAAATATTTTCAATTCGGACTTTGTCTCTGTATGGAGAGGCTACCGAGAACCGCTACCGACGAAGACTTTCTGATTAATTTAAAAATCAACCGAAAGAGATAGAGCCGTGGTTTATTAAGCAAAAGTGCTTCAAATACGTTCCTATAACTCAATCTAACATTTAAAAAGTACCTCGTCGATGAAAATAATTTCAGTTCGGACTTAGATTTTTTCCTACCGAGTGGCTACCGCGAAGAGTCGCCGACGACGACTTTAGAAAGTATTTTAAAATCAACCGTAAGAGATAGAGCCGTGGTTTATTATGCAAAAGTGCGTCAAATACGCTCCCATAACTGATCATAACATTTAAAAGATACGTCGTCGGTGAAAATATTTTCAATTCGGACTTTGTCTCTGTAGGGAGAGGCTACCGAGAACGGCTACCGACGAAGACTTTCTGATTAATTTAAAAATCAACCGTAAGAGATAGAGCCGTGGTTTATTAAGCAAAAGTGCTTCAAATACGCTCCTATAACTCAGTCTAACATTTAAAAGGTACCTCGTCGGTGAAAATAATTACAGTTCGGACTTAGATTTTTTCCTACCCAGTGGCTACCGTGAAGAGTCGCCGACGACGACTTTAGAAATTATTTAAAAATCAACCGTAAGAGATAGAGCCGTGGTTTATTAAGCAAAAGTGCGTCAAATACGCTCCCATAACTGAACATAACATTTAAAAGATACGTCGTCGGTGAAAATATTTTCAATTCGGACTTAGTCTCTGTAGGGAGAGGCTACCGAGAACCGCTACCGACGAAGACTTTCTGATTAATTTAAAAATCAACCGTAAGAGATAGAGCCGTGGTTTATTAAGCAAAAGTGCTTCAAATACGCTCCTATAACTCAGTCTAACATTTAAAAGGTACCTCGTCGGTGAAAATAATTACAGATCGGACTTAGATTTTTTCCTACCCAGTGGCTACCGTGAAGAGTCGCCGACGACGACTTTAGAAATTATTTAAAAATCAACCGTAAGAGATAGAGCCGTGGTTTATTAAGCAAAAGTGCGTCAAATACGCTCCCATAACTGAACATAACATTTAAAAGATACGTCGTCGGTGAAAATATTTTCAATTCGGACTTAGTCTCTGTAGGGAGAGGCTACCGAGAACCGCTACCGACGAAGACTTTCTGATTAATTTAAAAATCAACCGAAAGAGATAGAGCCGTGGTTTATTAAGCAAAAGTGCTTCAAATACGCTCCTATAACTCAGTCTAACATTTAAAAGGTACCTCGTCGGTGAAAATAATTACAGTTCGGACTTAGATTTTTTCCTACCCAGTGGCTACCGTGAAGAGTCGCCGACGACGACTTTAGAAAGTATTTTAAAATCAACCGTAAGAGATAGAGCCGTGGTTTATTATGCAAAAGTGCGTCAAATACGCTCCCATAACTGATCATAACATTTAAAAGATACGTCGTCCGTGAAAATATTTTCAATTCGGACTTAGTCTCTGTATGGAGAGGCTACCGAGAACCGCTACCGACGAAGTCTTTCTGATTAATTTAAAAATCAACCGAAAGAGATAGAGCCGTGGTTTATTAAGCAAAAGTGCTTCAAATACGCTCCTATAACTCAATCTAACATTTAAAAGGTACCTCGTCGGTGAAAATAATTTCAGTGCGGACTTAGATTTTGTCCTACCGAGTGGCTACCGCGAAGAGTCGCCGACGACGACTTTACAAAGTATTTTAAAATCAACCGTAAGAGATAGAGCCGTGGTTTATTATGCAAAAGTGCGTCAAATACGCTCCCATAACTGATCATAACATTTAAAAGATACGTCGTCCGTGAAAATATTTTCAATTCGGACTTAGTCTCTGTAGGGAGAGGCTACCGAGAACCGCTACCGACGAAGACTTTCTGATTAATTTAAAAATCAACCGAAAGAGATAGAGCCGCGGTTTATTAAGCAAAAGTGCTTCAAATACGCTCCTATAACTCAATCTAACATTTAAAAGGTACCTCGTCGGTGAAAATAATTTCAGTGCGGACTTAGATTTTTTCCTACCGAGTGGCTACCGTGAAGAGTCGCCGACGACGACTTTAGAAATTATTTAAAAATCAACCGTAAGAGATAGAGCCGTGGTTTATTAAGAAAAAGTGCGTCAAATACGCTCCCATAACTGATCATAACATTTAAAAGATACGTCGTCCGTGAAAATATTTTCAATTCGGACTTAGTCTCTGTATGGAGAGGCTACCGAGAACCGCTACCGACGAAGTCTTTCTGATTAATTTAAAAATCAACCGAAAGAGATAGAGCCGTGGTTTATTAAGCAAAAGTGCTTCAAATACGCTCCTATAACTCAATCTAACATTTAAAAGGTACCTCGTCGGTGAAAATAATTTCAGTGCGGACTTAGATTTTTTCCTACCCAGTGGCTACCGTGAAGAGTCGCCGACGACGACTTTAGAAAGTATTTTAAAATCAACCGTAAGAGATAGAGCCGTGGTTTATTATGCAAAAGTGCGTCAAATACGCTCCCATAACTGATCATAACATTTAAAAGATACGTCGTCCGTGAAAATATTTTCAATTCGGACTTAGTCTCTGTAGGGAGAGGCTACCGAGAACCGCTACCGACGAAGTCTTTCTGATTAATTTAAAAATCAACCGAAAGAGATAGAGCCGTGGTTTATTAAGCAAAAGTGCTTCAAATACGCTCCTATAACTCAATCTAACATTTAAAAGGTACCTTGTCGGTGAAAATAATTTCAGTGCGGACTTAGATTTTTTCCTACCGAGTGGCTACCGTGAAGAGTCGCCGACGACGACTTTAGAAATTATTTAAAAATCAACCGTAAGAGATAGAGCCGTGGTTTATTAAGAAAAAGTGCGTCAAATACGCTCCCATAACTGATCATAACATTTAAAAGATACGTCGTCGGTGAAAATATTTTCAATTCGGACTTAGTCTCTGTAGGGAGAGGCTACCGAGAACCGCTACCGACGAAGACTTTCTGATTAATTTAAAAATCAACCGAAAGAGATAGAGCCGTGGTTTATTAAGCAAAAGTGCTTCAAATACGCTCCTATAACTCAGTCTAACATTTAAAAGGTACCTCGTCGGTGAAAATAATTACAGTTCGGACTTAGATTTTTTCCTACCCAGTGGCTACCGTGAAGAGTCGCCGACGACGACTTTAGAAATTATTTAAAAATCAACCGTAAGAGATAGAGCCGTGGTTTATTAAGCAAAAGTGCGTCAAATACGCTCCCATAACTGAACATAACATTTAAAAGATACGTCGTCGGTGAAAATATTTTCAATTCGGACTTAGTCTCTGTAGGGAGAGGCTACCGAGAACCGCTACCGACGAAGACTTTCTGATTAATTTAAAAATCAACCGAAAGAGATAGAACCGTGGTTTATTCAGCAAAAGTGCTTCAAATACGCTCCTATAACTCAATCTAACATTTAAAAGGTACCTCGTCGGTGAAAATAATTACAAATCGGACTTAGATTTTTTCCTACCCAGTGGCTACCGTGAAGAGTCGCCGACGACGACTTTAGAAATTATTTAAAAATCAACCGTAAGAGATAGAGCCGTGGTTTATTAAGCAAAAGTGCGTCAAATACGCTCCCATAACTGAACATAACATTTAAAAGATACGTCGTCGGTGAAAATATTTTCAATTCGGACTTAGTCTCTGTAGGGAGAGGCTACCGAGAACCGCTACCGACGAAGACTTTCTGATTAATTTAAAAATCAACCGAAAGAGATAGAGCCGTGGTTTATTAAGCAAAAGTGCTTCAAATACGCTCCTATAACTCAGTCTAACATTTAAAAGGTACCTCGTCGGTGAAAATAATTACAGTTCGGACTTAGATTTTTTCCTACCCAGTGGCTACCGTGAAGAGTCGCCGACGACGACTTTAGAAAGTATTTTAAAATCAACCGTAAGAGATAGAGCCGTGGTTTATTATGCAAAAGTGCGTCAAATACGCTCCCATAACTGATCATAACATTTAAAAGATACGTCGTCCGTGAAAATATTTTCAATTCGGACTTAGTCTCTGTATGGAGAGGCTACCGAGAACCGCTACCGACGAAGTCTTTCTGATTAATTTAAAAATCAACCGAAAGAGATAGAGCCGTGGTTTATTAAGCAAAAGTGCTTCAAATACGCTCCTATAACTCAATCTAACATTTAAAAGGTACCTCGTCGGTGAAAATAATTTCAGTGCGGACTTAGATTTTTTCCTACCCAGTGGCTACCGTGAAGAGTCGCCGACGACGACTTTAGAAAGTATTTTAAAATCAACCGTAAGAGATAGAGCCGTGGTTTATTATGCAAAAGTGCGTCAAATACGCTCCCATAACTGATCATAACATTTAAAAGATACGTCGTCCGTGAAAATATTTTCAATTCGGACTTAGTCTCTGTAGGGAGAGGCTACCGAGAACCGCTACCGACGAAGTCTTTCTGATTAATTTAAAAATCAACCGAAAGAGATAGAGCCGTGGTTTATTAAGCAAAAGTGCTTCAAATACGCTCCTATAACTCAATCTAACATTTAAAAGGTACCTCGTCGGTGAAAATAATTTCAGTGCGGACTTAGATTTTTTCCTACCGAGTGGCTACCGTGAAGAGTCGCCGACGACGACTTTAGAAATTATTTAAAAATCAACCGTAAGAGATAGAGCCGTGGTTTATTAAGAAAAAGTGCGTCAAATACGCTCCCATAACTGATCATAACATTTAAAAGATACGTCGTCGGTGAAAATATTTTCAATTCGGACTTAGTCTCTGTAGGGAGAGGCTACCGAGAACCGCTACCGACGAAGACTTTCTGATTAATTTAAAAATCAACCGAAAGAGATAGAGCCGTGGTTTATTAAGCAAAAGTGCTTCAAATACGCTCCTATAACTCAGTCTAACATTTAAAAGGTACCTCGTCGGTGAAAATAATTACAGTTCGGACTTAGATTTTTTCCTACCCAGTGGCTACCGTGAAGAGTCGCCGACGACGACTTTAGAAATTATTTAAAAATCAACCGTAAGAGATAGAGCCGTGGTTTATTAAGCAAAAGTGCGTCAAATACGCTCCCATAACTGAACATAACATTTAAAAGATACGTCGTCGGTGAAAATATTTTCAATTCGGACTTAGTCTCTGTAGGGAGAGGCTACCGAGAACTGCTACCGACGAAGTCTTTCTGATTAATTTAAAAATCAACCGAAAGAGATAGAGCCGTGGTTTATTAAGCAAAAGTGCTTCAAATACGCTCCTATAACTCAATCTAACATATAAAAGGTACCTCGTCGGTGAAAATAATTACAGTTCGGACTTAGATTTTTTCCTACCGAGTGGCTACCGCGAAGAGTCGCCGACGACGACTTTAGAAAGTATTTTAAAATCAACCGTAAGAGATAGAGCCGTGGTTTATTATGCAAAAGTGCGTCAAATACGCTCCCATAACTGATCATAACATTTAAAAGATACGTCGTCAGTGAAAATATTTTCAATTCGGACTTAGTCTCTGTAGGGAGAGGCTACCGAGAACTGCTACCGACGAAGACTTTCTGATTAATTTAAAAATCAACCGAAAGAGATAGAGCCGTGGTTTATTAAGCAAAGTGCTTCAAATACGCTCCTATAACTCAATCTAACATATAAAAGGTACCTCGTCGGTGAAAATAATTACAGTTCGGACTTAGATTTTTTCCTACCGAGTGGCTACCGTGAAGAGTCGCCGACGACGACTTTAGAAAGTATTTTAAAATCAACCGTAAGAGATAGAGCCGTGGTTTATTATGCAAAAGTGCGTCAAATACGCTCCCATAACTGATCATAACATTTAAAAGATACGTCGTCAGTGAAAATATTTTCAATTCGGACTTAGTCTCTGTAGGGAGAGGCTACCGAGAACCGCTACCGACGAAGACTTTCTGATTAATTTAAAAATCAACCGAAAGAGATAGAGCCGTGGTTTATTAAGCAAAAGTGCTTCAAATACGCTCCTATAACTCAATCTAACATTTAAAAGGTACCTCGTCGGTGAAAATAATTTCAGTTCGGACTTAGATTTTTTCCTACCGAGTGGCTACCGCGAAGAGTCGCCGACGACGACTTTAGAAAGTATTTTAAAATCAACCGTAAGAGATAGAGCCGTGGTTTATTATGCAAAAGTGCGTCAAATACGCTCCCATAACTGATCATAACATTTAAAAGATACATCGTCGGTGAAAATATTTTCAATTCGGACTTAGTCTCTGTAGGGAGAGGCTACCGAGAACGGCTACCGACGAAGACTTTCTGATTAATTTAAAAATCAACCGTAAGAGATAGAGCCGTGTTTTATTAAGCAAAAGTGCTTCAAATACGCTCCTATAACTCAGTCTAACATTTAAAAGGTACCTCGTCGGTGAAAATAATTACAGTTCGGACTTAGATTTTTTCCTACCCAGTGGCTACCGTGAAGAGTCGCCGACGACGACTTTAGAAATTATTTAAAAATCAACCGTAAGAGATAGAGCCGTGGTTTATTAAGCAAAAGTGCGTCAAATACGCTCCCATAACTGAACATAACATTTAAAAGATACGTCGTCGGTGAAAATATTTTCAATTCGGACTTAGTCTCTGTAGGGAGAGGCTACCGAGAACCGCTACCGACGAAGACTTTCTGATTAATTTAAAAATCAACCGAAAGAGATAGAACCGTGGTTTATTAAGCAAAAGTGCTTCAAATACGCTCCTATAACTCAGTCTAACATTTAAAAGGTACCTCGTCGGTGAAAATAATTACAGTTCGGACTTAGATTTTTTCCTACCCAGTGGCTACCGTGAAGAGTCGCCGACGACGACTTTAGAAATTATTTAAAAATCAACCGTAAGAGATAGAGCCGTGGTTTATTAAGCAAAAGTGCGTCAAATACGCTCCCATAACTGAACATAACATTTAAAAGATACGTCGTCGGTGAAAATATTTTCAATTCGGACTTAGTCTCTGTAGGGAGAGGCTACCGAGAACCGCTACCGACGAAGACTTTCTGATTAATTTAAAAATCAACCGTAAGAGATAGAGCCGTGGTTTATTAAGCAAAAGTGCTTCAAATACGCTCCTATAACTCAGTCTAACATTTAAAAGGTACCTCGTCGGTGAAAATAATTACAGATCGGACTTAGATTTTTTCCTACCCAGTGGCTACCGTGAAGAGTCGCCGACGACGACTTTAGAAATTATTTAAAAATCAACCGTAAGAGATAGAGCCGTGGTTTATTAAGCAAAAGTGCGTCAAATACGCTCCCATAACTGAACATAACATTTAAAAGATACGTCGTCGGTGAAAATATTTTCAATTCGGACTTAGTCTCTGTAGGGAGAGGCTACCGAGAACCGCTACCGACGAAGACTTTCTGATTAATTTAAAAATCAACCGTAAGAGATAGAGCCGTGTTTTATTAAGCAAAAGTGCTTCAAATACGCTCCTATAACTCAGTCTAACATTTAAAAGGTACCTCGTCGGTGAAAATAATTACAGTTCGGACTTAGATTTTTTCCTACCCAGTGGCTACCGTGAAGAGTCGCCGACGACGACTTTAGAAATTATTTAAAAATCAACCGTAAGAGATAGAGCCGTGGTTTATTAAGCAAAAGTGCGTCAAATACGCTCCCATAACTGAACATAACATTTAAAAGATACGTCGTCGGTGAAAATATTTTCAATTCGGACTTAGTCTCTGTAGGGAGAGGCTACCGAGAACCGCTACCGACGAAGACTTTCTGATTAATTTAAAAATCAACCGAAAGAGATAGAACCGTGGTTTATTAAGCAAAAGTGCTTCAAATACGCTCCTATAACTCAGTCTAACATTTAAAAGGTACCTCGTCGGTGAAAATAATTACAGTTCGGACTTAGATTTTTTCCTACCCAGTGGCTACCGTGAAGAGTCGCCGACGACGACTTTAGAAATTATTTAAAAATCAACCGTAAGAGATAGAGCCGTGGTTTATTAAGCAAAAGTGCGTCAAATACGCTCCCATAACTGAACATAACATTTAAAAGATACGTCGTCGGTGAAAATATTTTCAATTCGGACTTAGTCTCTGTAGGGAGAGGCTACCGAGAACCGCTACCGACGAAGACTTTCTGATTAATTTAAAAATCAACCGTAAGAGATAGAGCCGTGGTTTATTAAGCAAAAGTGCTTCAAATACGCTCCTATAACTCAGTCTAACATTTAAAAGGTACCTCGTCGGTGAAAATAATTACAGATCGGACTTAGATTTTTTCCTACCCAGTGGCTACCGTGAAGAGTCGCCGACGACGACTTTAGAAATTATTTAAAAATCAACCGTAAGAGATAGAGCCGTGGTTTATTAAGCAAAAGTGCGTCAAATACGCTCCCATAACTGAACATAACATTTAAAAGATACGTCGTCGGTGAAAATATTTTCAATTCGGACTTAGTCTCTGTAGGGAGAGGCTACCGAGAACCGCTACCGACGAAGACTTTCTGATTAATTTAAAAATCAACCGAAAGAGATAGAGCCGTGGTTTATTAAGCAAAAGTGCTTCAAATACGCTCCTATAACTCAGTCTAACATTTAAAAGGTACCTCGTCGGTGAAAATAATTACAGTTCGGACTTAGATTTTTTCCTACCCAGTGGCTACCGTGAAGAGTCGCCGACGACGACTTTAGAAAGTATTTTAAAATCAACCGTAAGAGATAGAGCCGTGGTTTATTATGCAAAAGTGCGTCAAATACGCTCCCATAACTGATCATAACATTTAAAAGATACGTCGTCCGTGAAAATATTTTCAATTCGGACTTAGTCTCTGTATGGAGAGGCTACCGAGAACCGCTACCGACGAAGTCTTTCTGATTAATTTAAAAATCAACCGAAAGAGATAGAGCCGTGGTTTATTAAGCAAAAGTGCTTCAAATACGCTCCTATAACTCAATCTAACATTTAAAAGGTACCTCGTCGGTGAAAATAATTTCAGTGCGGACTTAGATTTTTTCCTACCCAGTGGCTACCGTGAAGAGTCGCCGACGACGACTTTAGAAAGTATTTTAAAATCAACCGTAAGAGATAGAGCCGTGGTTTATTATGCAAAAGTGCGTCAAATACGCTCCCATAACTGATCATAACATTTAAAAGATACGTCGTCCGTGAAAATATTTTCAATTCGGACTTAGTCTCTGTAGGGAGAGGCTACCGAGAACCGCTACCGACGAAGTCTTTCTGATTAATTTAAAAATCAACCGAAAGAGATAGAGCCGTGGTTTATTAAGCAAAAGTGCTTCAAATACGCTCCTATAACTCAATCTAACATTTAAAAGGTACCTTGTCGGTGAAAATAATTTCAGTGCGGACTTAGATTTTTTCCTACCGAGTGGCTACCGTGAAGAGTCGCCGACGACGACTTTAGAAATTATTTAAAAATCAACCGTAAGAGATAGAGCCGTGGTTTATTAAGAAAAAGTGCGTCAAATACGCTCCCATAACTGATCATAACATTTAAAAGATACGTCGTCGGTGAAAATATTTTCAATTCGGACTTAGTCTCTGTAGGGAGAGGCTACCGAGAACCGCTACCGACGAAGACTTTCTGATTAATTTAAAAATCAACCGAAAGAGATAGAGCCGTGGTTTATTAAGCAAAAGTGCTTCAAATACGCTCCTATAACTCAGTCTAACATTTAAAAGGTACCTCGTCGGTGAAAATAATTACAGTTCGGACTTAGATTTTTTCCTACCCAGTGGCTACCGTGAAGAGTCGCCGACGACGACTTTAGAAATTATTTAAAAATCAACCGTAAGAGATAGAGCCGTGGTTTATTAAGCAAAAGTGCGTCAAATACGCTCCCATAACTGAACATAACATTTAAAAGATACGTCGTCGGTGAAAATATTTTCAATTCGGACTTAGTCTCTGTAGGGAGAGGCTACCGAGAACCGCTACCGACGAAGACTTTCTGATTAATTTAAAAATCAACCGAAAGAGATAGAACCGTGGTTTATTCAGCAAAAGTGCTTCAAATACGCTCCTATAACTCAATCTAACATTTAAAAGGTACCTCGTCGGTGAAAATAATTACAGATCGGACTTAGATTTTTTCCTACCCAGTGGCTACCGTGAAGAGTCGCCGACGACGACTTTAGAAATTATTTAAAAATCAACCGTAAGAGATAGAGCCGTGGTTTATTAAGCAAAAGTGCGTCAAATACGCTCCCATAACTGAACATAACATTTAAAAGATACGTCGTCGGTGAAAATATTTTCAATTCGGACTTAGTCTCTGTAGGGAGAGGCTACCGAGAACCGCTACCGACGAAGACTTTCTGATTAATTTAAAAATCAACCGAAAGAGATAGAGCCGTGGTTTATTAAGCAAAAGTGCTTCAAATACGCTCCTATAACTCAGTCTAACATTTAAAAGGTACCTCGTCGGTGAAAATAATTACAGTTCGGACTTAGATTTTTTCCTACCCAGTGGCTACCGTGAAGAGTCGCCGACGACGACTTTAGAAAGTATTTTAAAATCAACCGTAAGAGATAGAGCCGTGGTTTATTATGCAAAAGTGCGTCAAATACGCTCCCATAACTGATCATAACATTTAAAAGATACGTCGTCCGTGAAAATATTTTCAATTCGGACTTAGTCTCTGTATGGAGAGGCTACCGAGAACCGCTACCGACGAAGTCTTTCTGATTAATTTAAAAATCAACCGAAAGAGATAGAGCCGTGGTTTATTAAGCAAAAGTGCTTCAAATACGCTCCTATAACTCAATCTAACATTTAAAAGGTACCTCGTCGGTGAAAATAATTTCAGTGCGGACTTAGATTTTTTCCTACCCAGTGGCTACCGTGAAGAGTCGCCGACGACGACTTTAGAAAGTATTTTAAAATCAACCGTAAGAGATAGAGCCGTGGTTTATTATGCAAAAGTGCGTCAAATACGCTCCCATAACTGATCATAACATTTAAAAGATACGTCGTCCGTGAAAATATTTTCAATTCGGACTTAGTCTCTGTAGGGAGAGGCTACCGAGAACCGCTACCGACGAAGTCTTTCTGATTAATTTAAAAATCAACCGAAAGAGATAGAGCCGTGGTTTATTAAGCAAAAGTGCTTCAAATACGCTCCTATAACTCAATCTAACATTTAAAAGGTACCTTGTCGGTGAAAATAATTTCAGTGCGGACTTAGATTTTTTCCTACCGAGTGGCTACCGTGAAGAGTCGCCGACGACGACTTTAGAAATTATTTAAAAATCAACCGTAAGAGATAGAGCCGTGGTTTATTAAGAAAAAGTGCGTCAAATACGCTCCCATAACTGATCATAACATTTAAAAGATACGTCGTCGGTGAAAATATTTTCAATTCGGACTTAGTCTCTGTAGGGAGAGGCTACCGAGAACCGCTACCGACGAAGACTTTCTGATTAATTTAAAAATCAACCGAAAGAGATAGAGCCGTGGTTTATTAAGCAAAAGTGCTTCAAATACGCTCCTATAACTCAGTCTAACATTTAAAAGGTACCTCGTCGGTGAAAATAATTACAGTTCGGACTTAGATTTTTTCCTACCCAGTGGCTACCGTGAAGAGTCGCCGACGACGACTTTAGAAATTATTTAAAAATCAACCGTAAGAGATAGAGCCGTGGTTTATTAAGCAAAAGTGCGTCAAATACGCTCCCATAACTGAACATAACATTTAAAAGATACGTCGTCGGTGAAAATATTTTCAATTCGGACTTAGTCTCTGTAGGGAGAGGCTACCGAGAACCGCTACCGACGAAGACTTTCTGATTAATTTAAAAATCAACCGAAAGAGATAGAACCGTGGTTTATTCAGCAAAAGTGCTTCAAATACGCTCCTATAACTCAATCTAACATTTAAAAGGTACCTCGTCGGTGAAAATAATTACAGATCGGACTTAGATTTTTTCCTACCCAGTGGCTACCGTGAAGAGTCGCCGACGACGACTTTAGAAATTATTTAAAAATCAACCGTAAGAGATAGAGCCGTGGTTTATTAAGCAAAAGTGCGTCAAATACGCTCCCATAACTGAACATAACATTTAAAAGATACGTCGTCGGTGAAAATATTTTCAATTCGGACTTAGTCTCTGTAGGGAGAGGCTACCGAGAACCGCTACCGACGAAGACTTTCTGATTAATTTAAAAATCAACCGAAAGAGATAGAGCCGTGGTTTATTAAGCAAAAGTGCTTCAAATACGCTCCTATAACTCAGTCTAACATTTAAAAGGTACCTCGTCGGTGAAAATAATTACAGTTCGGACTTAGATTTTTTCCTACCCAGTGGCTACCGTGAAGAGTCGCCGACGACGACTTTAGAAAGTATTTTAAAATCAACCGTAAGAGATAGAGCCGTGGTTTATTATGCAAAAGTGCGTCAAATACGCTCCCATAACTGATAATAACATTTAAAAGATACGTCGTCCGTGAAAATATTTTCAATTCGGACTTAGTCTCTGTATGGAGAGGCTACCGAGAACCGCTACCGACGAAGTCTTTCTGATTAATTTAAAAATCAACCGAAAGAGATAGAGCCGTGGTTTATTAAGCAAAAGTGCTTCAAATACGCTCCTATAACTCAATCTAACATTTAAAAGGTACCTCGTCGGTGAAAATAATTTCAGTGCGGACTTAGATTTTTTCCTACCCAGTGGCTACCGTGAAGAGTCGCCGACGACGACTTTAGAAAGTATTTTAAAATCAACCGTAAGAGATAGAGCCGTGGTTTATTATGCAAAAGTGCGTCAAATACGCTCCCATAACTGATCATAACATTTAAAAGATACGTCGTCCGTGAAAATATTTTCAATTCGGACTTAGTCTCTGTAGGGAGAGGCTACCGAGAACCGCTACCGACGAAGTCTTTCTGATTAATTTAAAAATCAACCGAAAGAGATAGAGCCGTGGTTTATTAAGCAAAAGTGCTTCAAATACGCTCCTATAACTCAATCTAACATTTAAAAGGTACCTCGTCGGTGAAAATAATTACAGTTCGGACTTAGATTTTTTCCTACCGAGTGGCTACCGCGAAGAGTCGCCGACGACGACTTTAGAAAGTATTTTAAAATCAACCGTAAGAGATAGAGCCGTGGTTTATTAAGCAAAAGTGCTTCAAATACGCTCCTATAACTCAGTCTAACATTTAAAAGGTACCTCGTCGGTGAAAATAATTACAGTTCGGACTTAGATTTTTTCCTACCCAGTGGCTACCGTGAAGAGTCGCCGACGACGACTTTAGAAATTATTTAAAAATCAACCGTAAGAGATAGAGCCGTGGTTTATTAAGCAAAAGTGCGTCAAATACGCTCCCATAACTGAACATAACATTTAAAAGATACGTCGTCGGTGAAAATATTTTCAATTCGGACTTAGTCTCTGTAGGGAGAGGCTACCGAGAACTGCTACCGACGAAGTCTTTCTGATTAATTTAAAAATCAACCGAAAGAGATAGAGCCGTGGTTTATTAAGCAAAAGTGCTTCAAATACGCTCCTATAACTCAATCTAACATATAAAAGGTACCTCGTCGGTGAAAATAATTACAGTTCGGACTTAGATTTTTTCCTACCGAGTGGCTACCGCGAAGAGTCGCCGACGACGACTTTAGAAAGTATTTTAAAATCAACCGTAAGAGATAGAGCCGTGGTTTATTATGCAAAAGTGCGTCAAATACGCTCCCATAACTGATCATAACATTTAAAAGATACGTCGTCAGTGAAAATATTTTCAATTCGGACTTAGTCTCTGTAGGGAGAGGCTACCGAGAACTGCTACCGACGAAGACTTTCTGATTAATTTAAAAATCAACCGAAAGAGATAGAGCCGTGGTTTATTAAGCAAAGTGCTTCAAATACGCTCCTATAACTCAATCTAACATATAAAAGGTACCTCGTCGGTGAAAATAATTACAGTTCGGACTTAGATTTTTTCCTACCGAGTGGCTACCGCGAAGAGTCGCCGACGACGACTTTAGAAAGTATTTTAAAATCAACCGTAAGAGATAGAGCCGTGGTTTATTATGCAAAAGTGCGTCAAATACGCTCCCATAACTGATCATAACATTTAAAAGATACGTCGTCAGTGAAAATATTTTCAATTCGGACTTAGTCTCTGTAGGGAGAGGCTACCGAGAACCGCTACCGACGAAGACTTTCTGATTAATTTAAAAATCAACCGAAAGAGATAGAGCCGTGGTTTATTAAGCAAAAGTGCTTCAAATACGCTCCTATAACTCAATCTAACATTTAAAAGGTACCTCGTCGGTGAAAATAATTTCAGTTCGGACTTAGATTTTTTCCTACCGAGTGGCTACCGCGAAGAGTCGCCGACGACGACTTTAGAAAGTATTTTAAAATCAACCGTAAGAGATAGAGCCGTGGTTTATTATGCAAAAGTGCGTCAAATACGCTCCCATAACTGATCATAACATTTAAAAGATACGTCGTCGGTGAAAATATTTTCAATTCGGACTTAGTCTCTGTAGGGAGAGGCTACCGAGAACGGCTACCGACGAAGACTTTCTGATTAATTTAAAAATCAACCGTAAGAGATAGAGCCGTGTTTTATTAAGCAAAAGTGCTTCAAATACGCTCCTATAACTCAGTCTAACATTTAAAAGGTACCTCGTCGGTGAAAATAATTACAGTTCGGACTTAGATTTTTTCCTACCCAGTGGCTACCGTGAAGAGTCGCCGACGACGACTTTAGAAATTATTTAAAAATCAACCGTAAGAGATAGAGCCGTGGTTTATTAAGCAAAAGTGCGTCAAATACGCTCCCATAACTGAACATAACATTTAAAAGATACGTCGTCGGTGAAAATATTTTCAATTCGGACTTAGTCTCTGTAGGGAGAGGCTACCGAGAACCGCTACCGACGAAGACTTTCTGATTAATTTAAAAATCAACCGAAAGAGATAGAGCCGTGGTTTATTAAGCAAAAGTGCTTCAAATACGCTCCTATAACTCAGTCTAACATTTAAAAGGTACCTCGTCGGTGAAAATAATTACAGTTCGGACTTAGATTTTTTCCTACCGAGTGGCTACCGCGAAGAGTCGCCGACGACGACTTTAGAAAGTATTTTAAAATCAACCGTAAGAGATAGAGCCGTGGTTTATTATGCAAAAGTGCGTCAAATACGCTCCCATAACTGATCATAACATTTAAAAGATACGTCGTCGGTGAAAATATTTTCAATTCGGACTTAGTCTCTGTAGGGAGAGGCTACCGAGAACGGCTACCGACGAAGACTTTCTGATTAATTTAAAAATCAACCGTAAGAGATAGAGCCGTGTTTTATTAAGCAAAAGTGCTTCAAATACGCTCCTATAACTCAGTCTAACATTTAAAAGGTACCTCGTCGGTGAAAATAATTACAGTTCGGACTTAGATTTTTTCCTACCCAGTGGCTACCGTGAAGAGTCGCCGACGACGACTTTAGAAATTATTTAAAAATCAACCGTAAGAGATAGAGCCGTGGTTTATTAAGCAAAAGTGCGTCAAATACGCTCCCATAACTGAACATAACATTTAAAAGATACGTCGTCGGTGAAAATATTTTCAATTCGGACTTAGTCTCTGTAGGGAGAGGCTACCGAGAACCGCTACCGACGAAGACTTTCTGATTAATTTAAAAATCAACCGAAAGAGATAGAGCCGTGGTTTATTAAGCAAAAGTGCTTCAAATACGCTCCTATAACTCAGTCTAACATTTAAAAGGTACCTCGTCGGTGAAAATAATTACAGTTCGGACTTAGATTTTTTCCTACCCAGTGGCTACCGTGAAGAGTCGCCGACGACGACTTTAGAAATTATTTAAAAATCAACCGTAAGAGATAGAGCCGTGGTTTATTAAGCAAAAGTGCGTCAAATACGCTCCCATAACTGAACATAACATTTAAAAGATACGTCGTCGGTGAAAATATTTTCAATTCGGACTTAGTCTCTGTAGGGAGAGGCTACCGAGAACCGCTACCGACGAAGACTTTCTGATTAATTTAAAAATCAACCGTAAGAGATAGAGCCGTGGTTTATTAAGCAAAAGTGCTTCAAATACGCTCCTATAACTCAGTCTAACATTTAAAAGGTACCTCGTCGGTGAAAATAATTACAGATCGGACTTAGATTTTTTCCTACCCAGTGGCTACCGTGAAGAGTCGCCGACGACGACTTTAGAAATTATTTAAAAATCAACCGTAAGAGATAGAGCCGTGGTTTATTAAGCAAAAGTGCGTCAAATACGCTCCCATAACTGAACATAACATTTAAAAGATACGTCGTCGGTGAAAATATTTTCAATTCGGACTTAGTCTCTGTAGGGAGAGGCTACCGAGAACCGCTACCGACGAAGACTTTCTGATTAATTTAAAAATCAACCGAAAGAGATAGAGCCGTGGTTTATTAAGCAAAAGTGCTTCAAATACGCTCCTATAACTCAGTCTAACATTTAAAAGGTACCTCGTCGGTGAAAATAATTACAGTTCGGACTTAGATTTTTTCCTACCCAGTGGCTACCGTGAAGAGTCGCCGACGACGACTTTAGAAAGTATTTTAAAATCAACCGTAAGAGATAGAGCCGTGGTTTATTATGCAAAAGTGCGTCAAATACGCTCCCATAACTGATCATAACATTTAAAAGATACGTCGTCCGTGAAAATATTTTCAATTCGGACTTAGTCTCTGTATGGAGAGGCTACCGAGAACCGCTACCGACGAAGTCTTTCTGATTAATTTAAAAATCAACCGAAAGAGATAGAGCCGTGGTTTATTAAGCAAAAGTGCTTCAAATACGCTCCTATAACTCAATCTAACATTTAAAAGGTACCTCGTCGGTGAAAATAATTTCAGTGCGGACTTAGATTTTTTCCTACCCAGTGGCTACCGTGAAGAGTCGCCGACGACGACTTTAGAAAGTATTTTAAAATCAACCGTAAGAGATAGAGCCGTGGTTTATTATGCAAAAGTGCGTCAAATACGCTCCCATAACTGATCATAACATTTAAAAGATACGTCGTCCGTGAAAATATTTTCAATTCGGACTTAGTCTCTGTAGGGAGAGGCTACCGAGAACCGCTACCGACGAAGTCTTTCTGATTAATTTAAAAATCAACCGAAAGAGATAGAGCCGTGGTTTATTAAGCAAAAGTGCTTCAAATACGCTCCTATAACTCAATCTAACATTTAAAAGGTACCTTGTCGGTGAAAATAATTTCAGTGCGGACTTAGATTTTTTCCTACCGAGTGGCTACCGTGAAGAGTCGCCGACGACGACTTTAGAAATTATTTAAAAATCAACCGTAAGAGATAGAGCCGTGGTTTATTAAGAAAAAGTGCGTCAAATACGCTCCCATAACTGATCATAACATTTAAAAGATACGTCGTCGGTGAAAATATTTTCAATTCGGACTTAGTCTCTGTAGGGAGAGGCTACCGAGAACCGCTACCGACGAAGACTTTCTGATTAATTTAAAAATCAACCGAAAGAGATAGAGCCGTGGTTTATTAAGCAAAAGTGCTTCAAATACGCTCCTATAACTCAGTCTAACATTTAAAAGGTACCTCGTCGGTGAAAATAATTACAGTTCGGACTTAGATTTTTTCCTACCCAGTGGCTACCGTGAAGAGTCGCCGACGACGACTTTAGAAATTATTTAAAAATCAACCGTAAGAGATAGAGCCGTGGTTTATTAAGCAAAAGTGCGTCAAATACGCTCCCATAACTGAACATAACATTTAAAAGATACGTCGTCGGTGAAAATATTTTCAATTCGGACTTAGTCTCTGTAGGGAGAGGCTACCGAGAACCGCTACCGACGAAGACTTTCTGATTAATTTAAAAATCAACCGAAAGAGATAGAACCGTGGTTTATTCAGCAAAAGTGCTTCAAATACGCTCCTATAACTCAATCTAACATTTAAAAGGTACCTCGTCGGTGAAAATAATTACAGATCGGACTTAGATTTTTTCCTACCCAGTGGCTACCGTGAAGAGTCGCCGACGACGACTTTAGAAATTATTTAAAAATCAACCGTAAGAGATAGAGCCGTGGTTTATTAAGCAAAAGTGCGTCAAATACGCTCCCATAACTGAACATAACATTTAAAAGATACGTCGTCGGTGAAAATATTTTCAATTCGGACTTAGTCTCTGTAGGGAGAGGCTACCGAGAACCGCTACCGACGAAGACTTTCTGATTAATTTAAAAATCAACCGAAAGAGATAGAGCCGTGGTTTATTAAGCAAAAGTGCTTCAAATACGCTCCTATAACTCAGTCTAACATTTAAAAGGTACCTCGTCGGTGAAAATAATTACAGTTCGGACTTAGATTTTTTCCTACCCAGTGGCTACCGTGAAGAGTCGCCGACGACGACTTTAGAAAGTATTTTAAAATCAACCGTAAGAGATAGAGCCGTGGTTTATTATGCAAAAGTGCGTCAAATACGCTCCCATAACTGATAATAACATTTAAAAGATACGTCGTCCGTGAAAATATTTTCAATTCGGACTTAGTCTCTGTATGGAGAGGCTACCGAGAACCGCTACCGACGAAGTCTTTCTGATTAATTTAAAAATCAACCGAAAGAGATAGAGCCGTGGTTTATTAAGCAAAAGTGCTTCAAATACGCTCCTATAACTCAATCTAACATTTAAAAGGTACCTCGTCGGTGAAAATAATTTCAGTGCGGACTTAGATTTTTTCCTACCCAGTGGCTACCGTGAAGAGTCGCCGACGACGACTTTAGAAAGTATTTAAAAATCAACCGTAAGAGATAGAGCCGTGGTTTATTATGCAAAAGTGCGTCAAATACGCTCCCATAACTGATCATAACATTTAAAAGATACGTCGTCCGTGAAAATATTTTCAATTCGGACTTAGTCTCTGTAGGGAGAGGCTACCGAGAACCGCTACCGACGAAGTCTTTCTGATTAATTTAAAAATCAACCGAAAGAGATAGAGCCGTGGTTTATTAAGCAAAAGTGCTTCAAATACGCTCCTATAACTCAATCTAACATTTAAAAGGTACCTCGTCGGTGAAAATAATTACAGTTCGGACTTAGATTTTTTCCTACCCAGTGGCTACCGTGAAGAGTCGCCGACGACGACTTTAGAAATTATTTAAAAATCAACCGTAAGAGGTAGAGCCGTGGTTTATTAAGCAAAAGTGCGTCAAATACGCTCCCATAACTGAACATAACATTTAAAAGATACGTCGTCGGTGAAAATATTTTCAATTCGGACTTAGTCTCTGTAGGGAGAGGCTACCGAGAACCGCTACCGACGAAGACTTTCTGATTAATTTAAAAATCAACCGAAAGAGATAGAGCCGTGGTTTATTAAGCAAAAGTGCTTCAAATACGCTCCTATAACTCAATCTAACATTTAAAAGGTACCTCGTCGGTGAAAATAATTTCAGTTCGGACTTAGATTTTTTCCTACCGAGTGGCTACCGCGAAGAGTCGCCGACGACGACTTTAGAAAGTATTTTAAAATCAACCGTAAGAGATAGAGCCGTGGTTTATTAAGCAAAAGTGCTTCAAATACGCTCCTATATCTCAGTCTAACATTTAAAAGGTACCTCGTCGGTGAAAATAATTACAGTTCGGACTTAGATTTTTTCCTACCCAGTGGCTACCGTGAAGAGTCGCCGACGACGACTTTAGAAATTATTTAAAAATCAACCGTAAGAGATAGAGCCGTGGTTTATTAAGCAAAAGTGCGTCAAATACGCTCCCATAACTGAACATAACATTTAAAAGATACGTCGTCGGTGAAAATATTTTCAATTCGGACTTAGTCTCTGTAGGGAGAGGCTACCGAGAACTGCTACCGACGAAGTCTTTCTGATTAATTTAAAAATCAACCGAAAGAGATAGAGCCGTGGTTTATTAAGCAAAAGTGCTTCAAATACGCTCCTATAACTCAATCTAACATATAAAAGGTACCTCGTCGGTGAAAATAATTACAGTTCGGACTTAGATTTTTTCCTACCCAGTGGCTACCGTGAAGAGTCGCCGACGACGACTTTAGAAATTATTTAAAAATCAACCGTAAGAGATAGAGCCGTGGTTTATTAAGCAAAAGTGCGTCAAATACGCTCCCATAACTGAACATAACATTTAAAAGATACGTCGTCGGTGAAAATATTTTCAATTCGGACTTAGTCTCTGTAGGGAGAGGCTACCGAGAACCGCTACCGACGAAGACTTTCTGATTAATTTAAAAATCAACCGAAAGAGATAGAGCCGTGGTTTATTAAGCAAAAGTGCTTCAAATACGCTCCTATAACTCAGTCTAACATTTAAAAGGTACCTCGTCGGTGAAAATAATTACAGTTCGGACTTAGATTTTTTCCTACCCAGTGGCTACCGTGAAGAGTCGCCGACGACGACTTTAGAAAGTATTTTAAAATCAACCGTAAGAGATAGAGCCGTGGTTTATTATGCAAAAGTGCGTCAAATACGCTCCCATAACTGATAATAACATTTAAAAGATACGTCGTCCGTGAAAATATTTTCAATTCGGACTTAGTCTCTGTATGGAGAGGCTACCGAGAACCGCTACCGACGAAGTCTTTCTGATTAATTTAAAAATCAACCGAAAGAGATAGAGCCGTGGTTTATTAAGCAAAAGTGCTTCAAATACGCTCCTATAACTCAATCTAACATTTAAAAGGTACCTCGTCGGTGAAAATAATTTCAGTGCGGACTTAGATTTTTTCCTACCCAGTGGCTACCGTGAAGAGTCGCCGACGACGACTTTAGAAAGTATTTTAAAATCAACCGTAAGAGATAGAGCCGTGGTTTATTATGCAAAAGTGCGTCAAATACGCTCCCATAACTGATCATAACATTTAAAAGATACGTCGTCCGTGAAAATATTTTCAATTCGGACTTAGTCTCTGTAGGGAGAGGCTACCGAGAACCGCTACCGACGAAGTCTTTCTGATTAATTTAAAAATCAACCGAAAGAGATAGAGCCGTGGTTTATTAAGCAAAAGTGCTTCAAATACGCTCCTATAACTCAATCTAACATTTAAAAGGTACCTCGTCGGTGAAAATAATTACAGTTCGGACTTAGATTTTTTCCTACCCAGTGGCTACCGTGAAGAGTCGCCGACGACGACTTTAGAAATTATTTAAAAATCAACCGTAAGAGGTAGAGCCGTGGTTTATTAAGCAAAAGTGCGTCAAATACGCTCCCATAACTGAACATAACATTTAAAAGATACGTCGTCGGTGAAAATATTTTCAATTCGGACTTAGTCTCTGTAGGGAGAGGCTACCGAGAACCGCTACCGACGAAGACTTTCTGATTAATTTAAAAATCAACCGAAAGAGATAGAGCCGTGGTTTATTAAGCAAAAGTGCTTCAAATACGCTCCTATAACTCAGTCTAACATTTAAAAGGTACCTCGTCGGTGAAAATAATTACAGTTCGGACTTAGATTTTTTCCTACCCAGTGGCTACCGTGAAGAGTCGCCGACGACGACTTTAGAAAGTATTTTAAAATCAACCGTAAGAGATAGAGCCGTGGTTTATTATGCAAAAGTGCGTCAAATACGCTCCCATAACTGATAATAACATTTAAAAGATACGTCGTCCGTGAAAATATTTTCAATTCGGACTTAGTCTCTGTATGGAGAGGCTACCGAGAACCGCTACCGACGAAGTCTTTCTGATTAATTTAAAAATCAACCGAAAGAGATAGAGCCGTGGTTTATTAAGCAAAAGTGCTTCAAATACGCTCCTATAACTCAATCTAACATTTAAAAGGTACCTCGTCGGTGAAAATAATTTCAGTGCGGACTTAGATTTTTTCCTACCCAGTGGCTACCGTGAAGAGCCGCCGACGACGACTTTAGAAAGTATTTTAAAATCAACCGTAAGAGATAGAGCCGTGGTTTATTATGCAAAAGTGCGTCAAATACGCTCCCATAACTGATCATAACATTTAAAAGATACGTCGTCCGTGAAAATATTTTCAATTCGGACTTAGTCTCTGTAGGGAGAGGCTACCGAGAACCGCTACCGACGAAGTCTTTCTGATTAATTTAAAAATCAACCGAAAGAGATAGAGCCGTGGTTTATTAAGCAAAAGTGCTTCAAATACGCTCCTATAACTCAATCTAACATTTAAAAGGTACCTCGTCGGTGAAAATAATTACAGTTCGGACTTAGATTTTTTCCTACCCAGTGGCTACCGTGAAGAGTCGCCGACGACGACTTTAGAAATTATTTAAAAATCAACCGTAAGAGGTAGAGCCGTGGTTTATTAAGCAAAAGTGCGTCAAATACGCTCCCATAACTGAACATAACATTTAAAAGATACGTCGTCGGTGAAAATATTTTCAATTCGGACTTAGTCTCTGTAGGGAGAGGCTACCGAGAACCGCTACCGACGAAGACTTTCTGATTAATTTAAAAATCAACCGAAAGAGATAGAGCCGTGGTTTATTAAGCAAAAGTGCTTCAAATACGCTCCTATAACTCAATCTAACATTTAAAAGGTACCTCGTCGGTGAAAATAATTTCAGTTCGGACTTAGATTTTTTCCTACCGAGTGGCTACCGCGAAGAGTCGCCGACGACGACTTTAGAAAGTATTTTAAAATCAACCGTAAGAGATAGAGCCGTGGTTTATTAAGCAAAAGTGCTTCAAATACGCTCCTATATCTCAGTCTAACATTTAAAAGGTACCTCGTCGGTGAAAATAATTACAGTTCGGACTTAGATTTTTTCCTACCCAGTGGCTACCGTGAAGAGTCGCCGACGACGACTTTAGAAATTATTTAAAAATCAACCGTAAGAGATAGAGCCGTGGTTTATTAAGCAAAAGTGCGTCAAATACGCTCCCATAACTGAACATAACATTTAAAAGATACGTCGTCGGTGAAAATATTTTCAATTCGGACTTAGTCTCTGTAGGGAGAGGCTACCGAGAACTGCTACCGACGAAGTCTTTCTGATTAATTTAAAAATCAACCGAAAGAGATAGAGCCGTGGTTTATTAAGCAAAAGTGCTTCAAATACGCTCCTATAACTCAATCTAACATATAAAAGGTACCTCGTCGGTGAAAATAATTACAGTTCGGACTTAGATTTTTTCCTACCGAGTGGCTACCGCGAAGAGTCGCCGACGACGACTTTAGAAAGTATTTTAAAATCAACCGTAAGAGATAGAGCCGTGGTTTATTATGCAAAAGTGCGTCAAATACGCTCCCATAACTGATCATAACATTTAAAAGATACGTCGTCAGTGAAAATATTTTCAATTCGGACTTAGTCTCTGTAGGGAGAGGCTACCGAGAACTGCTACCGACGAAGACTTTCTGATTAATTTAAAAATCAACCGAAAGAGATAGAGCCGTGGTTTATTAAGCAAAGTGCTTCAAATACGCTCCTATAACTCAATCTAACATATAAAAGGTACCTCGTCGGTGAAAATAATTACAGTTCGGACTTAGATTTTTTCCTACCGAGTGGCTACCGCGAAGAGTCGCCGACGACGACTTTAGAAAGTATTTTAAAATCAACCGTAAGAGATAGAGCCGTGGTTTATTATGCAAAAGTGCGTCAAATACGCTCCCATAACTGATCATAACATTTAAAAGATACGTCGTCAGTGAAAATATTTTCAATTCGGACTTAGTCTCTGTAGGGAGAGGCTACCGAGAACCGCTACCGACGAAGACTTTCTGATTAATTTAAAAATCAACCGAAAGAGATAGAGCCGTGGTTTATTAAGCAAAAGTGCTTCAAATACGCTCCTATAACTCAATCTAACATTTAAAAGGTACCTCGTCGGTGAAAATAATTTCAGTTCGGACTTAGATTTTTTCCTACCGAGTGGCTACCGCGAAGAGTCGCCGACGACGACTTTAGAAAGTATTTTAAAATCAACCGTAAGAGATAGAGCCGTGGTTTATTATGCAAAAGTGCGTCAAATACGCTCCCATAACTGATCATAACATTTAAAAGATACGTCGTCGGTGAAAATATTTTCAATTCGGACTTAGTCTCTGTAGGGAGAGGCTACCGAGAACGGCTACCGACGAAGACTTTCTGATTAATTTAAAAATCAACCGTAAGAGATAGAGCCGTGTTTTATTAAGCAAAAGTGCTTCAAATACGCTCCTATAACTCAGTCTAACATTTAAAAGGTACCTCGTCGGTGAAAATAATTACAGTTCGGACTTAGATTTTTTCCTACCCAGTGGCTACCGTGAAGAGTCGCCGACGACGACTTTAGAAATTATTTAAAAATCAACCGTAAGAGGTAGAGCCGTGGTTTATTAAGCAAAAGTGCGTCAAATACGCTCCCATAACTGAACATAACATTTAAAAGATACGTCGTCGGTGAAAATATTTTCAATTCGGACTTAGTCTCTGTAGGGAGAGGCTACCGAGAACCGCTACCGACGAAGTCTTTCTGATTAATTTAAAAATCAACCGAAAGAGATAGAGCCGTGGTTTATTAAGCAAAAGTGCTTCAAATACGCTCCTATAACTCAATCTAACATTTAAAAGGTACCTCGTCGGTGAAAATAATTTCAGTGCGGACTTAGATTTTTTCCTACCCAGTGGCTACCGTGAAGAGTCGCCGACGACGACTTTAGAAAGTATTTTAAAATCAACCGTAAGAGATAGAGCCGTGGTTTATTATGCAAAAGTGCGTCAAATACGCTCCCATAACTGATCATAACATTTAAAAGATACGTCGTCCGTGAAAATATTTTCAATTCGGACTTAGTCTCTGTAGGGAGAGGCTACCGAGAACCGCTACCGACGAAGTCTTTCTGATTAATTTAAAAATCAACCGAAAGAGATAGAGCCGTGGTTTATTAAGCAAAAGTGCTTCAAATACGCTCCTATAACTCAATCTAACATTTAAAAGGTACCTCGTCGGTGAAAATAATTACAGTTCGGACTTAGATTTTTTCCTACCCAGTGGCTACCGTGAAGAGTCGCCGACGACGACTTTAGAAATTATTTAAAAATCAACCGTAAGAGGTAGAGCCGTGGTTTATTAAGCAAAAGTGCGTCAAATACGCTCCCATAACTGAACATAACATTTAAAAGATACGTCGTCGGTGAAAATATTTTCAATTCGGACTTAGTCTCTGTAGGGAGAGGCTACCGAGAACCGCTACCGACGAAGACTTTCTGATTAATTTAAAAATCAACCGAAAGAGATAGAGCCGTGGTTTATTAAGCAAAAGTGCTTCAAATACGCTCCTATAACTCAATCTAACATTTAAAAGGTACCTCGTCGGTGAAAATAATTTCAGTTCGGACTTAGATTTTTTCCTACCGAGTGGCTACCGCGAAGAGTCGCCGACGACGACTTTAGAAAGTATTTTAAAATCAACCGTAAGAGATAGAGCCGTGGTTTATTAAGCAAAAGTGCTTCAAATACGCTCCTATAACTCAGTCTAACATTTAAAAGGTACCTCGTCGGTGAAAATAATTACAGTTCGGACTTAGATTTTTTCCTACCCAGTGGCTACCGTGAAGAGTCGCCGACGACGACTTTAGAAATTATTTAAAAATCAACCGTAAGAGATAGAGCCGTGGTTTATTAAGCAAAAGTGCGTCAAATACGCTCCCATAACTGAACATAACATTTAAAAGATACGTCGTCGGTGAAAATATTTTCAATTCGGACTTAGTCTCTGTAGGGAGAGGCTACCGAGAACTGCTACCGACGAAGTCTTTCTGATTAATTTAAAAATCAACCGAAAGAGATAGAGCCGTGGTTTATTAAGCAAAAGTGCTTCAAATACGCTCCTATAACTCAATCTAACATATAAAAGGTACCTCGTCGGTGAAAATAATTACAGTTCGGACTTAGATTTTTTCCTACCGAGTGGCTACCGCGAAGAGTCGCCGACGACGACTTTAGAAAGTATTTTAAAATCAACCGTAAGAGATAGAGCCGTGGTTTATTATGCAAAAGTGCGTCAAATACGCTCCCATAACTGATCATAACATTTAAAAGATACGTCGTCAGTGAAAATATTTTCAATTCGGACTTAGTCTCTGTAGGGAGAGGCTACCGAGAACTGCTACCGACGAAGACTTTCTGATTAATTTAAAAATCAACCGAAAGAGATAGAGCCGTGGTTTATTAAGCAAAGTGCTTCAAATACGCTCCTATAACTCAATCTAACATATAAAAGGTACCTCGTCGGTGAAAATAATTACAGTTCGGACTTAGATTTTTTCCTACCGAGTGGCTACCGCGAAGAGTCGCCGACGACGACTTTAGAAAGTATTTTAAAATCAACCGTAAGAGATAGAGCCGTGGTTTATTATGCAAAAGTGCGTCAAATACGCTCCCATAACTGATCATAACATTTAAAAGATACGTCGTCAGTGAAAATATTTTCAATTCGGACTTAGTCTCTGTAGGGAGAGGCTACCGAGAACCGCTACCGACGAAGACTTTCTGATTAATTTAAAAATCAACCGAAAGAGATAGAGCCGTGGTTTATTAAGCAAAAGTGCTTCAAATACGCTCCTATAACTCAATCTAACATTTAAAAGGTACCTCGTCGGTGAAAATAATTTCAGTTCGGACTTAGATTTTTTCCTACCGAGTGGCTACCGCGAAGAGTCGCCGACGACGACTTTAGAAAGTATTTTAAAATCAACCGTAAGAGATAGAGCCGTGGTTTATTATGCAAAAGTGCGTCAAATACGCTCCCATAACTGATCATAACATTTAAAAGATACGTCGTCGGTGAAAATATTTTCAATTCGGACTTAGTCTCTGTAGGGAGAGGCTACCGAGAACGGCTACCGACGAAGACTTTCTGATTAATTTAAAAATCAACCGTAAGAGATAGAGCCGTGTTTTATTAAGCAAAAGTGCTTCAAATACGCTCCTATAACTCAGTCTAACATTTAAAAGGTACCTCGTCGGTGAAAATAATTACAGTTCGGACTTAGATTTTTTCCTACCCAGTGGCTACCGTGAAGAGTCGCCGACGACGACTTTAGAAATTATTTAAAAATCAACCGTAAGAGATAGAGCCGTGGTTTATTAAGCAAAAGTGCGTCAAATACGCTCCCATAACTGAACATAACATTTAAAAGATACGTCGTCGGTGAAAATATTTTCAATTCGGACTTAGTCTCTGTAGGGAGAGGCTACCGAGAACCGCTACCGACGAAGACTTTCTGATTAATTTAAAAATCAACCGAAAGAGATAGAACCGTGGTTTATTAAGCAAAAGTGCTTCAAATACGCTCCTATAACTCAATCTAACATTTAAAAGGTACCTCGTCGGTGAAAATAATTACAGATCGGACTTAGATTTTTTCCTACCCAGTGGCTACCGTGAAGAGTCGCCGACGACGACTTTAGAAATTATTTAAAAATCAACCGTAAGAGATAGAGCCGTGGTTTATTAAGCAAAAGTGCGTCAAATACGCTCCCATAACTGAACATAACATTTAAAAGATACGTCGTCCGTGAAAATATTTTCAATTCGGACTTAGTCTCTGTAGGGAGAGGCTACCGAGAACCGCTACCGACGAAGACTTTCTGATTAATTTAAAAATCAACCGAAAGAGATAGAGCCGTGGTTTATTAAGCAAAAGTGCTTCAAATATGCTCCTATAACTCAATCTAACATTTAAAAGGTACCTTGTCGGTGAAAATAATTACAGTTCGGACTTAGATTTTTTCCTACCGAGTGGCTACCGTGAAGAGTCGCCGACGACGACTTTAGAAAGTATTTTAAAATCAACCGTAAGAGATAGAGCCGTGGTTTATTATGCAAAAGTGCGTCAAATGCGCTCCCATAACTGATCATAACATTTAAAAGATACGTCGTCCGTGAAAATATTTTCAATTCGGACTTAGTCTCTGTAGGGAGAGGCTACCGAGAACCGCTACCGACGAAGACTTTCTGATTAATTTAAAAATCAACCGTAAGAGATAGAGCCGTGGTTTATTAAGCAAAAGTGCTTCAAATACGCTCCTATAACTCAATCTAACATTTAAAAGGTACCTCGCCGGTGAAAATAATTACAGATCGGACTTAGATTTTTTCCTACCCAGTGGCTACCGTGAAGAGTCGCCGACGACGACTTTAGAAATTATTTAAAAATCAACCGTAAGAGATAGAGCCGTGGTTTATTAAGAAAAAGTGCGTCAAATACGCTCCCATAACTGATCATAACATTTAAAAGATACGTCGTCGGTGAAAATATTTTCAATTCGGACTTAGTCTCTGTAGGGAGAGGCTACCGAGAACCGCTACCGACGAAGACTTTCTGATTAATTTAAAAATCAACCGAAAGAGATAGAGCCGTGGTTTATTAAGCAAAAGTGCTTCAAATACGCTCCTATAACTCAATCTAACATTTAAAAGGTACCTCGTCGGTGAAAATAATTACAGTTCGGACTTAGATTTTTTCCTACCCAGTGGCTACCGTGAAGAGTCGCCGACGACGACTTTAGAAATTATTTTAAAATCAACCGTAAGAGGTAGAGCCGTGGTTTATTAAGCAAAAGTGCGTCAAATACGCTCCCATAACTGAACATAACATTTAAAAGATACGTCGTCGGTGAAAATATTTTCAATTCGGACTTAGTCTCTGTAGGGAGAGGCTACCGAGAACCGCTACCGACGAAGACTTTCTGATTAATTTAAAAATCAACCGAAAGAGATAGAGCCGTGGTTTATTAAGCAAAAGTGCTTCAAATACGCTCCTATAACTCAATCTAACATTTAAAAGGTACCTCGTCGGTGAAAATAATTTCAGTTCGGACTTAGATTTTTTCCTACCGAGTGGCTACCGCGAAGAGTCGCCGACGACGACTTTAGAAAGTATTTTAAAATCAACCGTAAGAGATAGAGCCGTGGTTTATTATGCAAAAGTGCGTCAAATACGCTCCCATAACTGATCATAACATTTAAAAGATACGTCGTCGGTGAAAATATTTTCAATTCGGACTTAGTCTCTGTAGGGAGAGGCTACCGAGAACGGCTACCGACGAAGACTTTCTGATTAATTTAAAAATCAACCGAAAGAGATAGAGCCGTGGTTTATTAAGCAAAAGTGCTTCAAATACGCTCCTATAACTCAATCTAACATATAAAAGGTACCTCGTCGGTGAAAATAATTACAGTTCGGACTTAGATTTTTTCCTACCGAGTGGCTACCGTGAAGAATCGCCGACGACGACTTTAGAAAGTATTTTAAAATCAACCATAAGAGATAGAGCCGTGGTTTATTATGCAAAAGTGCGTCAAATACGCTCCCATAACTGAACATAACATTTAAAAGATACGTCGTCGGTGAAAATATTTTCAATTCGGACTTAGTCTCTGTAGGGAGAGGCTACCGAGAACTGCTACCGACGAAGTCTTTCTGATTAATTTAAAAATCAACCGAAAGAGATAGAGCCGTGGTTTATTAAGCAAAAGTGCTTCAAATACGCTCCTATAACTCAATCTAACATATAAAAGGTACCTCGTCGGTGAAAATAATTACAGTTCGGACTTAGATTTTTTCCTACCGAGTGGCTACCGCGAAGAGTCGCCGACGACGACTTTAGAAAGTATTTTAAAATCAACCGTAAGAGATAGAGCCGTGGTTTATTATGCAAAAGTGCGTCAAATACGCTCCCATAACTGATCATAACATTTAAAAGATACGTCGTCAGTGAAAATATTTTCAATTCGGACTTAGTCTCTGTAGGGAGAGGCTACCGAGAACTGCTACCGACGAAGACTTTCTGATTAATTTAAAAATCAACCGAAAGAGATAGAGCCGTGGTTTATTAAGCAAAGTGCTTCAAATACGCTCCTATAACTCAATCTAACATATAAAAGGTACCTCGTCGGTGAAAATAATTACAGTTCGGACTTAGATTTTTTCCTACCGAGTGGCTACCGCGAAGAGTCGCCGACGACGACTTTAGAAAGTATTTTAAAATCAACCGTAAGAGATAGAGCCGTGGTTTATTATGCAAAAGTGCGTCAAATACGCTCCCATAACTGATCATAACATTTAAAAGATACGTCGTCAGTGAAAATATTTTCAATTCGGACTTAGTCTCTGTAGGGAGAGGCTACCGAGAACCGCTACCGACGAAGACTTTCTGATTAATTTAAAAATCAACCGAAAGAGATAGAGCCGTGGTTTATTAAGCAAAAGTGCTTCAAATACGCTCCTATAACTCAATCTAACAATTAAAAGGTACCTCGTCGGTGAAAATAATTTCAGTTCGGACTTAGATTTTTTCCTACCGAGTGGCTACCGCGAAGAGTCGCCGACGACGACTTTAGAAAGTATTTTAAAATCAACCGTAAGAGATAGAGCCGTGGTTTATTATGCAAAAGTGCGTCAAATACGCTCCCATAACTGATCATAACATTTAAAAGATACGTCGTCGGTGAAAATATTTTCAATTCGGACTTAGTCTCTGTAGGGAGAGGCTACCGAGAACGGCTACCGACGAAGACTTTCTGATTAATTTAAAAATCAACCGTAAGAGATAGAGCCGTGTTTTATTAAGCAAAAGTGCTTCAAATACGCTCCTATAACTCAGTCTAACATTTAAAAGGTACCTCGTCGGTGAAAATAATTACAGTTCGGACTTAGATTTTTTCCTACCCAGTGGCTACCGTGAAGAGTCGCCGACGACGACTTTAGAAATTATTTAAAAATCAACCGTAAGAGATAGAGCCGTGGTTTATTAAGCAAAAGTGCGTCAAATACGCTCCCATAACTGAACATAACATTTAAAAGATACGTCGTCGGTGAAAATATTTTCAATTCGGACTTAGTCTCTGTAGGGAGAGGCTACCGAGAACCGCTACCGACGAAGACTTTCTGATTAATTTAAAAATCAACCGAAAGAGATAGAACCGTGGTTTATTAAGCAAAAGTGCTTCAAATACGCTCCTATAACTCAATCTAACATTTAAAAGGTACCTCGTCGGTGAAAATAATTACAGATCGGACTTAGATTTTTTCCTACCCAGTGGCTACCGTGAAGAGTCGCCGACGACGACTTTAGAAATTATTTAAAAATCAACCGTAAGAGATAGAGCCGTGGTTTATTAAGCAAAAGTGCGTCAAATACGCTCCCATAACTGAACATAACATTTAAAAGATACGTCGTCGG
The DNA here is from genome assembly GCA_910591585.2 of Nysson spinosus. NCBI lineage: Eukaryota > Metazoa > Arthropoda > Insecta > Hymenoptera > Crabronidae > Nysson > Nysson spinosus. Next base: position 468,844 of record CAJUYC020000086.1, read on the forward strand.
TGAAAATATTTTCAATTCGGACTTAGTCTCTGTAGGGAGAGGCTACCGAGAACCGCTACCGACGAAGACTTTCTGATTAATTTAAAAATCAACCGAAAGAGATAGAGCCGTGGTTTATTAAGCAAAAGTGCTTCAAATATGCTCCTATAACTCAATCTAACATTTAAAAGGTACCTTGTCGGTGAAAATAATTACAGTTCGGACTTAGATTTTTTCCTACCGAGTGGCTACCGTGAAGAGTCGCCGACGACGACTTTAGAAAGTATTTTAAAATCAACCGTAAGAGATAGAGCCGTGGTTTATTATGCAAAAGTGCGTCAAATGCGCTCCCATAACTGATCATAACATTTAAAAGATACGTCGTCCGTGAAAATATTTTCAATTCGGACTTAGTCTCTGTAGGGAGAGGCTACCGAGAACCGCTACCGACGAAGACTTTCTGATTAATTTAAAAATCAACCGTAAGAGATAGAGCCGTGGTTTATTAAGCAAAAGTGCTTCAAATACGCTCCTATAACTCAATCTAACATTTAAAAGGTACCTCGCCGGTGAAAATAATTACAGATCGGACTTAGATTTTTTCCTACCCAGTGGCTACCGTGAAGAGTCGCCGACGACGACTTTAGAAATTATTTAAAAATCAACCGTAAGAGATAGAGCCGTGGTTTATTAAGAAAAAGTGCGTCAAATACGCTCCCATAACTGATCATAACATTTAAAAGATACGTCGTCGGTGAAAATATTTTCAATTCGGACTTAGTCTCTGTAGGGAGAGGCTACCGAGAACCGCTACCGACGAAGACTTTCTGATTAATTTAAAAATCAACCGAAAGAGATAGAGCCGTGGTTTATTAAGCAAAAGTGCTTCAAATACGCTCCTATAACTCAATCTAACATTTAAAAGGTACCTCGTCGGTGAAAATAATTACAGTTCGGACTTAGATTTTTTCCTACCCAGTGGCTACCGTGAAGAGTCGCCGACGACGACTTTAGAAATTATTTTAAAATCAACCGTAAGAGGTAGAGCCGTGGTTTATTAAGCAAAAGTGCGTCAAATACGCTCCCATAACTGAACATAACATTTAAAAGATACGTCGTCGGTGAAAATATTTTCAATTCGGACTTAGTCTCTGTAGGGAGAGGCTACCGAGAACCGCTACCGACGAAGACTTTCTGATTAATTTAAAAATCAACCGAAAGAGATAGAGCCGTGGTTTATTAAGCAAAAGTGCTTCAAATACGCTCCTATAACTCAATCTAACATTTAAAAGGTACCTCGTCGGTGAAAATAATTTCAGTTCGGACTTAGATTTTTTCCTACCGAGTGGCTACCGCGAAGAGTCGCCGACGACGACTTTAGAAAGTATTTTAAAATCAACCGTAAGAGATAGAGCCGTGGTTTATTAAGCAAAAGTGCTTCAAATACGCTCCTATAACTCAGTCTAACATTTAAAAGGTACCTCGTCGGTGAAAATAATTACAGTTCGGACTTAGATTTTTTCCTACCCAGTGGCTACCGTGAAGAGTCGCCGACGACGACTTTAGAAATTATTTAAAAATCAACCGTAAGAGATAGAGCCGTGGTTTATTAAGCAAAAGTGCGTCAAATACGCTCCCATAACTGAACATAACATTTAAAAGATACGTCGTCGGTGAAAATATTTTCAATTCGGACTTAGTCTCTGTAGGGAGAGGCTACCGAGAACTGCTACCGACGAAGTCTTTCTGATTAATTTAAAAATCAACCGAAAGAGATAGAGCCGTGGTTTATTAAGCAAAAGTGCTTCAAATACGCTCCTATAACTCAATCTAACATATAAAAGGTACCGCGTCGGTGAAAATAATTACAGTTCGGACTTAGATTTTTTCCTACCGAGTGGCTACCGCGAAGAGTCGCCGACGACGACTTTAGAAAGTATTTTAAAATCAACCGTAAGAGATAGAGCCGTGGTTTATTATGCAAAAGTGCGTCAAATACGCTCCCATAACTGATCATAACATTTAAAAGATACGTCGTCAGTGAAAATATTTTCAATTCGGACTTAGTCTCTGTAGGGAGAGGCTACCGAGAACTGCTACCGACGAAGACTTTCTGATTAATTTAAAAATCAACCGAAAGAGATAGAGCCGTGGTTTATTAAGCAAAGTGCTTCAAATACGCTCCTATAACTCAATCTAACATATAAAAGGTACCTCGTCGGTGAAAATAATTACAGTTCGGACTTAGATTTTTTCCTACCGAGTGGCTACCGCGAAGAGTCGCCGACGACGACTTTAGAAAGTATTTTAAAATCAACCGTAAGAGATAGAGCCGTGGTTTATTATGCAAAAGTGCGTCAAATACGCTCCCATAACTGATCATAACATTTAAAAGATACGTCGTCAGTGAAAATATTTTCAATTCGGACTTAGTCTCTGTAGGGAGAGGCTACCGAGAACTGCTACCGACGAAGACTTTCTGATTAATTTAAAAATCAACCGAAAGAGATAGAGCCGTGGTTTATTAAGCAAAGTGCTTCAAATACGCTCCTATAACTCAATCTAACATATAAAAGGTACCTCGTCGGTGAAAATAATTACAGTTCGGACTTAGATTTTTTCCTACCGAGTGGCTACCGCGAAGAGTCGCCGACGACGACTTTAGAAAGTATTTTAAAATCAACCGTAAGAGATAGAGCCGTGGTTTATTAAGCAAAAGTGCGTCAAATACGCTCCCATAACTGAACATAACATTTAAAAGATACGTCGTCGGTGAAAATATTTTCAATTCGGACTTAGTCTCTGTAGGGAGAGGCTACCGAGAACTGCTACCGACGAAGTCTTTCTGATTAATTTAAAAATCAACCGAAAGAGATAGAGCCGTGGTTTATTAAGCAAAAGTGCTTCAAATACGCTCCTATAACTCAATCTAACATATAAAAGGTACCTCGTCGGTGAAAATAATTACAGTTCGGACTTAGATTTTTTCCTACCGAGTGGCTACCGCGAAGAGTCGCCGACGACGACTTTAGAAAGTATTTTAAAATCAACCGTAAGAGATAGAGCCGTGGTTTATTATGCAAAAGTGCGTCAAATACGCTCCCATAACTGATCATAACATTTAAAAGATACGTCGTCGGTGAAAATATTTTCAATTCGGACTTACTCTCTGTAGGGAGAGGCTACCGAGAACGGCTACCGACGAAGACTTTCTGATTAATTTAAAAATCAACCGTAAGAGATAGAGCCGTGTTTTATTAAGCAAAAGTGCTTCAAATACGCTCCTATAACTCAGTCTAACATTTAAAAGGTACCTCGTCGGTGAAAATAATTACAGTTCGGACTTAGATTTTTTCCTACCCAGTGGCTACCGTGAAGAGTCGCCGACGACGACTTTAGAAATTATTTAAAAATCAACCGTAAGAGATAGAGCCGTGGTTTATTAAGCAAAAGTGCGTCAAATACGCTCCCATAACTGAACATAACATTTAAAAGATACGTCGTCGGTGAAAATATTTTCAATTCGGACTTAGTCTCTGTAGGGAGAGGCTACCGAGAACCGCTACCGACGAAGACTTTCTGATTAATTTAAAAATCAACCGAAAGAGATAGAACCGTGGTTTATTAAGCAAAAGTGCTTCAAATACGCTCCTATAACTCAATCTAACATTTAAAAGGTACCTCGTCGGTGAAAATAATTACAGATCGGACTTAGATTTTTTCCTACCCAGTGGCTACCGTGAAGAGTCGCCGACGACGACTTTAGAAATTATTTAAAAATCAACCGTAAGAGATAGAGCCGTGGTTTATTAAGCAAAAGTGCGTCAAATACGCTCCCATAACTGAACATAACATTTAAAAGATACGTCGTCGGTGAAAATATTTTCAATTCGGACTTAGTCTCTGTAGGGAGAGGCTACCGAGAACCGCTACCGACGAAGACTTTCTGATTAATTTAAAAATCAACCGAAAGAGATAGAGCCGTGGTTTATTAAGCAAAAGTGCTTCAAATATGCTCCTATAACTCAATCTAACATTTAAAAGGTACCTTGTCGGTGAAAATAATTACAGTTCGGACTTAGATTTTTTCCTACCGAGTGGCTACCGTGAAGAGTCGCCGACGACGACTTTAGAAAGTATTTTAAAATCAACCGTAAGAGATAGAGCCGTGGTTTATTATGCAAAAGTGCGTCAAATGCGCTCCCATAACTGATCATAACATTTAAAAGATACGTCGTCCGTGAAAATATTTTCAATTCGGACTTAGTCTCTGTAGGGAGAGGCTACCGAGAACCGCTACCGACGAAGACTTTCTGATTAATTTAAAAATCAACCGTAAGAGATAGAGCCGTGGTTTATTAAGCAAAAGTGCTTCAAATACGCTCCTATAACTCAATCTAACATTTAAAAGGTACCTCGCCGGTGAAAATAATTACAGATCGGACTTAGATTTTTTCCTACCCAGTGGCTACCGTGAAGAGTCGCCGACGACGACTTTAGAAATTATTTAAAAATCAACCGTAAGAGATAGAGCCGTGGTTTATTAAGAAAAAGTGCGTCAAATACGCTCCCATAACTGATCATAACATTTAAAAGATACGTCGTCGGTGAAAATATTTTCAATTCGGACTTAGTCTCTGTAGGGAGAGGCTACCGAGAACCGCTACCGACGAAGACTTTCTGATTAATTTAAAAATCAACCGAAAGAGATAGAGCCGTGGTTTATTAAGCAAAAGTGCTTCAAATACGCTCCTATAACTCAATCTAACATTTAAAAGGTACCTCGTCGGTGAAAATAATTACAGTTCGGACTTAGATTTTTTCCTACCCAGTGGCTACCGTGAAGAGTCGCCGACGACGACTTTAGAAATTATTTTAAAATCAACCGTAAGAGGTAGAGCCGTGGTTTATTAAGCAAAAGTGCGTCAAATACGCTCCCATAACTGAACATAACATTTAAAAGATACGTCGTCGGTGAAAATATTTTCAATTCGGACTTAGTCTCTGTAGGGAGAGGCTACCGAGAACCGCTACCGACGAAGACTTTCTGATTAATTTAAAAATCAACCGAAAGAGATAGAGCCGTGGTTTATTAAGCAAAAGTGCTTCAAATACGCTCCTATAACTCAATCTAACATTTAAAAGGTACCTCGTCGGTGAAAATAATTTCAGTTCGGACTTAGATTTTTTCCTACCGAGTGGTTACCGCGAAGAGTCGCCGACGACGACTTTAGAAAGTATTTTAAAATCAACCGTAAGAGATAGAGCCGTGGTTTATTAAGCAAAAGTGCTTCAAATACGCTCCTATAACTCAGTCTAACATTTAAAAGGTACCTCGTCGGTGAAAATAATTACAGTTCGGACTTAGATTTTTTCCTACCCAGTGGCTACCGTGAAGAGTCGCCGACGACGACTTTAGAAATTATTTAAAAATCAACCGTAAGAGATAGAGCCGTGGTTTATTAAGCAAAAGTGCGTCAAATACGCTCCCATAACTGAACATAACATTTAAAAGATACGTCGTCGGTGAAAATATTTTCAATTCGGACTTAGTCTCTGTAGGGAGAGGCTACCGAGAACTGCTACCGACGAAGTCTTTCTGATTAATTTAAAAATCAACCGAAAGAGATAGAGCCGTGGTTTATTAAGCAAAAGTGCTTCAAATACGCTCCTATAACTCAATCTAACATATAAAAGGTACCTCGTCGGTGAAAATAATTACAGTTCGGACTTAGATTTTTTCCTACCGAGTGGCTACCGCGAAGAGTCGCCGACGACGACTTTAGAAAGTATTTTAAAATCAACCGTAAGAGATAGAGCCGTGGTTTATTATGCAAAAGTGCGTCAAATACGCTCCCATAACTGATCATAACATTTAAAAGATACGTCGTCAGTGAAAATATTTTCAATTCGGACTTAGTCTCTGTAGGGAGAGGCTACCGAGAACTGCTACCGACGAAGACTTTCTGATTAATTTAAAAATCAACCGAAAGAGATAGAGCCGTGGTTTATTAAGCAAAGTGCTTCAAATACGCTCCTATAACTCAATCTAACATATAAAAGGTACCTCGTCGGTGAAAATAATTACAGTTCGGACTTAGATTTTTTCCTACCGAGTGGCTACCGCGAAGAGTCGCCGACGACGACTTTAGAAAGTATTTTAAAATCAACCGTAAGAGATAGAGCCGTGGTTTATTATGCAAAAGTGCGTCAAATACGCTCCCATAACTGATCATAACATTTAAAAGATACGTCGTCAGTGAAAATATTTTCAATTCGGACTTAGTCTCTGTAGGGAGAGGCTACCGAGAACTGCTACCGACGAAGACTTTCTGATTAATTTAAAAATCAACCGAAAGAGATAGAGCCGTGGTTTATTAAGCAAAGTGCTTCAAATACGCTCCTATAACTCAATCTAACATATAAAAGGTACCTCGTCGGTGAAAATAATTACAGTTCGGACTTAGATTTTTTCCTACCGAGTGGCTACCGCGAAGAGTCGCCGACGACGACTTTAGAAAGTATTTTAAAATCAACCGTAAGAGATAGAGCCGTGGTTTATTAAGCAAAAGTGCGTCAAATACGCTCCCATAACTGAACATAACATTTAAAAGATACGTCGTCGGTGAAAATATTTTCAATTCGGACTTAGTCTCTGTAGGGAGAGGCTACCGAGAACTGCTACCGACGAAGTCTTTCTGATTAATTTAAAAATCAACCGAAAGAGATAGAGCCGTGGTTTATTAAGCAAAAGTGCTTCAAATACGCTCCTATAACTCAATCTAACATATAAAAGGTACCTCGTCGGTGAAAATAATTACAGTTCGGACTTAGATTTTTTCCTACCGAGTGGCTACCGCGAAGAGTCGCCGACGACGACTTTAGAAAGTATTTTAAAATCAACCGTAAGAGATAGAGCCGTGGTTTATTATGCAAAAGTGCGTCAAATACGCTCCCATAACTGATCATAACATTTAAAAGATACGTCGTCGGTGAAAATATTTTCAATTCGGACTTAGTCTCTGTAGGGAGAGGCTACCGAGAACGGCTACCGACGAAGACTTTCTGATTAATTTAAAAATCAACCGTAAGAGATAGAGCCGTGTTTTATTAAGCAAAAGTGCTTCAAATACGCTCCTATAACTCAGTCTAACATTTAAAAGGTACCTCGTCGGTGAAAATAATTACAGTTCGGACTTAGATTTTTTCCTACCCAGTGGCTACCGTGAAGAGTCGCCGACGACGACTTTAGAAATTATTTCAAAATCAACCGTAAGAGATAGAGCCGTGGTTTATTAAGCAAAAGTGCGTCAAATACGCTCCCATAACTGAACATAACATTTAAAAGATACGTCGTCGGTGAAAATATTTTCAATTCGGACTTAGTCTCTGTAGGGAGAGGCTACCGAGAACCGCTACCGACGAAGACTTTCTGATTAATTTAAAAATCAACCGAAAGAGATAGAACCGTGGTTTATTAAGCAAAAGTGCTTCAAATACGCTCCTATAACTCAATCTAACATTTAAAAGGTACCTCGTCGGTGAAAATAATTACAGATCGGACTTAGATTTTTTCCTACCCAGTGGCTACCGTGAAGAGTCGCCGACGACGACTTTAGAAATTATTTAAAAATCAACCGTAAGAGATAGAGCCGTGGTTTATTAAGCAAAAGTGCGTCAAATACGCTCCCATAACTGAACATAACATTTAAAAGATACGTCGTCGGTGAAAATATTTTCAATTCGGACTTAGTCTCTGTAGGGAGAGGCTACCGAGAACCGCTACCGACGAAGACTTTCTGATTAATTTAAAAATCAACCGAAAGAGATAGAGCCGTGGTTTATTAAGCAAAAGTGCTTCAAATATGCTCCTATAACTCAATCTAACATTTAAAAGGTACCTTGTCGGTGAAAATAATTACAGTTCGGACTTAGATTTTTTCCTACCGAGTGGCTACCGTGAAGAGTCGCCGACGACGACTTTAGAAAGTATTTTAAAATCAACCGTAAGAGATAGAGCCGTGGTTTATTATGCAAAAGTGCGTCAAATGCGCTCCCATAACTGATCATAACATTTAAAAGATACGTCGTCCGTGAAAATATTTTCAATTCGGACTTAGTCTCTGTAGGGAGAGGCTACCGAGAACCGCTACCGACGAAGACTTTCTGATTAATTTAAAAATCAACCGTAAGAGATAGAGCCGTGGTTTATTAAGCAAAAGTGCTTCAAATACGCTCCTATAACTCAATCTAACATTTAAAAGGTACCTCGCCGGTGAAAATAATTACAGATCGGACTTAGATTTTTTCCTACCCAGTGGCTACCGTGAAGAGTCGCCGACGACGACTTTAGAAATTATTTAAAAATCAACCGTAAGAGATAGAGCCGTGGTTTATTAAGCAAAAGTGCGTCAAATACGCTCCCATAACTGAACATAACATTTAAAAGATACGTCGTCGGTGAAAATATTTTCAATTCGGACTTAGTCTCTGTAGGGAGAGGCTACCGAGAACCGCTACCGACGAAGTCTTTCTGATTAATTTAAAAATCAACCGAAAGAGATAGAGCCGTGGTTTATTAAGCAAAAGTGCTTCAAATACGCTCCTATAACTCAATCTAACCTTTAAAGGGTACCTTGTCGGTGAAAATAATTACAGTTCGGAATTAGATTTTTTCCTACCGAGTGGCTACCGCGAAGAGTCGCCGACGACGACTTTAGAAAGTATTTTACAATCAACCGTAAGAGATAGAGCCGTGGCGTATTATGCAAAAGTGCGTCAAATACGCTCCCATAACTGATCATAACATTTAAAAGATACGTCGTCCGTGAAAATATTTTCAATTCGGACTTAGTCTCTGTAGGGAGAGGCTACCGAGAACCGCTACCGACGAAGTCTTTCTGATTAATTTAAAAATCAACCGAAAGAGATAGAGCCGTGGTTTATTAAGCAAAAGTGCTTCAAATACGCTCCTATAACTCAATCTAAAATTTAAAAGGTACCTCGTCGGTGAAAATAATTTCAGTGCGGACTTAGATTTTTTCCTACCGAGTGGCTACCGTGAAGAGTCGCCGACGACGATTTTAGAAATTATTTAAAAATCAACCGTAAGAGATAGAGCCGTGGTTTATTAAGAAAAAGTGCGTCAAATACGCTCCCATAACTGATCATAACATTTAAAAGATACGTCGTCGGTGAAAATATTTTCAATTCGGACTTAGTCTCTGTAGGGAGAGGCTACCGAGAACGGCTACCGACGAAGACTTTCTGATTAATTTAAAAATCAACCGTAAGAGATAGAGCCGTGGTTTATTAAGCAAAAGTGCTTCAAATACGCTCCTATAACTCAGTCTAACATTTAAAAGGTACCTCGTCGGTGAAAATAATTACAGTTCGGACTTAGATTTTTTCCTACCCAGTGGCTACCGTGAAGAGTCGCCGACGACGACTTTAGAAAGTATTTTAAAATCAACCGTAAGAGATAGAGCCGTGGTTTATTATGCAAAAGTGCGTCAAATACGCTCCCATAACTGATCATAACATTTAAAAGATACGTCGTCAGTGAAAATATTTTCAATTCGGACTTAGTCTCTGTAGGGAGAGGCTACCGAGAACCGCTACCGACGAAGACTTTCTGATTAATTTAAAAATCAACCGAAAGAGATAGAGCCGTGGTTTATTAAGCAAAAGTGCTTCAAATACGCTCCTATAACTCAATCTAACATATAAAAGGTACCTTGTCGGTGAAAATAATTACAGTTCGGACTTAGATTTTTTCCTACCGAGTGGCTACCGTGAAGAGTCGCCGACGACGACTTTAGAGAGTATTTTAAAATCAACCGTAAGAGATAGAGCCGTGGTTTATTATGCAAAAGTGCGTCAAATACGCTCCCATAACTGAACATAACATTTAAAAGATACGTCGTCAGTGAAAATATTTTCATTTCGGACTTAGTCTCTGTAGGGAGAGGCTACCGAGAACCGCTACCGACGAAGACTTTCTGATTAATTTAAAAATCAACCGAAAGAGATAGAGCCGTGGTTTATTAAGCAAAAGTGCTTCAAATACGCTCCTATAACTCAATCTAACATATAAAAGGTACCTCGTCGGTGAAAATAATTACAGTTCGGACTTAGATTTTTTCCTACCGAGTGGCTACCGCGAAGAGTCGCCGACGACGACTTTAGAAAGTATTTTAAAATCAACCGTAAGAGATAGAGCCGTGGTTGATTATGCAAAAGTGCGTCAAATACGCTCCCATAACTGATCATAACATTTAAAAGATACGTCGTCGGTGAAAATATTTTCAATTCGGACTTAGTCTCTGTAGGGAGAGGCTACCGACGAAGTCTTTCTGATTAATTTAAAAATCAACCGAAAGAGATAGAGCCGTGGTTTATTAAGCAAAAGTGCTTCAAATACGCTCCTATAACTCAATCTAACATATAAAAGGTACCTCGTCGGTGAAAATAATTACAGTTCGGACTTAGATTTTTTCCTACCGAGTGGCTACCGCGAAGAGTCGCCGACGACGACTTTAGAAAGTATTTTAAAATCAACCGTAAGAGATAGAGCCGTGGTTGATTATGCAAAAGTGCGTCAAATACGCTCCCATAACTGATCATAACATTTAAAAGATACGTCGTCGGTGAAAATATTTTCAATTCGGACTTAGTCTCTGTAGGGAGAGGCTACCGACGAAGTCTTTCTGATTAATTTAAAAATCAACCGAAAGAGATAGAGCCGTGGTTTATTAAGCAAAAGTGCTTCAAATACGCTCCTATAACTCAATCTAACATATAAAAGGTACCTCGTCGGTGAAAATAATTACAGTTCGGACTTAGATTTTTTCCTACCGAGTGGCTACCGCGAAGAGTCGCCGACGACGACTTTAGAAAGTATTTTAAAATCAACCGTAAGAGATAGAGCCGTGGTTTATTATGCAAAAGTGCGTCAAATACGCTCCCATAACTGATCATAACATTTAAAAGATACGTCGTCAGTGAAAATATTTTCAATTCGGACTTGGTCTCTGTAGGGAGAGGCTACCGAGAACTGCTACCGACGAAGACTTTCTGATTAATTTAAAAATCAACCGAAAGAGATAGAGCCGTGGTTTATTAAGCAAAGTGCTTCAAATACGCTCCTATAACTCAATCTAACATATAAAAGGTACCTCGTCGGTGAAAATAATTACAGTTCGGACTTAGATTTTTTCCTACCGAGTGGCTACCGCGAAGAGTCGCCGACGACGACTTTAGAAAGTATTTTAAAATCAACCGTAAGAGATAGAGCCGTGGTTTATTATGCAAAAGTGCGTCAAATACGCTCCCATAACTGATCATAACATTTAAAAGATACGTCGTCAGTGAAAATATTTTCAATTCGGACTTAGTCTCTGTAGGGAGAGGCTACCGAGAACCGCTACCGACGAAGACTTTCTGATTAATTTAAAAATCAACCGAAAGAGATAGAGCCGTGGTTTATTAAGCAAAAGTGCTTCAAATACGCTCCTATAACTCAATCTAACATTTAAAAGGTACCTCGTCGGTGAAAATAATTTCAGTTCGGACTTAGATTTTTTCCTACCGAGTGGCTACCGCGAAGAGTCGCCGACGACGACTTTAGAAATTATTTAAAAATCAACCGTAAGAGATAGAGCCGTGGTTTATTAAGAAAAAGTGCGTCAAATACGCTCCCATAACTGATCATAACATTTAAAAGATACGTCGTCGGTGAAAATATTTTCAATTCGGACTTAGTCTCTGTAGGGAGAGGCTACCGAGAACCGCTACCGACGAAGACTTTCTGATTAATTTAAAAATCAACCGAAAGAGATAGAGCCGTGGTTTATTAAGCAAAAGTGCTTCAAATACGCTCCTATAACTCAATCTAACATTTAAAAGGTGCCTCGTCGGTGAAAATAATTTCAGTTCGGACTTAGATTTTTTCCTACCGAGTGGCTACGGTGAAGAGTCGCCGACGACGACTTTAGAAAGTATATTAAAATCAACCGTAAGAGATAGAGCCGTGGTTTATTATGCAAAAGTGCGTCAAATACGCTCCCATAACTGATCATAACATTTAAAAGAAACGTCGTCAGTGAAAATATTTTCAATTCGGACTTAGTCTCTGTACGGAGAGGCTACCGAGAAGCGCTACCGACGAAGACTTTCTGATTAATTTAAAAATCAACCGTAAGAGATAGAGCCGTGGTTTATTAAGCAAAAGTGCTTCAAATACGCTCCTATAACTCAATCTAACATTTAAAAGGTACCTCGTCGGTGAAAATAATTACAGTTCGGACTTAGATTTTTTCCTACCCAGTGGCTACCGTGAAGAGTCGCCGACGACGACTTTAGAAATTATTTAAAAATCAACCGTAAGAGGTAGAGCCGTGGTTTATTAAGCAAAAGTGCGTCAAATACGCTCCCATAACTGAACATAACATTTAAAAGATACGTCGTCGGTGAAAATATTTTCAATTCGGACTTAGTCTCTGTAGGGAGAGGCTACCGAGAACCGCTACCGACGAAGACTTTCTGATTAATTTAAAAATCAACCGAAAGAGATAGAACCGTGGTTTATTAAGCAAAAGTGCTTCAAATACGCTCCTATAACTCAATCTAACATTTAAAAGGTACCTCGTCGGTGAAAATAATTACAGTTCGGACTTAGATTTTTTCCTACCGAGTGGCTACCGTGAAGAATCGCCGACGACGACTTTAGAAAGTATTTTAAAATCAACCATAAGAGATAGAGCCGTGGTTTATTATGCAAAAGTGCGTCAAATACGCTCCCATAACTGATCATAACATTTAAAAGATACGTCGTCCGTGAAAATATTTTCAATTCGGACTTAGTCTCTGTAGGGAGAGGCTACCGAGAACCGCTACCTACGAAGACTTTCTGATTAATTTAAAAATCAACCGAAAGAGATATAGCCGTGGTTTATTAAGCAAAAGTGCTTCAAATACGCTCCTATAACTCAATCTAACATTTAAAAGGTACCTCGTCGGTGAAAATAATTACAGTTCGGACTTAGATTTTTTCCTACCGAGTGGCTACCGTGAAGAGTCGCCGACGACGACTTTAGAAAGTATTTTAAAATCAACCGTAAGAGATAGAGCCGTGGTTTATTATGCAAAAGTGCGTCAAATACGCTCCCATAACTGATCATAACATTTAAAAGATACGTCGTCGGTGAAAATATTTTCAATTCGGACTTAGTCTCTGTAGGGAGAGGCTACCGACGAAGTCTTTCTGATTAATTTAAAAATCAACCGAAAGAGATAGAGCCGTGGTTTATTAAGCAAAAGTGCTTCAAATACGCTCCTATAACTCAATCTAACATATAAAAGGTACCTCGTCGGTGAAAATAATTACAGTTCGGACTTAGATTTTTTCCTACCGAGTGGCTACCGCGAAGAGTCGCCGACGACGACTTTAGAAAGTATTTTAAAATCAACCGTAAGAGATAGAGCCGTGGTTTATTATGCAAAAGTGCGTCAAATACGCTCCCATAACTGATCATAACATTTAAAAGATACGTCGTCAGTGAAAATATTTTCAATTCGGACTTGGTCTCTGTAGGGAGAGGCTACCGAGAACTGCTACCGACGAAGACTTTCTGATTAATTTAAAAATCAACCGAAAGAGATAGAGCCGTGGTTTATTAAGCAAAGTGCTTCAAATACGCTCCTATAACTCAATCTAACATATAAAAGGTACCTCGTCGGTGAAAATAATTACAGTTCGGACTTAGATTTTTTCCTACCGAGTGGCTACCGCGAAGAGTCGCCGACGACGACTTTAGAAAGTATTTTAAAATCAACCGTAAGAGATAGAGCCGTGGTTTATTATGCAAAAGTGCGTCAAATACGCTCCCATAACTGATCATAACATTTAAAAGATACGTCGTCAGTGAAAATATTTTCAATTCGGACTTAGTCTCTGTAGGGAGAGGCTACCGAGAACCGCTACCGACGAAGACTTTCTGATTAATTTAAAAATCAACCGAAAGAGATAGAGCCGTGGTTTATTAAGCAAAAGTGCTTCAAATACGCTCCTATAACTCAATCTAACATTTAAAAGGTACCTCGTCGGTGAAAATAATTTCAGTTCGGACTTAGATTTTTTCCTACCGAGTGGCTACCGCGAAGAGTCGCCGACGACGACTTTAGAAATTATTTAAAAATCAACCGTAAGAGATAGAGCCGTGGTTTATTAAGAAAAAGTGCGTCAAATACGCTCCCATAACTGATCATAACATTTAAAAGATACGTCGTCGGTGAAAATATTTTCAATTCGGACTTAGTCTCTGTAGGGAGAGGCTACCGAGAACCGCTACCGACGAAGACTTTCTGATTAATTTAAAAATCAACCGAAAGAGATAGAGCCGTGGTTTATTAAGCAAAAGTGCTTCAAATACGCTCCTATAACTCAATCTAACATTTAAAAGGTGCCTCGTCGGTGAAAATAATTTCAGTTCGGACTTAGATTTTTTCCTACCGAGTGGCTACGGTGAAGAGTCGCCGACGACGACTTTAGAAAGTATATTAAAATCAACCGTAAGAGATAGAGCCGTGGTTTATTATGCAAAAGTGCGTCAAATACGCTCCCATAACTGATCATAACATTTAAAAGAAACGTCGTCAGTGAAAATATTTTCAATTCGGACTTAGTCTCTGTACGGAGAGGCTACCGAGAAGCGCTACCGACGAAGACTTTCTGATTAATTTAAAAATCAACCGTAAGAGATAGAGCCGTGGTTTATTAAGCAAAAGTGCTTCAAATACGCTCCTATAACTCAATCTAACATTTAAAAGGTACCTCGTCGGTGAAAATAATTACAGTTCGGACTTAGATTTTTTCCTACCCAGTGGCTACCGTGAAGAGTCGCCGACGACGACTTTAGAAATTATTTAAAAATCAACCGTAAGAGGTAGAGCCGTGGTTTATTAAGCAAAAGTGCGTCAAATACGCTCCCATAACTGAACATAACATTTAAAAGATACGTCGTCGGTGAAAATTTTTTCAATTCGGACTTAGTCTCTGTAGGGAGAGGCTACCGAGAACCGCTACCGACGAAGACTTTCTGATTAATTTAAAAATCAACCGAAAGAGATAGAACCGTGGTTTATTAAGCAAAAGTGCTTCAAATACGCTCCTATAACTCAATCTAACATTTAAAAGGTACCTCGTCGGTGAAAATAATTACAGTTCGGACTTAGATTTTTTCCTACCGAGTGGCTACCGTGAAGAATCGCCGATGACGACTTTAGAAAGTATTTTAAAATCAACCATAAGAGATAGAGCCGTGGTTTATTATGCAAAAGTGCGTCAAATACGCTCCCATAACTGATCATAACATTTAAAAGATACGTCGTCCGTGAAAATATTTTCAATTCGGACTTAGTCTCTGTAGGGAGAGGCTACCGAGAACCGCTACCTACGAAGACTTTCTGATTAATTTAAAAATCAACCGAAAGAGATATAGCCGTGGTTTATTAAGCAAAAGTGCTTCAAATACGCTCCTATAACTCAATCTAACATTTAAAAGGTACCTCGTCGGTGAAAATAATTACAGTTCGGACTTAGATTTTTTCCTACCGAGTGGCTACCGTGAAGAGTCGCCGACGACGACTTTAGAAAGTATTTTAAAATCAACCGTAAGAGATAGAGCCGTGGTTTATTATGCAAAAGTGCGTCAAATACGCTCCCATAACTGATCATAACATTTAAAAGATACGTCGTCGGTGAAAATATTTTCAATTCGGACTTAGTCTCTGTAGGGAGAGGCTACCGACGAAGTCTTTCTGATTAATTTAAAAATCAACCGAAAGAGATAGAGCCGTGGTTTATTAAGCAAAAGTGCTTCAAATACGCTCCTATAACTCAATCTAACATATAAAAGGTACCTCGTCGGTGAAAATAATTACAGTTCGGACTTAGATTTTTTCCTACCGAGTGGCTACCGCGAAGAGTCGCCGACGACGACTTTAGAAAGTATTTTAAAATCAACCGTAAGAGATAGAGCCGTGGTTTATTATGCAAAAGTGCGTCAAATACGCTCCCATAACTGATCATAACATTTAAAAGATACGTCGTCAGTGAAAATATTTTCAATTCGGACTTAGTCTCTGTAGGGAGAGGCTACCGAGAACTGCTACCGACGAAGACTTTCTGATTAATTTAAAAATCAACCGAAAGAGATAGAGCCGTGGTTTATTAAGCAAAGTGCTTCAAATACGCTCCTATAACTCAATCTAACATATAAAAGGTACCTCGTCGGTGAAAATAATTACAGTTCGGACTTAGATTTTTTCCTACCGAGTGGCTACCGCGAAGAGTCGCCGACGACGACTTTAGAAAGTATTTTAAAATCAACCGTAAGAGATAGAGCCGTGGTTTATTATGCAAAAGTGCGTCAAATACGCTCCCATAACTGATCATAACATTTAAAAGATACGTCGTCAGTGAAAATATTTTCAATTCGGACTTAGTCTCTGTAGGGAGAGGCTACCGAGAACCGCTACCGACGAAGACTTTCTGATTAATTTAAAAATCAACCGAAAGAGATAGAGCCGTGGTTTATTAAGCAAAAGTGCTTCAAATACGCTCCTATAACTCAATCTAACATTTAAAAGGTACCTCGTCGGTGAAAATAATTTCAGTTCGGACTTAGATTTTTTCCTACCGAGTGGCTACCGCGAAGAGTCGCCGACGACGACTTTAGAAAGTATTTTAAAATCAACCGTAAGAGATAGAGCCGTGGTTTATTATGCAAAAGTGCGTCAAATACGCTCCCATAACTGATCATAACATTTAAAAGATACGTCGTCGGTGAAAATATTTTCAATTCAGACTTAGTCTCTGTAGGGAGAGGCTACCGAGAACGGCTACCGACGAAGACTTTCTGATTAATTTAAAAATCAACCGTAAGAGATAGAGCTGTGGTTTATTAAGCAAAAGTGCTTCAAATACGCTCCTATAACTCAGTCTAACATTTAAAAGGTACCTCGTCGGTGAAAATAATTACAGTTCGGACTTAGATTTTTTCCTACCCAGTGGCTACCGTGAAGAGTCGCCGACGACGACTTTAGAAATTATTTAAAAATCAACCGTAAGAGATAGAGCCGTGGTTTATTAAGCAAAAGTGCGTCAAATACGGTCCCATAACTGAACATAACATTTAAAAGATACGTCGTCGGTGAAAATATTTTCAATTCGGACTTAGTCTCTGTAGGGAGAGGCTACCGAGAACCGCTACCGACGAAGACTTTCTGATTAATTTAAAAATCAACCGAAAGAGATAGAACCGTGGTTTATTAAGCAAAAGTGCTTCAAATACGCTCCTATAACTCAATCTAACATTTAAAAGGTACCTCGTCGGTGAAAATAATTACAGATCGGACTTAGATTTTTTCCTACCCAGTGGCTACCGTGAAGAGTCGCCGACGACGACTTTAGAAATTATTTAAAAATCAACCGTAAGAGATAGAGCCGTGGTTTATTAAGCAAAAGTGCGTCAAATACGCTCCCATAACTGAACATAACATTTAAAAGATACGTCGTCGGTGAAAATATTTTCAATTCGGACTTAGTCTCTGTAGGGAGAGGCTACCGAGAACCGCTACCGACGAAGACTATCTGATTAATTTAAAAATCAACCGAAAGAGATAGAGCCGTGGTTTATTAAGCAAAAGTGCTTCAAATACGCTCCTATAACTCAATCTAACATTTAAAAGGTACCTTGTCGGTGAAAATAATTACAGTTCGGACTTTAATTTTTTCCTACCGAGTGGCTACCGTGAAGAGTCGCCGACGACGACTTTAGAAAGTATTTTAAAATCAACCGTAAGAGATAGAGCCGTGGTTTATTAAGCAAAAGTGCGTCAAATACGCTCCCATAACTGAACATAACATTTAAAAGATACGTCGTCGGTGAAAATATTTTCAATTCGGACTTAGTCTCTGTAGGGAGAGGCTACCGAGAACCGCTACCGACGAAGACTTTCTGATTAATTTAAAAATCAACCGAAAGAGATAGAGCCGTGGTTTATTAAGCAAAAGTGCTTCAAATACGCTCCTATAACTCAATCTAACATTTAAAAGGTACCTTGTCGGTGAAAATAATTACAGTTCGGACTTTAATTTTTTCCTACCGAGTGGCTACCGTGAAGAGTCGCCGACGACGACTTTAGAAAGTATTTTAAAATCAACCGTAAGAGATAGAGCCGTGGTTTATTATGCAAAAGTGCGTCAAATACGCTCCCATAACTGAACATAACATTTAAAAGATACGTCGTCGGTGAAAATATTTTCAATTCGGACTTAGTCTCTGTAGGGAGAGGCTACCGAGAACCGCTACCGACGAAGACTTTCTGATTAATTTAAAAATCAACCGAAAGAGATAGAGCCGTGGTTTATTAAGCAAAAGTGCTTCAAATACGCTCCTATAACTCAATCTAACATTTAAAAGGTACCTTGTCGGTGAAAATAATTACAGTTCGGACTTTAATTTTTTCCTACCGAGTGGCTACCGTGAAGAGTCGCCGACGACGACTTTAGAAAGTATTTTAAAATCAACCGTAAGAGATAGAGCCGTGGTTTATTATGCAAAAGTGCGTCAAATACGCTCCCATAACTGATCATAACATTTAAAAGATACGTCGTCCGTGAAAATATTTTCAATTCGGACTTAGTCTCTGTAGGGAGAGGCTACCGAGAACCGCTACCGACGAAGACTTTCTGATTAATTTAAAAATCAACCGAAAGAGATAGAGCCGCGGTTTATTAAGCAAAAGTGCTTCAAATACGCTCCTATAACTCAATCTAACATTTAAAAGGTACCTCGTCGGTGAAAATAATTACAGTTCGGACTTAGATTTTTTCCTACCCAGTGGCTACCGTGAAGAGTCGCCGACGACGACTTTAGAAAGTATTTTAAAATCAACCGTAAGAGATAGAGCCGTGGTTGATTATGCAAAAGTGCGTCAAATACGCTCCCATAACTGATCATAACATTTAAAAGATACGTCGTCGGTGAAAATATTTTCAATTCGGACTTAGTCTCTGTAGGGAGAGGCTACCGACGAAGTCTTTCTGATTAATTTAAAAATCAACCGAAAGAGATAGAGCCGTGGTTTATTAAGCAAAAGTGCTTCAAATACGCTCCTATAACTCAATCTAACATATAAAAGGTACCTCGTCGGTGAAAATAATTACAGTTCGGACTTAGATTTTTTCCTACCGAGTGGCTACCGCGAAGAGTCGCCGACGACGACTTTAGAAAGTATTTTAAAATCAACCGTAAGAGATAGAGCAGTGGTTTATTATGCAAAAGTGCGTCAAATACGCTCCCATAACTGATCATAACATTTAAAAGATACGTCGTCAGTGAAAATATTTTCAATTCGGACTTGGTCTCTGTAGGGAGAGGCTACCGAGAACTGCTACCGACGAAGACTTTCTGATTAATTTAAAAATCAACCGAAAGAGATAGAGCCGTGGTTTATTAAGCAAAGTGCTTCAAATACGCTCCTATAACTCAATCTAACATATAAAAGGTACCTCGTCGGTGAAAATAATTACAGTTCGGACTTAGATTTTTTCCTACCGAGTGGCTACCGCGAAGAGTCGCCGACGACGACTTTAGAAAGTATTTTAAAATCAACCGTAAGAGATAGAGCCGTGGTTTATTATGCAAAAGTGCGTCAAATACGCTCCCATAACTGATCATAACATTTAAAAGATACGTCGTCAGTGAAAATATTTTCAATTCGGACTTAGTCTCTGTAGGGAGAGGCTACCGAGAACCGCTACCGACGAAGACTTTCTGATTAATTTAAAAATCAACCGAAAGAGATAGAGCCGTGGTTTATTAAGCAAAAGTGCTTCAAATACGCTCCTATAACTCAATCTAACATTTAAAAGGTACCTCGTCGGTGAAAATAATTTCAGTTCGGACTTAGATTTTTTCCTACCGAGTGGCTACCGCGAAGAGTCGCCGACGACGACTTTAGAAATTATTTAAAAATCAACCGTAAGAGATAGAGCCGTGGTTTATTAAGAAAAAGTGCGTCAAATACGCTCCCATAACTGATCATAACATTTAAAAGATACGTCGTCGGTGAAAATATTTTCAATTCGGACTTAGTCTCTGTAGGGAGAGGCTACCGAGAACCGCTACCGACGAAGACTTTCTGATTAATTTAAAAATCAACCGAAAGAGATAGAGCCGTGGTTTATTAAGCAAAAGTGCTTCAAATACGCTCCTATAACTCAATCTAACATTTAAAAGGTGCCTCGTCGGTGAAAATAATTTCAGTTCGGACTTAGATTTTTTCCTACCGAGTGGCTACGGTGAAGAGTCGCCGACGACGACTTTAGAAAGTATATTAAAATCAACCGTAAGAGATAGAGCCGTGGTTTATTATGCAAAAGTGCGTCAAATACGCTCCCATAACTGATCATAACATTTAAAAGAAACGTCGTCAGTGAAAATATTTTCAATTCGGACTTAGTCTCTGTACGGAGAGGCTACCGAGAAGCGCTACCGACGAAGACTTTCTGATTAATTTAAAAATCAACCGTAAGAGATAGAGCCGTGGTTTATTAAGCAAAAGTGCTTCAAATACGCTCCTATAACTCAATCTAACATTTAAAAGGTACCTCGTCGGTGAAAATAATTACAGTTCGGACTTAGATTTTTTCCTACCCAGTGGCTACCGTGAAGAGTCGCCGACGACGACTTTAGAAAGTATTTTAAAATCAACCGTAAGAGATAGAGCCGTGGTTTATTATGCAAAAGTGCGTCAAATACGCTCCCATAACTGATCATAACATTTAAAAGATACGTCGTCAGTGAAAATATTTTCAATTCGGACTTAGTCTCTGTAGGGAGAGGCTACCGAGAACCGCTACAGACGAAGACTTTCTGATTAATTTAAAAATCAACCGAAAGAGATAGAGCCGTGGTTTATTAAGCAAAAGTGCTTCAAATACGCTCCTATAACTCAATCTAACGTTTAAAAGGTACCTCGTCGGTGAAAATAATTTCAGTTCGGACTTAGATTTTTTCCTACCGAGTGGCTACCGTGAAGAGTCGCCGACGACGACTTTAGAAAGTATTTTAAAATCAACCATAAGAGATAGAGCCGTGGTTTATTATGCAAAAGTGCGTCAAATACGCTCCCATAACTGATCATAACATTTAAAAGATACGTCGTCCGTGAAAATATTTTCAATTCGGAGTTAGTCTCTGTAGGGAGAGGCTACCGAGAACCGCTACCGACGAAGACTTTCTGATTAATTTAAAAATCAACCGAAAGAGATAGAGCCGTGGTTTATTAAGCAAAAGTGCTTCAAATACGCTCCTATAACTCAATCTAACGTTTAAAAGGTACCTCGTCGGTGAAAATAATTTCAGTTCGGACTTAGATTTTTTCCTACCGAGTGGCTACCGTGAAGAGTCGCCGACGACGACTTTAGAAATCATTTAAAAATCAACCGTAAGAGATAGAGCCGTGGTTTATTAAGAAAAAGTGCGTCAAATACGCTCCCATAACTGATCATAACATTTAAAAGATACGTCGTCGGTGAAAATATTTTCAATTCGGACTTAGTCTCTGTAGGGAGAGGCTACCGAGAACCGCTACCGACGAAGACTTTCTGATTAATTTAAAAATCAACCGAAAGAGATAGAGCCGTGGTTTATTAAGCAAAAGTGCTTCAAATACGCTCCTATAACTCAATCTAACATTTAAAAGGTGCCTCGTCGGTGAAAATAATTTCAGTTCGGACTTAGATTTTTTCCTACCGAGTGGCTACCGCGAAGAGTCGCCGACGACGGCTTTAGAAAGTATTTTAAAATCAACCGTAAGGGATAGAGCCGTGGTTTATTATGCAAAAGTGCGTCAAATACGCTCCCATAACTGATCATAACATTTAAAAGATACGTCGTCGGTGAAAATATTTTCAATTCGGACTTAGTCTCTGTAGGGAGAGGCTACCAAGAACTGCTACCGACGAAGACTTTCTGATTAATTTAAAAATCAACCGAAAGAGATAGAGCCGTGGTTTATTAAGCAAAAGTGCTTCAAATACGCTCCTATAACTCAATCTAACATATAAAAGGTACCTCGTCGGTGAAAATAACTACAGTTCGGACTTAGATTTTTTCCTACCGAGTGGCTACCGCGAAGAGTCGCCGACGACGACTTTAGAAAGTATTTTAAAATCAACCGTAAGAGATAGAGCCGTGGTTTATTATGCAAAAGTGCGTCAAATACGCTCCCATAACTGATCATAACATTTAAAAGATACGTCGTCAGTGAAAATATTTTCAATTCGGACTTAGTCTCTGTAGGGAGAGGCTACCGAGAACCGCTACCGACGAAGACTTTCTGATTAATTTAAAAATCAACCGAAAGAGATAGAGCCGTGGTTTATTAAGCAAAAGTGCTTCAAATACGCTCCTATAACTCAATCTAACGTTTAAAAGGTACCTCGTCGGTGAAAATAATTTCAGTTCGGACTTAGATTTTTTCCTACCGAGTGGCTACCGTGAAGAGTCGCCGACGACGACTTTAGAAATTATTTAAAAATCAACCGTAAGAGATAGAGCCGTGGTTTATTAAGAAAAAGTGCGTCAAATACGCTCCCATAACTGATCATAACATTTAAAAGATACGTCGTCGGTGAAAATATTTTCAATTCGGACTTAGTCTCTGTAGGGAGAGGCTACCGAGAACCGCTACCGACGAAGACTTTCTGATTAATTTAAAAATCAACCGAAAGAGATAGAGCCGTGGTTTATTAAGCAAAAGTGCTTCAAATACGCTCCTATAACTCAATCTAACATTTAAAAGGTGCCTCGTCGGTGAATATAATTTCAGTTCGGACTTAGATTTTTTCCTACCGAGTGGCTACGGTGAAGAGTCGCCGACGACGACTTTAGAAAGTATATTAAAATCAACCGTAAGAGATAGAGCCGTGGTTTATTATGCAAAAGTGCGTCAAATACGCTCCCATAACTGATCATAACATTTAAAAGAAACGTCGTCAGTGAAAATATTTTCAATTCGGACTTAGTCTCTGTACGGAGAGGCTACCGAGAAGCGCTACCGACGAAGACTTTCTGATTAATTTAAAAATCAACCGTAAGAGATAGAGCCGTGGTTTATTAAGCAAAAGTGCTTCAAATACGCTCCTATAACTCAATCTAACATTTAAAAGGTACCTCGTCGGTGAAAATAATTACAGTTCGGACTTAGATTTTTTCCTACCCAGTGGCTACCGTGAAGAGTCGCCGACGACGACTTTAGAAAGTATTTTAAAATCAACCGTAAGAGATAGAGCCGTGGTTTATTATGCAAAAGTGCGTCAAATACGCTCCCATAACTGATCATAACATTTAAAAGATACGTCGTCGGTGAAAATATTTTCAATTCGGACTTAGTCTCTGTAGGGAGAGGCTACCGAGAACCGCTACCGACGAAGACTTTCTGATTAATTTAAAAATCAACCGAAAGAGATAGAGCCGTGGTTTATTAAGCAAAAGTGCTTCAAATACGCTCCTATAACTCAATCTAACATTTAAAAGGTGCCTCGTCGGTGAATATAATTTCAGTTCGGACTTAGATTTTTTCCTACCGAGTGGCTACGGTGAAGAGTCGCCGACGACGACTTTAGAAAGTATATTAAAATCAACCGTAAGAGATAGAGCCGTGGTTTATTATGCAAAAGTGCGTCAAATACGCTCCCATAACTGATCATAACATTTAAAAGAAACGTCGTCAGTGAAAATATTTTCAATTCGGACTTAGTCTCTGTACGGAGAGGCTACCGAGAAGCGCTACCGACGAAGACTTTCTGATTAATTTAAAAATCAACCGTAAGAGATAGAGCCGTGGTTTATTAAGCAAAAGTGCTTCAAATACGCTCCTATAACTCAATCTAACATTTAAAAGGTACCTCGTCGGTGAAAATAATTACAGTTCGGACTTAGATTTTTTCCTACCCAGTGGCTACCGTGAAGAGTCGCCGACGACGACTTTAGAAAGTATTTTAAAATCAACCGTAAGAGATAGAGCCGTGGTTTATTATGCAAAAGTGCGTCAAATACGCTCCCATAACTGATCATAACATTTAAAAGATACGTCGTCGGTGAAAATATTTTCAATTCGGACTTAGTCTCTGTAGGGAGAGGCTACCGAGAACCGCTACCGACGAAGACTTTCTGATTAATTTAAAAATCAACCGAAAGAGATAGAGCCGTGGTTTATTAAGCAAAAGTGCTTCAAATACGCTCCTATAACTCAATCTAACATTTAAAAGGTGCCTCGTCGGTGAATATAATTTCAGTTCGGACTTAGATTTTTTCCTACCGAGTGGCTACGGTGAAGAGTCGCCGACGACGACTTTAGAAAGTATATTAAAATCAACCGTAAGAGATAGAGCCGTGGTTTATTATGCAAAAGTGCGTCAAATACGCTCCCATAACTGATCATAACATTTAAAAGAAACGTCGTCAGTGAAAATATTTTCAATTCGGACTTAGTCTCTGTACGGAGAGGCTACCGAGAAGCGCTACCGACGAAGACTTTCTGATTAATTTAAAAATCAACCGTAAGAGATAGAGCCGTGGTTTATTAAGCAAAAGTGCTTCAAATACGCTCCTATAACTCAATCTAACATTTAAAAGGTACCTCGTCGGTGAAAATAATTACAGTTCGGACTTAGATTTTTTCCTACCCAGTGGCTACCGTGAAGAGTCGCCGACGACGACTTTAGAAAGTATTTTAAAATCAACCGTAAGAGATAGAGCCGTGGTTTATTATGCAAAAGTGCGTCAAATACGCTCCCATAACTGATCATAACATTTAAAAGATACGTCGTCAGTGAAAATATTTTCAGTTCGGACTTAGTCTCTGTAGGGAGAGGCTACCGAGAACCGCTACCGACGAAGACTTTCTGATTAATTTAAAAATCAACCGAAAGAGATAGAGCCGTGGTTTATTAAGCAAAAGTGCTTCAAATACGCTCCTATAACTCAATCTAACATATAAAAGGTACCTCGTCGGTGAAAATAATTACAGTTCGGACTTAGATTTTTTCCTACCGAGTGGCTACCGTGAAGAGTCGCCGACGACGACTTTAGAAATTATTTAAAAATCAACCGTAAGAGATAGAGCCGTGGTTTATTAAGAAAAAGTGCGTCAAATACGCTCCCATAACTGATCATAACATTTCAAAGATACGTCGTCGGTGAAAATATTTTCAATTCGGACTTAGTCTCTGTAGGGAGAGGCTACCGAGAACCGCTACCGACGAAGACTTTCTGATTAATTTAAAAATCAACCGAAAGAGATAGAGACGTGGTTTATTAAGCAAAAGTGCTTCAAATACGCTCCTATAACTCAATCTAACGTTTAAAAGGTACCTCGTCGGTGAAAATAATTACAGTTCGGTCTTAGATTTTTTCCTACCGAGTGGCTACGGTGAAGAGTCGCCGACGACGACTTTAGAAAGTATTTTAAAATCAACCGTAAGAGATAGAGCCGTGGTTTATTATGCAAAAGTGCGTCAAATACGCTCCCATAACTGATCATAACATTTAAAGAAACGTCGTCAGTGAAAATATTTTCAATTCGGACTTAGTCTCTGTACGGAGAGGCTACCGAGAAGCGCTACCGACGAAGACTTTCTGATTAATTTAAAAATCAACCGTAAGAGATAGAGCCGTAGTTTATTACGCAAATCTGCTTCAAATACGCTCCTATAACTCAGTCTAACATTTAAAAGGTACCTCGTCGGTGAAAATAATTACAGTTCGGACTTAGATTTTTTCCTACCCAGTGGCTACCGTGAAGAGTCGCCGACGACGACTTTAGAAATTATTTAAAAATCAACCGTAAGAGATAGAGCCGTGGTTTATTAAGCAAAAGTGCGTCAAATACGCTCCCATAACTGAACATAACATTTAAAAGATACGTCGTCGGTGAAAATATTTTCAATTCGGACTTAGTCTCTGTAGGGAGAGGCTACCGAGAACCGCTACCGACGAAGACTTTCTGATTAATTTAAAAATCAACCGAAGGAGATAGAGCCGTGGTTTATTAAGCAAAAGTGCTTCAAATACGCTCCTATAACTCAATCTAACATATAAAAGGTACCTCGTCGGTGAAAATAATTACAGTTCGGACTTAGATTTTTTCCTACCGAGTGGCTACCGTGAAGAGTCGCCGACGACGACTTTAGAAAGTATTTTAAAATCAACCGTAAGACATAGAGCCGTGGTTTATTATGCAAAAGTGCGTCAAATACGCTCCCATAACTGATCATAACATTTAAAAGAAACGTCGTCAGTGAAAAAATTTTCAATTCGGACTTAGTCTCTGTAGGGAGAGGCTACCGAGAACCGCTACCTACGAAGACTTTCTGATTAATTTAAAAATCAACCGTAAGAGATAGAGCCGTGGTTTATTAAGCAAAAGTGCTTCAAATACGCTCCTATAACTCAATCTAACATTTAAAAGGTACCTCGTCGGTGAAAATAATTTCAGTTCGGACTTAGATTTTTTCCTACCGAGTGGCTACGGTGAAGAGTCGCCGACGACGACTTTAGAAAGTATTTTAAAATCAACCGTAAGAGATAGAGCCGTGGTTTATTATGCAAAAGTGCGTCACATACGCTCCCATAACTGATCATAACATTTAAAAGAAACGTCGTCAGTGAAGATATTTTCAATTCGGACTTAGTCTCTGTAGGGAGAGGCTACCAAGAACCGCTACCGACGAAGACTTTCTGATTAATTTAAAAATCAACCGAAAGAGATAGAGCCGTGGTTTATTAAGCAAAAGTGCTTCAAATACGCTCCTATAACTCAATCTAACATTTAAAAGGTACCTCGTCGGTGAAAATAATTTCAGTTCGGACTTAGATTTTTTCCTACCGAGTGGCTACCGCGAAGAGTCGCCGACGACGACTTTAGAAAGTATTTTAAAATCAACCGTAAGAGATAGAGCCGTGGTTTATTATGCAAAAGTGCGTCAAATACGCTCCCATAACTGATCATAACATTTAAAAGATACGTCGTCAGTGAAAATATTTTCAATTCGGACTTAGTCTCTGTAGGGAGAGGCTACCGAGAACTGCTACCGACGAAGACTTACTGATTAATTTAAAAATCAACCGAAAGAGATAGAGCCGTGGTTTATTAAGCAAAAGTGCTTCAAATACGCTCCTATAACTCAGTCTAACATTTAAAAGGTACCTCGTCGGTGAAAATAATTTCAGTTCGGACTTAGATTTTTTCCTACCGAGTGGCTACCGTGAAGAGTCGCCGACGACGACTTTAGAAATTATTTAAAAATCAACCGTAAGAGATAGAGCCGTGGTTTATTAAGAAAAAGTGCGTCAAATACGCTCCCATAACTGATCATAACATTTAAAAGATACGTCGTCGGTGAAAATATTTTCAATTCGGACTTAGTCTCTGTAGGGAGAGGCTACCGAGAACCGCTACCGACGAAGACTTTCTGATTAATTTAAAAATCAACCGTAAGAGATAGAGCCGTAGTTTATTACGCAAATGTGCTTCAAATACGCTCCTATAACTCAGTCTAACATTTAAAAGGTACCTCGTCGGTGAAAATAATTACAGTTCGGACTTAGATTTTTTCCTACCGAGTGGCTACCGTGAAGAATCGCCGACGACGACTTTAGAAAGTATTTTAAAATCAACCATAAGAGATAGAGCCGTGGTTTATTATGCAAAAGTGCGTCAAATACGCTCCCATAACTGATCATAACATTTAAAAGATACGTCGTCCGTGAAAATATTTTCAGTTCGGACTTAGTCTCTGTAGGGAGAGGCTACCGAGAACCGCTACCGACGAAGACTTTCTGATTAATTTAAAAATCAACCGAAAGAGATAGAGCCGTGGTTTATTAAGCAAAAGTGCTTCAAATACGCTCCTATAACTCAATCTAACATATAAAAGGTACCTCGTCGGTGAAAATAATTACAGTTCGGACTTAGATTTTTTCCTACCGAGTGGCTACCGTGAAGAGTCGCCGACGACGACTTTAGAAATTATTTAAAAATCAACCGTAAGAGATAGAGCCGTGGTTTATTAAGAAAAAGTGCGTCAAATACGCTCCCATAACTGATCATAACATTTCAAAGATACGTCGTCGGTGAAAATATTTTCAATTCGGACTTAGTCTCTGTAGGGAGAGGCTACCGAGAACCGCTACCGACGAAGACTTTCTGATTAATTTAAAAATCAACCGAAAGGGATAGAGCCGTGGTTTATTAAGCAAAAGTGCTTCAAATACGCTCCTATAACTCAATCTAACGTTTAAAAGGTACCTCGTCGGTGAAAATAATTTCAGTTCGGACTTAGATTTTTTCCTACCGAGTGGCTACGGTGAAGAGTCGCCGACGACGACTTTAGAAAGTATTTTAAAATCAACCGTAAGAGATAGAGCCGTGGTTTATTATGCAAAAGTGCGTCAAATACGCTCCCATAACTGATCATAACATTTAAAAGAAACGTCGTCAGTGAAAAAATTTTCAATTCGGACTTAGTCTCTGTAGGGAGAGGCTACCGAGAACCGCTACCGACGAAGACTTTCTGATTAATTTAAAAATCAACCGAAAGAGATAGAGCCGTGGTTTATTAAGAAAAAGTGCTTCAAATACGCTCCTATAACTCAATCTATCATTTAAAAGGTACCTCGTCGGTGAAAATAATTTCAGTTCGGACTTAGATTTTTTCCTACCGAGTGGCTACGGTGAAGAGTCGCCGACGACGACTTTAGAAAGTATTTTAAAATCAACCGTAAGAGATAGAGCCGTGGTTTATTATGCAAAAGTGCGTCAAATACGCTCCCATAACTGATCATAACATTTAAAAGAAACGTCGTCGGTGAAAATATTTTCAATTCGGACTTAGTCTCTGTAGGGAGAGGCTACCAAGAACCGCTACCGACGAAGACTTTCTGATTAATTTAAAAATCAACCGAAAGAGATAGAGCCGTAGTTTATTACGCAAAAGTGTTTCAAATACGCTCCTATAACTCAATCTAACATTTAAAAGGTACCTCGTCGGTGAAAATAATTACAGTTCGGTCTTAGATTTTTTCCTACCGAGTGGCTACCGTGAAGAGTCGCCGACGACGACTTTAGAAAGTATTTTAAAATCAACCGTAAGAGATAGAGCCGTGGTTTATTATGCAAAAGTGCGTCAAATACGCTCCCATAACTGATCATAACATTTAAAAGATACGTCGTCAGTGAAAATATTTTCAATTCGGACTTAGTCTCTGTAGGGAGAGGCTACCGAGAACTGCTACCGACGAAGACTTACTGATTAATTTAAAAATCAACCGAAAGAGATAGAGCCGTGGTTTATTAAGCAAAAGTGCTTCAAATACGCTCCTATAACTCAGTCTAACATATAAAAGTTACCTCGTCGGTGAAAATAATTACAGTTCGGACTTAGATTTTTTCCTACCGAGTGGCTACCGCGAAGAGTCGCCGACGACGACTTTAGAAAGTATTTTAAAATCAACCGTAAGAGATAGAGCCGTGGTTTATTATGCAAAAGTGCGTCAAATACGCTCCCATAACTGATCATAACCTTTAAAAGATACGTCGTCAGTGAAAATATTTTCAATTCGGACTTATTCTCTGTAGGGAGAGGCTACCGAGAACTGCTACCGAGGAAGACTTTCTGATTAATTTAAAAATCAACCGAAAGAGATAGAGCCGTGGTTTATTAAGCAAAAGTGCTTCAAATACGCTCCTATAACTCAATCTAACATTTAAAAGGTACCTCGTCGGTGAAAATAATTTCAGTTCGGACTTAGATTTTTTCCTACCGAGTGGCTACCGCGAAGAGTCGCCGACGACGACTTTAGAAAGTATTTTAAAATCAACCGTAAGAGATAGAGCCGTGGTTTATTATGCAAAAGTGCGTCAAATACGCTCCCATAACTGATCATAACATTTAAAAGATACGTCGTCAGTGAAAATATTTTCAATTCGGACTTATTCTCTGTAGGGAGAGGCTACCGAGAACCGCTACCGACGAAGACTTTCTGATTAATTTAAAAATCAACCGAAAGAGATAGAGCCGTGGTTTATTAAGCAAAAGTGCTTCAAATACGCTCCTATAACTCAATCTAACATATAAAAGGTACCTCGTCGGTGAAAATAATTACAGTTCGGACTTAGATTTTTTCCTACCGAGTGGCTACCGTGAAGAGTCGCCGACGACGACTTTAGAAATTATTTAAAAATCAACCGTAAGAGATAGAGCCGTGGTTTATTAAGAAAAAGTGCGTCAAATACGCTCCCATAACTGATCATAACATTTCAAAGATACGTCGTCGGTGAAAATATTTTCAATTCGGACTTAGTCTCTGTAGGGAGAGGCTACCGAGAACCGCTACCGACGAAGACTTTCTGATTAATTTAAAAATCAACCGAAAGAGATAGAGCCGTGGTTTATTAAGCAAAAGTGCTTCAAATACGCTCCTATAACTCAATCTAACGTTTAAAAGGTACCTCGTCGGTGAAAATAATTACAGTTCGGTCTTAGATTTTTTCCTACCGAGTGGCTACGGTGAAGAGTCGCCGACGACGACTTTAGAAAGTATTTTAAAATCAACCGTAAGAGATAGAGCCGTGGTTTATTATGCAAAAGTGCGTCAAATACGCTCCCATAACTGATCATAACATTTAAAGAAACGTCGTCAGTGAAAATATTTTCAATTCGGACTTAGTCTCTGTACGGAGAGGCTACCGAGAAGCGCTACCGACGAAGACTTTCTGATTAATTTAAAAATCAACCGTAAGAGATAGAGCCGTAGTTTATTACGCAAATGTGCTTCAAATACGCTCCTATAACTCAGTCTAACATTTAAAAGGTACCTCGTCGGTGAAAATAATTACAGTTCGGACTTAGATTTTTTCCTACCCAGTGGCTACCGTGAAGAGTCGCCGACGACGACTTTAGAAATTATTTAAAAATCAACCGTAAGAGATAGAGCCGTGGTTTATTAAGCAAAAGTGCGTCAAATACGCTCCCATAACTGAACATAACATTTAAAAGATACATCGTCGGTGAAAATATTTTCAATTCGGACTTAGTCTCTGTAGGGAGAGGCTACCGAGAACCGCTACCGACGAAGACTTTCTGATTAATTTAAAAATCAACCGAAAGAGATAGAGCCGTGGTTTATTAAGCAAAAGTGCTTCAAATACGCTCCTATAACTCAATCTAACGTTTAAAAGGTACCTCGTCGGTGAAAATAATTACAGTTCGGTCTTAGATTTTTTCCTACCGAGTGGCTACGGTGAAGAGTCGCCGACGACGACTTTAGAAAGTATTTTAAAATCAACCGTAAGAGATAGAGCCGTGGTTTATTATGCAAAAGTGCGTCAAATACGCTCCCATAACTGATCATAACATTTAAAAGAAACGTCGTCAGTGAAAAAATTTTCAATTCGGACTTAGTCTCTGTAGGGAGAGGCTACCGAGAACCGCTACCGACGAAGACTTTCTGATTAATTTAAAAATCAACCGAAAGAGATAGAGCCGTGGTTTATTAAGAAAAAGTGCTTCAAATACGCTCCTATAACTCAATCTATCATTTAAAAGGTACCTCGTCGGTGAAAATAATTTCAGTTCGGACTTAGATTTTTTCCTACCGAGTGGCTACGGTGAAGAGTCGCCGACGACGACTTTAGAAAGTATTTTAAAATCAACCGTAAGAGATAGAGCCGTGGTTTATTATGCAAAAGTGCGTCAAATACGCTCCCATAACTGATCATAACATTTAAAAGAAACGTCGTCAGTGAAAATATTTTCAATTCGGACTTAGTCTCTGTAGGGAGAGGCTACCAAGAACCGCTACCGACGAAGACTTTCTGATTAATTTAAAAATCAACCGAAAGAGATAGAGCCGTAGTTTATTACGCAAAAGTGTTTCAAATACGCTCCTATAACTCAATCTAACATTTAAAAGGTACCTCGTCGGTGAAAATAATTACAGTTCGGTCTTAGATTTTTTCCTACCGAGTGGCTACCGTGAAGAGTCGCCGACGACGACTTTAGAAAGTATTTAAAAATCAACCGTAAGAGATAGAGCCGTGGTTTATTATGCAAAAGTGCGTCAAATACGCTCCCATAACTGATCATAACATTTAAAAGATACGTCGTCAGTGAAAATATTTTCAATTCGGACTTAGTCTCTGTAGGGAGAGGCTACCGAGAACTGCTACCGACGAAGACTTACTGATTAATTTAAAAATCAACCGAAAGAGATAGAGCCGTGGTTTATTAAGCAAAAGTGCTTCAAATACGCTCCTATAACTCAGTCTAACATATAAAAGTTACCTCGTCGGTGAAAATAATTACAGTTCGGACTTAGATTTTTTCCTACCGAGTGGCTACCGCGAAGAGTCGCCGACGACGACTTTAGAAAGTATTTTAAAATCAACCGTAAGAGATAGAGCCGTGGTTTATTATGCAAAAGTGCGTCAAATACGCTCCCATAACTGATCATAACCTTTAAAAGATACGTCGTCAGTGAAAATATTTTCAATTCGGACTTATTCTCTGTAGGGAGAGGCTACCGAGAACTGCTACCGAGGAAGACTTTCTGATTAATTTAAAAATCAACCGAAAGAGATAGAGCCGTGGTTTATTAAGCAAAAGTGCTTCAAATACGCTCCTATAACTCAATCTAACATTTAAAAGGTACCTCGTCGGTGAAAATAATTTCAGTTCGGACTTAGATTTTTTCCTACCGAGTGGCTACCGCGAAGAGTCGCCGACGACGACTTTAGAAAGTATTTTAAAATCAACCGTAAGAGATAGAGCCGTGGTTTATTATGCAAAAGTGCGTCAAATACGCTCCCATAACTGATCATAACATTTAAAAGATACGTCGTCAGTGAAAATATTTTCAATTCGGACTTATTCTCTGTAGGGAGAGGCTACCGAGAACCGCTACCGACGAAGACTTTCTGATTAATTTAAAAATCAACCGAAAGAGATAGAGCCGTGGTTTATTAAGCAAAAGTGCTTCAAATACGCTCCTATAACTCAATCTAACATATAAAAGGTACCTCGTCGGTGAAAATAATTACAGTTCGGACTTAGATTTTTTCCTACCGAGTGGCTACCGTGAAGAGTCGCCGACGACGACTTTAGAAATTATTTAAAAATCAACCGTAAGAGATAGAGCCGTGGTTTATTAAGAAAAAGTGCGTCAAATACGCTCCCATAACTGATCATAACATTTAAAAGATACGTCGTCGGTGAAAATATTTTCAATTCGGACTTAGTCTCTGTAGGGAGAGGCTACCGAGAACCGCTACCGACGAAGACTTTCTGATTAATTTAAAAATCAACCGAAAGAGATAGAGCCGTGGTTTATTAAGCAAAAGTGCTTCAAATACGCTCCTATAACTCAATCTAACGTTTAAAAGGTACCTCGTCGGTGAAAATAATTACAGTTCGGTCTTAGATTTTTTCCTACCGAGTGGCTACGGTGAAGAGTCGCCGACGACGACTTTAGAAAGTATTTTAAAATCAACCGTAAGAGATAGAGCCGTGGTTTATTATGCAAAAGTGCGTCAAATACGCTCCCATAACTGATCATAACATTTAAAGAAACGTCGTCAGTGAAAATATTTTCAATTCGGACTTAGTCTCTGTACGGAGAGGCTACCGAGAAGCGCTACCGACGAAGACTTTCTGATTAATTTAAAAATCAACCGTAAGAGATAGAGCCGTAGTTTATTACGCAAATGTGCTTCAAATACGCTCCTATAACTCAGTCTAACATTTAAAAGGTACCTCGTCGGTGAAAATAATTACAGTTCGGACTTAGATTTTTTCCTACCCAGTGGCTACCGTGAAGAGTCGCCGACGACGACTTTAGAAATTATTTAAAAATCAACCGTAAGAGATAGAGCCGTGGTTTATTAAGCAAAAGTGCGTCAAATACGCTCCCATAACTGAACATAACATTTAAAAGATACATCGTCGGTGAAAATATTTTCAATTCGGACTTAGTCTCTGTAGGGAGAGGCTACCGAGAACCGCTACCGACGAAGACTTTCTGATTAATTTAAAAATCAACCGAAAGAGATAGAGCCGTGGTTTATTAAGCAAAAGTGCTTCAAATACGCTCCTATAACTCAATCTAACGTTTAAAAGGTACCTCGTCGGTGAAAATAATTACAGTTCGGTCTTAGATTTTTTCCTACCGAGTGGCTACGGTGAAGAGTCGCCGACGACGACTTTAGAAAGTATTTTAAAATCAACCGTAAGAGATAGAGCCGTGGTTTATTATGCAAAAGTGCGTCAAATACGCTCCCATAACTGATCATAACATTTAAAAGAAACGTCGTCAGTGAAAAAATTTTCAATTCGGACTTAGTCTCTGTAGGGAGAGGCTACCGAGAACCGCTACCGACGAAGACTTTCTGATTAATTTAAAAATCAACCGAAAGAGATAGAGCCGTGGTTTATTAAGAAAAAGTGCTTCAAATACGCTCCTATAACTCAATCTATCATTTAAAAGGTACCTCGTCGGTGAAAATAATTTCAGTTCGGACTTAGATTTTTTCCTACCGAGTGGCTACGGTGAAGAGTCGCCGACGACGACTTTAGAAAGTATTTTAAAATCAACCGTAAGAGATAGAGCCGTGGTTTATTATGCAAAAGTGCGTCAAATACGCTCCCATAACTGATCATAACATTTAAAAGAAACGTCGTCAGTGAAAATATTTTCAATTCGGACTTAGTCTCTGTAGGGAGAGGCTACCAAGAACCGCTACCGACGAAGACTTTCTGATTAATTTAAAAATCAACCGAAAGAGATAGAGCCGTAGTTTATTACGCAAAAGTGTTTCAAATACGCTCCTATAACTCAATCTAACATTTAAAAGGTACCTCGTCGGTGAAAATAATTACAGTTCGGTCTTAGATTTTTTCCTACCGAGTGGCTACCGTGAAGAGTCGCCGACGACGACTTTAGAAAGTATTTTAAAATCAACCGTAAGAGATAGAGCCGTGGTTTATTATGCAAAAGTGCGTCAAATACGCTCCCATAACTGATCATAACATTTAAAAGATACGTCGTCAGTGAAAATATTTTCAATTCGGACTTAGTCTCTGTAGGGAGAGGCTACCGAGAACTGCTACCGACGAAGACTTACTGATTAATTTAAAAATCAACCGAAAGAGATAGAGCCGTGGTTTATTAAGCAAAAGTGCTTCAAATACGCTCCTATAACTCAGTCTAACATATAAAAGTTACCTCGTCGGTGAAAATAATTACAGTTCGGACTTAGATTTTTTCCTACCGAGTGGCTACCGCGAAGAGTCGCCGACGACGACTTTAGAAAGTATTTTAAAATCAACCGTAAGAGATAGAGCCGTGGTTTATTATGCAAAAGTGCGTCAAATACGCTCCCATAACTGATCATAACCTTTAAAAGATACGTCGTCAGTGAAAATATTTTCAATTCGGACTTATTCTCTGTAGGGAGAGGCTACCGAGAACTGCTACCGAGGAAGACTTTCTGATTAATTTAAAAATCAACCGAAAGAGATAGAGCCGTGGTTTATTAAGCAAAAGTGCTTCAAATACGCTCCTATAACTCAATCTAACATTTAAAAGGTACCTCGTCGGTGAAAATAATTTCAGTTCGGACTTAGATTTTTTCCTACCGAGTGGCTACCGCGAAGAGTCGCCGACGACGACTTTAGAAAGTATTTTAAAATCAACCGTAAGAGATAGAGCCGTGGTTTATTATGCAAAAGTGCGTCAAATACGCTCCCATAACTGATCATAACATTTAAAAGATACGTCGTCAGTGAAAATATTTTCAATTCGGACTTAGTCTCTGTAGGGAGAGGCTACCGAGAACTGCTACCGACGAAGACTTACTGATTAATTTAAAAATCAACCGAAAGAGATAGAGCCGTGGTTTATTAAGCAAAAGTGCTTCAAATACGCTCCTATAACTCAGTCTAACATATAAAAGTTACCTCGTCGGTGAAAATAATTACAGTTCGGACTTAGATTTTTTCCTACCGAGTGGCTACCGCGAAGAGTCGCCGACGACGACTTTAGAAAGTATTTTAAAATCAACCGTAAGAGATAGAGCCGTGGTTTATTATGCAAAAGTGCGTCAAATACGCTCCCATAACTGATCATAACATTTCAAAGATACGTCGTCGGTGAAAATATTTTCAATTCGGACTTAGTCTCTGTAGGGAGAGGCTACCGAGAACCGCTACCGACGAAGACTTTCTGATTAATTTAAAAATCAACCGAAAGAGATAGAGCCGTGGTTTATTAAGCAAAAGTGCTTCAAATACGCTCCTATAACTCAATCTAACGTTTAAAAGGTACCTCGTCGGTGAAAATAATTACAGTTCGGTCTTAGATTTTTTCCTACCGAGTGGCTACGGTGAAGAGTCGCCGACGACGACTTTAGAAAGTATTTTAAAATCAACCGTAAGAGATAGAGCCGTGGTTTATTATGCAAAAGTGCGTCAAATACGCTCCCATAACTGATCATAACATTTAAAGAAACGTCGTCAGTGAAAATATTTTCAATTCGGACTTAGTCTCTGTACGGAGAGGCTACCGAGAAGCGCTACCGACGAAGACTTTCTGATTAATTTAAAAATCAACCGTAAGAGATAGAGCCGTAGTTTATTACGCAAATGTGCTTCAAATACGCTCCTATAACTCAGTCTAACATTTAAAAGGTACCTCGTCGGTGAAAATAATTACAGTTCGGACTTAGATTTTTTCCTACCCAGTGGCTACCGTGAAGAGTCGCCGACGACGACTTTAGAAATTATTTAAAAATCAACCGTAAGAGATAGAGCCGTGGTTTATTAAGCAAAAGTGCGTCAAATACGCTCCCATAACTGAACATAACATTTAAAAGATACGTCGTCGGTGAAAATATTTTCAATTCGGACTTAGTCTCTGTAGGGAGAGGCTACCGAGAACCGCTACCGACGAAGACTTTCTGATTAATTTAAAAATCAACCGAAGGAGATAGAGCCGTGGTTTATTAAGCAAAAGTGCTTCAAATACGCTCCTATAACTCAATCTAACATATAAAAGGTACCTCGTCGGTGAAAATAATTACAGTTCGGACTTAGATTTTTTCCTACCGAGTGGCTACCGTGAAGAGTCGCCGACGACGACTTTAGAAAGTATTTTAAAATCAACCGTAAGACATAGAGCCGTGGTTTATTATGCAAAAGTGCGTCAAATACGCTCCCATAACTGATCATAACATTTAAAAGAAACGTCGTCAGTGAAAAAATTCTCAATTCGGACTTAGTCTCTGTAGGGAGAGGCTACCGAGAACCGCTACCTACGAAGACTTTCTGATTAATTTAAAAATCAACCGTAAGAGATAGAGCCGTGGTTTATTAAGCAAAAGTGCTTCAAATACGCTCCTATAACTCAATCTAACATTTAAAAGGTACCTCGTCGGTGAAAATAATTTCAGTTCGGACTTAGATTTTTTCCTACCGAGTGGCTACCGCGAAGAGTCGCCGACGACGACTTTAGAAAGTATTTTAAAATCAACCGTAAGAGATAGAGCCGTGGTTTATTATGCAAAAGTGCGTCAAATACGCTCCCATAACTGATCATAACATTTAAAA
Organism: Nysson spinosus; assembly: GCA_910591585.2. NCBI lineage: Eukaryota > Metazoa > Arthropoda > Insecta > Hymenoptera > Crabronidae > Nysson > Nysson spinosus. The sequence goes on from CAJUYC020000086.1 coordinate 506,558, forward strand.
GATACGTCGTCAGTGAAAATATTTTCAATTCGGACTTAGTCTCTGTAGGGAGAGGCTACCGAGAACTGCTACCGACGAAGACTTACTGATTAATTTAAAAATCAACCGAAAGAGATAGAGCCGTGGTTTATTAAGCAAAAGTGCTTCAAATACGCTCCTATAACTCAGTCTAACATTTAAAAGGTACCTCGTCGGTGAAAATAATTTCAGTTCGGACTTAGATTTTTTCCTACCGAGTGGCTACCGTGAAGAGTCGCCGACGACGACTTTAGAAATTATTTAAAAATCAACCGTAAGAGATAGAGCCGTGGTTTATTAAGAAAAAGTGCGTCAAATACGCTCCCATAACTGATCATAACATTTAAAAGATACGTCGTCGGTGAAAATATTTTCAATTCGGACTTAGTCTCTGTAGGGAGAGGCTACCGAGAACCGCTACCGACGAAGACTTTCTGATTAATTTAAAAATCAACCGTAAGAGATAGAGCCGTAGTTTATTACGCAAATGTGCTTCAAATACGCTCCTATAACTCAGTCTAACATTTAAAAGGTACCTCGTCGGTGTAAATAATTACAGTTCGGACTTAGATTTTTTCCTACCGAGTGGCTACCGTGAAGAATCGCCGACGACGACTTTAGAAAGTATTTTAAAATCAACCATAAGAGATAGAGCCGTGGTTTATTATGCAAAAGTGCGTCAAATACGCTCCCATAACTGATCATAACATTTAAAAGATACGTCGTCCGTGAAAATATTTTCAGTTCGGACTTAGTCTCTGTAGGGAGAGGCTACCGAGAACCGCTACCGACGAAAACTTTCTGATTAATTTAAAAATCAACCGAAAGAGATAGAGCCGTGGTTTATTAAGCAAAAGTGCTTCAAATACGCTCCTATAACTCAATCTAACATATAAAAGGTACCTCGTCGGTGAAAATAATTACAGTTCGGACTTAGATTTTTTCCTACCGAGTGGCTACCGTGAAGAGTCGCCGACGACGACTTTAGAAATTATTTAAAAATCAACCGTAAGAGATAGAGCCGTGGTTTATTAAGAAAAAGTGCGTCAAATACGCTCCCATAACTGATCATAACATTTCAAAGATACGTCGTCGGTGAAAATATTTTCAATTCGGACTTAGTCTCTGTAGGGAGAGGCTACCGAGAACCGCTACCGACGAAGACTTTCTGATTAATTTAAAAATCAACCGAAAGAGATAGAGCCGTGGTTTATTAAGCAAAAGTGCTTCAAATACGCTCCTATAACTCAATCTAACGTTTAAAAGGTACCTCGTCGGTGAAAATAATTTCAGTTCGGACTTAGATTTTTTCCTACCGAGTGGCTACGGTGAAGAGTCGCCGACGACGACTTTAGAAAGTATTTTAAAATCAACCGTAAGAGATAGAGCCGTGGTTTATTATGCAAAAGTGCGTCAAATACGCTCCCATAACTGATCATAACATTTAAAAGAAACGTCGTCAGTGAAAAAATTTTCAATTCGGACTTAGTCTCTGTAGGGAGAGGCTACCGAGAACCGCTACCGACGAAGACTTTCTGATTAATTTAAAAATCAACCGAAAGAGATAGAGCCGTGGTTTATTAAGAAAAAGTGCTTCAAATACGCTCCTATAACTCAATCTATCATTTAAAAGGTACCTCGTCGGTGAAAATAATTTCAGTTCGGACTTAGATTTTTTCCTACCGAGTGGCTACGGTGAAGAGTCGCCGACGACGACTTTAGAAAGTATTTTAAAATCAACCGTAAGAGATAGAGCCGTGGTTTATTATGCAAAAGTGCGTCAAATACGCTCCCATAACTGATCATAACATTTAAAGAAACGTCGTCAGTGAAAATATTTTCAATTCGGACTTAGTCTCTGTACGGAGAGGCTACCGAGAAGCGCTACCGACGAAGACTTTCTGATTAATTTAAAAATCAACCGTAAGAGATAGAGCCGTAGTTTATTACGCAAATGTGCTTCAAATACGCTCCTATAACTCAGTCTAACATTTAAAAGGTACCTCGTCGGTGAAAATAATTACAGTTCGGACTTAGATTTTTTCCTACCCAGTGGCTACCGTGAAGAGTCGCCGACGACGACTTTAGAAATTATTTAAAAATCAACCGTAAGAGATAGAGCCGTGGTTTATTAAGCAAAAGTGCGTCAAATACGCTCCCATAACTGAACATAACATTTAAAAGATACGTCGTCGGTGAAAATATTTTCAATTCGGACTTAGTCTCTGTAGGGAGAGGCTACCGAGAACCGCTACCGACGAAGACTTTCTGATTAATTTAAAAATCAACCGAAGGAGATAGAGCCGTGGTTTATTAAGCAAAAGTGCTTCAAATACGCTCCTATAACTCAATCTAACATATAAAAGGTACCTCGTCGGTGAAAATAATTACAGTTCGGACTTAGATTTTTTCCTACCGAGTGGCTACCGTGAAGAGTCGCCGACGACGACTTTAGAAAGTATTTTAAAATCAACCGTAAGACATAGAGCCGTGGTTTATTATGCAAAAGTGCGTCAAATACGCTCCCATAACTGATCATAACATTTAAAAGAAACGTCGTCAGTGAAAAAATTCTCAATTCGGACTTAGTCTCTGTAGGGAGAGGCTACCGAGAACCGCTACCTACGAAGACTTTCTGATTAATTTAAAAATCAACCGTAAGAGATAGAGCCGTGGTTTATTAAGCAAAAGTGCTTCAAATACGCTCCTATAACTCAATCTAACATTTAAAAGGTACCTCGTCGGTGAAAATAATTTCAGTTCGGACTTAGATTTTTTCCTACCGAGTGGCTACCGCGAAGAGTCGCCGACGACGACTTTAGAAAGTATTTTAAAATCAACCGTAAGAGATAGAGCCGTGGTTTATTATGCAAAAGTGCGTCAAATACGCTCCCATAACTGATCATAACATTTAAAAGATACGTCGTCAGTGAAAATATTTTCAATTCGGACTTAGTCTCTGTAGGGAGAGGCTACCGAGAACTGCTACCGACGAAGACTTACTGATTAATTTAAAAATCAACCGAAAGAGATAGAGCCGTGGTTTATTAAGCAAAAGTGCTTCAAATACGCTCCTATAACTCAGTCTAACATTTAAAAGGTACCTCGTCGGTGAAAATAATTTCAGTTCGGACTTAGATTTTTTCCTACCGAGTGGCTACCGTGAAGAGTCGCCGACGACGACTTTAGAAATTATTTAAAAATCAACCGTAAGAGATAGAGCCGTGGTTTATTAAGAAAAAGTGCGTCAAATACGCTCCCATAACTGATCATAACATTTAAAAGATACGTCGTCGGTGAAAATATTTTCAATTCGGACTTAGTCTCTGTAGGGAGAGGCTACCGAGAACCGCTACCGACGAAGACTTTCTGATTAATTTAAAAATCAACCGTAAGAGATAGAGCCGTAGTTTATTACGCAAATGTGCTTCAAATACGCTCCTATAACTCAGTCTAACATTTAAAAGGTACCTCGTCGGTGTAAATAATTACAGTTCGGACTTAGATTTTTTCCTACCGAGTGGCTACCGTGAAGAATCGCCGACGACGACTTTAGAAAGTATTTTAAAATCAACCATAAGAGATAGAGCCGTGGTTTATTATGCAAAAGTGCGTCAAATACGCTCCCATAACTGATCATAACATTTAAAAGATACGTCGTCCGTGAAAATATTTTCAGTTCGGACTTAGTCTCTGTAGGGAGAGGCTACCGAGAACCGCTACCGACGAAAACTTTCTGATTAATTTAAAAATCAACCGAAAGAGATAGAGCCGTGGTTTATTAAGCAAAAGTGCTTCAAATACGCTCCTATAACTCAATCTAACATATAAAAGGTACCTCGTCGGTGAAAATAATTACAGTTCGGACTTAGATTTTTTCCTACCGAGTGGCTACCGTGAAGAGTCGCCGACGACGACTTTAGAAATTATTTAAAAATCAACCGTAAGAGATAGAGCCGTGGTTTATTAAGAAAAAGTGCGTCAAATACGCTCCCATAACTGATCATAACATTTCAAAGATACGTCGTCGGTGAAAATATTTTCAATTCGGACTTAGTCTCTGTAGGGAGAGGCTACCGAGAACCGCTACCGACGAAGACTTTCTGATTAATTTAAAAATCAACCGAAAGAGATAGAGCCGTGGTTTATTAAGCAAAAGTGCTTCAAATACGCTCCTATAACTCAATCTAACGTTTAAAAGGTACCTCGTCGGTGAAAATAATTTCAGTTCGGACTTAGATTTTTTCCTACCGAGTGGCTACGGTGAAGAGTCGCCGACGACGACTTTAGAAAGTATTTTAAAATCAACCGTAAGAGATAGAGCCGTGGTTTATTATGCAAAAGTGCGTCAAATACGCTCCCATAACTGATCATAACATTTAAAAGAAACGTCGTCAGTGAAAAAATTTTCAATTCGGACTTAGTCTCTGTAGGGAGAGGCTACCGAGAACCGCTACCGACGAAGACTTTCTGATTAATTTAAAAATCAACCGAAAGAGATAGAGCCGTGGTTTATTAAGAAAAAGTGCTTCAAATACGCTCCTATAACTCAATCTATCATTTAAAAGGTACCTCGTCGGTGAAAATAATTTCAGTTCGGACTTAGATTTTTTCCTACCGAGTGGCTACGGTGAAGAGTCGCCGACGACGACTTTAGAAAGTATTTTAAAATCAACCGTAAGAGATAGAGCCGTGGTTTATTATGCAAAAGTGCGTCAAATACGCTCCCATAACTGATCATAACATTTAAAAGAAACGTCGTCAGTGAAAATATTTTCAATTCGGACTTAGTCTCTGTAGGGAGAGGCTACCAAGAACCGCTACCGACGAAGACTTTCTGATTAATTTAAAAATCAACCGAAAGAGATAGAGCCGTAGTTTATTACGCAAAAGTGTTTCAAATACGCTCCTATAACTCAATCTAACATTTAAAAGGTACCTCGTCGGTGAAAATAATTACAGTTCGGTCTTAGATTTTTTCCTACCGAGTGGCTACCGTGAAGAGTCGCCGACGACGACTTTAGAAAGTATTTTAAAATCAACCGTAAGAGATAGAGCCGTGGTTTATTATGCAAAAGTGCGTCAAATACGCTCCCATAACTGATCATAACATTTAAAAGATACGTCGTCAGTGAAAATATTTTCAATTCGGACTTAGTCTCTGTAGGGAGAGGCTACCGAGAACTGCTACCGACGAAGACTTACTGATTAATTTAAAAATCAACCGAAAGAGATAGAGCCGTGGTTTATTAAGCAAAAGTGCTTCAAATACGCTCCTATAACTCAGTCTAACATATAAAAGTTACCTCGTCGGTGAAAATAATTACAGTTCGGACTTAGATTTTTTCCTACCGAGTGGCTACGGTGAAGAGTCGCCGACGACGACTTTAGAAAGTATTTTAAAATCAACCGTAAGAGATAGAGCCGTGGTTTATTATGCAAAAGTGCGTCAAATACGCTCCCATAACTGATCATAACATTTAAAAGATACGTCGTCAGTGAAAATATTTTCAATTCGGACTTAGTCTCTGTAGGGAGAGGCTACCGAGAACTGCTACCGACGAAGACTTACTGATTAATTTAAAAATCAACCGAAAGAGATAGAGCCGTGGTTTATTAAGCAAAAGTGCTTCAAATACGCTCCTATAACTCAGTCTAACATATAAAAGTTACCTCGTCGGTGAAAATAATTACAGTTCGGACTTAGATTTTTTCCTACCGAGTGGCTACGGTGAAGAGTCGCCGACGACGACTTTAGAAAGTATTTTAAAATCAACCGTAAGAGATAGAGCCGTGGTTTATTAAGAAAAAGTGCGTCAAATACGCTCCCATAACTGATCATAACATTTAAAAGATACGTCGTCAGTGAAAATATTTTCAATTCGGACTTAGTCTCTGTAGGGAGAGGCTACCGAGAACCGCTACCGACGAAGACTTTCTGATTAATTTAAAAATCAACCGAAAGAGATAGAGCCGTGGTTTATTAAGCAAAAGTGCTTCAAATACGCTCCTATAACTCAATCTAACATTTAAAAGGTGCCTCGTCGGTGAAAATAATTTCAGTTCGGACTTAGATTTTTTCCTACCGAGTGGCTACGGTGAAGAGTCGCCGACGACGACTTTAGAAAGTATTTTAAAATCAACCGTAAGAGATAGAGCCGTGGTTTATTATGCAAAAGTGCGTCAAATACGCTCCCATAACTGATCATAACATTTAAAAGAAACGTCGGCAGTGAAAATATTTTCAATTCGGACTTAGTCTCTGTACGGAGAGGCTACCGAGAAGCGCTACCGACGAAGACTTTCTGATTAATTTAAAAATCAACCGTAAGAGATAGAGCCGTGGTTTATTAAGCAAAAGTGCTTCAAATACGCTCCTATAACTCAATCTAACATTTAAAAGGTACCTCGTCGGTGAAAATAATTACAGTTCGGACTTAGATTTTTTCCTACCCAGTGGCTACCGTGAAGAGTCGCCGACGACGACTTTAGAAAGTATTTTAAAATCAACCGTAAGAGATAGAGCCGTGGTTTATTATGCAAAAGTGCGACAAATACGCTCCCATAACTGATCATAACATTTAAAAGATACGTCGTCGGTGAAAATATTTTCAATTCGGACTTAGTCTCTGTAGGGAGAGGCTACCGAGAACCGCTACCGACGAAGACTTTCTGATTAATTTAAAAATCAACCGTAAGAGATAGAGCCGTAGTTTATTACGCAAATGTGCTTCAAATACGCTCCTATAACTCAGTCTAACATTTAAAAGGTACCTCGTCGGTGAAAATAATTACAGTTCGGACTTAGATTTTTTCCTACCCAGTGGCTACCGTGAAGAGTCGCCGACGACGACTTTAGAAATTATTTAAAAATCAACCGTAAGAGATAGAGCCGTGGTTTATTAAGCAAAAGTGCGTCAAATACGCTCCCATAACTGAACATAACATTTAAAAGATACGTCGTCGGTGAAAATATTTTCAATTCGGACTTAGTCTCTGTAGGGAGAGGCTACCGAGAACCGCTACCGACGAAGACTTTCTGATTAATTTAAAAATCAACCGAAGGAGATAGAGCCGTGGTTTATTAAGCAAAAGGGCTTCAAATACGCTCCTATAACTCAATCTAACATATAAAAGGTACCTCGTCGGTGAAAATAATTACAGTTCGGACTTAGATTTTTTCCTACCGAGTGGCTACCGTGAAGAGTCGCCGACGACGACTTTAGAAAGTATTTTAAAATCAACCGTAAGACATAGAGCCGTGGTTTATTATGCAAAAGTGCGTCAAATACGCTCCCATAACTGATCATAACATTTAAAAGAAACGTCGTCAGTGAAAAAATTTTCAATTCGGACTTAGTCTCTGTAGGGAGAGGCTACCGAGAACCGCTACCGACGAAGACTTTCTGATTAATTTAAAAATCAACCGTAAGAGATAGAGCCGTGGTTTATTAAGAAAAAGTGCTTCAAATACGCTCCTATAACTCAATCTAACATTTAAAAGGTACCTCGTCGGTGAAAATAATTTCAGTTCGGACTTAGATTTTTTCCTACCGAGTGGCTACGGTGAAGAGTCGCCGACGACGACTTTAGAAAGTATTTTAAAATCAACCGTAAGAGATAGAGCCGTGGTTTATTATGCAAAAGTGCGTCAAATACGCTCCCATAACTGATCATAACATTTAAAAGAAACGTCGTCAGTGAAAAAATTTTCAATTCGGACTTAGTCTCTGTAGGGAGAGGCTACCGAGAACCGCTACCGACGAAGACTTTCTGATTAATTTAAAAATCAACCGAAAGAGATAGAGCCGTGGTTTATTAAGAAAAAGTGCTTCAAATACGCTCCTATAACTCAATCTATCATTTAAAAGGTACCTCGTCGGTGAAAATAATTTCAGTTCGGACTTAGATTTTTTCCTACCGAGTGGCTACGGTGAAGAGTCGCCGACGACGACTTTAGAAAGTATTTTAAAATCAACCGTAAGAGATAGAGCCGTGGTTTATTATGCAAAAGTGCGTCAAATACGCTCCCATAACTGATCATAACATTTAAAAGAAACGTCGTCAGTGAAAATATTTTCAATTCGGACTTAGTCTCTGTAGGGAGAGGCTACCAAGAACCGCTACCGACGAAGACTTTCTGATTAATTTAAAAATCAACCGAAAGAGATAGAGCCGTAGTTTATTACGCAAAAGTGTTTCAAATACGCTCCTATAACTCAATCTAACATTTAAAAGGTACCTCGTCGGTGAAAATAATTACAGTTCGGTCTTAGATTTTTTCCTACCGAGTGGCTACCGTGAAGAGTCGCCGACGACGACTTTAGAAAGTATTTTAAAATCAACCGTAAGAGATAGAGCCGTGGTTTATTATGCAAAAGTGCGTCAAATACGCTCCCATAACTGATCATAACATTTAAAAGATACGTCGTCAGTGAAAATATTTTCAATTCGGACTTAGTCTCTGTAGGGAGAGGCTACCGAGAACTGCTACCGACGAAGACTTACTGATTAATTTAAAAATCAACCGAAAGAGATAGAGCCGTGGTTTATTAAGCAAAAGTGCTTCAAATACGCTCCTATAACTCAGTCTAACATATAAAAGTTACCTCGTCGGTGAAAATAATTACAGTTCGGACTTAGATTTTTTCCTACCGAGTGGCTACGGTGAAGAGTCGCCGACGACGACTTTAGAAAGTATTTTAAAATCAACCGTAAGAGATAGAGCCGTGGTTTATTAAGAAAAAGTGCGTCAAATACGCTCCCATAACTGATCATAACATTTAAAAGATACGTCGTCAGTGAAAATATTTTCAATTCGGACTTAGTCTCTGTAGGGAGAGGCTACCGAGAACCGCTACCGACGAAGACTTTCTGATTAATTTAAAAATCAACCGAAAGAGATAGAGCCGTGGTTTATTAAGCAAAAGTGCTTCAAATACGCTCCTATAACTCAATCTAACATTTAAAAGGTGCCTCGTCGGTGAAAATAATTTCAGTTCGGACTTAGATTTTTTCCTACCGAGTGGCTACGGTGAAGAGTCGCCGACGACGACTTTAGAAAGTATTTTAAAATCAACCGTAAGAGATAGAGCCGTGGTTTATTATGCAAAAGTGCGTCAAATACGCTCCCATAACTGATCATAACATTTAAAAGAAACGTCGTCAGTGAAAATATTTTCAATTCGGACTTAGTCTCTGTACGGAGAGGCTACCGAGAAGCGCTACCGACGAAGACTTTCTGATTAATTTAAAAATCAACCGTAAGAGATAGAGCCGTGGTTTATTAAGCAAAAGTGCTTCAAATACGCTCCTATAACTCAATCTAACATTTAAAAGGTACCTCGTCGGTGAAAATAATTACAGTTCGGACTTAGATTTTTTCCTACCCAGTGGCTACCGTGAAGAGTCGCCGACGACGACTTTAGAAAGTATTTTAAAATCAACCGTAAGAGATAGAGCCGTGGTTTATTATGCAAAAGTGCGACAAATACGCTCCCATAACTGATCATAACATTTAAAAGATACGTCGTCGGTGAAAATATTTTCAATTCGGACTTAGTCTCTGTAGGGAGAGGCTACCGAGAACCGCTACCGACGAAGACTTTCTGATTAATTTAAAAATCAACCGTAAGAGATAGAGCCGTAGTTTATTACGCAAATGTGCTTCAAATACGCTCCTATAACTCAGTCTAACATTTAAAAGGTACCTCGTCGGTGAAAATAATTACAGTTCGGACTTAGATTTTTTCCTACCCAGTGGCTACCGTGAAGAGTCGCCGACGACGACTTTAGAAATTATTTAAAAATCAACCGTAAGAGATAGAGCCGTGGTTTATTAAGCAAAAGTGCGTCAAATACGCTCCCATAACTGAACATAACATTTAAAAGATACGTCGTCGGTGAAAATATTTTCAATTCGGACTTAGTCTCTGTAGGGAGAGGCTACCGAGAACCGCTACCGACGAAGACTTTCTGATTAATTTAAAAATCAACCGAAGGAGATAGAGCCGTGGTTTATTAAGCAAAAGGGCTTCAAATACGCTCCTATAACTCAATCTAACATATAAAAGGTACCTCGTCGGTGAAAATAATTACAGTTCGGACTTAGATTTTTTCCTACCGAGTGGCTACCGTGAAGAGTCGCCGACGACGACTTTAGAAAGTATTTTAAAATCAACCGTAAGACATAGAGCCGTGGTTTATTATGCAAAAGTGCGTCAAATACGCTCCCATAACTGATCATAACATTTAAAAGAAACGTCGTCAGTGAAAAAATTTTCAATTCGGACTTAGTCTCTGTAGGGAGAGGCTACCGAGAACCGCTACCGACGAAGACTTTCTGATTAATTTAAAAATCAACCGTAAGAGATAGAGCCGTGGTTTATTAAGAAAAAGTGCTTCAAATACGCTCCTATAACTCAATCTAACATTTAAAAGGTACCTCGTCGGTGAAAATAATTTCAGTTCGGACTTAGATTTTTTCCTACCGAGTGGCTACGGTGAAGAGTCGCCGACGACGACTTTAGAAAGTATTTTAAAATCAACCGTAAGAGATAGAGCCGTGGTTTATTAAGAAAAAGTGCGTCAAATACGCTCCCATAACTGATCATAACATTTAAAAGATACGTCGTCGGTGAAAATATTTTCAATTCGGACTTAGTCTCTGTAGGGAGAGGCTACCGAGAACCGCTACCGACGAAGACTTTCTGATTAATTTAAAAATCAACCGAAAGAGATAGAGCCGTGGTTTATTAAGCAAAAGTGCTTCAAATACGCTCCTATAACTCAATCTAACATTTAAAAGGTGCCTCGTCGGTGAAAATAATTTCAGTTCGGACTTAGATTTTTTCCTACCGAGTGGCTACGGTGAAGAGTCGCCGACGACGTCTTTAGAAAGTATATTAAAATCAACCGTAAGAGATAGAGCAGTGGTTTATTATGCAAAAGTGCGTCAAATACGCTCCCATAACTGATCATAACATTTAAAAGATACGTCGTCAGTGAAAATATTTTCAATTCGGACTTAGTCTCTGTAGGGAGAGGCTACCGAGAACCGCTACCGACGAAGACTTTCTGATTAATTTAAAAATCAACCGAAAGAGATAGAGCCGTGGTTTATTAAGCAAAAGTGCTTCAAATACGCTCCTATAACTCAATCTAACGTTTAAAAGGTACCTCGTCGGTGAAAATAATTTCAGTTCGGACTTAGATTTTTTCCTACCGAGTGGCTACCGTGAAGAGTCGCCGACGACGACTTTAGAAATTATTTAAAAATCAACCGTAAGAGATAGAGCCGTGGTTTATTAAGAAAAAGTGCGTCAAATACGCTCCCATAACTGATCATAACATTTAAAAGATACGTCGTCGGTGAAAATATTTTCAATTCGGACTTAGTCTCTGTAGGGAGAGGCTACCGAGAACCGCTACCGACGAAGACTTTCTGATTAATTTAAAAATCAACCGAAAGAGATAGAGCCGTGGTTTATTAAGCAAAAGTGCTTCAAATACGCTCCTATAACTCAATCTAACATTTAAAAGGTGCCTCGTCGGTGAAAATAATTTCAGTTCGGACTTAGATTTTTTCCTACCGAGTGGCTACGGTGAAGAGTCGCCGACGACGACTTTAGAAAGTATATTAAAATCAACCGTACGAGATAGAGCCGTGGTTTATTATGCAAAAGTGCGTCAAATACGCTCCCATAACTGATCATAACATTTAAAAGAAACGTCGTCAGTGAAAATATTTTCAATTCGGACTTAGTCTCTGTACGGAGAGGCTACCGAGAAGCGCTACCGACGAAGACTTTCTGATTAATTTAAAAATCAACCGTAAGAGATAGAGCCGTGGTTTATTAAGCAAAAGTGCTTCAAATACGCTCCTATAACTCAATCTAACATTTAAAAGGTACCTCGTCGGTGAAAATAATTACAGTTCGGACTTAGATTTTTTCCTACCCAGTGGCTACCGTGAAGAGTCGCCGACGACGACTTTAGAAAGTATTTTAAAATCAACCGTAAGAGATAGAGCCGTGGTTTATTATGCAAAAGTGCGTCAAATACGCTCCCATAACTCAATCTAACATTTAAAAGGTACCTCGTCGGTGAAAATAATTTCAGTTCGGACTTAGATTTTTTCCTACCGAGTGGCTACGGTGAAGAGTCGCCGACGACGACTTTAGAAAGTATTTTAAAATCAACCGTAAGAGATAGAGCCGTGGTTTATTAAGAAAAAGTGCGTCAAATACGCTCCCATAACTGATCATAACATTTAAAAGATACGTCGTCGGTGAAAATATTTTCAATTCGGACTTAGTCTCTGTAGGGAGAGGCTACCGAGAACCGCTACCGACGAAGACTTTCTGATTAATTTAAAAATCAACCGAAAGAGATAGAGCCGTGGTTTATTAAGCAAAAGTGCTTCAAATACGCTCCTATAACTCAATCTAACATTTAAAAGGTGCCTCGTCGGTGAAAATAATTTCAGTTCGGACTTAGATTTTTTCCTACCGAGTGGCTACGGTGAAGAGTCGCCGACGACGACTTTAGAAAGTATTTTAAAATCAACCGTAAGAGATAGAGCCGTGGTTTATTATGCAAAAGTGCGTCAAATACGCTCCCATAACTGATCATAACATTTAAAAGAAACGTCGTCAGTGAAAATATTTTCAATTCGGACTTAGTCTCTGTACGGAGAGGCTACCGAGAAGCGCTACCGACGAAGACTTTCTGATTAATTTAAAAATCAACCGTAAGAGATAGAGCCGTGGTTTATTAAGCAAAAGTGCTTCAAATACGCTCCTATAACTCAATCTAACATTTAAAAGGTACCTCGTCGGTGAAAATAATTACAGTTCGGACTTAGATTTTTTCCTACCCAGTGGCTACCGTGAAGAGTCGCCGACGACGACTTTAGAAAGTATTTTAAAATCAACCGTAAGAGATAGAGCCGTGGTTTATTATGCAAAAGTGCGACAAATACGCTCCCATAACTGATCATAACATTTAAAAGATACGTCGTCGGTGAAAATATTTTCAATTCGGACTTAGTCTCTGTAAGGAGAGGCTACCGAGAACCGCTACCGACGAAGACTTTCTGATTAATTTAAAAATCAACCGAAAGAGATAGAGCCGTGGTTTATTAAGCAAAAGTGCTTCAAATACGCTCCTATAACTCAATCTAACATTTAAAAGGTGCCTCGTCGGTGAAAATAATTTCAGTTCGGACTTAGATTTTTTCCTACCGAGTGGCTACGGTGAAGAGTCGCCGACGACGACTTTAGAAAGTATTTTAAAATCAACCGTAAGAGATAGAGCCGTGGTTTATTATGCAAAAGTGCGTCAAATACGCTCCCATAACTGATCATAACATTTAAAAGAAACGTCGTCAGTGAAAATATTTTCAATTCGGACTTAGTCTCTGTACGGAGAGGCTACCGAGAAGCGCTACCGACGAAGACTTTCTGATTAATTTAAAAATCAACCGTAAGAGATAGAGCCGTGGTTTATTAAGCAAAAGTGCTTCAAATACGCTCCTATAACTCAATCTAACATTTAAAAGGTACCTCGTCGGTGAAAATAATTACAGTTCGGACTTAGATTTTTTCCTACCCAGTGGCTACCGTGAAGAGTCGCCGACGACGACTTTAGAAAGTATTTTAAAATCAACCGTAAGAGATAGAGCCGTGGTTTATTATGCAAAAGTGCGACAAATACGCTCCCATAACTGATCATAACATTTAAAAGATACGTCGTCGGTGAAAATATTTTCAATTCGGACTTAGTCTCTGTAAGGAGAGGCTACCGAGAACCGCTACCGACGAAGACTTTCTGATTAATTTAAAAATCAACCGTAAGAGATAGAGCCGTAGTTTATTACGCAAATGTGCTTCAAATACGCTCCTATAACTCAGTCTAACATTTAAAAGGTACCTCGTCGGTGAAAATAATTACAGTTCGGACTTAGATTTTTTCCTACCCAGTGGCTACCGTGAAGAGTCGCCGACGACGACTTTAGAAATTATTTAAAAATCAACCGTAAGAGATAGAGCCGTGGTTTATTAAGCAAAAGTGCGTCAAATACGCTCCCATAACCGAACATAACATTTAAAAGATACGTCGTGGATGAAAATATTTTCAATTCGGACTTAGTCTCTGTACGGAGAGGCTACCGAGAAGCGCTACCGACGAAGACTTTCTGATTAATTTAAAAATCAACCGAAAGAGATAGAGCCGTGGTTTATTAAGCAAAAGTGCTTCAAATACGCTCCCATAACTGAACATAACATTTAAAAGATACGTCGTCGGTGAAAATATTTTCAATTCGGACTTAGTCTCTGTACGGAGAGGCTACCGAGAAGCGCTAAGGACGAAGACTTTCTGATTAATTTAAAAATCAACCGTAAGAGATAGAGCCGTGGTTTATTAAGCAAAAGTGCTTCAAATACGCTCCTATAACTCAATCTAACATTTAAAAGGTACCTCGTCGGTGAAAATAATTACAGTTCGGACTTAGATTTTTTCCTACCCAGTGGCTACCGTGAAGAGTCGCCGACGACGACTTTAGAAAGTATTTTAAAATCAACCGTAAGAGATAGAGCCGTGGTTTATTATGCAAAAGTGCGTCAAATACGCTCCCATAACTGATCATAACATTTAAAAGATACGTCGTCAGTGAAAATATTTTCAATTCGGACTTAGTCTCTGTAGGGAGAGGCTACCGAGAACCGCTACCGACGAAGACTTTCTGATTAATTTAAAAATCAACCGAAAGAGATAGAGCCGTGGTTTATTAAGCAAAAGTGCTTCAAATACGCTCCTATAACTCAATCTAACGTTTAAAAGGTACCTCGTCGGTGAAAATAATTTCAGTTCGGACTTAGATTTTTTCCTACCGAGTGGCTACCGTGAAGAGTCGCCGACGACGACTTTAGAAATTATTTAAAAATCAACCGTAAGAGATAGAGCCGTGGTTTATTAAGAAAAAGTGCGTCAAATACGCTCCCATAACTGATCATAACATTTAAAAGATACGTCGTCGGTGAAAATATTTTCAATTCGGACTTAGTCTCTGTAGGGAGAGGCTACCGAGAACCGCTACCGACGAAGACTTTCTGATTAATTTAAAAATCAACCGAAAGAGATAGAGCCGTGGTTTATTAAGCAAAAGTGCTTCAAATACGCTCCTATAACTCAATCTAACATTTAAAAGGTGCCTCGTCGGTGAAAATAATTTCAGTTCGGACTTAGATTTTTTCCTACCGAGTGGCTACGGTGAAGAGTCGCCGACGACGACTTTAGAAAGTATATTAAAATCAACCGTACGAGATAGAGCCGTGGTTTATTATGCAAAAGTGCGTCAAATACGCTCCCATAACTGATCATAACATTTAAAAGAAACGTCGTCAGTGAAAATATTTTCAATTCGGACTTAGTCTCTGTACGGAGAGGCTACCGAGAAGCGCTACCGACGAAGACTTTCTGATTAATTTAAAAATCAACCGTAAGAGATAGAGCCGTGGTTTATTAAGCAAAAGTGCTTCAAATACGCTCCTATAACTCAATCTAACATTTAAAAGGTACCTCGTCGGTGAAAATAATTACAGTTCGGACTTAGATTTTTTCCTACCCAGTGGCTACCGTGGAGAGTCGCCGACGACGACTTTAGAAAGTATTTTAAAATCAACCGTAAGAGATAGAGCCGTGGTTTATTATGCAAAAGTGCGTCAAATACGCTCCCATAACTCAATCTAACATTTAAAAGGTACCTCGTCGGTGAAAATAATTTCAGTTCGGACTTAGATTTTTTCCTACCGAGTGGCTACGGTGAAGAGTCGCCGACGACGACTTTAGAAAGTATTTTAAAATCAACCGTAAGAGATAGAGCCGTGGTTTATTAAGAAAAAGTGCGTCAAATACGCTCCCATAACTGATCATAACATTTAAAAGATACGTCGTCGGTGAAAATATTTTCAATTCGGACTTAGTCTCTGTAGGGAGAGGCTACCGAGAACCGCTACCGACGAAGACTTTCTGATTAATTTAAAAATCAACCGAAAGAGATAGCGCCGTGGTTTATTAAGCAAAAGTGCTTCAAATACGCTCCTATAACTCAATCTAACATTTAAAAGGTGCCTCGTCGGTGAAAATAATTTCAGTTCGGACTTAGATTTTTTCCTACCGAGTGGCTACGGTGAAGAGTCGCCGACGACGACTTTAGAAAGTATTTTAAAATCAACCGTAAGAGATAGAGCCGTGGTTTATTATGCAAAAGTGCGTCAAATACGCTCCCATAACTGATCATAACATTTAAAAGAAACGTCGTCAGTGAAAATATTTTCAATTCGGACTTAGTCTCTGTACGGAGAGGCTACCGAGAAGCGCTACCGACGAAGACTTTCTGATTAATTTAAAAATCAACCGTAAGAGATAGAGCCGTGGTTTATTAAGCAAAAGTGCTTCAAATACGCTCCTATAACTCAATCTAACATTTAAAAGGTACCTCGTCGGTGAAAATAATTACAGTTCGGACTTAGATTTTTTCCTACCCAGTGGCTACCGTGGAGAGTCGCCGACGACGACTTTAGAAAGTATTTTAAAATCAACCGTAAGAGATAGAGCCGTGGTTTATTATGCAAAAGTGCGTCAAATACGCTCCCATAACTCAATCTAACATTTAAAAGGTACCTCGTCGGTGAAAATAATTTCAGTTCGGACTTAGATTTTTTCCTACCGAGTGGCTACGGTGAAGAGTCGCCGACGACGACTTTAGAAAGTATTTTAAAATCAACCGTAAGAGATAGAGCCGTGGTTTATTAAGAAAAAGTGCGTCAAATACGCTCCCATAACTGATCATAACATTTAAAAGATACGTCGTCGGTGAAAATATTTTCAATTCGGACTTAGTCTCTGTAGGGAGAGGCTACCGAGAACCGCTACCGACGAAGACTTTCTGATTAATTTAAAAATCAACCGAAAGAGATAGAGCCGTGGTTTATTAAGCAAAAGTGCTTCAAATACGCTCCTATAACTCAATCTAACATTTAAAAGGTGCCTCGTCGGTGAAAATAATTTCAGTTCGGACTTAGATTTTTTCCTACCGAGTGGCTACGGTGAAGAGTCGCCGACGACGACTTTAGAAAGTATTTTAAAATCAACCGTAAGAGATAGAGCCGTGGTTTATTATGCAAAAGTGCGTCAAATACGCTCCCATAACTGATCATAACATTTAAAAGAAACGTCGTCAGTGAAAATATTTTCAATTCGGACTTAGTCTCTGTACGGAGAGGCTACCGAGAAGCGCTACCGACGAAGACTTTCTGATTAATTTAAAAATCAACCGTAAGAGATAGAGCCGTGGTTTATTAAGCAAAAGTGCTTCAAATACGCTCCTATAACTCAATCTAACATTTAAAAGGTACCTCGTCGGTGAAAATAATTACAGTTCGGACTTAGATTTTTTCCTACCCAGTGGCTACCGTGAAGAGTCGCCGACGACGACTTTAGAAAGTATTTTAAAATCAACCGTAAGAGATAGAGCCGTGGTTTATTATGCAAAAGTGCGACAAATACGCTCCCATAACTGATCATAACATTTAAAAGATACGTCGTCGGTGAAAATATTTTCAATTCGGACTTAGTCTCTGTAGGGAGAGGCTACCGAGAACCGCTACCGACGAAGACTTTCTGATTAATTTAAAAATCAACCGTAAGAGATAGAGCCGTAGTTTATTACGCAAATGTGCTTCAAATACGCTCCTATAACTCAATCTAACATTTAAAAGGTACCTCGTCGGTGAAAATAATTACAGTTCGGACTTAGATTTTTTCCTACCCAGTGGCTACCGTGAAGAGTCGCCGACGACGACTTTAGAAAGTATTTTAAAATCAACCGTAAGAGATAGAGCCGTGGTTTATTATGCAAAAGTGCGACAAATACGCTCCCATAACTGATCATAACATTTAAAAGATACGTCGTCGGTGAAAATATTTTCAATTCGGACTTAGTCTCTGTAGGGAGAGGCTACCGAGAACCGCTACCGACGAAGACTTTCTGATTAATTTAAAAATCAACCGTAAGAGATAGAGCCGTAGTTTATTACGCAAATGTGCTTCAAATACGCTCCTATAACTCAGTCTAACATTTAAAAGGTACCTCGTCGGTGAAAATAATTACAGTTCGGACTTAGATTTTTTCCTACCCAGTGGCTACCGTGAAGAGTCGCCGACGACGACTTTAGAAATTATTTAAAAATCAACCGTAAGAGATAGAGCCGTGGTTTATTAAGCAAAAGTGCGTCAAATACGCTCCCATAACTGAACATAACATTTAAAAGATACGTCGTCGGTGAAAATATTTTCAATTCGGACTTAGTCTCTGTAGGGAGAGGCTACCGAGAACCGCTACCGACGAAGACTTTCTGATTAATTTAAAAATCAACCGAAGGAGATAGAGCCGTGGTTTATTAAGCAAAAGGGCTTCAAATACGCTCCTATAACTCAATCTAACATATAAAAGGTACCTCGTCGGTGAAAATAATTACAGTTCGGACTTAGATTTTTTCCTACCGAGTGGCTACCGTGAAGAGTCGCCGACGACGACTTTAGAAAGTATTTTAAAATCAACCGTAAGACATAGCCGTGGTTTATTATGCAAAAGTGCGTCAAATACGCTCCCATAACTGATCATAACATTTAAAAGAAACGTCGTCAGTGAAAAAATTTTCAATTCGGACTTAGTCTCTGTAGGGAGAGGCTACCGAGAACCGCTACCGACGAAGACTTTCTGATTAATTTAAAAATCAACCGTAAGAGATAGAGCCGTGGTTTATTAAGAAAAAGTGCTTCAAATACGCTCCTATAACTCAATCTAACATTTAAAAGGTACCTCGTCGGTGAAAATAATTTCAGTTCGGACTTAGATTTTTTCCTACCGAGTGGCTACGGTGAAGAGTCGCCGACGACGACTTTAGAAAGTATTTTAAAATCAACCGTAAGAGATAGAGCCGTGGTTTATTAAGAAAAAGTGCGTCAAATACGCTCCCATAACTGATCATAACATTTAAAAGATACGTCGTCGGTGAAAATATTTTCAATTCGGACTTAGTCTCTGTAGGGAGAGGCTACCGAGAACCGCTACCGACGAAGACTTTCTGATTAATTTAAAAATCAACCGAAAGAGATAGAGCCGTGGTTTATTAAGCAAAAGTGCTTCAAATACGCTCCTATAACTCAATCTAACATTTAAAAGGTGCCTCGTCGGTGAAAATAATTTCAGTTCGGACTTAGATTTTTTCCTACCGAGTGGCTACGGTGAAGAGTCGCCGACGACGACTTTAGAAAGTATATTAAAATCAACCGTAAGAGATAGAGCCGTGGTTTATTATGCAAAAGTGCGTCAAATACGCTCCCATAACTGATCATAACATTTAAAAGAAACGTCGTCAGTGAAAATATTTTCAATTCGGACTTAGTCTCTGTACGGAGAGGCTACCGAGAAGCGCTACCGACGAAGACTTTCTGATTAATTTAAAAATCAACCGTAAGAGATAGAGCCGTGGTTTATTAAGCAAAAGTGCTTCAAATACGCTCCTATAACTCAATCTAACATTTAAAAGGTACCTCGTCGGTGAAAATAATTACAGTTCGGACTTAGATTTTTTCCTACCCAGTGGCTACCGTGAAGAGTCGCCGACGACGACTTTAGAAAGTATTTTAAAATCAACCGTAAGAGATAGAGCCGTGGTTTATTATGCAAAAGTGCGTCAAATACGCTCCCATAACTGATCATAACATTTAAAAGATACGTCGTCAGTGAAAATATTTTCAATTCGGACTTAGTCTCTGTAGGGAGAGGCTACCGAGAACCGCTACCGACGAAGACTTTCTGATTAATTTAAAAATCAACCGAAAGAGATAGAGCCGTGGTTTATTAAGCAAAAGTGCTTCAAATACGCTCCTATAACTCAATCTAACGTTTAAAAGGTACCTCGTCGGTGAAAATAATTTCAGTTCGGACTTAGATTTTTTCTACCCAGTGGCTACCGTGAAGAGTCGCCGACGACGACTTTATAAATTATTTAAAAATCAACCGTAAGAGATAGAGCTGTGGTTTATTAAGCAAAAGTGCGTCAAATACGCTCCCATAACTGATCATAACATTTAAAATATACGTCGTCGGTGAAAATATTTTCAATTCGGACTTAGTCTCTGTAGGGAGAGGCTACCGAGAACCGCTACCGACGCAGACTTTCTGATTAATTTAAAAATCAACCGAAAGAGATAGAGCCGTGGTTTATTAAGCAAAAGTGCTTCAAATACGCTCCTATAACTCAATCTAACATTTAAAAGGTACCTCGTCGGTGAAAATAATTACAGTTCGGACTTAGATTTTTTCCTACCGAGTGGCTACCGTGAAGAGTCGCCGACGACGACTTTAGAAATTATTTAAAAATCAACCGTAAGAGATAGAGCCGTGGTTTATTAAGAAAAAGTGCGTCAAATACGCTCCCATAACTGATCATAACATTTAAAAGATACGTCGTCGGTGAAAATATTTTCAATTCGGACTTAGTCTCTGTAGGGAGAGGCTACCGAGAACCGCTACCGACGAAGACTTTCTGATTAATTTAAAAATCAACCGAAAGAGATAGAGCCGTGGTTTATTAAGCAAAAGTGCTTCAAATACGCTCCTATAACTCAATCTAACATTTAAAAGGTGCCTCGTCGGTGAAAATAATTTCAGTTCGGACTTAGATTTTTTCCTACCGAGTGGCTACGGTGAAGAGTCGCCGACGACGACTTTAGAAAGTATATTAAAATCAACCGTACGAGATAGAGCCGTGGTTTATTATGCAAAAGTGCGTCAAATACGCTCCCATAACTGATCATAACATTTAAAAGAAACGTCGTCAGTGAAAATATTTTCAATTCGGACTTAGTCTCTGTACGGAGAGGCTACCGAGAAGCGCTACCGACGAAGACTTTCTGATTAATTTAAAAATCAACCGTAAGAGATAGAGCCGTGGTTTATTAAGCAAAAGTGCTTCAAATACGCTCCTATAACTCAATCTAACATTTAAAAGGTACCTCGTCGGTGAAAATAATTACAGTTCGGACTTAGATTTTTTCCTACCCAGTGGCTACCGTGAAGAGTCGCCGACGACGACTTTAGAAAGTATTTTAAAATCAACCGTAAGAGATAGAGCCGTGGTTTATTATGCAAAAGTGCGTCAAATACGCTCCCATAACTGATCATAACATTTAAAAGATACGTCGTCGGTGAAAATATTTTCAATTCGGACTTAGTCTCTGTAGGGAGAGGCTACCGAGAACCGCTACCGACGAAGACTTTCTGATTAATTTAAAAATCAACCGAAAGAGATAGAGCCGTGGTTTATTAAGCAAAAGTGCTTCAAATACGCTCCTATAACTCAGTCTAACATTTAAAAGGTACCTCGTCGGTGAAAATAATTACAGTTCGGACTTAGATTTTTTCCTACCGAGTGGCTACCGTGAAGAGTCGCCGACGACGACTTTAGAAAGTATTTTAAAATCAACCGTAAGAGATAGAGCCGTGGTTTATTATGCAAAAGTGCGTCAAATACGCTCCCATAACTGATCATAACATTTAAAAGAAACGTCGTCAGTGAAAATATTTTCAATTCGGACTTAGTCTCTGTACGGAGAGGCTACCGAGAAGCGCTACCGACGAAGACTTTCTGATTAATTTAAAAATCAACCGTAAGAGATAGAGCCGTGGTTTATTAAGCAAAAGTGCTTCAAATACGCTCCTATAACTCAATCTAACATTTAAAAGGTACCTCGTCGGTGAAAATAATTACAGTTCGGACTTAGATTTTTTCCTACCCAGTGGCTACCGTGAAGAGTCGCCGACGACGACTTTAGAAAGTATTTTAAAATCAACCGTAAGAGATAGAGCCGTGGTTTATTATGCAAAAGTGCGTCAAATACGCTCCCATAACTGATCATAACATTTAAAAGATACGTCGTCAGTGAAAATATTTTCAATTCGGACTTAGTCTCTGTAGGGAGAGGCTACCGAGAACCGCTACCGACGAAGACTTTCTGATTAATTTAAAAATCAACCGTAAGAGATAGAGCCGTAGTTTATTACGCAAATGTGCTTCAAATACGCTCCTATAACTCAGTCTAACATTTAAAAGGTACCTCGTCGGTGAAAATAATTACAGTTCGGACTTAGATTTTTTCCTACCCAGTGGCTACCGTGAAGAGTCGCCGACGACGACTTTAGAAATTATTTAAAAATCAACCGTAAGAGATAGAGCCGTGGTTTATTAAGCAAAAGTGCGTCAAATACGCTCCCATAACTGAACATAACATTTAAAAGATACGTCGTCGGTGAAAATATTTTCAATTCGGACTTAGTCTCTGTAGGGAGAGGCTACCGAGAACCGCTACCGACGAAGACTTTCTGATTAATTTAAAAATCAACCGAAAGAGATAGAGCCGTGGTTTATTAAGCAAAAGTGCTTCAAATACGCTCCTATAACTCAATCTAACATTTAAAAGGTGCCTCGTCGGTGAAAATAATTTCAGTTCGGACTTAGATTTTTTCCTACCGAGTGGCTACGGTGAAGAGTCGCCGACGACGACTTTAGAAAGTATATTAAAATCAACCGTAAGAGATAGAGCCGTGGTTTATTATGCAAAAGTGCGTCAAATACGCTCCCATAACTGATCATAACATTTAAAAGAAACGTCGTCAGTGAAAATATTTTCAATTCGGACTTAGTCTCTGTACGGAGAGGCTACCGAGAAGCGCTACCGACGAAGACTTTCTGATTAATTTAAAAATCAACCGTAAGAGATAGAGCCGTGGTTTATTAAGCAAAAGTGCTTCAAATACGCTCCTATAACTCAATCTAACATTTAAAAGGTACCTCGTCGGTGAAAATAATTACAGTTCGGACTTAGATTTTTTCCTACCCAGTGGCTACCGTGAAGAGTCGCCGACGACGACTTTAGAAAGTATTTTAAAATCAACCGTAAGAGATAGAGCCGTGGTTTATTATGCAAAAGTGCGTCAAATACGCTCCCATAACTGAACATAACATTTAAAAGATACGTCGTCGGTGAAAATATTTTCAATTCGGACTTAGTCTCTGTAGGGAGAGGCTACCGAGAACCGCTACCGACGAAGACTTTCTGATTAATTTAAAAATCAACCGAAAGAGATAGAGCCGTGGTTTATTAAGCAAAAGTGCTTCAAATACGCTCCTATAACTCAATCTAACATTTAAAAGGTGCCTCGTCGGTGAAAATAATTACAGTTCGGACTTAGATTTTTTCCTACCCAGTGGCTACCGTGAAGAGTCGCCGACGACGACTTTAGAAAGTATTTTAAAATCAACCGTAAGAGATAGAGCCGTGGTTTATTATGCAAAAGTGCGTCAAATACGCTCCCATAACTGATCATAACATTTAAAAGATACGTCGTCAGTGAAAATATTTTCAATTCGGACTTAGTCTCTGTAGGGAGAGGCTACCGAGAACCGCTACCGACGAAGACTTTCTGATTAATTTAAAAATCAACCGAAAGAGATAGAGCCGTGGTTTATTAAGCAAAAGTGCTTCAAATACGCTCCTATAACTCAGTCTAACATTTAAAAGGTACCTCGTCGGTGAAAATAATTACAGTTCGGACTTAGATTTTTTCCTACCGAGTGGCTACCGTGAAGAGTCGCCGACGACGACTTTAGAAAGTATTTTAAAATCAACCGTAAGAGATAGAGCCGTGGTTTATTATGCAAAAGTGCCTCAAATACGCTCCCATAACTGATCATAACATTTAAAAGATACGTCGTCAGTGAAAATATTTTCAATTCGGACTTAGTCTCTGTAGGGAGAGGCTACCGAGAACCGCTACCGACGAAGACTTTCTGATTAATTTAAAAATCAACCGAAAGAGATAGAGCCGTGGTTTATTAAGCAAAAGTGCTTCAAATACGCTCCTATAACTCAATCTAACGTTTAAAAGGTACCTCGTCGGTGAAAATAATTTCAGTTCGGACTTAGATTTTTTCCTACCGAGTGGCTACCGTGAAGAGTCGCCGACGACGACTTTAGAAATTATTTAAAAATCAACCGTAAGAGATAGAGCCGTGGTTTATTAAGCAAAAGTGCGTCAAATACGCTCCCATAACTGAACATAACATTTAAAAGATACGTCGTCGGTGAAAATATTTTCAATTCGGACTTAGTCTCTGTAGGGAGAGGCTACCGAGAACCGCTACCGACGAAGACTTTCTGATTAATTTAAAAATCAACCGAAAGAGATAGAGCCGTGGTTTATTAAGCAAAAGTGCTTCAAATACGCTCCTATAACTCAATCTAACATTTAAAAGGTGCCTCGTCGGTGAAAATAATTTCAGTTCGGACTTAGATTTTTTCCTACCGAGTGGCTACGGTGAAGAGTCGCCGACGACGACTTTAGAAAGTATATTAAAATCAACCGTAAGAGATAGAGCCGTGGTTTATTATGCAAAAGTGCGTCAAATACGCTCCCATAACTGATCATAACATTTAAAAGAAACGTCGTCAGTGAAAATATTTTCAATTCGGACTTAGTCTCTGTACGGAGAGGCTACCGAGAAGCGCTACCGACGAAGACTTTCTGATTAATTTAAAAATCAACCGTAAGAGATAGAGCCGTGGTTTATTAAGCAAAAGTGCTTCAAATACGCTCCTATAACTCAATCTAACATTTAAAAGGTACCTCGTCGGTGAAAATAATTACAGTTCGGACTTAGATTTTTTCCTACCCAGTGGCTACCGTGAAGAGTCGCCGACGACGACTTTAGAAAGTATTTTAAAATCAACCGTAAGAGATAGAGCCGTGGTTTATTATGCAAAAGTGCGTCAAATACGCTCCCATAACTGATCATAACATTTAAAAGATACGTCGTCAGTGAAAATATTTTCAATTCGGACTTAGTCTCTGTAGGGAGAGGCTACCGAGAACCGCTACCGACGAAGACTTTCTGATTAATTTAAAAATCAACCGAAAGAGATAGAGCCGTGGTTTATTAAGCAAAAGTGCTTCAAATACGCTCCTATAACTCAGTCTAACATTTAAAAGGTACCTCGTCGGTGAAAATAATTACAGTTCGGACTTAGATTTTTTCCTACCCAGTGGCTACCGTGAAGAGTCGCCGACGACGACTTTAGAAATTATTTAAAAATCAACCGTAAGAGATAGAGCCGTGGTTTATTAAGCAAAAGTGCGTCAAATACGCTCCCATAACTGATCATAACATTTCAAAGATACGTCGTCGGTGAAAATATTTTCAATTCGGACTTAGTCTCTGTAGGGAGAGGCTACCGAGAACCGCTACCGACGAAGACTTTCTGATTAATTTAAAAATCAACCGAAAGAGATAGAGCCGTGGTTTATTAAGCAAAAGTGCTTCAAATACGCTCCTATAACTCAATCTAACATATAAAAGGTACCTCGTCGGTGAAAATAATTACAGTTCGGACTTAGATTTTTTCCTACCGAGTGGCTACCGTGAAGAATCGCCGACGACGACTTTAGAAAGTATTTTAAAATCAACCATAAGAGATAGAGCCGTGGTTTATTATGCAAAAGTGCGTCAAATACGCTCCCATAACTGATCATAACATTTAAAAGATACGTCGTCCGTGAAAATATTTTCAATTCGGAGTTAGTCTCTGTAGGGAGAGGCTACCGAGAACCGCTACCGACGAAGACTTTCTGATTAATTTAAAAATCAACCGAAAGAGATAGAGCCGTGGTTTATTAAGCAAAAGTGCTTCAAATACGCTCCTATAACTCAATCTAACGTTTAAAAGGTACCTCGTCGGTGAAAATAATTTCAGTTCGGACTTAGATTTTTTCCTACCGAGTGGCTACCGTGAAGAGTCGCCGACGACGACTTTAGAAAGTATTTTAAAATCAACCGTAAGAGATAGAGCCGGGGTTTATTAAGCAAAAGTGCGTCAAATACGCTCCCATAACTGAACATAACATTTAAAAGATACGTCGTCGGTGAAAATATTTTCAATTCGGACTTAGTCTCTGTAGGGAGAGGCTACCGAGAACCGCTACCGACGAAGACTTTCTGATTAATTTAAAAATCAACCGAAAGAGATAGAGCCGTGGTTTATTAAGCAAAAGTGCTTCAAATACGCTCCTATAACTCAGTCTAACATTTAAAAGGTACCTCGTCGGTGAAAATAATTACAGTTCGGACTTAGATTTTTTCCTACCGAGTGGCTACCGTGAAGAGTCGCCGACGACGACTTTAGAAAGTATTTTAAAATCAACCGTAAGAGATAGAGCCGTGGTTTATTATGCAAAAGTGCGTCAAATACGCTCCCATAACTGATCATAACATTTAAAAGAAACGTCGTCAGTGAAAATATTTTCAATTCGGACTTAGTCTCTGTACGGAGAGGCTACCGAGAAGCGCTACCGACGAAGACTTTCTGATTAATTTAAAAATCAACCGTAAGAGATAGAGCCGTGGTTTATTAAGCAAAAGTGCTTCAAATACGCTCCTATAACTCAATCTAACATTTAAAAGGTACCTCGTCGGTGAAAATAATTACAGTTCGGACTTAGATTTTTTCCTACCCAGTGGCTACCGTGAAGAGTCGCCGACGACGACTTTAGAAAGTATTTTAAAATCAACCGTAAGAGATAGAGCCGTGGTTTATTATGCAAAAGTGCGTCAAATACGCTCCCATAACTGATCATAACATTTAAAAGATACGTCGTCAGTGAAAATATTTTCAATTCGGACTTAGTCTCTGTAGGGAGAGGCTACCGAGAACCGCTACCGACGAAGACTTTCTGATTAATTTAAAAATCAACCGAAAGAGATAGAGCCGTGGTTTATTAAGCAAAAGTGCTTCAAATACGCTCCTATAACTCAGTCTAACATTTAAAAGGTACCTCGTCGGTGAAAATAATTACAGTTCGGACTTAGATTTTTTCCTACCCAGTGGCTACCGTGAAGAGTCGCCGACGACGACTTTAGAAATTATTTAAAAATCAACCGTAAGAGATAGAGCCGTGGTTTATTAAGCAAAAGTGCGTCAAATACGCTCCCATAACTGATCATAACATTTCAAAGATACGTCGTCGGTGAAAATATTTTCAATTCGGACTTAGTCTCTGTAGGGAGAGGCTACCGAGAACCGCTACCGACGAAGACTTTCTGATTAATTTAAAAATCAACCGAAAGAGATAGAGCCGTGGTTTATTAAGCAAAAGTGCTTCAAATACGCTCCTATAACTCAATCTAACATATAAAAGGTACCTCGTCGGTGAAAATAATTACAGTTCGGACTTAGATTTTTTCCTACCGAGTGGCTACCGTGAAGAATCGCCGACGACGACTTTAGAAAGTATTTTAAAATCAACCATAAGAGATAGAGCCGTGGTTTATTATGCAAAAGTGCGTCAAATACGCTCCCATAACTGATCATAACATTTAAAAGATACGTCGTCCGTGAAAATATTTTCAATTCGGAGTTAGTCTCTGTAGGGAGAGGCTACCGAGAACCGCTACCGACGAAGACTTTCTGATTAATTTAAAAATCAACCGAAAGAGATAGAGCCGTGGTTTATTAAGCAAAAGTGCTTCAAATACGCTCCTATAACTCAATCTAACGTTTAAAAGGTACCTCGTCGGTGAAAATAATTTCAGTTCGGACTTAGATTTTTTCCTACCGAGTGGCTACCGTGAAGAGTCGCCGACGACGACTTTAGAAAGTATTTTAAAATCAACCGCAAGAGATAGAGCCGTGGTTTATTAAGCAAAAGTGCGTCAAATACGCTCCCATAACTGAACATAACATTTAAAAGATACGTCGTCGGTGAAAATATTTTCAATTCGGACTTAGTCTCTGTAGGGAGAGGCTACCGAGAACCGCTACCGACGAAGACTTTCTGATTAATTTAAAAATCAACCGAAAGAGATAGAGCCGTGGTTTATTAAGCAAAAGTGCTTCAAATACGCTCCTATAACTCAGTCTAACATTTAAAAGGTACCTCGTCGGTGAAAATAATTACAGTTCGGACTTAGATTTTTTCCTACCGAGTGGCTACCGTGAAGAGTCGCCGACGACGACTTTAGAAAGTATTTTAAAATCAACCGTAAGAGATAGAGCCGTGGTTTATTATGCAAAAGTGCGTCAAATACGCTCCCATAACTGATCATAACATTTAAAAGAAACGTCGTCAGTGAAAATATTTTCAATTCGGACTTAGTCTCTGTACGGAGAGGCTACCGAGAAGCGCTACCGACGAAGACTTTCTGATTAATTTAAAAATCAACCGTAAGAGATAGAGCCGTGGTTTATTAAGCAAAAGTGCTTCAAATACGCTCCTATAACTCAATCTAACATTTAAAAGGTACCTCGTCGGTGAAAATAATTACAGTTCGGACTTAGATTTTTTCCTACCCAGTGGCTACCGTGAAGAGTCGCCGACGACGACTTTAGAAAGTATTTTAAAATCAACCGTAAGAGATAGAGCCGTGGTTTATTATGCAAAAGTGCGTCAAATACGCTCCCATAACTGATCATAACATTTAAAAGATACGTCGTCAGTGAAAATATTTTCAATTCGGACTTAGTCTCTGTAGGGAGAGGCTACCGAGAACCGCTACCGACGAAGACTTTCTGATTAATTTAAAAATCAACCGAAAGAGATAGAGCCGTGGTTTATTAAGCAAAAGTGCTTCAAATACGCTCCTATAACTCAATCTAACATATAAAAGGTACCTCGTCGGTGAAAATAATTACAGTTCGGACTTAGATTTTTTCCTACCGAGTGGCTACCGTGAAGAGTCGCCGACGACGACTTTAGAAATTATTTAAAAATCAAAAGTAAGAGATAGAGCCGTGGTTTATTAAGAAAAAGTGCGTCAAATACGCTCCCATAACTGATCATAACATTTCAAAGATACGTCGTCGGTGAAAATATTTTCAATTCGGACTTAGTCTCTGTAGGGAGAGGCTACCGAGAACCGCTACCGACGAAGACTTTCTGATTAATTTAAAAATCAACCGAAAGAGATAGAGCCGTGGTTTATTAAGCAAAAGTGCTTCAAATACGCTCCTATAACTCAATCTAACATATAAAAGGTACCTCGTCGGTGAAAATAATTACAGTTCGGACTTAGATTTTTTCCTACCGAGTGGCTACCGTGAAGAATCGCCGACGACGACTTTAGAAAGTATTTTAAAATCAACCATAAGAGATAGAGCCGTGGTTTATTATGCAAAAGTGCGTCAAATACGCTCCCATAACTGATCATAACATTTAAAAGATACGTCGTCCGTGAAAATATTTTCAATTCGGAGTTAGTCTCTGTAGGGAGAGGCTACCGAGAACCGCTACCGACGAAGACTTTCTGATTAATTTAAAAATCAACCGAAAGAGATAGAGCCGTGGTTTATTAAGCAAAAGTGCTTCAAATACGCTCCTATAACTCAGTCTAACATTTAAAAGGTACCTCGTCGGTGAAAATAATTACAGTTCGGACTTAGATTTTTTCCTACCGAGTGGCTACCGTGAAGAGTCGCCGACGACGACTTTAGAAAGTATTTTAAAATCAACCGTAAGAGATAGAGCCGTGGTTTATTATGCAAAAGTGCCTCAAATACGCTCCCATAACTGATCATAACATTTAAAAGATACGTCGTCAGTGAAAATATTTTCAATTCGGACTTAGTCTCTGTAGGGAGAGGCTACCGAGAACCGCTACCGACGAAGACTTTCTGATTAATTTAAAAATCAACCGAAAGAGATAGAGCCGTGGTTTATTAAGCAAAAGTGCTTCAAATACGCTCCTATAACTCAGTCTAACATTTAAAAGGTACCTCGTCGGTGAAAATAATTACAGTTCGGACTTAGATTTTTTCCTACCGAGTGGCTACCGTGAAGAGTCGCCGACGACGACTTTAGAAAGTATTTTAAAATCAACCGTAAGAGATAGAGCCGTGGTTTATTATGCAAAAGTGCCTCAAATACGCTCCCATAACTGATCATAACATTTAAAAGATACGTCGTCAGTGAAAATATTTTCAATTCGGACTTAGTCTCTGTAGGGAGAGGCTACCGAGAACCGCTACCGACGAAGACTTTCTGATTAATTTAAAAATCAACCGAAAGAGATAGAGCCGTGGTTTATTAAGCAAAAGTGCTTCAAATACGCTCCTATAACTCAATCTAACATATAAAAGGTACCTCGTCGGTGAAAATAATTACAGTTCGGACTTAGATTTTTTCCTACCGAGTGGCTACCGTGAAGAGTCGCCGACGACGACTTTAGAAATTATTTAAAAATCAACCGTAAGAGATAGAGCCGTGGTTTATTAAGAAAAAGTGCGTCAAATACGCTCCCATAACTGATCATAACATTTCAAAGATACGTCGTCGGTGAAAATATTTTCAATTCGGACTTAGTCTCTGTAGGGAGAGGCTACCGAGAACCGCTACCGACGAAGACTTTCTGATTAATTTAAAAATCAACCGAAAGAGATAGAGCCGTGGTTTATTAAGCAAAAGTGCTTCAAATACGCTCCTATAACTCAATCTAACGTTTAAAAGGTACCTCGTCGGTGAAAATAATTTCAGTTCGGACTTAGATTTTTTCCTACCGAGTGGCTACCGTGAAGAGTCGCCGACGACGACTTTAGAAAGTATTTTAAAATCAACCGTAAGAGATAGAGCCGTGGTTTATTAAGCAAAAGTGCGTCAAATACGCTCCCATAACTGAACATAACATTTAAAAGATACGTCGTCGGTGAAAATATTTTCAATTCGGACTTAGTCTCTGTAGGGAGAGGCTACCGAGAACCGCTACCGACGAAGACTTTCTGATTAATTTAAAAATCAACCGAAAGAGATAGAGCCGTGGTTTATTAAGCAAAAGTGCTTCAAATACGCTCCTATAACTCAGTCTAACATTTAAAAGGTACCTCGTCGGTGAAAATAATTACAGTTCGGACTTAGATTTTTTCCTACCGAGTGGCTACCGTGAAGAGTCGCCGACGACGACTTTAGAAAGTATTTTAAAATCAACCGTAAGAGATAGAGCCGTGGTTTATTATGCAAAAGTGCGTCAAATACGCTCCCATAACTGATCATAACATTTAAAAGAAACGTCGTCAGTGAAAATATTTTCAATTCGGACTTAGTCTCTGTACGGAGAGGCTACCGAGAAGCGCTACCGACGAAGACTTTCTGATTAATTTAAAAATCAACCGTAAGAGATAGAGCCGTGGTTTATTAAGCAAAAGTGCTTCAAATACGCTCCTATAACTCAATCTAACATTTAAAAGGTACCTCGTCGGTGAAAATAATTACAGTTCGGACTTAGATTTTTTCCTACCCAGTGGCTGCCGTGAAGAGTCGCCGACGACGACTTTAGAAAGTATTTTAAAATCAACCGTAAGAGATAGAGCCGTGGTTTATTATGCAAAAGTGCGTCAAATACGCTCCCATAACTGATCATAACATTTAAAAGATACGTCGTCAGTGAAAATATTTTCAATTCGGACTTAGTCTCTGTAGGGAGAGGCTACCGAGAACCGCTACCGACGAAGACTTTCTGATTAATTTAAAAATCAACCGAAAGAGATAGAGCCGTGGTTTATTAAGCAAAAGTGCTTCAAATACGCTCCTATAACTCAATCTAACATATAAAAGGTACCTCGTCGGTGAAAATAATTACAGTTCGGACTTAGATTTTTTCCTACCGAGTGGCTACCGTGAAGAGTCGCCGACGACGACTTTAGAAATTATTTAAAAATCAAAAGTAAGAGATAGAGCCGTGGTTTATTAAGAAAAAGTGCGTCAAATACGCTCCCATAACTGATCATAACATTTCAAAGATACGTCGTCGGTGAAAATATTTTCAATTCGGACTTAGTCTCTGTAGGGAGAGGCTACCGAGAACCGCTACCGACGAAGACTTTCTGATTAATTTAAAAATCAACCGAAAGAGATAGAGCCGTGGTTTATTAAGCAAAAGTGCTTCAAATACGCTCCTATAACTCAATCTAACATATAAAAGGTACCTCGTCGGTGAAAATAATTACAGTTCGGACTTAGATTTTTTCCTACCGAGTGGCTACCGTGAAGAATCGCCGACGACGACTTTAGAAAGTATTTTAAAATCAACCATAAGAGATAGAGCCGTGGTTTATTATGCAAAAGTGCGTCAAATACGCTCCCATAACTGATCATAACATTTAAAAGATACGTCGTCCGTGAAAATATTTTCAATTCGGAGTTAGTCTCTGTAGGGAGAGGCTACCGAGAACCGCTACCGACGAAGACTTTCTGATTAATTTAAAAATCAACCGAAAGAGATAGAGCCGTGGTTTATTAAGCAAAAGTGCTTCAAATACGCTCCTATAACTCAGTCTAACATTTAAAAGGTACCTCGTCGGTGAAAATAATTACAGTTCGGACTTAGATTTTTTCCTACCGAGTGGCTACCGTGAAGAGTCGCCGACGACGACTTTAGAAAGTATTTTAAAATCAACCGTAAGAGATAGAGCCGTGGTTTATTATGCAAAAGTGCCTCAAATACGCTCCCATAACTGATCATAACATTTAAAAGATACGTCGTCAGTGAAAATATTTTCAATTCGGACTTAGTCTCTGTAGGGAGAGGCTACCGAGAACCGCTACCGACGAAGACTTTCTGATTAATTTAAAAATCAACCGAAAGAGATAGAGCCGTGGTTTATTAAGCAAAAGTGCTTCAAATACGCTCCTATAACTCAGTCTAACATTTAAAAGGTACCTCGTCGGTGAAAATAATTACAGTTCGGACTTAGATTTTTTCCTACCGAGTGGCTACCGTGAAGAGTCGCCGA
Source organism: Nysson spinosus (assembly GCA_910591585.2). Taxonomy (NCBI): domain Eukaryota; kingdom Metazoa; phylum Arthropoda; class Insecta; order Hymenoptera; family Crabronidae; genus Nysson; species Nysson spinosus. The sequence goes on from CAJUYC020000086.1 coordinate 539,480, forward strand.
CGACGACTTTAGAAAGTATTTTAAAATCAACCGTAAGAGATAGAGCCGTGGTTTATTATGCAAAAGTGCCTCAAATACGCTCCCATAACTGATCATAACATTTAAAAGATACGTCGTCAGTGAAAATATTTTCAATTCGGACTTAGTCTCTGTAGGGAGAGGCTACCGAGAACCGCTACCGACGAAGACTTTCTGATTAATTTAAAAATCAACCGAAAGAGATAGAGCCGTGGTTTATTAAGCAAAAGTGCTTCAAATACGCTCCTATAACTCAATCTAACATTTAAAAGGTACCTTGTCGGTGAAAATAATTACAGTTCGGACTTAGATTTTTTCCTACCGAGTGGCTACCGTGAAGAGTCGCCGACGACGACTTTAGAAAGTATTTTAAAATCAACCATAAGAGATAGAGCCGTGGTTTATTATGCAAAAGTGCGTCAAATACGCTCCCATAACTGATCATAACATTTAAAAGATACGTCGTCCGTGAAAATATTTTCAGTTCGGACTTAGTCTCTGTAGGGAGAGGCTACCGAGAACCGCTACCGACGAAGACTTTCTGATTAATTTAAAAATCAACCGAAAGAGATAGAGCCGTGGTTTATTAAGCAAAAGTGCTTCAAATACGCTCCTATAACTCAATCTAACATATAAAAGGTACCTCGTCGGTGAAAATAATTACAGTTCGGACTTAGATTTTTTCCTACCGAGTGGCTACCGTGAAGAGTCGCCGACGACGACTTTAGAAATTATTTAAAAATCAACCGTAAGAGATAGAGCCGTGGTTTATTAAGAAAAAGTGCGTCAAATACGCTCCCATAACTGATCATAACATTTCAAAGATACGTCGTCGGTGAAAATATTTTCAATTCGGACTTAGTCTCTGTAGGGAGAGGCTACCGAGAACCGCTACCGACGAAGACTTTCTGATTAATTTAAAAATCAACCGAAAGAGATAGAGCCGTGGTTTATTAAGCAAAAGTGCTTCAAATACGCTCCTATAACTCAATCTAACATATAAAAGGTACCTCGTCGGTGAAAATAATTACAGTTCGGACTTAGATTTTTTCCTACCGAGTGGCTACCGTGAAGAATCGCCGACGACGACTTTAGAAAGTATTTTAAAATCAACCATAAGAGATAGAGCCGTGGTTTATTATGCAAAAGTGCGTCAAATACGCTCCCATAACTGATCATAACATTTAAAAGATACGTCGTCCGTGAAAATATTTTCAATTCGGAGTTAGTCTCTGTAGGGAGAGGCTACCGAGAACCGCTACCGACGAAGACTTTCTGATTAATTTAAAAATCAACCGAAAGAGATAGAGCCGTGGTTTATTAAGCAAAAGTGCTTCAAATACGCTCCTATAACTCAATCTAACGTTTAAAAGGTACCTCGTCGGTGAAAATAATTTCAGTTCGGACTTAGATTTTTTCCTACCGAGTGGCTACCGTGAAGAGTCGCCGACGACGACTTTAGAAATTATTTAAAAATCAACCGTAAGAGATAGAGCCGTGGTTTATTAAGCAAAAGTGCGTCAAATACGCTCCCATAACTGAACATAACATTTAAAAGATACGTCGTCGGTGAAAATATTTTCAATTCGGACTTAGTCTCTGTAGGGAGAGGCTACCGAGAACCGCTACCGACGAAGACTTTCTGATTAATTTAAAAATCAACCGAAAGAGATAGAGCCGTGGTTTATTAAGCAAAAGTGCTTCAAATACGCTCCTATAACTCAATCTAACATTTAAAAGGTGCCTCGTCGGTGAAAATAATTTCAGTTCGGACTTAGATTTTTTCCTACCGAGTGGCTACGGTGAAGAGTCGCCGACGACGACTTTAGAAAGTATATTAAAATCAACCGTAAGAGATAGAGCCGTGGTTTATTATGCAAAAGTGCGTCAAATACGCTCCCATAACTGATCATAACATTTAAAAGAAACGTCGTCAGTGAAAATATTTTCAATTCGGACTTAGTCTCTGTACGGAGAGGCTACCGAGAAGCGCTACCGACGAAGACTTTCTGATTAATTTAAAAATCAACCGTAAGAGATAGAGCCGTGGTTTATTAAGCAAAAGTGCTTCAAATACGCTCCTATAACTCAATCTAACATTTAAAAGGTACCTCGTCGGTGAAAATAATTACAGTTCGGACTTAGATTTTTTCCTACCCAGTGGCTACCGTGAAGAGTCGCCGACGACGACTTTAGAAAGTATTTTAAAATCAACCGTAAGAGATAGAGCCGTGGTTTATTAGGCAAAAGTGCGTCAAATACGCTCCCATAACTGATCATAACATTTAAAAGATACGTCGTCAGTGAAAATATTTTCAATTCGGACTTAGTCTCTGTAGGGAGAGGCTACCGAGAACCGCTACCGACGAAGACTTTCTGATTAATTTAAAAATCAACCGAAAGAGATAGAGCCGTGGTTTATTAAGCAAAAGTGCTTCAAATACGCTCCTATAACTCAATCTAACATATAAAAGGTACCTCGTCGGTGAAAATAATTACAGTTCGGACTTAGATTTTTTCCTACCGAGTGGCTACCGTGAAGAGTCGCCGACGACGACTTTAGAAATTATTTAAAAATCAACCGTAAGAGATAGAGCCGTGGTTTATTAAGAAAAAGTGCGTCAAATACGCTCCCATAACTGATCATAACATTTCAAAGATACGTCGTCGGTGAAAATATTTTCAATTCGGACTTAGTCTCTGTAGGGAGAGGCTACCGAGAACCGCTACCGACGAAGACTTTCTGATTAATTTAAAAATCAACCGAAAGAGATAGAGCCGTGGTTTATTAAGCAAAAGTGCTTCAAATACGCTCCTATAACTCAGTCTAACATTTAAAAGGTACCTCGTCGGTGAAAATAATTACAGTTCGGACTTAGATTTTTTCCTACCGAGTGGCTACCGTGAAGAGTCGCCGACGACGACTTTAGAAAGTATTTTAAAATCAACCGTAAGAGATAGAGCCGTGGTTTATTATGCAAAAGTGCCTCAAATACGCTCCCATAACTGATCATAACATTTAAAAGATACGTCGTCAGTGAAAATATTTTCAATTCGGAGTTAGTCTCTGTAGGGAGAGGCTACCGAGAACCGCTACCGACGAAGACTTTCTGATTAATTTAAAAATCAACCGCAAGAGATAGAGCCGTGGTTTATTAAGCAAAAGTGCTTCAAATACGCTCCTATAACTCAATCTAACGTTTAAAAGGTACCTCGTCGGTGAAAATAATTTCAGTTCGGACTTAGATTTTTTCCTACCGAGTGGCTACCGTGAAGAGTCGCCGACGACGACTTTAGAAATTATTTAAAAATCAACCGTAAGAGATAGAGCCGTGGTTTATTAAGCAAAAGTGCGTCAAATACGCTCCCATAACTGAACATAACATTTAAAAGATACGTCGTCGGTGAAAATATTTTCAATTCGGACTTAGTCTCTGTAGGGAGAGGCTACCGAGAACCGCTACCGACGAAGACTTTCTGATTAATTTAAAAATCAACCGAAAGAGATAGAGCCGTGGTTTATTAAGCAAAAGTGCTTCAAATACGCTCCTATAACTCAATCTAACATTTAAAAGGTGCCTCGTCGGTGAAAATAATTTCAGTTCGGACTTAGATTTTTTCCTACCGAGTGGCTACGGTGAAGAGTCGCCGACGACGACTTTAGAAAGTATATTAAAATCAACCGTAAGAGATAGAGCCGTGGTTTATTATGCAAAAGTGCGTCAAATACGCTCCCATAACTGATCATAACATTTAAAAGAAACGTCGTCAGTGAAAATATTTTCAATTCGGACTTAGTCTCTGTACGGAGAGGCTACCGAGAAGCGCTACCGACGAAGACTTTCTGATTAATTTAAAAATCAACCGTAAGAGATAGAGCCGTGGTTTATTAAGCAAAAGTGCTTCAAATACGCTCCTATAACTCAATCTAACATTTAAAAGGTACCTCGTCGGTGAAAATAATTACAGTTCGGACTTAGATTTTTTCCTACCCAGTGGCTACCGTGAAGAGTCGCCGACGACGACTTTAGAAAGTATTTTAAAATCAACCGTAAGAGATAGAGCCGTGGTTTATTATGCAAAAGTGCGTCAAATACGCTCCCATAACTGATCATAACATTTAAAAGATACGTCGTCAGTGAAAATATTTTCAATTCGGACTTAGTCTCTGTAGGGAGAGGCTACCGAGAACCGCTACCGACGAAGACTTTCTGATTAATTTAAAAATCAACCGAAAGAGATAGAGCCGTGGTTTATTAAGCAAAAGTGCTTCAAATACGCTCCTATAACTCAATCTAACATATAAAAGGTACCTCGTCGGTGAAAATAATTACAGTTCGGACTTAGATTTTTTCCTACCGAGTGGCTACCGTGAAGAGTCGCCGACGACGACTTTAGAAATTATTTAAAAATCAACCGTAAGAGATAGAGCCGTGGTTTATTAAGAAAAAGTGCGTCAAATACGCTCCCATAACTGATCATAACATTTCAAAGATACGTCGTCGGTGAAAATATTTTCAATTCGGACTTAGTCTCTGTAGGGAGAGGCTACCGAGAACCGCTACCGACGAAGACTTTCTGATTAATTTAAAAATCAACCGAAAGAGATAGAGCCGTGGTTTATTAAGCAAAAGTGCTTCAAATACGCTCCTATAACTCAATCTAACATATAAAAGGTACCTCGTCGGTGAAAATAATTACAGTTCGGACTTAGATTTTTTCCTACCGAGTGGCTACCGTGAAGAATCGCCGACGACGACTTTAGAAAGTATTTTAAAATCAACCATAAGAGATAGAGCCGTGGTTTATTATGCAAAAGTGCGTCAAATACGCTCCCATAACTGATCATAACATTTAAAAGATACGTCGTCCGTGAAAATATTTTCAATTCGGAGTTAGTCTCTGTAGGGAGAGGCTACCGAGAACCGCTACCGACGAAGACTTTCTGATTAATTTAAAAATCAACCGAAAGAGATAGAGCCGTGGTTTATTAAGCAAAAGTGTTTCAAATACGCTCCTATAACTCAATCTAACATATAAAAGGTACCTCGTCGGTGAAAATAATTACAGTTCGGACTTAGATTTTTTCTACCCAGTGGCTACCGTGAAGAGTCGCCGACGACGACTTTATAAATTATTTAAAAATCAACCGTAAGAGATAGAGCTGTGGTTTATTAAGCAAAAGTGCGTCAAATACGCTCCCATAACTGATCATAACATTTAAAAGATACGTCGTCGGTGAAAATATTTTCAATTCGGACTTAGTCTCTGTAGGGAGAGGCTACCGAGAACCGCTACCGACGAAGACTTTCTGATTAATTTAAAAATCAACCGAAAGAGATAGAGCCGTGGTTTATTAAGCAAAAGTGCTTCAAATACGCTCCTATAACTCAATCTAACATATAAAAGGTACCTCGTCGGTGAAAATAATTACAGTTCGGACTTAGATTTTTTCTACCCAGTGGCTACCGTGAAGAGTCGCCGACAACGACTTTATAAATTATTTAAAAATCAACCGTAAGAGATAGAGCTGTGGTTTATTAAGCAAAAGTGCGTCAAATACGCTCCCATAACTGATCATAACATTTAAAATATACGTCGTCGGTGAAAATATTTTCAATTCGGAGTTAGTCTCTGTAGGGAGAGGCTACCGAGAACCGCTACCGACGAAGACTTTCTGATTAATTTAAAAATCAACCGAAAGAGATAGAGCCGTGGTTTATTAAGCAAAAGTGTTTCAAATACGCTCCTATAACTCAATCTAACATATAAAAGGTACCTCGTCGGTGAAAATAATTACAGTTCGGACTTAGATTTTTTCCTACCGAGTGGCTACCGCGAAGAGTCGCCGACGACGACTTTAGAAAGTATTTTAAAATCAACCGTAAGAGATAGAGCCGTGGTTTATTATGCAAAAGTGCGTCAAATGCGCTCCCATAACTGATCATAACATTTAAAAGATACGTCGTCGGTGAAAATATTTTCAATTCGGACTTAGTCTCTGTATGGAGAGGCTACCGAGAACCGCTACCGACGAAGACTTTCTGATTAATTTAAAAATCAACCGAAAGAGATAGAGCCGTGGTTTATTAAGCAAAAGTGCTTCAAATACGCTCCTATAACTCAATCTAACATATAAAAGGTACCTCGTCGGTGAAAATAATTACAGTTCGGACTTAGATTTTTTCCTACCCAGTGGCTACCGTGAAGAGTCGCCGACGACGACTTTAGAAAGTATTTTAAAATCAACCGTAAGAGATAGAGCCGTGGTTTATTATGCAAAAGTGCGTCAAATACGCTCCCATAACTGATCATAACATTTAAAAGATACGTCGTCAGTGAAAATATTTTCAATTCGGACTTAGTCTCTGTAGGGAGAGGCTACCGAGAACCGCTACCGACGAAGACTTTCTGATTAATTTAAAAATCAACCGAAAGAGATAGAGCCGTGGTTTATTAAGCAAAAGTGCTTCAAATACGCTCCTATAACTCAATCTAACATATAAAAGGTACCTCGTCGGTGAAAATAATTACAGTTCGGACTTAGATTTTTTCTACCCAGTGGCTACCGTGAAGAGTCGCCGACGACGACTTTATAAATTATTTAAAAATCAACCGTAAGAGATAGAGCTGTGGTTTATTAAGCAAAAGTGCGTCAAATACGCTCCCATAACTGATCATAACATTTAAAATATACGTCGTCGGTGAAAATATTTTCAATTCGGACTTAGTCTCTGTAGGGAGAGGCTACCGAGAACCGCTACCGACGAAGACTTTCTGATTAATTTAAAAATCAACCGAAAGAGATAGAGCCGTGGTTTATTAAGCAAAAGTGCTTCAAATACGCTCCTATAACTCAATCTAACATATAAAAGGTACCTCGTCGGTGAAAATAATTACAGTTCGGACTTAGATTTTTTCCTACCCAGTGGCTACCGTGAAGAGTCGCCGACGACGACTTTAGAAAGTATTTTAAAATCAACCGTAAGAGATAGAGCCGTGGTTTATTAAGCAAAAGTGCTTCAAATACGCTCCTATAACTCAATCAAACATTTAAAAGGTACTTCGTCGGTGAAAATAATTACAGTTCGGACTTAGATTTTTTCCTACCGAGTGGCTACCGTGAAGAGTCGCCGACGACGACTTTATAAAGTATTTTAAAATCAACCGTAAGAGATAGAGCTGTGGTGTATTATGCAAAAGTGCGTCAAATACGCTCCCATAACTGATCATAACATTTAAAAGATACGTCGTCAGTGAAAATATTTTCAATTCCTACTTAGTCTCTGTAGGGAGAGGCTACCGAGAACTGCTACCGACGAAGACTTTCTGATTAATTTAAAAATCAACCGAAAGTGATAGAGCCGTGGTTTATTAAGCAAAAGTGCTTCAAATACGCTCCTATAACTCAATCTAACATATAAAAGTTACCTCGTCGGTGAAAATAATTACAGTTGGGACTTAGATTTTTTCCTAACGAGTGGCTACCGCGAAGAGTCGCCGACGACGACTTTAGAAAGTATTTTAAAATCAACCGTAAGAGATAGAGCCGTGGTTTATTATGCAAAAGTGCGTCAAATACGCTCCCATAACTGATCATAACCTTTAAAAGATACGTCGTCCGTGAAAATATTTTCAATTCGGAGTTAGTCTCTGTAGGGAGAGGCTACCGAGAACCGCTACCGACGAAGACTTTCTGATTAATTTAAAAATCAACCGAAAGAGATAGAGCCGTGGTTTATTAAGCAAAAGTGTTTCAAATACGCTCCTATAACTCAATCTAACATATAAAAGGTACCTCGTCGGTGAAAATAATTACAGTTCGGACTTAGATTTTTTCTACCCAGTGGCTACCGTGAAGAGTCGCCGACGACGACTTTATAAATTATTTAAAAATCAACCGTAAGAGATAGAGCTGTGGTTTATTAAGCAAAAGTGCGTCAAATACGCTCCCATAACTGATCATAACATTTAAAAGATACGTCGTCGGTGAAAATATTTTCAATTCGGACTTAGTCTCTGTAGGGAGAGGCTACCGAGAACCGCTACCGACGAAGACTTTCTGATTAATTTAAAAATCAACCGAAAGAGATAGAGCCGTGGTTTATTAAGCAAAAGTGCTTCAAATACGCTCCTATAACTCAATCTAACATATAAAAGGTACCTCGTCGGTGAAAATAATTACAGTTCGGACTTAGATTTTTTCTACCCAGTGGCTACCGTGAAGAGTCGCCGACAACGACTTTATAAATTATTTAAAAATCAACCGTAAGAGATAGAGCTGTGGTTTATTAAGCAAAAGTGCGTCAAATACGCTCCCATAACTGATCATAACATTTAAAATATACGTCGTCGGTGAAAATATTTTCAATTCGGAGTTAGTCTCTGTAGGGAGAGGCTACCGAGAACCGCTACCGACGAAGACTTTCTGATTAATTTAAAAATCAACCGAAAGAGATAGAGCCGTGGTTTATTAAGCAAAAGTGTTTCAAATACGCTCCTATAACTCAATCTAACATATAAAAGGTACCTCGTCGGTGAAAATAATTACAGTTCGGACTTAGATTTTTTCCTACCGAGTGGCTACCGCGAAGAGTCGCCGACGACGACTTTAGAAAGTATTTTAAAATCAACCGTAAGAGATAGAGCCGTGGTTTATTATGCAAAAGTGCGTCAAATGCGCTCCCATAACTGATCATAACATTTAAAAGATACGTCGTCGGTGAAAATATTTTCAATTCGGACTTAGTCTCTGTATGGAGAGGCTACCGAGAACCGCTACCGACGAAGACTTTCTGATTAATTTAAAAATCAACCGAAAGAGATAGAGCCGTGGTTTATTAAGCAAAAGTGCTTCAAATACGCTCCTATAACTCAATCTAACATATAAAAGGTACCTCGTCGGTGAAAATAATTACAGTTCGGACTTAGATTTTTTCCTACCCAGTGGCTACCGTGAAGAGTCGCCGACGACGACTTTAGAAAGTATTTTAAAATCAACCGTAAGAGATAGAGCCGTGGTTTATTATGCAAAAGTGCGTCAAATACGCTCCCATAACTGATCATAACATTTAAAAGATACGTCGTCAGTGAAAATATTTTCAATTCGGACTTAGTCTCTGTAGGGAGAGGCTACCGAGAACCGCTACCGACGAAGACTTTCTGATTAATTTAAAAATCAACCGAAAGAGATAGAGCCGTGGTTTATTAAGCAAAAGTGCTTCAAATACGCTCCTATAACTCAATCTAACATATAAAAGGTACCTCGTCGGTGAAAATAATTACAGTTCGGACTTAGATTTTTTCTACCCAGTGGCTACCGTGAAGAGTCGCCGACGACGACTTTATAAATTATTTAAAAATCAACCGTAAGAGATAGAGCTGTGGTTTATTAAGCAAAAGTGCGTCAAATACGCTCCCATAACTGATCATAACATTTAAAATATACGTCGTCGGTGAAAATATTTTCAATTCGGACTTAGTCTCTGTAGGGAGAGGCTACCGAGAACCGCTACCGACGAAGACTTTCTGATTAATTTAAAAATCAACCGAAAGAGATAGAGCCGTGGTTTATTAAGCAAAAGTGCTTCAAATACGCTCCTATAACTCAATCTAACATATAAAAGGTACCTCGTCGGTGAAAATAATTACAGTTCGGACTTAGATTTTTTCCTACCCAGTGGCTACCGTGAAGAGTCGCCGACGACGACTTTAGAAAGTATTTTAAAATCAACCGTAAGAGATAGAGCCGTGGTTTATTAAGCAAAAGTGCTTCAAATACGCTCCTATAACTCAATCAAACATTTAAAAGGTACTTCGTCGGTGAAAATAATTACAGTTCGGACTTAGATTTTTTCCTACCGAGTGGCTACCGTGAAGAGTCGCCGACGACGACTGTATAAAGTATTTTAAAATCAACCGTAAGAGATAGAGCTGTGGTGTATTATGCAAAAGTGCGTCAAATACGCTCCCATAACTGATCATAACATTTAAAAGATACGTCGTCAGTGAAAATATTTTCAATTCCTACTTAGTCTCTGTAGGGAGAGGCTACCGAGAACTGCTACCGACGAAGACTTTCTGATTAATTTAAAAATCAACCGAAAGTGATAGAGCCGTGGTTTATTAAGCAAAAGTGCTTCAAATACGCTCCTATAACTCAATCTAACATATAAAAGTTACCTCGTCGGTGAAAATAATTACAGTTGGGACTTAGATTTTTTCCTAACGAGTGGCTACCGCGAAGAGTCGCCGACGACGACTTTAGAAAGTATTTTAAAATCAACCGTAAGAGATAGAGCCGTGGTTTATTATGCAAAAGTGCGTCAAATACGCTCCCATAACTGATCATAACCTTTAAAAGATACGTCGTCAGTGAAAATATTTTCAATTCGGACTTATTCTCTGTAGGGAGAGGCTACCGAGAACCGCTACCGACGAAGACTTTCTGATTAATTTAAAAATCAACCGAAAGAGATAGAGCCGTGGTTTATTAAGCAAAAGTGCTTCAAATACGCTCCTATAACTCAATCTAACATATAAAAGGTACCTCGTCGGTGAAAATAATTACAGTTCGGACTTAGATTTTTTCTACCCAGTGGCTACCGTGAAGAGTCGCCGACGACGACTTTATAAATTATTTAAAAATCAACCGTAAGAGATAGAGCTGTGGTTTATTAAGCAAAAGTGCGTCAAATACGCTCCCATAACTGATCATAACATTTAAAAGATACGTCGTCGGTGAAAATATTTTCAATTCGGACTTAGTCTCTGTAGGGAGAGGCTACCGAGAACCGCTACCGACGAAGACTTTCTGATTAATTTAAAAATCAACCGAAAGAGATAGAGCCGTGGTTTATTAAGCAAAAGTGCTTCAAATACGCTCCTATAACTCAATCTAACATATAAAAGGTACCTCGTCGGTGAAAATAATTACAGTTCGGACTTAGATTTTTTCTACCCAGTGGCTACCGTGAAGAGTCGCCGACGACGACTTTATAAATTATTTAAAAATCAACCGTAAGAGATAGAGCTGTGGTTTATTAAGCAAAAGTGCGTCAAATACGCTCCCATAACTGATCATAACATTTAAAATATACGTCGTCGGTGAAAATATTTTCAATTCGGACTTAGTCTCTGTAGGGAGAGGCTACCGAGAACCGCTACCGACGCAGACTTTCTGATTAATTTAAAAATCAACCGAAAGAGATAGAGCCGTGGTTTATTAAGCAAAAGTGCTTCAAATACGCTCCTATAACTCAATCTAACATATAAAAGGTACCTCGTCGGTGAAAATAATTACAGTTCGGACTTAGATTTTTTCTACCCAGTGGCTACCGTGAAGAGTCGCCGACGACGACTTTATAAATTATTTAAAAATCAACCGTAAGAGATAGAGCTGTGGTTTATTAAGCAAAAGTGCGTCAAATACGCTCCCATAACTGATCATAACATTTAAAAGATACGTCGTCGGTGAAAATATTTTCAATTCGGACTTAGTCTCTGTAGGGAGAGGCTACCGAGAACCGCTACCGACGAAGACTTTCTGATTAATTTAAAAATCAACCGAAAGAGATAGAGCCGTGGTTTATTAAGCAAAAGTGCTTCAAATACGCTCCTATAACTCAATCTAACATATAAAAGGTACCTCGTCGGTGAAAATAATTACAGTTCGGACATAGATTTTTTCCTACCGAGTGGCTACCGCGAAGAGTCGCCGACGACGACTTTAGAAAGTATTTTAAAATCAACCGTAAGAGATAGAGCCGTGGTTTATTATGCAAAAGTGCGTCAAATGCGCTCCCATAACTGATCATAACATTTAAAAGAAACGTCGTCAGTGAAAATATTTTCAATTCGGACTTAGTCTCTGTAGGGAGAGGCTACCGAGAACCGCTACCGACGAAGACTTTCTGATTAATTTAAAAATCAACCGAAAGAGATAGAGCCGTGGTTTATTAAGCAAAAGTGCTTCAAATACGCTCCTATAACTCAATCAAACATTTAAAAGGTACTTCGTCGGTGAAAATAATTACAGTTCGGACTTAGATTTTTTCCTACCGAGTGGCTACCGTGAAGAGTCGCCGACGACGACTTTATAAAGTATTTTAAAATCAACCGTAAGAGATAGAGCTGTGGTTTATTATGCAAAAGTGCGTCAAATACGCTCCCATAAATGATCATAACATTTAAAAGATACGTCGTCGGTGAAAATATTTTCAATTCGGACTTATTCTCTGTAGGGAGAGGCTACCGAGAACCGCTACCGACGAAGACTTTCTGATTAATTTAAAAATCAACCGAAAGAGATAGAGCCGTGGTTTATTAAGCAAAAGTGCTTCAAATACGCTCCTATAACTCAATCTAACATATAAAAGGTACCTCGTCGGTGAAAATAATTACAGTTCGGACTTAGATTTTTTCCTACCGAGTGGCTACCGCGAAGAGTCGCCGACGACGACTTTAGAAAGTATTTTAAAATCAACCGTAAGAGATAGAGCCGTGGTTTATTATGCAAAAGTGCGTCAAATGCGCTCCCATAACTGATCATAACATTTAAAAGATACGTCGTCGGTGAAAATATTTTCAATTCGGACTTAGTCTCTGTAGGGAGAGGCTACCGAGAACCGCTACCGACGAAGACTTTCTGATTAATTTAAAAATCAACCGAAAGAGATAGAGCCGTGGTTTATTAAGCAAAAGTGCTTCAAATACGCTCCTATAACTCAATCTAACATATAAAAGGTACCTCGTCGGTGAAAATAATTACAGTTCGGACTTAGATTTTTTCTACCCAGTGGCTACCGTGAAGAGTCGCCGACGACGACTTTATAAATTATTTAAAAATCAACCGTAAGAGATAGAGCTGTGGTTTATTAAGCAAAAGTGCGTCAAATACGCTCCCATAACTGATCATAACATTTAAAAGATACGTCGTCGGTGAAAATATTTTCAATTCGGACTTAGTCTCTGTAGGGAGAGGCTACCGAGAACCGCTACCGACGAAGACTTTCTGATTAATTTAAAAATCAACCGAAAGAGATAGAGCCGTGGTTTATTAAGCAAAAGTGCTTCAAATACGCTCCTATAACTCAATCTAACATATAAAAGGTACCTCGTCGGTGAAAATAATTACAGTTCGGACTTAGATTTTTTCTACCCAGTGGCTACCGTGAAGAGTCGCCGACGACGACTTTATAAATTATTTAAAAATCAACCGTAAGAGATAGAGCTGTGGTTTATTAAGCAAAAGTGCGTCAAATACGCTCCCATAACTGATCATAACATTTAAAATATACGTCGTCGGTGAAAATATTTTCAATTCGGACTTAGTCTCTGTAGGGAGAGGCTACCGAGAACCGCTACCGACGCAGACTTTCTGATTAATTTAAAAATCAACCGAAAGAGATAGAGCCGTGGTTTATTAAGCAAAAGTGCTTCAAATACGCTCCTATAACTCAATCTAACATATAAAAGGTACCTCGTCGGTGAAATTTTTTTCAATTCGGACTTAGTCTCTGCACGGAGAGGCTACCGAGAAGCGCTACCGACGAAGCCTTTCTTATTAATTTAAAAATCAACCGTAAGAGATAGAGCCGTGGTTTATTCAGCAAAAGTGTTTCAAATACGCTCCTATAACTCAATCTAACATTTAAAAGGTACCTCGTCGGTGAAATTTTTTTCAATTCGGACTTAGTCTCTGCACGGAGAGGCTACCGAGAAGCGCTACCGACGAAGCCTTTCTGATTAATTTAAAAATCAACCGTAAGAGATAGAGCCGTGGTCTATTAAGCAAAAGTGCTTCAAATACGCTCCCATAACTGAACATAACATTTAAAAGATACGTCGTCGGTGAAAATATTTTCAATTCGGACTTAGTCTCTGTACGGAGAGGCTACCGAGAAGCGCTACCGACGAAGCCTTTCTGATTAATTTAAAAATCAACCGTAAGAGATAGAGCCGTGGTTTATTAAGCAAAAGTGCTTCAAATACGCTCCCATAACTGAACATAACATTTAAAATATACGTCGTCGGTGAAAATATTTTCAATTCGGACTTGGTCTCTGTACGGAGAGGCTACCGAGAAGCGCTACCGACGAAGCCTTTCTGATTAATTTAAAAATCAACCGTAAGAGATAGAGCCGTGGTCTATTAAGCAAAAGTGCTTCAAATACGCTCCTATAAATCAATCCAACATTTAAAAGGTATCTCGTCGGTGAAAATAATTTCAGTTCGGAATTAGATTTTTTCCTACCGAGTGGCTACCGTGAAGAGTCGCCGACGACGACTTTCGAAATTATTTAAAAATCAACCGTAAGAGATGGAGCCGTGGTTTTTTAAGCAAAAGTGCGTCAAATACGCTCCCATAACCGAACATAACATTTAAAAGATACGTCGTCGGTGAAAATATTTTCAATTCGGACTTAGTCTCTGCACGGAGAGGCTACCGAGAAGCGCTACCGACGAAGCCTTTCTTATTAATTTAAAAATCAACCGTAAGAGATAGAGCCGTGGTTTATTCAGCAAAAGTGTTTCAAATACGCTCCTATAGCTCAATCTAACATTTAAAAGGTACCTCGTCGGTGAAATTTTTTTCAATTCGGACTTAGTCTCTGCACGGAGAGGCTACCGAGAAGCGCTACCGACGAAGCCTTTCTGATTAATTTAAAAATCAACCGTAAGAGATAGAGCCGTGGTCTATTAAGCAAAAGTGCTTCAAATACGCTCCCATAACTGAACATAACATTTAAAAGATACGTCGTCGGTGAAAATATTTTCAATTCGGACTTAGTCTCTGTACGGAGAGGCTACCGAGAAGCGCTACCGACGAAGCCTTTCTGATTAATTTAAAAATCAACCGTAAGAGATAGAGCCGTGGTTTATTAAGCAAAAGTGCTTCAAATACGCTCCCATAACTGAACATAACATTTAAAATATACGTCGTCGGTGAAAATATTTTCAATTCGGACTTGGTCTCTGTACGGAGATGCTACCGAGAAGCGCTACCGACGAAGCCTTTCTGATTAATTTAAAAATCAACCGTAAGAGATAGAGCCGTGGTCTATTGTTACGTGCGTAAGGAATTATTTCGTGGGCCGAGCGGTTAGCCGTTCCGCGCGTAACGCTTGAATAAATTTAATTTAGGATGGGTTGTATCATCTAAGATTCCATACGGAATCCGCGCATAGGTCAGGAATGAAATAGGTGTTAACGCAGAATAGAGGATAAATGCCTTATTGGCCTGTTCTATTGATTCTTTACATTATACAGAAACAATTACACGGAATAGTTCAGAAATATCGGGGTCCAGAATGGATGACAATTTTACAATACCTATTTTAGTTGGAGTCTTAGATTGGTAAATTCCTAACGTACTAAGTTTACGAATGGGCCCAAGGGAAATTTCGACAAGCATATAAACATATGTTTGGGTCCTCGTATCGCGATGCTAACATAAGTATGGAAAACTCACCAATGAATACTATCTTGGAAGCAATTGTTTGCTGAGGGAGCCGTAGATGAAGGAATGGCTGATGAACTTTTCACTTCTGTTTACACTATACTATAAATACGATAAACTACTATAAATACTATAAAGAAAAATTTAATATATGAGGATAGAGATTGATTTTGATCTGAATAATTCTTGTTTGCTGAGTCCTTCGGTAATTATGGAAGTAACTTCACTAATTTTAACCCGAACTCTGGCTCAAAATAGCAACAAGGGCAAAACGCCACGCACCTCGCGATTTGACTAACGATTGCAACTTGCGGTGATTTCCTGCTCCTTTTTGTTGATTTTGGAACCGCTAAGGGGGGGAATTCCAAGAGCTGTGCTCATTCTTCCCACTTAGGAAATCACCCGTTTCCTGTTCAAAGAATTCCGCCAAAGTTCATCAACCCGCCCTCATCCACAGCCTCTCGCTATTGCAATTTTGCTTATTAGCGAAACGTGGCCGCTGTTCGGAGAATATTCGCGGTTGCTTAAATTCGGTTTTTGCAGACTAATGGTTCATCGATACCGTGTCGTAAGATCGGGCACGCGTGATGCCTACTCTGAAATTTTAACTTCCTCTTTCTTTTTATATTTAATTTTTTTATATGTGCTTGGCACGTAACACCCCTCCCCCCTTAGAATCATCATCGTCCCCGATGATGTTTAACCGTAGGTTAAGTTCGAGAGATGTTCGTATGTATACAATTTTTCGCAATTATTGAACAGGTGGTTCTACATAAAATGGTTGAACTTATATGAAATATAAATTATTGCTTATGATTGATTGCTCGTGCATGATTCGCTTAACTAAATTATGAGAAAAATATGGATTTCGCAAAGTACTATTAGAAAAATGTACAGATGATCTAATATAAAATATTTAATTTATCGCGTTTAAACGAAAGAATCGTGAGAATACGCTAACCATTCAGCATCCCTCCGAGGATGACCGTTGTTGTAATAACAGAGGCTTCAGCAAGGCAGAGACACGTACGTCATGTAGTGGATGCTCTCCAGTTCGTCACCCTGGCTTCTTAACATCTTCTTGTCGAAGGGTGCCGCAGAGTCGAAAGATTTCCGAGTCCACGAAGAACTTCGGTTCTGATAGTTAGTAGTATAGGTTGGATGTTGTACTTCCATAAGGCTATTGGTTAACCGACAATGTCAGTTGAGTTTCCCTGGAGAAGGTTGTTGACACTCCGGGAACGCCAAGCTCTGCTCACTTGCTCAGTGTCTCCTTTGTCTTTCGCTTTTTGCGTACGAATGACATCACACAGAATTATAGTGCTCCGGCCTCCTCGGTGGTGCTGAAGGTAACATACGCTACGTTCCTTCCGCTCCTCCTGGATCTATTCATGGTATTTTCGACAGAGTCCATTTTCTCGGTCATGTAAATATTAATCAAACAAGAGTAAAATAATAAAAGATAATAAACAATAAATAAATGCATGCAACAAGTTTTCAACCAAAACAATAGAAGAAAATTAATATAAAATAATTAAGTGTATCATTCTGAGTTTGGTAATCGACAATCCCGATTTCTTGATGTTGTTGATTGTGAGTCTTCCTCTAGTGCTGTTGTTTGGATGGTTGTCTTCCATATTCCTCTTCTTCTTAATTAGTGGCCAAAATATTATGTGCATGATGATACTTCGGTTGCAGAGTAGTATTTCTCCAGTTGAAGAAATTGGTTGTGATGTAACTTCTCCGTTGTGATGATTGTTTTGCCAATTGGTCCAATTTGCAATCGAATTCATATAGTGGATTGAATTCAGTGGAGATACTATTAATGTGTCTCCCAAATTATTTGGATTTCCTTTTGATATATGATTTGTGATTAATAAAAACAGAATTTATGTGCTGGTGTACTTGTTTTGAGTCGTTTGTGATTCCTTAAAGTAAATTTCCGAGTAAGTATCGATTTAAGTGATTCGATATAACTCATCCTGATCTTTTAAATTTAGTATTATCTAAACAAAACTATTGCAATTATTCTCATCCGCTGCTACTAGCCCCAGTAATAGGATGAGCATCGCCGAGTCCATTGCCATTCCTTATCAAATATCAGGCATCAATGATTAGTATTTTATGAATTTGGAAATTACTGTGCAGCCAATTCTACTTTATCTGCGTGTTTGATGAATCTTTTACCATTACCATCTTCCAAAACAATATTATTTTTCTCCAAAACTCCAACTATTTTATAGGGACCATGATATCGAGTACTGAACTTTCCTTTCCTGGGTTCTACTAGAACACGAGCCATATCTCCTACTTTTCCTGGGAATGGTCGTGCCTTTTCATCATAATATCCTTTAGACTTATGTTTAGCAGAAATTAAATTTTGTCCGGCTAATATTTGTGATTCGGAAAGTCGAATTATCAACTCACGAAGATATGAATTATACGTTAGCATATCATCATCTTCGGGAAATGAACTAGGGTAACGAGCTAATTTTCCAAAAACTAATTCATATGGAGTGAAGTTAGTGGCTTCGTGTACTGAGGTGTTGTATGAGAACATGGCAAACGGAACTAACTTATCCCAATCATCGAAATCATTTATATAATGTTTTATATAGTCCGTTAATACTATATGGCTCCTTTCTAAAGCACCGTTTGTCTGTGGTCTGTAACCAGACGTTGTTACGTGATGAATTTTGAAGATTTTTGTTAATTCCTTTAGAATCTTGTTTATAAAACTTGTTCCTCTGTCGGTTAATATAATACGCGGAGCTCCAAATTGTAAGATTAAATGTGTTACTATCGCGTGAGCAATTGTTTCAGCTTTTATATCCGGTACGGGTACGGCAATACAATATTTTGTCAAATTATCTTGCATAGTCAATATGTGCCGATTGCCATCAGGGGTTGTAGGTAGGGGTCCCACAGTATCTAATGATACTTTAGCAAACGGTTCTATAGGGGTATCTGTGATTATCATTGGTTCACGCGTTTTTGTTCTGACTAATTTATTTTCTTGACAGCTATGGCAAGTTCTAATGAAATTTTGAATATCATTCCTCATTCCTGGCCAATAGAATCTTTCGCGAATCCTACGATACGTTTTAGTTACTCCTTTGTGACCACCGACTATGCCTTCATGTAATTCTGAAATTATATTATGACGAAGTTCTTCGGGAGGAATTTGAATTTTCCCAAGGCAAATTGTAATTTCGATGTCGATTTCCTCGAAGATTTCTGTTAGGATTTCCTTTAGTGATTCGAGAGTAAGTGAATCGGTATAATCACCGGATTTTGAAATTCGAAAGGAATTAATATCGGAATTTGGAAGAATTAATTTTAAGTTCCTAAGCCCGGTTTTTATTTTCGCGACGGAAGTCTGGTCAAAATGATGTTTCTGCACAACGATGCTAAATATTTTGTACTTTCCCTGTCTAGTGATTAGTACTTGACCTTCCTTTGGTTTAATTTCTCTGAAATTGTCAACACTGATAGCGCCTATATCTGTTAGCAATTTTCCTATGGATGTTGTCAATTCGCAATCAGCAGAAATAAAGTGAACATAATTATCATGTGAGTAGGTCAAATTTTCTCGGCTAATATTAATTAATTTCTTTGAAGAGCGCTGTGGTTTCCGAAAAAGATTTACGGGAGAGCTAGGTGTGATATCCGGGGGAATTCCCTGAGTCAGCTGGATGCCAGTGCAGTACGTCTCGTTACCTGATACCGTCCTTGGAATTATTCGCCTTGGTATACCAACAGATTTTGATTTAGTTTCACTGAAGTGTCCTGGTAGAAGTGCATTCTGTCTCGTATTGTTTGGTGAAGCTGGAAAAGGAGTTGACAATGCCAATGGTTTAGAATGTGGAATAGGAGTAGGTAATGTGGATCTATGGGGTTGCCAATGAATTTTGGTCTGCTCGGATGTTTCCAATGTACAGTCAGGTTTTGATTTATCATGTCCTTCTGTTCCATATTGTTTAAGTAATTTTTCTATTCTACTATTTAACTCTACGTCGTCTAGTTCGTCAGTGTCCGAAGTATTACCTGATGATTCTTCCATAATTTCGCTGTGTTCTTTAAGAGATTCGTCAAAACGTTTGAAAGAGTCATGTAATTCCTGTTTGTTTATAGACAGTCTTCGTTCGTCATCTAGAAAAACGTCATCGTCACTGTCCTCTGCTGGTGGTTGTAATTCTAGTAGTATGGTGTCAGCGTTTATTGTTGTCTCGTCTCCTGTTTCAGTGTCAACGTCCTCGGCAATTGGTTCCAATACTTTCCCTTTCGGATGCTTTGAAGTAATTTTCTTGTGTAGATCCAGGCTTGGCATTACACTTTTTCTTTTCCGTAATATGGGTGGTTCTGATGACTCATCATGCGAATTATCCGAATCTACGTCTGGGGTATCTGCTGACGATGGAACTGTAGGTCGTGGTGGAATGTAAGCGTTGGGTTTTAATTGATTTCGGGTCCTAGTTGCTATTGCACTGACATTTAAAGGATTTGAAATTTTTGGTTTATTTTTCGATCCAATGGGCCTTCCTGGTTTTCTGGGTACTTCCGAAACTGATTTGGATATTGGTCTAGATGTGGTTGCTGCTGAGCTAAATTTAGATTTTGCTGGTTGTTCTTGAATCGGTAAAATTTTTGATGATTCAAGTTCACTGTCAGAGTCGGTACTGCTAGTATCTGAGAGGTTAAATTTAACGACAGGATTTCTGGACAACGCGTCTGCACTTGTGTTTAATTTTCCCGCTTTATGAACGAAATTATAGTCGTAGTCACGCAATTTCAATCTCCATCGAATTAAACGTTGCCTTGGATCCTTTATGGAGTCTATCCATTTCAGGGGTTCGTGATCGCTAACTAACGTGAATTTCCTACCGTAAAGATACGGCCTAAAACGCAAAATTGCGTATAATACTGCCAAACATTCTTTTTCGGTGGTGAAATAATTTTTCTCAGGGTTTGTTAAAGTTCTAGAAAGATAAGCTATTGGTAAATCGTTTCCATCAACCTCCTGACTAAGTATTGCTCCTATCGCAAAATCTGAGGCGTCTGTTGTTAAAGTGAAAGGCTTATCAAAATTTGGATATTGGAGAATTGGACCTCTACAGAGCGCTTTTCGTAATTCCTGGAAGCTACGTTTTTGTTCCTTTCCCCAAACGAAGGTCGCGTTCTTTTTTAACAATTCTGTTAATGGTTTGGATTTTGCTGCAAAATCTTTAATAAATCTGCGATAATAACCTGCTAAACCTAAAAATTGTCTGACATTCTTTGCTGTTTTTGGTCGAGGAAAGTTTTTTACTGCTATAATCTTGTTTGGATCTGGTCTTACACCCTTTTGACTAATTATATGTCCTAGGTATGCTACTTCAGTTTTCAAAAATTCACATTTATCGGGTTGTAATGTCAATTTAGCTTTTTCTAACCGATTAAATAATCTACGAATTTTCTTTCCGTGTTCTTCAAGAGTTTTTGCGTACACTACAATGTCATCGAGATAAACGAAAACTTCCGTTCCCTGCAAACCACGTAACGTTTGATCCATAAGTCGTTGAAAGGTGGCAGGTGCATTTTTCAAACCTTCGGGCATACGGATATACTCGTAGTGCCCATTAGGAGTTGTAAAGGCTGTTTTAGCCCTATCCTTTGGATCCATCTCTATTTGTTGGAATCCACTCGCGAGATCGATGATCGAGAAATATCTAGCTTGGCCTAATTGATCCAGAATATCGGTTATATTTGGTAACGGATATGCATCTCCTATCGTTTTTTCGTTAAGTTTGCGAAAATCAATTACCATTCTCCACCTGGGTCTTCCTTGAGAATCAGGTTTCTTAGGGACGATCCAGAGAGGTGAATTATAAGGCGAATTTGATGGTTTAATTATCCTATTGTTTAATTTTGTCAAAATTTGACGATGTATTTCTTCCTTGTGAACCGGTGGAAAGCGATACTGTCTGGTATTAATCGGTAAATCATCTGATGTCGGAATTGTATGTTTTATTAACGGGGTGAAAGGTAATTGGTCTCCTGGCAAATAAAAGCGATTTGGGTATTCTTCTATAATTTCGATTATATGGTCTCGTTCCTCGTCATTTAGGTGATCTAAACGCAAACGTTTTAGAATTTCGAAAAACCTATCGTGAACTATGGGCAAATTTTGAACTTCTGAGTCTGAATCGAAATATTCTTCTTCTGGAAAATCATAGTACTCAAAGGGAATTACTTCTTGTGGAGTAACTTCGACCTGTATGTCTTCTTCCAACGTATTAATTGCTAATACGTGACAGACACCATCGCGTACACTAACAGCTGCTTCGCCTATGTATAAGCCTTCTACTGATTCTAACTTTGGCAAGTATCCTTCTTTTATTTCTGAATTAACCACGTCTATAGCTATCGGTTGACGAGTGCGAGCTTTAATCGTAAGAATTTGCGAACGAGGACTACGTTTAGATTTCTGATTTGGTTCTTCCCCAATGAACCTAAAAGGTCTGATGGGTTCAGTTTTTGTGACCAAGGTATTATGAGCGAACGAGATTTCCGCCTGCTCTTGACGTAAGTAATCTTTGCCTAAAATTCCATCATTATTCAAGGGAAACGATGATCGGACGACGTGAAATTGAACCGGTTGTTCTAAAAGTGTAACGGTAGTTGTTCCTAAGGTTCTCAATTTTTCCGGGGTAATTCCAGTTATAGAGACTGATTCCTGAATGTCTACTTCGACGTCTTCGTGCAAAGCATTTAATTTTACCAGATTTATATCTGCGCCTGTATCAACCAAAAATTAACCAGATTTATTGCGTAATTCTTTCGCAGACATTTTAATTAATGGTGATTCTAGCTGTCGTTTATAGGAATAGACGATTCCTCTGCTTCCAAAAATTTTACTGTTCGACGCTCCTGATTCGAGTAACTCGCCGTCGCGCCGGCACGACGAGTTGTGCGGGAGTTTAAATTTTCACTGTTCCTTCTCGGCGAATTCGAGTTAAAATGATCAAATGTTGGGATAGGGGAAGAAGATCTGGAATTTTGGTTAGTGGGTGTGTTGGATCTTGAAGGTTCAATGCTTCGCGAAAGAACTGGGGTTGGAGAATTTGCTCTGGTTAGAGTATGATTAGTCAAGTTTGGATTCATATGGAAAGATTGAGGGTGATCGTATATTGGACTGTAAGGCGGATATGGCATTGGTGGATAAAAATACGGTGGATAGTATGGATAAGGATGCGGTGGCAACGGATAATGGTGATGCTTGTAAGGAACAGGTGATGTAGGACGTGCAGATTTTAGAATGGTAATCGGTGAATTTGCGCGATTATAGTTCGGAATTCTCATGGGACTGGGACTCCTCGAATCTTGCTCTCGCAAGGTTTGGGAGCGGTTTGTGTAGGTGGTAGGTAAGTCACGAGAATCTGGATTCGGAACTGAATGTTGTGATAACATTAACCGCGAAGGTTCACCACCGGGGATTATTCCTGATTTCATTCGGGTTTCTATTCGTGCAGCAATTTTTACGGCGTCCTGTATCTTCTTTGGTTCACGCGAATCAACCGCGATAGAAATTTCGTCGGGTAATCCTCGAATAAAAGCCTCTAAAGCACATTCCTCTACGGGAGCCATCATTTGATTAGCGCGTTCTCCATATTTATCTTCTAAAGCGACTCGAGCACCGCTGATTAGGATATTTAATCGATCTGCAAAGTCACTGACCGCTTCTCCGCGTCTCATTCGGATATTTTCTATTTCGTGATGGTAGTATGGATATGTTTTACCCGGCGCAAATCTTTCCTTTAAATGTTTTACGAGATCATCTAGTTTTTGGAAATTTTTACCCCAAATACTATCTCTTGCTGTTCCCTGCAATTTTCCTAATATTGCCCTTACATATGATGTTTCCAGTGCTTGTGGCACATAGACTGCACCATTTTGAACGTCACCTAAGAAATTTTTAAGGGGAATGTTTTTCCCGTCAAAGAAAGGAATGTTTAGTGTACTGTGTTGAATTGTGAAGCATTCAGCCATAGAAGCCATCATCAAATTAGTAACGTGTAATTCGTCCAATGAAACATTTGCAGAAACTTGTGCTGCTGCATTGCGAGAGGAATTTGTGGCCATTTTGATAAATTAAGTGAAGGAAAATTCAGCAATCGCTATCGTGTAATTATAATTGATGTTGATTATTTGAACCATCTATGCAACAGTGTGCGAATCTCGAAATCTATACGATCCTTTAATTATTCTGCACTAACACATGCGCTAATTGACAATACGTATCCCACTTCTGACACCAATTCAGCCTGTTACGTGCGTAAGGAATTATTTCGTGGGCCGAGCGGTTAGCCGTTCCGCGCGTAACGCTTGAATAAATTTAATTTAGGATGGGTTGTATCATCTAAGATTCCATACGGAATCCGCGCATAGGTCAGGAATGAAATAGGTGTTAACGCAGAATAGAGGATAAATGCCTTATTGGCCTGTTCTATTGATTCTTTACATTATACAGAAACAATTACACGGAATAGTTCAGAAATATCGGGGTCCAGAATGGATGACAATTTTACAATACCTATTTTAGTTGGAGTCTTAGATTGGTAAATTCCTAACGTACTAAGTTTACGAATGGGCCCAAGGGAAATTTCGACAAGCATATAAACATATGTTTGGGTCCTCGTATCGCGATGCTAACATAAGTATGGAAAACTCACCAATGAATACTATCTTGGAAGCAATTGTTTGCTGAGGGAGCCGTAGATGAAGGAATGGCTGATGAACTTTTCACTTCTGTTTACACTATACTATAAATACGATAAACTACTATAAATACTATAAAGAAAAATTTAATATATGAGGATAGAGATTGATTTTGATCTGAATAATTCTTGTTTGCTGAGTCCTTCGGTAATTATGGAAGTAACTTCACTAATTTTAACCCGAACTCTGGCTCAAAATAGCAACAAGGGCAAAACGCCACGCACCTCGCGATTTGACTAACGATTGCAACTTGCGGTGATTTCCTGCTCCTTTTTGTTGATTTTGGAACCGCTAAGGGGGGGAATTCCAAGAGCTGTGCTCATTCTTCCCACTTAGGAAATCACCCGTTTCCTGTTCAAAGAATTCCGCCAAAGTTCATCAACCCGCCCTCATCCACAGCCTCTCGCTATTGCAATTTTGCTTATTAGCGAAACGTGGCCGCTGTTCGGAGAATATTCGCGGTTGCTTAAATTCGGTTTTTGCAGACTAATGGTTCATCGATACCGTGTCGTAAGATCGGGCACGCGTGATGCCTACTCTGAAATTTTAACTTCCTCTTTCTTTTTATATTTAATTTTTTTATATGTGCTTGGCACGTAACACTATTAAGCAAAAGTGCTTCAAATACGCTCCTATAAATCAATCCAACATTTAAAAGGTATCTCGTCGGTGAAAATAATTTCAGTTCGGACTTAGATTTTTTCCTACCGAGTGGCTACCGTGAAGAGTCGCCGACGACGACTTTAGAAATTATTTAAAAATCAACCGTAAGAGGTGGAGCCGTGGTTTATTAAGCAAAAGTGCGTCAAATACGCTCCCATAACCGAACATAACATTTAAAAGATACGTCGTCGTTGAAAATATTTTCAATTCGGACTTTGTCTCTGTACGGAGAGGCTACCGAGAAGCGCTACCGACGAAGACTTTCTGATTAATTTAAAAATCAACCGAAAGAGATAGAGCCGTGGTTTATTAAGCAAAAGTGCTTCAAATACGCTCCTATAACTCAATCTAACATTTAAAAGGTACATCGTCGGTGAAAATAATTTCAGTTCGGACTTAGATTTTTTCCTACCGAGTGGCTACCACGAAGAGTCGCCGACGACGACTTTAGAAATTATTTAAAAATCAACCGTAAGAGATAGAGCCGTTGTTTATTAAGCAAAAGTGCTTCAAATACAATCCCATAACTGAACATAACATTTAAAAGATACGTCGTCGGTGAAAATATTTTCAATTCGGACTTAGTCTCTGTACGGAGAGGCTACCGAGAAGCGCTACCGACGAAGCCTTTCTGATTAATTTAAAAATCAACCGTAAGAGATAGAGCCGTGGTCTATTAAGCAAAAGTGCTTCAAATACGCTCCTATAACTCAATCTAACATTTGAAAGGTATCTCGTCGGTGAAAATAATTTCAGTTCGGACTTAGATTTTTTCCTACCGAGTGGCTACCGTGAAGAGTCGCCGACGACGACTTTAGAAATTATTTAAAAATCAACCGTAAGAGATGGAGCCGTGGTTTATTAAGCAAAATTGCGTCAAATACGCTCCCATAACCGAACATAACATTTAAAAGATACGTCGTCGGTGAAAATATTTTGCAATTTGGACTTAGTCTCTGTACGGAGAGGCTACCGAGAACCGCTACCGACGAAGACTTTCTGATTAATTTAAAAATCAACCGTAAGAGATAGAGCCGTGGTTTATTAAGCAAAAGTGTTTCAATTACGCTCCTATAACTCAATCTAACATTTAAAAGGTACCTCGTCGGTGAAAATATTTTGCAATTCGGACTTAGTCTCTGTACGGAGAGGCTACCGGGAACCGCTACCGACGAAGCCTTTCTGATTAATTTAAAAATCAACCGTAAGAGATAGAGCCGTGGTCTATTAAGCAAAAGTGCTTCAAATACGCTCCTATAACTCAATCTAACATTTGAAAGGTATCTCGTCGGTGAAAATAATTTCAGTTCGGACTTAGATTTTTTCCTACCGAGTGGCTACCGTGAAGAGTCGCCGACGACGACTTTAGAAATTATTTAAAAATCAACCGTAAGAGATGGAGCCGTGGTTTATTAAGCAAAATTGCGTCAAATACGCTCCCATAACCGAACATAACATTTAAAAGATACGTCGTCGGTGAAAATATTTTGCAATTTGGACTTAGTCTCTGTACGGAGAGGCTACCGAGAACCGCTACCGACGAAGACTTTCTGATTAATTTAAAAATCAACCGTAAGAGATAGAGCCGTGGTTTATTAAGCAAAAGTGTTTCAAATACGCTCCTATAACTCAATCTAACATTTAAAAGGTACCTCGTCGGTGAAAATATTTTGCAATTCGGACTTAGTCTCTGTACGGAGAGGCTACCGGGAACCGCTACCGACGAAGACTTTCTGATTAATTTAAAAATCAACCGTAAGAGATAGAGCCGTGGTTTATTGAGCAAAAGTGTTTCAAATACGCTCCTATAACTCAATCTAATATTTAAAAGATACGTCGTCGGTGAAAATATTTTCAATTCGGACTTAGTCTCTGTACGGAGAGGCTACCGAGAAGCGCTACCGACGAAGCCTTTCTGATTAATTTAAAAATCAACCGTAAGAGATAGAGCCGTGGTCTATTAAGCAAAAGTGCTTCAAATACGCTCCTATAACTCAATCTAACATTTGAAAGGTATCTCGTCGGTGAAAATAATTTCAGTTCGGACTTAGATTTTTTCCTACCGAGTGGCTACCGTGAAGAGTCGCCGACGACGACTTTAGAAATTATTTAAAAATCAACCGTAAGAGATGGAGCCGTGGTTTATTAAGCAAAAGTGCGTCAAATACGCTCCCATAACCGAACGTAACATTTAAAAGATACGTCGTCGCTGAAAATATTTTGCAATTCGGACTTAGTCTCTGTACGGAGAGGCTACCGAGAACCGCTACCGACGAAGACTTTCTGATTAATTTAAAAATCAACCGTAAGAGATAGAGCCGTGGTTTATTAAGCAAAAGTGTTTCAAATACTCTCCTATAACTCAATCTAACATTTAAAAGATACGTCGTCTGTGAAAATATTTTCAATTCGGACTTAGTCTCTGTACGGAGAGGCTACCGAGAAGCGCTACCGACGAAGCCTTTCTGATTAATTTAAAAATCAACCGTAAGAGATAGAGCCGTGGTCTATTAAGCAAAAGTGCTTCAAATACGCTCCTATAACTCAATCTGACATTTAAAAGGTATCTCGTCGGTGAAAATAATTTCAGTTCGGACTTAGATTTTTTCCTACCGAGTGGCTACCGCGAAGAGTCGCCGACGACGACTTTCTGATTAATTTAAAAATCAACCGTAAGAGATGGAGCCGTGGTTTATTCAGCAAAAGTGTTTCAAATACGCTCCTATAACTCAATCTAACATTTAAAAGGTACCTCGTCGGTGAAATTTTTTTCAATTCGGACTTAGTCTCTGCACGGAGAGGCTACCGAGAAGCGCTACCGACGAAGCCTTTCTGATTAATTTAAAAATCAACCGTAAGAGATAGAGCCGTGGTCTGTTAAGCAAAAGTGCTTCAAATACGCTCCTATAAATCAATCTAACATTTAAAAGGTATCTCGTCGGTGAAAATAATTTCAGTTCGGACTTAGATTTTTTCCTACCGAGTGGCTACCGTCAAGAGTCGCCGACGACGACTTTAGAAATTATTTAAAAATCAACCGTAAGAGGTGGAGCCGTGGTTTATTAAGCAAAAGTGCGTCAAATACATTCCCATAACTGAACATAACATTTAAAAGATACGTCGTCGGTGAAAATATTTTCAATTCGGACTTAGTCTCTGTACGGAGAGGCTACCGAGAAGCGCTACCGACGAAGCTTTTCTGATTAATTTAAAAATCAACCGTAAGAGATAGAGCCGTGGTTTATTAAGCAAAAGTGTTTCAAATACGCTCCTATAACTCAATCTAACATTTAAAAGGTACCTCGTCGGTGAAATTTTTTTTAATTCGGACTTAGTCTCTGTACGGAGAGGCTACCGAGAAGCGCTACCGACGAAGCCTTTCTGATTAATTTAAAAATCAACCGTAAGAGATAGAGCCGTGGTCTATTAAGCAAAAGTGCTTCAAATACGCTCCTATAACTCAATCTAACATTTGAAAGGTATCTCGTCGGTGAAAATAATTTCAGTTCGGACTTAGATTTTTTCCTACCGAGTGGCTACCGTGAAGAGTCGCCGACGACGACTTTAGAAATTATTTAAAAATCAACCGTAAGAGATGGAGCCGTGGTTTATTAAGCAAAAGTGCGTCAAATACGCTCCCATAACCGAACGTAACATTTAAAAGATACGTCGTCGCTGAAAATATTTTGCAATTCGGACTTAGTCTCTGTACGGAGAGGCTACCGAGAACCGCTACCGACGAAGACTTTCTGATTAATTTAAAAATCAACAGTAAGAGATAGAGCCGTGGTTTATTAAGCAAAAGTGTTTCAAATACTCTCCTATAACTCAATCTAACATTTAAAAGATACGTCGTCTGTGAAAATATTTTCAATTCGGACTTAGTCTCTGTACGGAGAGGCTACCGAGAAGCGCTACCGACCTAGCCTTTCTGATTAATTTAAAAATCAACCGTAAGAGATAGAGCCGTGGTCTATTAAGCAAAAGTGCTTCAAATACGCTCCTATAACTCAATCTGACATTTAAAAGGTATCTCGTCGGTGAAAATAATTTCAGTTCGGACTTAGATTTTTTCCTACCGAGTGGCTACCGCGAAGAGTCGCCGACGACGACTTTCTGATTAATTTAAAAATCAACCGTAAGAGATGGAGCCGTGATTTATTCAGCAAAAGTGTTTCAAATACGCTCCTATAACTCAATCTAACATTTAAAAGGTACCTCGTCGGTGAAATTTTTTTCAATTCGGACTTAGTCTCTGCACGGAGAGGCTACCGAGAAGCGCTACCGACGAAGCCTTTCTGATTAATTTAAAAATCAACCGTAAG
Source organism: Nysson spinosus (assembly GCA_910591585.2). Lineage (NCBI taxonomy): Eukaryota > Metazoa > Arthropoda > Insecta > Hymenoptera > Crabronidae > Nysson > Nysson spinosus. The sequence continues at coordinate 568,703 of CAJUYC020000086.1, forward strand.
AGATAGAGCCGTGGTTTATTAAGCAAAAGTGTTTCAAATACGCTCCTATAACTCAATCTAACATTTAAAAGGTACCTCGTCGGTGAAAATATTTTGCAATTCGGACTTAGTCTCTGTACGGAGAGGCTACCGGGAACCGCTACCGACGAAGACTTTCTGATTAATTTAAAAATCAACCGTAAGAGATAGAGCCGTGGTTTATTAAGCAAAAGTGTTTCAAATACGCTCCTATAACTCAATCTAACATTTAAAAGGTACCTCGTCGGTGAAAATATTTTGCAATTCGGACTTAGTCTCTGTACGGAGAGGCTACCGGGAACCGCTACCGACGAAGACTTTCTGATTAATTTAAAAATCAACCGTAAGAGATAGAGCCGTGGTTTATTGAGCAAAAGTGTTTCAAATACGCTCCTATAACTCAATCTAATATTTAAAAGATACGTCGTCGGTGAAAATATTTTCAATTCGGACTTAGTCTCTGTACGGAGAGGCTACCGAGAAGCGCTACCGACGAAGCCTTTCTGATTAATTTAAAAATCAACCGTAAGAGATAGAGCCGTGGTCTGTTAAGCAAAAGTGCTTCAAATACGCTCCTATAAATCAATCTAACATTTAAAAGGTATCTCGTCGGTGAAAATAATTTCAGTTCGGACTTAGATTTTTTCCTACCGAGTGGCTACCGTCAAGAGTCGACGACGACGACTTTAGAAATTATTTAAAAATCAACCGTAAGAGGTGGAGCCGTGGTTTATTAAGCAAAAGTGCGTCAAATACATTCCCATAACTAAACATAACATTTAAAAGATACGTCGTCGGTGAAAATATTTTCAATTCGGACTTAGTCTCTGTACGGAGAGGCTACCGAGAAGCGCTACCGACGAAGCTTTTCTGATTAATTTAAAAATCAACCGTAAGAGATAGAGCCGTGGTTTATTAAGCAAAAGTGTTTCAAATACGCTCCTATAACTCAATCTAACATTTAAAAGGTACCTCGTCGGTGAAATTTTTTTCAATTCGGACTTAGTCTCTGTACGGAGAGGCTACCGAGAAGCGCTACCGACGAAGCCTTTCTGATTAATTTAAAAATCAACCGTAAGAGATAGAGCCGTGGTCTATTAAGCAAAAGTGCTTCAAATACGCTCCTATAACTCAATCTAACATTTGAAAGGTATCTCGTCGGTGAAAATAATTTCAGTTCGGACTTAGATTTTTTCCTACCGAGTGGCTACCGTGAAGAGTCGCCGACGACGACTTTAGAAATTATTTAAAAATCAACCGTAAGAGATGGAGCCGTGGTTTATTAAGCAAAAGTGCGTCAAATACGCTCCCATAACCGAACGTAACATTTAAAAGATACGTCGTCGCTGAAAATATTTTGCAATTCGGACTTAGTCTCTGTACGGAGAGGCTACCGAGAACCGCTACCGACGAAGACTTTCTGATTAATTTAAAAATCAACCGTAAGAGATAGAGCCGTGGTTTATTAAGCAAAAGTGTTTCAAATACTCTCCTATAACTCAATCTAACATTTAAAAGATACGTCGTCTGTGAAAATATTTTCAATTCGGACTTAGTCTCTGTACGGAGAGGCTACCGAGAAGCGCTACCGACCTAGCCTTTCTGATTAATTTAAAAATCAACCGTAAGAGATAGAGCCGTGGTCTATTAAGCAAAAGTGCTTCAAATACGCTCCTATAACTCAATCTGACATTTAAAAGGTATCTCGTCGGTGAAAATAATTTCAGTTCGGACTTAGATTTTTTCCTACCGAGTGGCTACCGCGAAGAGTCGCCGACGACGACTTTCTGATTAATTTAAAAATCAACCGTAAGAGATGGAGCCGTGGTTTATTCAGCAAAAGTGTTTCAAATACGCTCCTATAACTCAATCTAACATTTAAAAGGTACCTCGTCGGTGAAATTTTTTTCAATTCGGACTTAGTCTCTGCACGGAGAGGCTACCGAGAAGCGCTACCGACGAAGCCTTTCTGATTAATTTAAAAATCAACCGTAAGAGATAGAGCCGTGGTTTATTAAGCAAAAGTGTTTCAAATACGCTCCTATAACTCAATCTAACATTTAAAAGGTACCTCGTCGGTGAAAATATTTTGCAATTCGGACTTAGTCTCTGTACGGAGAGGCTACCGGGAACCGCTACCGACGAAGACTTTCTGATTAATTTAAAAATCAACCGTAAGAGATAGAGCCGTGGTTTATTAAGCAAAAGTGTTTCAAATACGCTCCTATAACTCAATCTAACATTTAAAAGGTACCTCGTCGGTGAAAATATTTTGCAATTCGGACTTAGTCTCTGTACGGAGAGGCTACCGGGAACCGCTACCGACGAAGACTTTCTGATTAATTTAAAAATCAACCGTAAGAGATAGAGCCGTGGTTTATTGAGCAAAAGTGTTTCAAATACGCTCCTATAACTCAATCTAATATTTAAAAGATACGTCGTCGGTGAAAATATTTTCAATTCGGACTTAGTCTCTGTACGGAGAGGCTACCGAGAAGCGCTACCGACGAAGCCTTTCTGATTAATTTAAAAATCAACCGTAAGAGATAGAGCCGTGGTCTGTTAAGCAAAAGTGCTTCAAATACGCTCCTATAAATCAATCTAACATTTAAAAGGTATCTCGTCGGTGAAAATAATTTCAGTTCGGACTTAGATTTTTTCCTACCGAGTGGCTACCGTCAAGAGTCGCCGACGACGACTTTAGAAATTATTTAAAAATCAACCGTAAGAGGTGGAGCCGTGGTTTATTAAGCAAAAGTGTTTCAAATACGCTCCTATAACTCAATCTAACATTTAAAAGGTACCTCGTCGGTGAAAATATTTTTCAATTCGGACTTCGTCTCTGTACGGAGAGGCTACCGAGAAGCGCTACCGACGAAGCCTTTCTGATTAATTTAAAAATCAACCGTAAGAGATAGAGCCGTGGTCTATTAAGCAAAAGTGCTTCAAATTCGCTCCTATAACTCAATCTAACATTTGAAAGGTATCTCGTCGGTGAAAATAATTTCAGTTCGGACTTAGATTTTTTCCTACCGAGTGGCTACCGTGAAGAGTCGCCGACGACGACTTTAGAAATTATTTAAAAATCAACCGTAAGAGATGGAGCCGTGGTTTATTAAGCAAAAGTGCGTCAAATACGCTCCCATAACCGAACGTAACATTTAAAAGATACGTCGTCGCTGAAAATATTTTGCAATTCGGACTTAGTCTCTGTACGGAGAGGCTACCGAGAACCGCTACCGACGAAGACTTTCTGATTAATTTAAAAATCAACCGTAAGAGATAGAGCCGTGGTTTATTAAGCAAAAGTGTTTCAAATACTCTCCTATAACTCAATCTAACATTTAAAAGATACGTCGTCTGTGAAAATATTTTTAATTCGGACTTAGTCTCTGTACGGAGAGGCTACCGAGAAGCGCTACCGACGAAGCCTTTCTGATTAATTTAAAAATCAACCGTAAGAGATAGAGCCGTGGTCTATTAAGCAAAAGTGCTTCAAATACGCTCCTATAACTCAATCTGACATTTAAAAGGTATCTCGTCGGTGAAAATAATTTCAGTTCGGACTTAGATTTTTTCCTACCGAGTGGCTACCGCGAAGAGTCGCCGACGACGACTTTCTGATTAATTTAAAAATCAACCGTAAGAGATGGAGCCGTGGTTTATTCAGCAAAAGTGTTTCAAATACGCTCCTATAACTCAATCTAACATTTAAAAGGTACCTCGTCGGTGAAATTTTTTTCAATTCGGACTTAGTCTCTGTAGGGAGAGGCTACCGAGAAGCGCTACCGACGAAGCCTTTCTGATTAATTTAAAAATCAACCGTAAGAGATAGAGCCGTGGTCTGTTAAGCAAAAGTGCTTCAAATACGCTCCTATAAATCAATCTAACATTTAAAAGGTATCTCGTCGGTGAAAATAATTTCAGTTCGGACTTAGATTTTTTCCTACCGAGTGGCTACCGTCAAGAGTCGCCGACGACGACTTTAGAAATTATTTAAAAATCAACCGTAAGAGGTGGAGCCGTGGTTTATTAAGCAAAAGTGCGTCAAATACATTCCCATAACTGAACATAACATTTAAAAGATACGTCGTCGGTGAAAATATTTTCAATTCGGACTTAGTCTCTGTACGGAGAGGCTACCGAGAAGCGCTACCGACGAAGCTTTTCTGATTAATTTAAAAATCAACCGTAAGAGATAGAGCCGTGGTTTATTAAGCAAAAGTGTTTCAAATACGCTCCTATAACTCAATCTAACATTTAAAAGGTACCTCGTCGGTGAAATTTTTTTTAATTCGGACTTAGTCTCTGTACGGAGAGGCTACCGAGAAGCGCTACAGACGAAGCCTTTCTGATTAATTTAAAAATCAACCGTAAGAGATAGAGCCGTGGTCTATTAAGCAAAAGTGCTTCAAATACGCTCCTATAACTCAATCTAACATTTGAAAGGTATCTCGTCGGTGAAAATAATTTCAGTTCGGACTTAGATTTTTTCCTACCGAGTGGCTACCGTGAAGAGTCGCCGACGACGACTTTAGAAATTATTTAAAAATCAACCGTAAGAGATGGAGCCGTGGTTTATTAAGCAAAAGTGCGTCAAATACGCTCCCATAACCGAACGTAACATTTAAAAGATACGTCGTCGCTGAAAATATTTTGCAATTCGGACTTAGTCTCTGTACGGAGAGGCTACCGAGAACCGCTACCGACGAAGACTTTCTGATTAATTTAAAAATCAACCGTAAGAGATAGAGCCGTGGTTTATTAAGCAAAAGTGTTTCAAATACTCTCCTATAACTCAATCTAACATTTAAAAGATACGTCGTCTGTGAAAATATTTTCAATTCGGACTTAGTCTCTGTACGGAGAGGCTACCGAGAAGCGCTACCGACCTAGCCTTTCTGATTAATTTAAAAATCAACCGTAAGAGATAGAGCCGTGGTCTATTAAGCAAAAGTGCTTCAAATACGCTCCTATAACTCAATCTGACATTTAAAAGGTACCTCGTCGGTGAAAATAATTTCAGTTCGGACTTAGATTTTTTCCTACCGAGTGGCTACCGCGAAGAGTCGCCGACGACGACTTTCTGATTAATTTAAAAATCAACCGTAAGAGATGGAGCCGTGGTTTATTAAGCAAAAGTGCTTCAAATACGCTCCTATAACTCAATCTAACATTTAAAAGGTACCTCGTCGGTGAAATTTTTTTCAATTCGGACTTAGTCTCTGCACGGAGAGGCTACCGAGAAGCGCTACCGACGAAGCCTTTCTGATTAATTTAAAAATCAACCGTAAGAGATAGAGCCGTGGTTTATTAAGCAAAAGTGTTTCAAATACGCTCCTATAACTCAATCTAACATTTAAAAGGTACCTCGTCGGTGAAATTTTTTTCAATTCGGACTTAGTCTCTGCACGGAGAGGCTACCGAGAAGCGCTACCGACGAAGACTTTCTGATTAATTTAAAAATCAACCGTAAGAGATAGAGCCGTGGTTTATTAAGCAAAAGTGCGTCAAATACGCTCCCATAACCGAACATAACATTTAAAAGATACGTCGTAGTGAAAATATTTTCAATTCGGACTTAGTCTCTGTACGGAGAGGCTACCGAGAAGCGCTACCGACGAAGCCTTTCTGATTAATTTAAAAATCAACCGTAAGAGATAGAGCCGTGGTTTATTAAGCAAAAGTGCTTCAAATACGCTCCTATAACTCAATATAATATTTAAAAGATACGTCGTCGGTGAAAATATTTTCAATTCGGACTTAGTCTCTGTACGGAGAGGCTACCGAGAAGCGCTACCGACGAAGCCTTTCTGATTAATTTAACAATCAACCGTAAGAGATAGAGCCGTTGTCTATTAAGCAAAAGTGCTTCAAATACGCTCCTATAACTCAATCTAACATTTAAAAGGTATCTCGTCGGTGAAAATAATTTCAGTGCGGACTCAGATTTTTTCCTACCGAGTGGCTACCGTGAAGAGTCGCCGACGACGACTTTCGAAATTATTTAAAAATCAACCGTAAGAGATGGAGCCGTGGTTTATTAAGCAAAAGTGCGTCAAATACGCTCCCATAACCGAACATAACATTTAAAAGATACGTCGTCGGTGAAAATATTTTGCAATTTGGACTTAGTCTCTGTACGGAGAGGCTACCGAGAACCGCTACCGACGAAGACTTTCTGATTAATTTAAAAATCAACCGTAAGAGATAGAGCCATGGTTTATTAAGCAAAAGTGTTTCAAATACGCTCCTATAACTCAATCTAACATTTAAAAGGTACCTCGTCGGTGAAATTTTTTTCAATTCGGACTTGGTCTCTGTACGGAGAGGCTACCGAGAAGCGCTACCGACGAAGACTTTCTGATTAATTTAAAAATCAACCGTAAGAGGTAGAGCCGTGGTTTATTAAGCAAAAGTGCTTCAAATACGCTCCAATAACTCAATCTAACATTTAAAAGGTACATCGTCGGTGAAAATAATTTCAGTTCGGACTTAGATTTTTTCCTACCGAGTGGCTACCGTGAAGAGTCGCCGACGACGACTTTAGAAATTATTTAAAAATCAACCGTAAGAGATGGAGCCGTGGTTTATTAAGCAAAAGTGCGTCAAATACGCTCCCATAACCGAACATAACATTTAAAAGATACGTCGTCGGTGAAAATATTTTGCAATTCGGACTTAGTCTCTGTACGGAGAGGCTACCGAGAACCGCTACCGACGAAGACTTTCTGATTAATTTAAAAATCAACCGTAAGAGATAGAGCCGTGGTTTATTAAGCAAAAGTGTTTCAAATACGCTCCTATAACTCAATCTAACATTTAAAAGGTACCTCGTCGGTGAAAATATTTTGCAATTCGGACTTAGTCTCTGTACGGAGAGGCTACCGAGAACCGCTACCGACGAAGAATTTCTGATTAATTTAAAAATCAACCGTAAGAGATAGAGCCGTGGTTTATTAAGCAAAAGTGCTTCAAATACGCTCCTATAACTCAATCTAACATTTAAAAGGTATCTCGTCGGTGAAAATAATTTCAGTTCGGACTTAGATTTTTTCCTACCGAGTGGCTACCGTGAAGAGTCGCCGACGACGACTTTCTGATTAATTTAAAAATCAACCGTAAGAGATGGAGCCGTGGTTTATTAAGCAAAAGTGCGTCAAATACGCTCCCATAACCGAACATAACATTTAAAAGATACGTCGTCGGTGAAAATATTTTGCAATTTGGACTTAGTCTCTGTACGGAGAGGCTACCGAGAAGCGCTACCGACGAAGCCTTTCTGATTAATTTAAAAATCAACCGTAAGAGATAGAGCCGTGGTTTATTAAGCAAAAGTGTTTCAAATACGCTCCTATAACTCAATCTAACATTTAAAAGGTACCTCGTCGGTGAAATTTTTTTCAATTCGGACTTAGTCTCTGTACGGAGAGGCTACCGAGAAGCGCTACCGACGAAGACTTTCTGATTAATTTAAAAATCAACCGTAAGAGATAGAGCCGTAGTTTATTAAGCAAAAGTGCTTCAAATACGCTCCCATAACTGAACATAACATTTAAATGATACGTCGTTGGTGAAAATATTTTCAATTCGGACTTAGTCTCTGTACGGAGAGGCTACCGAGAACCGCTACCGACGAAGACTTTCTGATTAATTTAAAAATCAACCGTAAGAGATAGAGCCGTGGTTTATTAAGCAAAAGTGTTTCAAATACGCTCCTATAACTCAATCTAACATTTAAAAGGTACCTCGTCGGTGAAATTTTTTTCAATTCGGACTTAGTCTCTGCACGGAGAGGCTACCGAGAAGCGCTACCGACGAAGACTTTCTGATTAATTTAAAAATCAACCGTAAGAGATAGAGCCGTGGTTTATTAAGCAAAAGTGCGTCAAATACGCTCCCATAACCGAACATAACATTTAAAAGATACGTCGTAGTGAAAATATTTTCAATTCGGACTTAGTCTCTGTACGGAGAGGCTACCGAGAAGCGCTACCGACGAAGCCTTTCTGATTAATTTAAAAATCAAGCGTAAGAGATAGAGCCGTGGTTTATTAAGCAAAAGTGCTTCAAATACGCTCCTATAACTCAATATAATATTTAAAAGATACGTCGTCGGTGAAAATATTTTCAATTCGGACTTAGTCTCTGTACGGTGAGGCTACCGAGAAGCGCTACCGACGAAGCCTTTCTGATTAATTTAACAATCAACCGTAAGAGATAGAGCCGTGGTCTATTAAGCAAAAGTGCTTCAAATACGCTCCTATAACTCAATCTAACATTTAAAAGGTATCTCGTCGGTGAAAATAATTTCAGTGCGGACTCAGATTTTTTCCTACCGAGTGGCTACCGTGAAGAGTCGCCGACGACGACTTTCGAAATTATTTAAAAATCAACCGTAAGAGATGGAGCCGTGGTTTATTAAGCAAAAGTGCGTCAAATACGCTCCCATAACCGAACATAACATTTAAAAGATACGTCGTCGGTGAAAATATTTTGCAATTTGGACTTAGTCTCTGTACGGAGAGGCTACCGAGAACCGCTACCGACGAAGACTTTCTGATTAATTTAAAAATCAACCGTAAGAGATAGAGCCATGGTTTATTAAGCAAAAGTGTTTCAAATACGCTCCTATAACTCAATCTAACATTTAAAAGGTACCTCGTCGGTGAAATTTTTTTCAATTCGGACTTGGTCTCTGTACGGAGAGGCTACCGAGAAGCGCTACCGACGAAGACTTTCTGATTAATTTAAAAATCAACCGTAAGAGGTAGAGCCGTGGTTTATTAAGCAAAAGTGCTTCAAATACGCTCCAATAACTCAATCTAACATTTAAAAGGTACATCGTCGGTGAAAATAATTTCAGTTCGGACTTAGATTTTTTCCTACCGAGTGGCTACCGTGAAGAGTCGCCGACGACGACTTTAGTAATTATTTAAAAATCAACCGTAAGAGATGGAGCCGTGGTTTATTAAGCAAAAGTGCGTCAAATACGCTCCCATAACCGAACATAACATTTAAAAGATACGTCGTCGGTGACAATATTTTGCAATTCGGACTTAGTCTCTGTACGGAGAGGCTACCGAGAACCGCTACCGACGAAGACTTTCTGATTAATTTAAAAATCAACCGTAAGAGATAGAGCCGTGGTTTATTAAGCAAAAGTGTTTCAAATACGCTCCTATAACTCAATCTAACATTTAAAAGGTACCTCGTCGGTGAAAATATTTTGCAATTCGGACTTAGTCTCTGTACGGAGAGGCTACCGTGAACCGCTACCGACGAAGAATTTCTGATTAATTTAGAAATCAACCGTAAGAGATAGAGCCGTGGTTTATTAAGCAAAAGTGTTTCAAATACGCTCCTATAACTCAATCTAACATTTAAAAGATACGTCGTCGGTGAAAATATTTTGCAATTTGGACTTAGTCTCTGTACGGAGAGGCTACTGAGAAGCGCTACCGACGAAGCCTTTCTGATTAATTTAAAAATCAACCGTAAGAGATAGAGCCGTGGTTTATTAAGCAAAAGTGTTTCAAATACGCTCCTATAACTCAATCTAACATTTAAAAGGTACCTCGTCTGTGAAATTTTTTTCAATTCGGACTTAGTCTCTGTACGGAGAGGCTACCGAGAAGCGCTACCGACGAAGACTTTCTGATTAATTTAAAAATCAACCGTAAGAGATAGAGCCGTAGTTTATTAAGCAAAAGTGCTTCAAATACGCTCCCATAACTGAACATAACATTTAAATGATACGTCGTTGGTGAAAATATTTTCAATTCGGACTTAGTCTCTGTACGGAGAGGCTACCGAGAACCGCTACCGACGAAGACTTTCTGATTAATTTAAAAATCAACCGTAAGAGATAGAGCCGTGGTTTATTAAGCAAAAGTGTTTCAAATACGCTCCTATAACTCAATCTAACATTTAAAAGGTACCTCGTCGGTGAAAATATTTTGCAATTCGGACTTAGTCTCTGTACGGAGAGGCTACCGGGAACCGCTACCGACGAAGGCTTTCTGATTAATTTAAAAATCAACCGTAAGAGATAGAGCCGTGGTTTATTAAGCAAAAGTGTTTCAAATACGCTCCTATAACTCAATCTAATATTTAAAAGATACGTCGTCGGTGAAAATATTTTCAATTCGGACTTAGTCTCTGTACGGAGAGGCTACCGAGAAGCGCTACCGACGAAGCCTTTCTGATTAATTTAAAAATCAACCGTAAGAGATAGAGCCGTTGTTTATTAAGCAAAAGTGCTTCAAATACATTCCCATAACTGAACATAACATTTAAAAGATACGTCGTCGGTGAAAATATTTTCAATTCGGACTTAGTCTCTGTACGGAGAGGCTACCGAGAAGCGCTACCGACGAAGCCTTTCTGATTAATTTAAAAATCAACCGTAAGAGATAGAGCCATGGTCTATTAAGCAAAAGTGCTTCAAATACGCTCCTATAACTCAATCTAACATTTGAAAGGTATCTCGTCGGTGAAAATAATTTCAGTTCGGACTTAGATTTTTTCCTACCGAGTGGCTACCGTGAAGAGTCGCCGACGACGACTTTCTGATTAATTTAAAAATCAACCGGAAGAGATGGAGCCGTGGTTTATTAAGCAAAAGTGCGTCAAATACGCTCCCATAACCGAACATAACATTTAAAAGATACGTCGTCGGTGAAAATATTTTGCAATTTGGACTTAGTCTCTGTTCGGAGAGGCTACCGAGAACCGCTACCGACGAAGACTTTCTGATTAATTTAAAAATCAACCGTAAGAGATAGAGCCGTGGTTTATTAAGCAAAAGTGTTTCAAATACGCTCCTATAACTCAATCTAACATTTAAAAGGTACCTCGTCGGTGAAATTTTTTTCAATTCGGACTTAGTCTCTGTACGGAGAGGCTACCGAGAAGCGCTACCGACGAAGACTTTCTGATTAATTTAAAAATCAACCGTAAGAGATAGAGCCGTGGTTTATTAAGCAAAAGTGCTTCAAATACGCTCCCATAACTGAACATAACATTTAAAAGATACGTCGTCGGTGAAAATATTTTGCAATTTGGACTTAGTCTCTGTTCGGAGAGGCTACCGAGAACCGCTACCGACGAAGACTTTCTGATTAATTTAAAAACCAACCGTAAGAGATAGAGCCGTGGTTTATTAAGCAAAAGTGTTTCAAATACGCTCCTATAACTCAATCTAACATTTAAAAGGTACCTCGTCGGTGAAATTTTTTTCAATTCGGACTTAGTCTCTGTACGGAGAGGCTACCGAGAAGCGCTACCGACGAAGACTTTCTGATTAATTTAAAAATCAACCGTAAGAGATAGAGCCGTGGTTTATTAAGCAAAAGTGCTTCAAATACGCTCCCATAACTGAACATAACATTTAAAAGATACGTCGTCGGTGAAAATATTTTCAATTCGGACTTAGTCTCTGTACGGAGAGGCTACCGAGAAGCGCTACTGACGAAGCCTTTCTGATTAATTTAAAAATCAACCGTAAGAGATAGAGCCGTGGTTTATTAAGCAAAAGTGCTTCAAATACGCTCCCATAACTGAACATAACATTTAAAAGATACGTCGTCGGTGAAAATATTTTCAATTCGGACTTAGTCTCTGTACGGAGAGGCTACCGAGAAGCGCTACTGACGAAGCCTTTCTGATTAATTTAAAAATCAACCGTAAGAGATAGAGCCGTGGTTTATTAAGCAAAAGTGCTTCAAATACGCTCCCATAACTGAACATAACATTTAAAAGATACGTCGTCGGTGAAAATATTTTCAATTCGGACTTAGTCTCTGTACGGAGAGGCTACCGAGAAGCGCTACCGACGAAGCCTTTCTGATTAATTTAAAAATCAACCGTAAGAGATAGAGCCGTGGTCTATTAAGCAAAAGTGCTTCAAATATGCTCCTATAATTCAATCTAACATTTAAAAGGTATCTCGTCGGTGAAAATAATTTCAGTTCGGACTTAGATTTTTTCCTACCGAGTGGCTACCGTGAAGAGTCGCCGACGACGACTTTAGAAATTATTTAAAAATCAACCGTAAGAGGTGGAGCCGTGGTTTATTAAGCAAAAGTGCGTCAAATACGCTCCCATAACTGAACATAACATTTAAAAGATACGTCGTCGGTGAAAATATTTTCAATTCGGACTTAGTCTCTGTACGGAGAGGCTACCGAGAAGCGCTACCGACGAAGCCTTTCTGATTAATTTAAAAATCAACCGTAAGAGATAGAGCCGTGGTCTATTAAGCAAAAGTGCTTCAAATACGCTCCTATAACTCAATCTAACATTTGAAAGGTATCTCGTCGGTGAAAATAATTTCAGTTCGGACTTAGATTTTTTCTTACCGAGTGGCTACCGTGAAGAGTCGCCGACGACGACTTTCTGATTAATTTAAAAATCAACCGTAAGAGATGGAGCCGTGGTTTATTAAGCAAAAGTGCGTCAAATACGCTCCCATAACCGAACATAACATTTAAAAGATACGTCGTCGGTGAAAATATTTTGCAATTTGGACTTAGTCTCTGTTCGGAGAGGCTACCGAGAACCGCTACCGACGAAGACTTTCTGATTAATTTAAAAATCAACCGTAAGAGATAGAGCCGTGGTTTATTAAGCAAAAGTGTTTCAAATACGCTCCTATAACTCAATCTAACATTTAAAAGGTACCTCGTCGGTGAAAATATTTTGCAATTCGGACTTAGTCTCTGTACGGAGAGGCTACCGGGAACCGCTACCGACGAAGGCTTTCTGATTAATTTAAAAATCAACCGTAAGAGATAGAGCCGTGGTTTATTAAGCAAAAGTGTTTCAAATACGCTCCTATAACTCAATCTAATATTTAAAAGATACGTCGTCGGTGAAAATATTTTCAATTCGGACTTAGTCTCTGTACGGAGAGGCTACCGAGAAGCGCTACCGACGAAGCCTTTCTGATTAATTTAAAAATCAACCGTAAGAGATCGAGCCGTGGTCTATTAAGCAAAAGTGCTTCAAATACGCTCCTATAACTCAATCTAACATTTGAAAGGTATCTCGTCGGTGAAAATAATTTCAGTGCGGACTCAGATTTTTTCCTACCGAGTGGCTACCGTGAAGAGTCGCCGACGACGACGTTAGAAATTATTTAGAAATCAACCGTAAGAGATGGAGCCGTGGTTTATTACGCAAAAGTGCGTCAAATACGCTCCCATAACCGAACATAACATTTAAAAGATACGTCGTCGGTGAAAATATTTTCAATTCGGACCTAGTCTCTGTAGGGAGAGGCTACCGAGAACAGCTACCGACGAAGACTTTCTGCTTAATTTAAAAATCAACCGTAAGAGATAGAGCCGTGGTTTATTAAGCAAAAGTGCTTCAAATACGCTCCTATAACTCAATCTAACATATAAAAGGTACATCGTCGGTGAAAATATTTTCAATTCGGACTTAGTCTCTGTACGGAGAGGCTACCGAGAACCGCTACCGACGAAGACTTTCTGATTAATTTAAAAATCAACAGTAAGAGATAGAGCTGTGGTTTATTAAGCAAAAGCGCTTCAAATACGCTCCTATAACTCAATCCAACATTTAAAAGGTACCTCGTCGGTGAAATTTTTTTCAATTCGGACTTAGTCTCTGTACGGAGAGGCTACCGAGAAGCGCTACCGACGAAGTCTTTCTGATTAATTTAAAAATCAACCGTAAGAGGTAGAGCCGTTGTTTATTAAGCAAAAGTGCTTCAAATATGCTCCCATAACTGAACATAACATTTAAAAGATACGTCGTCGGTGAAAATATTTTCAATTCGGACCTAGTCTCTGTAGGGAGAGGCTACCGAGAACAGCTACCGACGAAGACTTTCTGCTTAATTTAAAAATCAACCGTAAGAGATAGAGCCGTGGTTTATTAAGCAAAAGTGCTTCAAATACGCTCCTATAACTCAATCTAACATATAAAAGGTACATCGTCGGTGAAAATATTTTCAATTCGGACTTAGTCTCTGTACGGAGAGGCTACCGAGAACCGCTACCGACGAAGACTTTCTGATTAATTTAAAAATCAACAGTAAGAGATAGAGCTGTGGTTTATTAAGCAAAAGTGTTTCAAATACGCTCCTATAACTCAATCTAACATTTAAAAGGTACCTCGTCGGTGAAAATATTTTGCAATTCGGACTTAGTCTCTGTACGGAGAGGCTACCGGGAACCGCTACCGACGAAGGCTTTCTGATTAATTTAAAAATCAACCGTAAGAGATAGAGCCGTGGTTTATTAAGCAAAAGTGTTTCAAATACGCTCCTATAACTCAATCTAATATTTAAAAGATACGTCGTCGGTGAAAATATTTTCAATTCGGACTTAGTCTCTGTACGGAGAGGCTACCGAGAAGCGCTACCGACGAAGCCTTTCTGATTAATTTAAAAATCAACCGTAAGAGATAGAGCCGTGGTCTATTAAGCAAAAGTGCTTCAAATACGCTCCTATAACTCAATCTAACATTTGAAAGGTATCTCGTCGGTGAAAATAATTTCAGTGCGGACTCAGATTTTTTCCTACCGAGTGGCTACCGTGAAGAGTCGCCGACGACGACGTTAGAAATTATTTAGAAATCAACCGTAAGAGATGGAGCCGTGGTTTATTACGCAAAAGTGCGTCAAATACGCTCCCATAACCGAACATAACATTTAAAAGATACGTCGTCGGTGAAAATATTTTCAATTCGGACCTAGTCTCTGTAGGGAGAGGCTACCGAGAACAGCTACCGACGAAGACTTTCTGCTTAATTTAAAAATCAACCGTAAGAGATAGAGCCGTGGTTTATTAAGCAAAAGTGCTTCAAATACGCTCCTATAACTCAATCTAACATATAAAAGGTACATCGTCGGTGAAAATATTTTCAATTCGGACTTAGTCTCTGTACGGAGAGGCTACCGAGAACCGCTACCGACGAAGACTCTGATTAATTTAAAAATCAACAGTAAGAGATAGAGCTGTGGTTTATTAAGCAAAAGCGCTTCAAATACGCTCCTATAACTCAATCCAACATTTAAAAGGTACCTCGTCGGTGAAATTTTTTTCAATTCGGACTTAGTCTCTGTACGGAGAGGCTACCGAGAAGCGCTACCGACGAAGTCTTTCTGATTAATTTAAAAATCAACCGTAAGAGGTAGAGCCGTTGTTTATTAAGCAAAAGTGCTTCAAATATGCTCCCATAACTGAACATAACATTTAAAAGATACGTCGTCGGTGAAAATATTTTCAATTCGGACCTAGTCTCTGTAGGGAGAGGCTACCGAGAACAGCTACCGACGAAGACTTTCTGCTTAATTTAAAAATCAACCGTAAGAGATAGAGCCGTGGTTTATTAAGCAAAAGTGCTTCAAATACGCTCCTATAACTCAATCTAACATATAAAAGGTACATCGTCGGTGAAAATATTTTCAATTCGGACTTAGTCTCTGTACGGAGAGGCTACCGAGAACCGCTACCGACGAAGACTTTCTGATTAATTTAAAAATCAACAGTAAGAGATAGAGCTGT
Organism: Nysson spinosus; assembly: GCA_910591585.2. Lineage (NCBI taxonomy): Eukaryota > Metazoa > Arthropoda > Insecta > Hymenoptera > Crabronidae > Nysson > Nysson spinosus. Next base: position 584,260 of record CAJUYC020000086.1, read on the forward strand.
GGTTTATTAAGCAAAAGCGCTTCAAATACGCTCCTATAACTCAATCCAACATTTAAAAGGTACCTCGTCGGTGAAATTTTTTTCAATTCGGACTTAGTCTCTGTACGGAGAGGCTACCGAGAAGCGCTACCGACGAAGTCTTTCTGATTAATTTAAAAATCAACCGTAAGAGGTAGAGCCGTTGTTTATTAAGCAAAAGTGCTTCAAATATGCTCCCATAACTGAACATAACATTTAAAAGATACGTCGTCGGTGAAAATATTTTCAATTCGGACTTGGTCTCTGTCTGGAGAGGCTACCGAGAACCGCTACCGACGAAGACTTTCTGATTAATTTAAAAATCAACCGTAAGAGATAGAGCCGTGGTTTATTAAGCAAAAGTGTTTCAAATACGCTCCTATAACTCAATCTAACATTTAAAAGGTACCTCGTCGGTGAAATTTTTTTCAATTCGGACTTAGTCTCTGAACGGAGAGGCTACCGAGAAGCGCTACCGACGAAGACTTTCTGATTAATTTAAAAATCAACCGTAAGAGATAGAGCCGTGGTCTATTAAGCAAAAGGGCTTCAAATACGCTCCTATAAATCAATTTAACATTTAAAAGGTACCTCGTCGGTGAAAATAATTTCAGTTCGGACTTAGATTTTTTCCTACCGAGCGGCTACCGCGAAGAGTCGCCGACGACGACTTTAAAAATTATTTAAAAATCAACCGTAAGAGATGGAGCCGTGGTTTATTAAGCAAAAGCGCTTCAAATACGCTCCCATAACCGAACATAACATTTAAAAGATACGTCGTCGGTGAAAATATTTTCAATTCGGACTTAGTCTCTGTACGGAGAGGCTACCGAGAAGCGCTACCGACGAAGCCTTTCTGATTAATTTAAAAATCAACCGTAAGAGATAGAGCCGTGGTCTATTAAGCAAAAGTGCTTCAAATATGCTCCTATAATTCAATCTAACATTTAAAAGGTATCTCGTCGGTGAAAATAATTTCAGTTCGGACTTAGATTTTTTCCTACCGAGTGGCTACCGTGAAGAGTCGCCGACGACGACTTTAGAAATTATTTAAAAATCAACCGTAAGAGGTGGAGCCGTGGTTTATTAAGCAAAAGTGCGTCAAATACGCTCCCATAACTGAACATAACATTTAAAAGATACGTCGTCGGTGAAAATATTTTCAATTCGGACTTAGTCTCTGTACGGAGAGGCTACCGAGAAGCGCTACCGACGAAGCCTTTCTGATTAATTTAAAAATCAACCGTAAGAGATAGAGCCGTGGTCTATTAAGCAAAAGTGCTTCAAATACGCTCCTATAACTCAATCTAACATTTGAAAGGTATCTCGTCGGTGAAAATAATTTCAGTTCGGACTTAGATTTTTTCTTACCGAGTGGCTACCGTGAAGAGTCGCCGACGACGACTTTCTGATTAATTTAAAAATCAACCGTAAGAGATGGAGCCGTGGTTTATTAAGCAAAAGTGCGTCAAATACGCTCCCATAACCGAACATAACATTTAAAAGATACGTCGTCGGTGAAAATATTTTGCAATTTGGACTTAGTCTCTGTTCGGAGAGGCTACCGAGAACCGCTACCGACGAAGACTTTCTGATTAATTTAAAAATCAACCGTAAGAGATAGAGCCGTGGTTTATTAAGCAAAAGTGTTTCAAATACGCTCCTATAACTCAATCTAACATTTAAAAGGTACCTCGTCGGTGAAAATATTTTGCAATTCGGACTTAGTCTCTGTACGGAGAGGCTACCGGGAACCGCTACCGACGAAGGCTTTCTGATTAATTTAAAAATCAACCGTAAGAGATAGAGCCGTGGTTTATTAAGCAAAAGTGTTTCAAATACGCTCCTATAACTCAATCTAATATTTAAAAGATACGTCGTCGGTGAAAATATTTTCAATTCGGACTTAGTCTCTGTACGGAGAGGCTACCGAGAAGCGCTACCGACGAAGCCTTTCTGATTAATTTAAAAATCAACCGTAAGAGATCGAGCCGTGGTCTATTAAGCAAAAGTGCTTCAAATACGCTCCTATAACTCAATCTAACATTTGAAAGGTATCTCGTCGGTGAAAATAATTTCAGTGCGGACTCAGATTTTTTCCTACCGAGTGGCTACCGTGAAGAGTCGCCGACGACGACGTTAGAAATTATTTAGAAATCAACCGTAAGAGATGGAGCCGTGGTTTATTACGCAAAAGTGCGTCAAATACGCTCCCATAACCGAACATAACATTTAAAAGATACGTCGTCGGTGAAAATATTTTCAATTCGGACCTAGTCTCTGTAGGGAGAGGCTACCGAGAACAGCTACCGACGAAGACTTTCTGCTTAATTTAAAAATCAACCGTAAGAGATAGAGCCGTGGTTTATTAAGCAAAAGTGCTTCAAATACGCTCCTATAACTCAATCTAACATATAAAAGGTACATCGTCGGTGAAAATATTTTCAATTCGGACTTAGTCTCTGTACGGAGAGGCTACCGAGAACCGCTACCGACGAAGACTTTCTGATTAATTTAAAAATCAACAGTAAGAGATAGAGCTGTGGTTTATTAAGCAAAAGCGCTTCAAATACGCTCCTATAACTCAATCCAACATTTAAAAGGTACCTCGTCGGTGAAATTTTTTTCAATTCGGACTTAGTCTCTGTACGGAGAGGCTACCGAGAAGCGCTACCGACGAAGTCTTTCTGATTAATTTAAAAATCAACCGTAAGAGGTAGAGCCGTTGTTTATTAAGCAAAAGTGCTTCAAATATGCTCCCATAACTGAACATAACATTTAAAAGATACGTCGTCGGTGAAAATATTTTCAATTCGGACGTAGTCTCTGTAGGGAGAGGCTACCGAGAACAGCTACCGACGAAGACTTTCTGCTTAATTTAAAAATCAACCGTAAGAGATAGAGCCGTGGTTTATTAAGCAAAAGTGCTTCAAATACGCTCCTATAACTCAATCTAACATATAAAAGGTACATCGTCGGTGAAAATATTTTCAATTCGGACTTAGTCTCTGTACGGAGAGGCTACCGAGAACCGCTACCGACGAAGACTTTCTGATTAATTTAAAAATCAACAGTAAGAGATAGAGCTGTGGTTTATTAAGCAAAAGTGTTTCAAATACGCTCCTATAACTCAATCTAACATTTAAAAGGTACCTCGTCGGTGAAAATATTTTGCAATTCGGACTTAGTCTCTGTACGGAGAGGCTACCGGGAACCGCTACCGACGAAGGCTTTCTGATTAATTTAAAAATCAACCGTAAGAGATAGAGCCGTGGTTTATTAAGCAAAAGTGTTTCAAATACGCTCCTATAACTCAATCTAATATTTAAAAGATACGTCGTCGGTGAAAATATTTTCAATTCGGACTTAGTCTCTGTACGGAGAGGCTACCGAGAAGCGCTACCGACGAAGCCTTTCTGATTAATTTAAAAATCAACCGTAAGAGATAGAGCCGTGGTCTATTAAGCAAAAGTGCTTCAAATACGCTCCTATAACTCAATCTAACATTTGAAAGGTATCTCGTCGGTGAAAATAATTTCAGTGCGGACTCAGATTTTTTCCTACCGAGTGGCTACCGTGAAGAGTCGCCGACGACGACGTTAGAAATTATTTAGAAATCAACCGTAAGAGATGGAGCCGTGGTTTATTACGCAAAAGTGCGTCAAATACGCTCCCATAACCGAACATAACATTTAAAAGATACGTCGTCGGTGAAAATATTTTCAATTCGGACCTAGTCTCTGTAGGGAGAGGCTACCGAGAACAGCTACCGACGAAGACTTTCTGCTTAATTTAAAAATCAACCGTAAGAGATAGAGCCGTGGTTTATTAAGCAAAAGTGCTTCAAATACGCTCCTATAACTCAATCTAACATATAAAAGGTACATCGTCGGTGAAAATATTTTCAATTCGGACTTAGTCTCTGTACGGAGAGGCTACCGAGAACCGCTACCGACGAAGACTCTGATTAATTTAAAAATCAACAGTAAGAGATAGAGCTGTGGTTTATTAAGCAAAAGCGCTTCAAATACGCTCCTATAACTCAATCCAACATTTAAAAGGTACCTCGTCGGTGAAATTTTTTTCAATTCGGACTTAGTCTCTGTACGGAGAGGCTACCGAGAAGCGCTACCGACGAAGTCTTTCTGATTAATTTAAAAATCAACCGTAAGAGGTAGAGCCGTTGTTTATTAAGCAAAAGTGCTTCAAATATGCTCCCATAACTGAACATAACATTTAAAAGATACGTCGTCGGTGAAAATATTTTCAATTCGGACCTAGTCTCTGTAGGGAGAGGCTACCGAGAACAGCTACCGACGAAGACTTTCTGCTTAATTTAAAAATCAACCGTAAGAGATAGAGCCGTGGTTTATTAAGCAAAAGTGCTTCAAATACGCTCCTATAACTCAATCTAACATATAAAAGGTACATCGTCGGTGAAAATATTTTCAATTCGGACTTAGTCTCTGTACGGAGAGGCTACCGAGAACCGCTACCGACGAAGACTTTCTGATTAATTTAAAAATCAACCGTAAGAGATAGAGCTGTGGTTTATTAAGCAAAAGCGCTTCAAATACGCTCCTATAACTCAATCCAACATTTAAAAGGTACCTCGTCGGTGAAATTTTTTTCAATTCGGACTTAGTCTCTGTACGGAGAGGCTACCGAGAAGCGCTACCGACGAAGTCTTTCTGATTAATTTAAAAATCAACCGTAAGAGGTAGAGCCGTTGTTTATTAAGCAAAAGTGCTTCAAATATGCTCCCATAACTGAACATAACATTTAAAAGATACGTCGTCGGTGAAAATATTTTCAATTCGGACTTGGTCTCTGTCTGGAGAGGCTACCGAGAACCGCTACCGACGAAGACTTTCTGATTAATTTAAAAATCAACCGTAAGAGATAGAGCCGTGGTTTATTAAGCAAAAGTGTTTCAAATACGCTCCTATAACTCAATCTAACATTTAAAAGGTACCTCGTCGGTGAAATTTTTTTCAATTCGGACTTAGTCTCTGAACGGAGAGGCTACCGAGAAGCGCTACCGACGAAGACTTTCTGATTAATTTAAAAATCAACCGTAAGAGATAGAGCCGTGGTCTATTAAGCAAAAGGGCTTCAAATACGCTCCTATAAATCAATTTAACATTTAAAAGGTACCTCGTCGGTGAAAATAATTTCAGTTCGGACTTAGATTTTTTCCTACCGAGCGGCTACCGCGAAGAGTCGCCGACGACGACTTTAAAAATTATTTAAAAATCAACCGTAAGAGATGGAGCCGTGGTTTATTAAGCAAAAGCGCTTCAAATACGCTCCCATAACCGAACATAACATTTAAAAGATACGTCGTCGGTGAGAATATTTTCAATTCGGACTTAGTCTCTGTACGGAGAGGCTACCGAGAAGCGCTACCGACGAAGTTTCTGATTAATTTAAAAATCAACCGTAAGAGATAGAGCCGTGGTCTATTAAGCAAAAGTGCTTCAAATACGCTCCTATAACTCAATCTAACATTTAAAAGGTATCTCGTCGGTGAAAATAATTTCAGTTCGGACTTAGATTTTTTCCTACCGAGCGGCTACCGCGAAGAGTCGCCGACGACGACTTTAGAAATTATTTAAAAATCAACCGTAAGAGATGGAGCCGTGGTTTATTAAGCAAAAGCGCTTCAAATACGCTCCCATAACCGAACATAACATTTAAAAGATACGTCGTCGGTGAGAATATTTTCAATTCGGACTTAGTCTCTGTACGGAGAGGCTACCGAGAAGCGCTACCGACGAAGTTTCTGATTAATTTAAAAATCAACCGTAAGAGATAGAGCCGTGGTCTATTAAGCAAAAGTGCTTCAAATACGCTCCTATAACTCAATCTAACATTTAAAAGGTATCTCGTCGGTGAAAATAATTTCAGTTCGGACTTAGATTTTTTCCTACCGAGTGGCTACCGTGAAGAGTCGCCGACGACGACTTTAGAAATTATTTAAAAATCAACCGTAAGAGATGGAGCCGTGGTTTATTACGCAAAAGTGCGTCAAATACGCTCCCATAACCGAACATAACATTTAAAAGATACGTCGTCGGTGAAAATATTTTCAATTCGGACTTAGTCTCTGTACGGAGAGGCTACCGAGAAGCGCTACCGACGAAGACTTTCTGATTAATTTAAAAATCAACCGTAAGAGATAGAGCCGTGGTCTATTAAGCAAAAGTGCTTCAAATACGCTCCTATAACTCAATCTAACATTTAAAAGGTATCTCGTCGGTGAAAATAATTTCAGTTCGGACTTAGATTTTTTCCTACCGAGTGGCTACCGTGAAGAGTCGCCGACGACGACTTTCGAGATTATTTAAAAATCAACCGTAAGATGTGGAGCTTTGGTTTATTAAGCAAAAGTGCGTCAAATACGCTCCCATAACCGAACATAACATTTAAAAGATACGTCGTCTGTGAGAATATTTTCAATTCGGACTTAGTCTCCGTACGGAGAGGCTACCGAGAAGCGCTACCGACGAAGACTTTCTGATTAATTTAAAAATCAACCGTAAGAGATAGAGCCGTGGTCTATTAAGCAAAAGTGCTTCAAATACGCTCCTATAACTCAATCTAACATTTAAAAGGTACCTCGTCGGTGAAAATAATTTCAGTTCGGACTTAGATTTTTTCCTACCGAGTGGCTACCGTGAAGAGTCGCCGACGACGACGTTAGAAATTATTTAAAAATCAACCGTAAGAGATAGAGCCGTGGTTTATCGCCACAGATTTCAGACAACAGGCGCTTCTCCTGGCTCATTATCGAACACTTAGTTTCAGATAGAACAATTAGTTTAAAATGGAACTAAGTTTCGCATCTGGAGTTTCCTCTGTCACAAGGTCGCCAACTTAGTTTCGTCGAACACACACGGTTTCGAGTGGCATCGCTACAGTTTTCAGAGAACAGGCGCTTCTCCTGGCACCTTATCGAACTCATAGATTCAGATAGAACAATTAGTTTAAAATGGAACTAAGTTTCGCATCTGGAGTTTACTCTCCCACAAGGTCGACCACATAGTTTCGTCGGACACATACGGTTTCGAGTAGCATCGCCACAGATTTCAGAGAACAGGCGCTTCTCCTGGCACCGTATCGAACACTTAGTTTCAGATAGAAAAATTAGTTTAAAATGGAACTAAGCTTCGCATCTGGAGTTTCCTCTCTCACAAGATCGACCACTTAGTTTCGTCGAACACATACGGTTTCGAGTAGCATCGCCACCGATTTCAGAGAACAGGCGCTTCTCCTGGCGCAGTATCGATCACTTACTTACAGATAGAACACTTAGTTTAAAATGGAACTATGTTTCGCATCTGGAGTATCTTCTCTCACAAGGTCGACCACTTAGTTTCTTCGAACACACTTCGAGTGGCATCGCCACACATTTCAGAGAACAGGCGCTTCTCCTGGCACAGTATCGGACACATAGTTTCAGATAGAACAATTACTTTAAAATGGAACTATGTTTCGCATTTGGAGTTTCCTCTCTCACAAGGGGGACCACTTAGTTTCATCGAACACATACGGTTTCGAGTAGCATCGCCACTGATTTCAGAGAACAGGCGCTTCTCCTGGCACAGTATCGAACACTTAGTTTCAGATAGAAAAATTAGTTTAAAATGGACCTATGTTTCGCATTTGGAGTTTCCTCTCTCACAAGTTCGACCACTTAGTTTCGTCGAACACATACCGTTTCGAGTGGCATCGCCACAGATTTCAGAGAACAGACGCTTTTACTGGCACAGTATCGAACACATAGTTACAGATAAAACAATTATTTTAAAATGGAACTAAGCTTCGCATCTGGAGTTTCCTCTCTCACAAGGTCGACCACTTAGTTTCGTCGAACACATACGGTTTCGAGTAGCATCGCCATCCATTTCAGAGAACAGGCGCTTCTCCTGGCACATTATCGAACACTTAGTTTCAGATAGGACAATTAGTTTAAAATGGAACTAAGTTTCGCATCTGGAATTTCCTCTCTCACAAGGTGGACCACTTAGTTTCATCGACCATATACTGTTTCGAGTAGCATCGCCACTGATTTCAGAGAACAGGCGCTTCTCCTGGCACAGTATCGAACACTTAGTCTCAGATAGAACAATTAGTTTAAAATGGAACTATGTTTCGCATCTGGAGTATCCTCTCTCACAAGGTCGACCACTTAGTTTCGTCGAACACATACGGTTCCGAGTGGCATCGCCACACATTTCAGAGAACAGCCACTTCTCCTGGCACAGTATCGAACACTTAGTTTTAGATAGAACAATTTGTTTAAAATGGAATTAAGTTTCGCATCTGGAGTTTCGTCTCCCACAGGGTCGACCACTTACTTTCCTTGAACACATACCGTTTCGAGTGGCATCGCCACAGATTTCAGAGAACAGACGCTTTTACTGGCACAGTATCGAACACGTAGTTACAGATAAAACAATTATTTTAAAATGGAACTAAGCTTCGCATCTGGAGTTTCCTCTCTCACAAGGTCGACCACTTAGTTTCGTCGAACACATACGGTTTCGAGTAGCATCGCCATCGATTTCAGAGAACAGGCGCTTCTCCTGGCGCAGTATCGAACACTTAGTTACAGATAGAACACTTAGTTTAAAATGGAAATATGTTTCGCATTTGGTGTTTCCTCTCTCACAAGGTGGGCCACTAAGTTTCATCGAACGTATACGGTTTCGAGTAGCATCGCCACAGATTTCAGAGAACAGGCGCTTCTCCTGGCACATTATCGAACACTTAGTTTCAGATAGAAAAATTACTTTAAAATGGAACTAAGCTTCGCATCTGAAGTTTCCACTCTCACAAGGTGGACCACTTAGTTTTGTCGAACACATACGGTTTCGAGTAGCATCGCCACAGATTTCAGAGAACAGGCTCTTGTCCCGCCACAGTATCGAACACTTAGTATCAGATAGAACAATTAGTTTAAAATGGAACTATGTTTCGCATCTGGAGTATCCTCTCTCACAAGGTCAACCACTTAGTTTCGTCGAACACATACGGTTTCGAGCGGCATCGCCATACATTTCAGAGAACAGGCGCTTCTCCTGGCACAGTATCGAACACTTAGTATCAGATAGAACAATTAGTTTAAAATGGATCTATGTTTCGCATTTGGAGTTTCCTCTCTCACAAGGTCGACAACTTAGTTGCGTCGAACAAATACGGTTTCGAGTGGCATCGCCACAGATTTCAGAGAACAGACGCTTTTCCTGGCACAGTATTGAACACATAGTTTCAGATAGAAAAATTAGTTTAAAATGGAACTATGTTTCGCTGCTGGAGTTTCCTCTCTCACAAGGTCGACCACTTAGTTTCGTCGAACACATACCGTTTCGAGTGCGCATCGCTACACATTTCAGAGAACAGGCGCTTCTCCTGGCACAGTATCGAACACTTAGTTTCAGATAGAACAATTAGTTTAAAATGGTACTAAGTTTCGCATTTGGCGTTTCTTCCCTCACAAGGTGACCACTTAGTTTCGTCGAACACATACGGTTTCGAGTGGCATCGCCACAGATTTCAGAGAACAGGCGCTTCTCCTGGAACAGTATCGAACACTTAGTATCAGATAGAACAATTAGTTTAAAATGGAACTATGTTTCGCATCTGGAGTATCCTCTCTCACAAGGTCAACCACTTAGTTTCGTCGAACACATACGGTTTCGAGTGGCATCGCCACAGATTTCAGAGAACAGGCGCTTCTCCTGGCACACTTAGTATCAGATAGAACAATTAGTTTAAAATGGAACTAAGGTTCGCATCTGGAGTTTCCTCTCTCACAAGTTCGACCACTTAGTTTCGTCGGACACATACGGTTTCGAGTAGCATCGCCACTGATTTCAGAGAACAGGCGCTTCTCCTGGCACAGTATCGAACACTTAGTTTCAGATAGAAAAATTAGATTAAAATGGACCTATGTTTCGCATTTGGAGTTTCCTCTCTCACAAGTTCGACCACTTAGTTTCGTCGAACACATACCGTTTCGAGTGGCATCGCCACAGATTTCAGAGAACAGACGCTTTTACTGGCACAGTATCGAACACGTAGTTACAGATAAAACAATTATTTTAAAATGGAACTAAGCTTCGCATCTGGAGTTTCCTCTCTCACAAGGTCGACCACTTAGTTTCGTCGAACACATACGGTTTCGAGTAGCATCGCCATCGATTTCAGAGAACAGGCGCTTCTCCTGGCGCAGTATCGAACACTTAGTTACAGATAGAGCACTTAGTTTAAAATGGAAATATGTTTCGCATCTGGAATTTCCTCTCTCACAAGGTGGACCACTTAGTTTCGTCGAACACATACGGTTCCGAGTGGCATCGCCTCCGATTTCAGAGAACAGGCGCTTCTCCTGGCACAGTATCGGACACATAGTTTCAGATAGAACAATTACTTTAAAATGGAACTATGTTTCGCATTTGGAGTTTCCTCTCTCACAAGGGGGACCACTTAGTTTCATCGAACACATACGGTTTCGAGCAGTATCGCCACTGATTTCAGAGAACAGGCGCTTCTCCTGGCACCGTATCGAACACTTAGTTTCAGATAGAAAAATTAGTTTAAAATGGACTTATGTTTCGCATTTGGAGTTTCCTCTCTCACAAGTTCGACCACTTAGTTTCGTCGAACACATACCGTTTCGAGTGGCATCGCCACAGATTTCAGAGAACAGACGCTTTTACTGGCACAGTATCGAACACGTAGTTACAGATAAAACAATTATTTTAAAATGGAACTAAGCTTCGCATCTGGAGTTCCCTCTCTCACAAGGTCGACCACTTAGTTTCGTCGAACACATACGGTTTCGAGTAGCATCGCCATCGATTTCAGAGAACAGGCGCTTCTCCTGGCGCAGTATCGAACACTTAGTTACAGATAGAACACTTAGTTTAAAATGGACTTATGTTTCGCATTTGGAGTTTCCTCTCTCACAAGTTCGACCACTTAGTTTCGTCGAACACATACGGTTTCGAGTGGCATCGCCACAGATTTCAGAAAACAGGCGCTTCTCCTGGCAGAGTATCGAACACTTAGTATCAGATAGAACAATTAGTTTAAAATGGAACTACGCTTCGCATCTGGAGTTTCCTCTCTCACAAGGTCGACCACTTAGTTTCGTCGAACACATACGGTTTCGAGTAGCATCGCCACCGATTTCAGAGAACAGGCGCTTTTCCTGGCGCAGTATCGAACACTTAGTTACAGATAGAACACTTAGTTTAAAATGGAACTATGTTTCGCATTTGGTGTTTCCTCTCTCACAAGGTGGGCCACTAAGTTTCATCGAACGTATACGGTTTCGAGTAGCAGCGCCACAGATTTCAGAGAACAGGCGCTTCTCCTGGCACAGTATCGAACACTTAGATTCAGATAGAACAATTAATTTAAAATGGAACTATGTGTCGCACCTGGAGTTTCCTCTCTCACAAGGTCGACTACTTAGTTTCGTCGAACACATACGGTTTCGAGTAGCATCGCCACAGATTTCAGATAACAGGCGCTTCTCCTGGCGCAGTATCGAACACTTAGTTACAGATAGAACACTTAGTTTAAAATGGACTTATGTTTCGCATTTGGAGTTTCCTCTCTCACAAGTTCGACCACTTAGTTTCGTCGAACACATACGGTTTCGAGTGGCATCGCCACAGATTTCAGAAAACAGGCGCTTCTCCTGGCAGAGTATCGAACACTTAGTATCAGATAGAACAATTAGTTTAAAATGGAACTACGCTTCGCATCTGGAGTTTCCTCTCTCACAAGGTCGACCACTTAGTTTTGTCGAACACATACGGTTTCGAGTAGCATCGCCACAGATTTCAGAGAACAGGCTCTTGTCCCGCCACAGTATCGAACACTTAGTATCAGATAGAACGATTAGTTTAAAATGGAACTAAGTTTCGCATCTGGAGTTTCCTCTCTCACAAGGTCGACCACTTAGTTTCGTCGAACACATACGGTTTCGGGTGCGCATCGCCACAGATTTCAGATAACAGGCGCTTCTCCTGGCACAGTATCGAACACTTAGATTCAGATAGAACAATTAATTTAAAATGGAACTATGTGTCGCACCTGGAGTTTCCTCTCTCACAAGGTCGACTACTTAGTTTCGTCGAACACATACGGTTTCGAGTAGCATCGCCACAGATTTCAGATAACAGGCGCTTCTCCTGGCACAGTATCGAACACTTAGATTCAGATAGAACAATTAATTTAAAATGGAACTATGTGTCGCACCTGGAGTTTCCTCTCTCACAAGGTCGACCACTTAGTTTCGACGAACACATACGGTTTCGAGTGGCATCGCCACAAATTTCAGAGAACAGGCGCTTCTCCTGGCACAGTATCGAACACTTAGTTTCGGATAGAACGATTAGTTTAAAATGGAACTAAGTTTCGCATCTGGAGTTTCCTCTCTCACAAGGTCGACCACTTAGTTTCGTCGAACACATACGGTTTCGGGTGCGCATCGCCACAGATTTCAGATAACAGGCGCTTCTCCTGGCACAGTATCGAACACTTAGATTCAGATAGAACAATTAATTTAAAATGGAACTATGTGTCGCACCTGGAGTTTCCTCTCTCACAAGGTCGACTACTTAGTTTCGTCGAACACATACGGTTTCGAGTAGCATCGCCACAGATTTCAGAGAACAGGTGCTTCTGCTGGCACACTGGCGAACACTTAGTTTCAGATGGAACATTTGGTTTAAAATGGAACTAAGTTTCGCATTTGGAGTTTCCTCTCTCACAAGGTCGACAACTTAGTTTCGTCGAACAAATACGGTTTCGAGTGGCATCGCCACAGATTTCAGGGAACAGGCGCTTCTCCTGGCACAGTATCGAACACATAGTTTCAGATAGAACAATTAGTTTAAAATGGTACTATGTTTCGCATCTGGAGTTTCCTCTTTCACAAGGCGACCACTTAGTTTCGTCGAACACATACGGTTTCGAGTACCATCGCCACAGATTTCAGAGAACAGGCGCCTCTCCTGGCACAGTATCGAACACTTACAGACAGAACAATTTGCTTAAAATGGATCTAAGTTTCGCATCTGGAGTTTCCTCTCTCACAATGTCGGCCACTTAGTTTCGTCGAACACATACGTTTTCGAGTGGCATCGCCACAGATTTCAGAGAACAGCCGCTTCTCCTGGCACAGTATCGAACACTTAATTTCAGATGGAACAATTAGTTTAAAATGGAACTAAGTTTCGCATCTGAAGTTTCCTCTCTCACAAGGTCGGCCACTTAGTTTCGTCGAACACATACGTTTTCGAGTGACATCGCCACAGATTACATAGAACAGGCGCTTCTGCTGGTACAGTATCGAACACTTTGTTTCAGATACAACAATTACTTTAAAATGGAACTAAGTTTCGCATCTGGAGTTTCCTTTCTCACAAGGTCGACCACTTAGTTTCTTCGAGCACATACAGTTTCGAGTGGTATCGCCACAGATTTCGCAGAACGGCGTTTCTCCTGGCACATTATCGAACACATAGTTTCAGATAGAACAATTAGTTTAAAATGGTAATAAGTTTCGCATTTGGAGTTTCTTCCCGCACAAGGCGAGCACTTAGTCTCGTCGAACACATACGGTTTCGAGTGGCATCGCCACAGATTTCAGAGAACAGGCGCTTCTCCTGGCACAGTATCGAACACTTAGTTTCGGATAGAACAATTAGTTTTAAATGGAACTATGTTTCGCTTCTGGAGTTTCCTCTCTCACAAGGTCGACCACTTAGTTTCGTCGAACACATACGGTTTCGGGTGCGCATCGCCACAGATTTCAGATAACAGGCGCTTCTCCTGGCACAGTATCGAACACTTAGTTTCACATAGAACAATTAGTTCAAAATGGAACTATGTTTCGCATCTGGAGTTTCCTCTCTCACAAGTTCGACCACTTAGTTTCGTCGAACACATTCGGTTTCGAGTTGCATCGCCACAGGTTTCAGAGAACAGGCGCTTCTCCTGGCACATTATCGAACACTTAGTTTCAGATAGAACAATTAGTTCAAAATGGAACTATGTTTCGCATTTGGAGTTTCCTCTCTCACAAGGTCGACCACTTAGTTTCGTCGAACACATTCGGTTTCGAGTAGGATCGCCACAGGTTTCAGAAAACAGGCGCTTCTCCTGGCACATTATCGAACACTTAGTTTCAGATAGAACAATTAGTTCAAAATGGAACTAAGTTTCGCATTTGTAGTTTCCTCTCTCAGAATGTCGACCACTTAGTTTCGTCGAGCACATACGGTTTCGAGTAGCATCGCGACAGATTTCAGAGAACAGGCGTTTCTCCCGGCACAGTATCGAAAACGTTGTTTCTGATAGAACAATTAGTTTTAAATGGAACTAATTTTCGCATCTGGAATTTCCTCTCCCACAAGGTCGACCACTTAGTTTCGTCAAACACATACGGTTTCGAGCGGCATCGCCACACAGTTCAGACAACAGGCGCTTCTCCTGGCACAGTATCGAACACTTAGTTTCAGATGGAACATTTAGTTTAAAATGGAACTAAGTTTCGCATCTGGTGTTTCCTCTCCCACAAGGTCGACAACTTAGTTTCGTCAAACACATACGGGTTCGAGTAGCATCGCGACAGATTTCAGAGAACAGGCGCTTCTCCTGGCACAGTACAGAACACTTAGTTTCAGATAGAACAATTAGTTTAAAATGGAACTAAGTTTCGCATCTGGAGTTTCCTCTCTAACAAGGTCGACCTCTTAGTTTCGTCGAACACATACGGTTTCGAGTGGCGTCGCCACAGATTTCAGAGAACAAGCGCTTCTCCTGGGACACTATCGAACACTTAGTTTCAGATGGAACATTTAGTTTAAAATTGAAATATGTTTCGCATCTGGAGTTTCCTCTCTCACAAGGCGACCACTTAGTTTCGTGGAACACATACGGTTTCGAGTGGCATCGCCACAGATTTCAGAGAACAGGCGCTTCTCCTGGCACAGTATCGAACACTTAGTTTCAGATGGAACATTTAGTTTAAAATTGAAATATGTTTCGCATCTGGAGTTTCCTCTCTCACAAGGCGACCACTTAGTTTCGTGGAACACATACGGTTTCGAATGTCATCGCCAGAGATTTCGCAGACGGGGAGTTTCCTCTGGCACAGTATCGACCAATTAGTTTCGTCGAACACATACGGTTTCGGGTGCGCATTGCCACAGATTTCAGAAAACATGCGCTTCTCCTGGCACGGTATCGAAAACTTAGTTTCAGATCGAACAATTAGTTTTAAATGGAACTAAGTTTCGCATCTGGAGTATCCTCTCGCACAAGGTCAACCACTTAGTTTCGTCGAACACATACGGTTTCGAGTAGCATCGCCACAGATTTCAGAGAACAGGCGCCTCTCCTGGCACAGTATCGAACACTTAGTTTCAGATAGAACAATTAGTTTAAAATGGAAGTAAGTTTCGCATCTGGTGAATCCTCTCTCACAAGGTCAGCCACTTAGTTTTGTCGAACACATACTGTTTCGAGTGGCGTCGCCACAGATTTCAGAGAACAAGCGCTTCTCCTGGGACACTATCGAACACTTAGTTTCAGATGGAACATTTAGTTTAAAATTGAAATATGTTTCGCATCTGGAGTTTCCTCTCTCACAAGGCGACCACTTAGTTTCGTGGAACACATACGGTTTCGAGTGGCATCGCCACAGATTTCAGAGAACAGGCGCTTCTCCTGGCACAGTATCGAACACTTAGTTTCAGATAGAACAATTAGTTTAAAATGGAAGTAAGTTTCGCATCTGGTGAATCCTCTCTCACAAGGTCAGCCACTTAGTTTTGTCGAACACATACGGTTTCGAGTGGCGTCGCCACAGATTTCAGAGAACAAGCGCTTCTCCTGGGACACTATCGAACACTTAGTTTCAGATGGAACATTTAGTTTAAAATTGAAATATGTTTCGCATCTGGAGTTTCCTCTCTCACAAGGCGACCACTTAGTTTCGTGGAACACATACGGTTTCGAGTGGCATCGCCACAGATTTCAGAGAACAGGCGCTTCTCCTGGCACAGTATCGAACACTTAGTTTCAGATGGAACATTTAGTTTAAAATTGAAATATGTTTCGCATCTGGAGTTTCCTCTCTCACAAGGCGACCACTTAGTTTCGTGGAACACATACGGTTTCGAATGTCATCGCCAGAGATTTCGCAGACGGGGAGTTTCCTCTGGCACAGTATCGACCAATTAGTTTCGTCGAACACATACGGTTTCGGGTGCGCATTGCCACAGATTTCAGAAAACATGCGCTTCTCCTGGCACGGTATCGAAAACTTAGTTTCAGATCGAACAATTAGTTTTAAATGGAACTAAGTTTCGCATCTGGAGTATCCTCTCGCACAAGGTCAACCACTTAGTTTCGTCGAACACCTACGGTTTCGAGTAGCATCGCCACAGATTTCAGAGAACAGGCGCCTCTCCTGGCACAGTATCGAACACTTAGTTTCAGATAGAACAATTAGTTTAAAATGGAAGTAAGTTTCGCATCTGGTGAATCCTCTCTCACAAGGTCAGCCACTTAGTTTTGTCGAACACATACGGTTTCGAGTGGCGTCGCCACAGATTTCAGAGAACAAGCGCTTCTCCTGGGACACTATCGAACACTTAGTTTCAGGTGGAACATTTAGTTTAAAATTGAAATATGTTTCGCATCTGGAGTTTCCTCTCTCACAAGGCGACCACTTAGTTTCGTGGAACACATACGGTTTCGAGTGGCATCGCCACAGATTTCAGAGAACAGGCGCTTCTCCTGGGACACTATCGAACACTTAGTTTCAGATGGAACATTTAGTTTAAAATTGAAATATGTTTCGCATCTGGAGTTTCCTCTCTCACAAGGCGACAACTTAGTTTCGTGGAACACATACGGTTTCGAGTGGCATCGCCACAGATTTCAGAGAACAGGAGCTTCTCCTGGCACAGTATCGAACACTTAGTTTCAGATAGAACAATTAGTTTAAAATGGAAGTAAGTTTCGCATCTGGTGAATCCTCTCTCACAAGGTCAGCCACTTAGTTTTGTCGAACACATACGGTTTCGAGTGGCGTCGCCACAGATTTCAGAGAACAAGCGCTTCTCCTGGGACACTATCGAACACTTAGTTTCAGATGGAACATTTAGTTTAAAATTGAAATATGTTTCGCATCTGGAGTTTCCTCTCTCACAAGGCGACCACTTAGTTTCGTGGAACACATACGGTTTCGAGTGGCATCGCCACAGATTTCAGAGAACAGGCGCTTCTCCTGGCACAGTATCGAACACTTAGTTTCAGATGGAACATTTAGTTTAAAATTGAAATATGTTTCGCATCTGGAGTTTCCTCTCTCACAAGGCGACCACTTAGTTTCGTGGAACACATACGGTTTCGAATGTCATCGCCAGAGATTTCGCAGACGGGGAGTTTCCTCTGGCACAGTATCGACCAATTAGTTTCGTCGAACACATACGGTTTCGGGTGCGCATTGCCACAGATTTCAGAAAACATGCGCTTCTCCTGGCACGGTATCGAAAACTTAGTTTCAGATCGAACAATTAGTTTTAAATGGAACTAAGTTTCGCATCTGGAGTATCCTCTCGCACAAGGTCAACCACTTAGTTTCGTCGAACACCTACGGTTTCGAGTAGCATCGCCACAGATTTCAGAGAACAGGCGCCTCTCCTGGCACAGTATCGAACACTTAGTTTCAGATAGAACAATTAGTTTAAAATGGAAGTAAGTTTCGCATCTGGTGAATCCTCTCTCACAAGGTCAGCCACTTAGTTTTGTCGAACACATACGGTTTCGAGTGGCGTCGCCACAGATTTCAGAGAACAAGCGCTTCTCCTGGGACACTATCGAACACTTAGTTTCAGGTGGAACATTTAGTTTAAAATTGAAATATGTTTCGCATCTGGAGTTTCCTCTCTCACAAGGCGACCACTTAGTTTCGTGGAACACATACGGTTTCGAGTGGCATCGCCACAGATTTCAGAGAACAGGCGCTTCTCCTGGGACACTATCGAACACTTAGTTTCAGATGGAACATTTAGTTTAAAATTGAAATATGTTTCGCATCTGGAGTTTCCTCTCTCACAAGGCGACCACTTAGTTTCGTGGAACACATACGGTTTCGAGTGGCATCGCCACAGATTTCAGAGAACAGGCGCTTCTCCTGGCACAGTATCGAACACTTAGTTTCAGATAGAACAATTAGTTTAAAATGGAAGTAAGTTTCGCATCTGGTGAATCCTCTCTCACAAGGTCAGCCACTTAGTTTTGTCGAACACATACGGTTTCGAGTGGCGTCGCCACAGATTTCAGAGAACAAGCGCTTCTCCTGGGACACTATCGAACACTTAGTTTCAGATGGAACATTTAGTTTAAAATTGAAATATGTTTCGCATCTGGAGTTTCCTCTCTCACAAGGCGACCACTTAGTTTCGTGGAACACATACGGTTTCGAGTGGCATCGCCACAGATTTCAGAGAACAGGCGCTTCTCCTGGCACAGTATCGAACACTTAGTTTCAGATGGAACATTTAGTTTAAAATTGAAATATGTTTCGCATCTGGAGTTTCCTCTCTCACAAGGCGACCACTTAGTTTCGTGGAACACATACGGTTTCGAATGTCATCGCCAGAGATTTCGCAGACGGGGAGTTTCCTCTGGCACAGTATCGACCAATTAGTTTCGTCGAACACATACGGTTTCGGGTGCGCATTGCCACAGATTTCAGAAAACATGCGCTTCTCCTGGCACGGTATCGAAAACTTAGTTTCAGATCGAACAATTAGTTTTAAATGGAACTAAGTTTCGCATCTGGAGTATCCTCTCGCACAAGGTCAACCACTTAGTTTCGTCGAACACCTACGGTTTCGAGTAGCATCGCCACAGATTTCAGAGAACAGGCGCCTCTCCTGGCACAGTATCGAACACTTAGTTTCAGATAGAACAATTAGTTTAAAATGGAAGTAAGTTGCGCATCTGGTGAATCCTCTCTCACAAGGTCAGCCACTTAGTTTTGTCGAACACATACGGTTTCGAGTGGCGTCGCCACAGATTTCAGAGAACAAGCGCTTCTCCTGGGACACTATCGAACACTTAGTTTCAGATGGAACATTTAGTTTAAAATTGAAATATGTTTCGCATCTGGAGTTTCCTCTCTCACAAGGCGACCACTTAGTTTCGTGGAACACATACGGTTTCGAGTGGCATCGCCACAGATTTCAGAGAACAGGCGCTTCTCCTGGGACACTATCGAACACTTAGTTTCAGATGGAACATTTAGTTTAAAATTGAAATATGTTTCGCATCTGGAGTTTCCTCTCTCACAAGGCGACCACTTAGTTTCGTGGAACACATACGGTTTCGAGTGGCATCGCCACAGATTTCAGAGAACAGGCGCTTCTCCTGGCACAGTATCGAACACTTAGTTTCAGATGGAACATTTAGTTTAAAATTGAAATATGTTTCGCATCTGGAGTTTCCTCTCTCACAAGGCGACCACTTAGTTTCGTGGAACACATACGGTTTCGAATGTCATCGCCAGAGATTTCGCAGACGGGGAGTTTCCTCTGGCACAGTATCGACCAATTAGTTTCGTCGAACACATACGGTTTCGGGTGCGCATTGCCACAGATTTCAGAAAACATGCGCTTCTCCTGGCACGGTATCGAAAACTTAGTTTCAGATCGAACAATTAGTTTTAAATGGAACTAAGTTTCGCATCTGGAGTATCCTCTCGCACAAGGTCAACCACTTAGTTTCGTCGAACACATACGGTTTCGAGTAGCATCGCCACAGATTTCAGAGAACAGGCGCCTCTCCTGGCACAGTATCGAACACTTAGTTTCAGATAGAACAATTAGTCTAAAATGGAAGTAAGTTTCGCATCTGGTGAATCCTCTCTCACAAGGTCAGCCACTTAGTTTTGTCGAACACATACGGTTTCGAGTGGCGTCGCCACAGATTTCAGAGAACAAGCGCTTCTCCTGGGACACTATCGAACACTTAGTTTCAGATGGAACATTTAGTTTAAAATTGAAATATGTTTCGCATCTCGAGTTTCCTCTCTCACAAGGCGACCACTTAGTTTCGTGGAACACATACGGTTTCGAGTGGCATCGCCACAGATTTCAGAGAACAGGCGCTTCTCCTGGCACAGTATCGAACACTTAGTTTCAGATAGAACAATTAGTTTAAAATGGAACTATGTTCCGCATCTGGTGAATCCTCCCTCACAAGGTCAGGCACTTAGTTTCGTCGAACACATACGGTTTCGAGTGGCATCGCCACAGATTTCAGAGAACAGGCGCTTCTCCTGGCACAGTATCGAACACTTAGTTTCAGATGGAACATTTAGCTTAAAATTGAACTATATTTCGCGTCTGGAGTTTCCTCTTTCACAAGGCGACCACTTAGTTTCGTGGAACACATACGGTTTCGAGTAGCATCGTCACAGATTTCAGAGAACAGGCGCCTCTCCTGTCACAGTATCAAACACTTAGTTTCAGATAGAACAATTAGTTTAAAATGGAAGTAAGTTTCGCATCTGCAGTTTCTTCTCTCACAAGGTCGACCACTTAGTTTCGTCGAACACATACGGTTTCGAGTGGCATCGCCACACATTTCAGAGAACAGGCGCTTCTCCTGGCACGGTATCGAAAACTTAGTTTCAGATCGAACAATTAGTTTTAAATGGAACTAAGTTTCGCATCTGGAGTATCCTCTCGCACAAGGTCGACCACTTAGTTTCGTCGAACACATACGGTTTCGAGTAGCATCGCCACAGATTTCAGAGAACATGCGCCTCTCCTGGCACAGTATCGAACACTTAGTTTCAGATAGAACAATTAGTTTAAAATGGAAGTAAGTTTCGCATCTGGTGAATCCTCTCTCACAAGGTCAGCCACTTAGTTTTGTCGAACACATACGGTTTCGAGTGGCGTCGCCACAGATTTCAGAGAACAAGCGCTTCTCCTGGGACACTATCGAACACTTAGTTTCAGATGGAACATTTAGTTTAAAATTGAAATATGTTTCGCATCTGGAGTTTCCTCTCTCACACGGCGACCACTTAGTTTCGTGGAACACATACGGTGTCGAGTGGCATCGCCACAGATTTCAGAGAACAGGCGCTTCTCCTGGCACAGTATCGAACACTTAGTTTCAGATAGAACAATTAGTTTAAAATGGAACTATGTTCCGCATCTGGTGAATCCTCCCTCACAAGGTCAGGCACTTAGTTTCGTCGAACACATACGGTTTCGAGTGGCATCGCCACAGATTTCAGAGAACAGGCGCTTCTTCTCCTGGCACAGTATCGAACACTTAGTTTCAGATGGAACATTTAGCTTAAAATTGAACTATATTTCGCGTCTAGAGTTTCCTCTTTCACAAGGCGACCACTTAGTTTCGTGGAACACATACGGTTTCGAGTAGCATCGTCACAGATTTCAGAGAACAGGCGCCTCTCCTGTCACAGTATCAAACACTTAGTTTCAGATAGAACAATTAGTTTAAAATGGAAGTAAGTTTCGCATCTGCAGTTTCCTCTCTCACAAGGTCGACCACTTAGTTTCGTCGAACACATACGGTTTCGAGTGGCATCGCCACAGATTTCAGAGAACAGGCGCTTCTCCTGGCACAGTGTCGAACACATTGTTTCAGATAGAACAATTAGTTTAAAATTGAACTATGTTTCGCATCTGGAGTTTCCTCTCTCACAAGGCGACCACTTAGTTTCGTGGAACACATACGGTCTCGAGTGGCATCGCCACAGATTTCAGAGAACTGGCGCTTCTCCTGGCACAGTTTCGAACACATAGTTCCAAATAGAACAATTAGTTTAAAATGGAAATAAGTTTCGCATCTGGAGTTTCTTCCATCACCAGGCGACCACTTAGTTTCGTCGAACACATACGGTTTCGAGTAGCATCGCCACAGATTTCAGAAAACTGGCGCTTCTCCTGGCACAGTATCGAACACATAGTTTCAGATAGAACAATTAGTTTAAAATGGAAATAAGTTTCGCATCTGGAGTTTCTTCCATCACAAGGTCGACCACTTAGTTTCGTCGAACACATACGGTTTAGAGTGGCATCGCCACAGATTTCAGAGAACAGGCACTTCTCCTGGCACAGTATCGAACACTTAGTTTCAGATTGAACAATTAGTTTAAAATGGAACTAAGTTTCGCATCTGGAGTTTCCTCTCTCACAAGGTCGACCACTTAATTTCGTCGAACACATACGGTTTCGAATGGCATCGCCACAGATATCAGAGAACAGGCGCTTCTCCTGGCACAGTATCGAACACTTAGTTTCAGATAGAACAATTAGTTTAAAATGGAACTAAGTTTCGCATCTGGAGTTTCCTCTCTCACAAGGTCGACGACTGAATTTCGTCGAATACATACGGTTTCGAATGGCATCGCCACAGATATCAGAGAACAGGCGCTTCTCCTGGCACAGTGTCGAACACATTGTTTCAGATAGAACAATTAGTTTAAAATTGAACTATGTTTCGCATCTGGAGTTTCCTCTCTCACAAGGCGACAACTTAGTTTCGTGGAACACATACGGTCTCGAGTGGCATCGCCACAGATTTCAGGGAACTGGCGCTTCTCCTGGCACAGTTTCGAACACATAGTTTCAGATAGAACAATTAGTTTAAAATGGAAATAAGTTTCGCATCTGGAGTTTCTTCCATCACAAGGTCGACCACTTAGTTTCGTCGAACACATACGGTTTAGAGTGGCATCGCCACAGATTTCAGAGAACAGGCACTTCTCCTGGCACAGTATCGAACACTTAGTTTCAGATAGAACAATTAGTTTAAAATGGAACTATGTTCCGCATCTGGTGAATCCTCCCTCACAAGGTCAGGAACTTAGTTTCGTCGAACACATACGGTTTCGAGTGGCATCGCCACAGATTTCAGAGAACAGGCGCTTCTCCTGGCACAGTATCGAACACTTAGTTTCAGATGGAACATTTAGCTTAAAATTTAACTATATTTCGCGTCTGGAGTTTCCTCTTTCACAAGGCGACCACTTAGTTTCGTGGAACACATACGGTTTCGAGTAGCATCGTCACAGATTTCAGAGAACAGGCGCCTCTCCTGTCACAGTATCAAACACTTAGTTTCAGATAGAACAATTAGTTTAAAATGGAAGTAAGTTTCGCATCTGCAGTTTCCTCTCTCACAAGGTCGACCACTTAGTTTCGTCGAACACATACGGTTTCGAGTGGCATCGCCACACATTTCAGAGAACAGGCGCCTCTCCTGGCACAGTATCGAACACTTAGTTTCAGATGGAACAATTAGTTTAAAATGGCAGTGAGTTTCGCATCTGCAGTTTCCTCTCTCACAAGGTCGACCACTTAGTTTTCACAACACATACGGTTTCGAGTGGCATCGCCACAGATTTCAGAGAACAGGCGCTTCTCCTGGCACAGTTTCGAACACATAGTTTCAGATAGAACAATTAGTTTAAAATGGAAATAAGTTTCGCATCTGGAGTTTCTTGCATCACCAGGCGACCACTTAGTTTCGTCGAACACATACGGTTTCGAGTAGCATCGCCACAGATTTCAGAAAACTGGCGCTTCTCCTGGCACAGTATCGAACACATAGTTTCAGATAGAACAATTAGTTTAAAATGGAAATAAGTTTCGCATCTGGAGTTTCTTCCATCACAAGGTCGACCACTTAGTTTCGTCGAACACATACGGTTTCGAGTGGCATCGCCACAGATTTCAGAGAACAGGCGCTTCTCCTGGCACAGTATCGAACACTTAGTTTCAGATGGAACATTTAGCTTAAAATTGAACTATATTTCGCGTCTGGAGTTTCCTCTTTCACAAGGCGACCACTTAGTTTCGTGGAACACATACGGTTTCGAGTAGCATCGTCACAGATTTCAGAGAACAGGCGCCTCTCCTGTCACAGTATCAAACACTTAGTTTCAGATAGAACAATTAGTTTAAAATGGAAATAAGTTTCGCATCTGGAGTTTCTTGCATCACCAGGCGACCACTTAGTTTCGTGGAACACATACGGTCTCGAGTGGCATCGCCACAGATTTCAGAGAACTGGCGCTTCTCCTGGCACAGTTTCGAACACATAGTTTCAGATAGAACAATTAGTTTAAAATGGAAATAAGTTTCGCATCTGGAGTTTCTTGCATCACCAGGCGACCACTTAGTTTCGTCGAACACATACGGTTTCGAGTAGCATCGCCACAGATTTCAGAAAACTGGCGCTTCTCCTGGCACAGTATCGAACACATAGTTTCAGATAGAACAATTAGTTTAAAATGGAAATAAGTTTCGCATCTGGAGTTTCTTCCATCACAAGGTCGACCACTTAGTTTCGTCGAACACATACGGTTTCGAGTGGCATCGCCACAGATTTCAGAGAACAGGCGCTTCTCCTGGCACAGTATCGAACACTTAGTTTCAGATGGAACATTTAGCTTAAAATTGAACTATATTTCGCGTCTGGAGTTTCCTCTTTCACAAGGCGACCACTTAGTTTCGTGGAACACATACGGTTTCGAGTAGCATCGTCACAGATTTCAGAGAACAGGCGCCTCTCCTGTCACAGTATCAAACACTTAGTTTCAGATAGAACAATTAGTTTAAAATGGAATTAAGTTTCGCATCTGCAGTTTCCTCTCTCACAAGGTCGACAACTTAGTTTCGTCGAACACATACGGTTTCGAGTGGCATCGCCACAGATTTCAGAGAACAGGCGCTTCTCCTGGCACAGTATCGAACACTTAGTTTCAGATCGAACAATTAGTTTAAAATGGAACTAAGTTTCGTATCTGGAGTTTCCTCCCTCACAAGGTCGACCATTTAGATTCGTCGAACACATACGGTTTCGAGGAGCATCGCGACTGATTTCAGAGAACACGCGCTTCTCCTGGCACAGTATCGAACACATAGTTTCAGATAGAACAATTAGTTTAAAATGGAACTAAGTTTCGCATCTGGAGTTTCCTCCCTCACAAGGTCGACCATTTAGATTCGTCGAACACATACGGTTTAGAGTGGCATCGCCACAGATTTCAGAGAACAGGCACTTCTCCTGGCACAGTATCGAACACTTAGTTTCAGATAGAACAATTAGTTTAAAATGGAACTAAGTTTCGCATCTGGAGTTTCCTCTCTCACAAGGTCGACGACTTAATTTCGTCGAACACATACGGTTTCGAATGGCATCGCCACAGATATCAGAGAACAGGCGCTTCTCCTGGCACAGTATCGAACACTTAGTTTCAGATAGAACAATTAGTTTAAAGTGGAACTAAGTTTCGCATCTGGAGTTTCCTCCCTCACAAGGTCGACTATTTAGATTCGTCGAACCCATACGGTTTCGAGGAGCATCGCGACTGATTTCAGAGAACACGCTCTTCTCGTGGCACAGTGTCGAACACTTAGTTTCAGATAGAACAATTAGTTTAAAATGGAACTAAGTTTCGCATCTGGAGTTTCCTCCCTCACAAGGTCGACCATTTAGATTCGTCGAACACATACGGTTTAGAGTGGCATCGCCACAGATTTCAGAGAACAGGCACTTCTCCTGGCACAGTATCGAACACTTAGTTTCAGATAGAACAATTAGTTTAAAATGGAACTAAGTTTCGCATCTGGAGTTTCCTCTCTCACAAGGTCGACAACTTAGTTTCGTCGAACACATACGGTTTCGAATGGCATCGCCACAGATATCAGAGAACAGGCGCTTCTCCAGGCACAGTATCGAACACTTAGTTTCAGATAGAACAATTAGTTAAAAGTGGAACTAAGTTTCGCATCTGGAGTTTCCTCCCTCACAAGGTCGACCATTTAGATTCGTCGAACACATACGGTTTCGAGGAGCATCGCGACTGATTTCAGAGAACACGCGCTTCTCCTGGCACAGTATCGAACACATAGTTTCAGATAGAACAATTAGTTTAAAATGGAACTAAGTTTCGCATCTGGAGTTTCCTCCCTCACAAGGTCGACCATTTAGATTCGTCGAACACATACGGTTTAGAGTGGCATCGCCACAGATTTCAGAGAACAGGCACTTCTCCTGGCACAGTATCGAACACTTAGTTTCAGATAGAACAATTAGTTTAAAATGGAACTAAGTTTCGCATCTGGAGTTTCCTCTCTCACAAGGTCGACGACTTAATTTCGTCGAACACATACGGTTTCGAATGGCATCGCCACAGATATCAGAGAACAGGCGCTTCTCCTGGCACAGTATCGAACACTTAGTTTCAGATAGAACAATTAGTTTAAAGTGGAACTAAGTTTCGCATCTGGAGTTTCCTCCCTCACAAGGTCGACTATTTAGATTCGTCGAACCCATACGGTTTCGAGGAGCATCGCGACTGATTTCAGAGAACACGCTCTTCTCGTGGCACAGTGTCGAACACTTAGTTTCAGATAGAACAATTAGTTTAAAATGGAACTAAGTTTCGCATCTGGAGTTTCCTCCCTCACAAGGTCGACCATTTAGATTCGTCGAACACATACGGTTTAGAGTGGCATCGCCACAGATTTCAGAGAACAGGCACTTCTCCTGGCACAGTATCGAACACTTAGTTTCAGATAGAACAATTAGTTTAAAATGGAACTAAGTTTCGCATCTGGAGTTTCCTCTCTCACAAGGTCGACGACTTAATTTCGTCGAACACATACGGTTTCGAATGGCATCGCCACAGATATCAGAGAACAGGCGCTTCTCCAGGCACAGTATCGAACACTTAGTTTCAGATAGAACAATTAGTTAAAAGTGGAACTAAGTTTCGCATCTGGAGTTTCCTCCCTCACAAGGTCGACTATTTAAATTCGTCGAACCCATACGGTTTCGAGGAGCATCGCGACTGATTTCAGAGAACACGCGCTTCTCCTGGCACAGTATCGAACACTTAGTTTCAGATAGAACAATTAGTTTAAAATGGAACTAAGTTTCGCATCTGGAGTTTCCTCTCTCACAAGGTCGACGACTTAATTTCGTCGAACACATACGGTTCCGAATGGCATCGCCACAGATATCAGAGAACAGGCGCTTCTCCTGGCACAGTATCGAACACTTAGTTTCAGATAGAACAATTAGTTTAAAGTGGAACTAAGTTTCGCATCTGGAGTTTCCTCCCTCACAAGGTCGACTATTTAGATTCGTCGAACCCATACGGTTTCGAGGAGCATCGCGACTGATTTCAGAGAACACGCGCTTCTCCTGGCACAGTATCGAACACTTAGTTCCAGATAGAACAATTAGTTTTAAATGGAACTAAGTTTCGCATCTGGAGTTTCCTCTCTCACAAGGCGACCACTTAGTTTCGTGGAACACATACGGTTTCGAGTGGCATCGCCACACATTTCAGAGAACAGGCGCTTCTCCTGGCACGGTATCGAAAACTTAGTTTCAGATCGAACAATTAGTTTTAAATGGAACTAAGTTTCGCATCTGGAGTATCCTCTCGCACAAGGTCAACCACTTAGTTTCGTCGAACACATACGGTTTCGAGTAGCATCGCCACAGATTTCAGAGAACAGGCGCCTCTCCTGTCACAGTATCAAACACTTAGTTTCAGATAGAACAATTAGTTTAAAATGGAATTAAGTTTCGCATCTGCAGTTTCCTCTCTCACAAGGTCGACAACTTAGTTTCGTCGAACACATACGGTTTCGAGTGGCATCGCCACAGATTTCAGAGAACAGGCGCTTCTCCTGGCACAGTATCGAACACTTAGTTTCAGATCGAACAATTAGTTTAAAATGGAACTAAGTTTCGTATCTGGAGTTTCCTCCCTCACAAGGTCGACCATTTAGATTCGTCGAACACATACGGTTTCGAGGAGCATCGCGACTGATTTCAGAGAACACGCGCTTCTCCTGGCACAGTATCGAACACATAGTTTCAGATAGAACAATTAGTTTAAAATGGAACTAAGTTTCGCATCTGGAGTTTCCTCCCTCACAAGGTCGACCATTTAGATTCGTCGAACACATACGGTTTAGAGTGGCATCGCCACAGATTTCAGAGAACAGGCACTTCTCCTGGCACAGTATCGAACACTTAGTTTCAGATAGAACAATTAGTTTAAAATGGAACTAAGTTTCGCATCTGGAGTTTCCTCTCTCACAAGGTCGACGACTTAATTTCGTCGAACACATACGGTTTCGAATGGCATCGCCACAGATATCAGAGAACAGGCGCTTCTCCTGGCACAGTATCGAACACTTAGTTTCAGATAGAACAATTAGTTTAAAGTGGAACTAAGTTTCGCATCTGGAGTTTCCTCCCTCACAAGGTCGACTATTTAGATTCGTCGAACCCATACGGTTTCGAGGAGCATCGCGACTGATTTCAGAGAACACGCTCTTCTCGTGGCACAGTGTCGAACACTTAGTTTCAGATAGAACAATTAGTTTAAAATGGAACTAAGTTTCGCATCTGGAGTTTCCTCCCTCACAAGGTCGACCATTTAGATTCGTCGAACACATACGGTTTAGAGTGGCATCGCCACAGATTTCAGAGAACAGGCACTTCTCCTGGCACAGTATCGAACACTTAGTTTCAGATAGAACAATTAGTTTAAAATGGAACTAAGTTTCGCATCTGGAGTTTCCTCTCTCACAAGGTCGACGACTTAATTTCGTCGAACACATACGGTTTCGAATGGCATCGCCACAGATATCAGAGAACAGGCGCTTCTCCAGGCACAGTATCGAACACTTAGTTTCAGATAGAACAATTAGTTAAAAGTGGAACTAAGTTTCGCATCTGGAGTTTCCTCCCTCACAAGGTCGACTATTTAAATTCGTCGAACCCATACGGTTTCGAGGAGCATCGCGACTGATTTCAGAGAACACGCGCTTCTCCTGGCACAGTATCGAACACTTAGTTTCAGATAGAACAATTAGTTTAAAATGGAACTAAGTTTCGCATCTGGAGTTTCCTCTCTCACAAGGTCGACGACTTAATTTCGTCGAACACATACGGTTTCGAATGGCATCGCCACAGATATCAGAGAACAGGCGCTTCTCCTGGCACAGTATCGAACACTTAGTTTCAGATAGAACAATTAGTTTAAAGTGGAACTAAGTTTCGCATCTGGAGTTTCCTCCCTCACAAGGTCGACTATTTAGATTCGTCGAACCCATACGGTTTCGAGGAGCATCGCGACTGATTTCAGAGAACACGCGCTTCTCCTGGCACAGTATCGAACACTTAGTTCCAGATAGAACAATTAGTTTAAAATGGAACTAAGTTTCGTATCTGGAGTTTCCTCCCTCACAAGGTCGACCATTTAGATTCGTCGAACACATACGGTTTCGAGGAGCATCGCGACTGATTTCAGAGAACACGCGCTTCTCCTGGCACAGTATCGAACACATAGTTTCAGATAGAACAATTAGTTTAAAATGGAACTAAGTTTCGCATCTGGAGTTTCCTCCCTCACAAGGTCGACCATTTAGATTCGTCGAACACATACGGTTTAGAGTGGCATCGCCACAGATTTCAGAGAACAGGCACTTCTCCTGGCACAGTATCGAACACTTAGTTTCAGATAGAACAATTAGTTTAAAATGGAACTAAGTTTCGCATCTGGAGTTTCCTCTCTCACAAGGTCGACGACTTAATTTCGTCGAACACATACGGTTTCGAATGGCATCGCCACAGATATCAGAGAACAGGCGCTTCTCCTGGCACAGTATCGAACACTTAGTTTCAGATAGAACAATTAGTTTAAAGTGGAACTAAGTTTCGCATCTGGAGTTTCCTCCCTCACAAGGTCGACTATTTAGATTCGTCGAACCCATACGGTTTCGAGGAGCATCGCGACTGATTTCAGAGAACACGCTCTTCTCGTGGCACAGTGTCGAACACTTAGTTTCAGATAGAACAATTAGTTTAAAATGGAACTAAGTTCCGCATCTGGAGTTTCCTCCCTCACAAGGTCGACCATTTAGATTCGTCGAACACATACGGTTTAGAGTGGCATCGCCACAGATTTCAGAGAACAGGCACTTCTCCTGGCACAGTATCGAACACTTAGTTTCAGATAGAACAATTAGTTTAAAATGGAACTAAGTTTCGCATCTGGAGTTTCCTCTCTCACAAGGTCGACGACTTAATTTCGTCGAACACATACGGTTTCGAATGGCATCGCCACAGATATCAGAGAACAGGCGCTTCTCCAGGCACAGTATCGAACACTTAGTTTCAGATAGAACAATTAGTTAAAAGTGGAACTAAGTTTCGCATCTGGAGTTTCCTCCCTCACAAGGTCGACTATTTAAATTCGTCGAACCCATACGGTTTCGAGGAGCATCGCGACTGATTTCAGAGAACACGCGCTTCTCCTGGCACAGTATCGAACACTTAGTTTCAGATAGAACAATTAGTTTAAAATGGAACTAAGTTTCGCATCTGGAGTTTCCTCTCTCACAAGGTCGACGACTTAATTTCGTCGAACACATACGGTTTCGAATGGCATCGCCACAGATATCAGAGAACAGGCGCTTCTCCTGGCACCGTATCGAACACTTAGTTTCAGATAGAACAATTAGTTTAAAGTGGAACTAAGTTTCGCATCTGGAGTTTCCTCCCTCACAAGGTCGACTATTTAGATTCGTCGAACCCATACGGTTTCGAGGAGCATCGCGACTGATTTCAGAGAACACGCGCTTCTCCTGGCACAGTATCGAACACTTAGTTCCAGATAGAACAATTAGTTTTAAATGGAACTAAGTTTCGCATCTGGAGTTTCCTCTCTCACAAGGTCGGCCACTTAGTTTCGTGGAACACATACGGTTTCGAGTGGCATCGCCACAGATTTCAGAGAACAGGCGCTTCTCCTGGCACAGTATCGAACACTTTCAGATAGAACAATTAGTTTCAAATGGAACTAAGTTCCGCATCTGGAGTTTCATCTCTCACAAGGTCGGCCATTCAGTTTCGTCGAACACATACGGTTTCGAGTGGCATCGCCACAGATTTCAGAGAACAGGCGCTTATGCTGGCACAGTATTGAACACTTAGTTTCAGATGGAACATTTAGTTTAAAATTGAAATATGTTTCGCATCTGGAGTTTCCTCTCTCACAAGGCGACCACTTAGTTTCGTGGAACACATACGGTTTCGAGTGGCATCGCCACACATTTCAGAGAACAGGCGCTTCTCCTGGCACGGTATCGAAAACTTAGTTTCAGATCGAACAATTAGTTTTAAATGGAACTAAGTTTCGCATCTGGAGTATCCTCTCGCACAAGGTCAACCACTTAGTTTCGTCGAACACATACGGTTTCGAGTAGCATCGCCACAGATTTCAGAGAACATGCGCCTCTCCTGGCACAGTATCGAACACTTAGTTTCAGATAGAACAATTAGTTTAAAATGGAAGTAAGTTTCGCATCTGGTGAATCCTCCCTCACAAGGTCAGCCACTTAGTTTTGTCGAACACATACGGTTTCGAGTGGCGTCGCCACAGATTTCAGAGAACAAGCGCTTCTCCTGGGATACTATCGAACACTTAGTTTCAGATGGAACATTTAGTTTAAAATTGAAATATGTTTCGCATCTGAAGTTTCCTCTCTCACAAGGCGACCACTTAGTTTCGTGGAACACATACGGTTTCGAGTGGCATCGCCACAGATTTCAGAGAACAGGCGCTTCTCCTGGCACAGTATCGAACACTTAGTTTCAGATAGAACAATTAGTTTAAAATGGAACTATGTTCCGCATCTGGTGAATCCTCCCTCACAAGGTCAGGCACTTAGTTTCGTCGAACACATACGGTTTCGAGTGGCATCGCCACAGATTTCAGAGAACAGGCGCTTCTCCTGGCACAGTATCGAACACTTAGTTTCAGGTGGAACATTTAGCTTAAAATTGAACTATATTTCGCGTCTGGAGTTTCCTCTTTCACAAGGTCGACCACTTAGTTTTCACAACACATACGGTTTCGAGTGGCATCGCCACAGATTTCAGAGAACAGGCGCTTCTCCTGGCACAGTGTCGAACACATTGTTTCAGATAGAACAATTAGTTTAAAATTGAACTATGTTTCGCATCTGGAGTTTCCTCTCTCACAAGGCGACCACTTAGTTTCGTGGAACGCATACGGTCTCGAGTGGCATCGCCACAGATTTCAGAGAACTGGCGCTTCTCCTGGCACAGTTTCGAACACATAGTTTCAGATAGAACAATTAGTTTAAAATGGAAATAAGTTTCGCATCTGGAGTTTCTTCCATCACCAGGCGACCACTTAGTTTCGTCGAACACATACGGTTTCGAGTAGCATCGCCACAGATTTCAGAAAACTGGCGCTTCTCCTGGCACAGTATCGAACACATAGTTTCGGATAGAACAATTAGTTTAAAATGGAAATAAGTTTCGCATCTGGAGTTTCTTCCATCACAAGGCGACCACTTAGTTTCGTCGAACACATACGGTTTCGAGTAGCATCGCCACAGATTTCAGAGAACAAGCGCTCCTCCTGGCACAGTATCGAACACTTAGTTTCAGATAGAACAATTAGTTTTAAATGGAACTATGTTTCGCATCCGGAGTTTCCTCTCTCACAAGGTCAACCACTTAGTTTCGTGGAGTACATACGGTTTCGAGTGGCATCGGCACACATTTCAGAGGACAGGCGCTTCTCCTGGCACAGTATCGAACACATAGTTTCAGATAGAACAATTGGTTTAATATGGTACTAAGTTTCGCATCTGGAGGTTCTTCCCTCACAGGGCGACCACTTAGTTTCGTGGAACACATACCGTTTCGAGTGGCATCGCCACAGATTTCAGAGAACAGGCGCTTCTCCTGGCACAGTGTCGAACACATTGTTTCAGATAGAACAATTAGTTTAAAATTGAACTATGTTTCGCATCTGGAGTTTCCTCTCTCACAAGGCGACCACTTAGTTTCGTGGAACGCATACGGTCTCGAGTGGCATCGCCACAGATTTCAGAGAACTGGCGCTTCTCCTGGCACAGTTTCGAACACATAGTTTCAGATAGAACAATTAGTTTAAAATGGAAATAAGTTTCGCATCTGGAGTTTCTTCCATCACCAGGCGACCACTTAGTTTCGTCGAACACATACGGTTTCGAGTAGCATCGCCACAGATTTCAGAAAACTGGCGCTTCTCCTGGCACAGTATCGAACACATAGTTTCGGATAGAACAATTAGTTTAAAATGGAAATAAGTTTCGCATCTGGAGTTTCTTCCATCACAAGGCGACCACTTAGTTTCGTCGAACACATACGGTTTCGAGTAGCATCGCCACAGATTTCAGAGAACAAGCGCTCCTCCTGGCACAGTATCGAACACTTAGTTTCAGATAGAACAATTAGTTTTAAATGGAACTATGTTTCGCATCCGGAGTTTCCTCTCTCACAAGGTCAACCACTTAGTTTCGTGGAGTACATACGGTTTCGAGTGGCATCGGCACACATTTCAGAGGACAGGCGCTTCTCCTGGCACAGTATCGAACACATAGTTTCAGATAGAACAATTGGTTTAATATGGTACTAAGTTTCGCATCTGGAGGTTCTTCCCTCACAGGGCGACCACTTAGTTTCGTGGAACACATACCGTTTCGAGTGGCATCGCCACAGATTTCAGAGAACAGGCGCTTCTCCTGGCACAGTATTGAACACTAAGTTTCAGATAGAACAATTAGTTTAAATTGGAAATATGTTCCGCATCTGGTGAATCCTCACTCACAACGTCGACCACTCAGTTTCGTCGAACACATACGGTTTCGAGTGGCATCGCTACACATTTCAGAGAACAGGCGCTTTTCCTGGCACAGCATCGAACACTTAGTTCAGATAGAACAATTAGTATAAAATTGAAATAATTTTCGCATCTGGAGATTCCTCTCTCACAAGGTCAACTACTTAGTTTCGTCGAACACATACGGTTTCGAGGGGCATCGCCACAGATTTCAGAGAACAGGCCTTCATCGTGGCACACTATCGAACACTTAGTTTCAGATAGAACAATTAGTTTAAAATGGAACTATGTTCCGCATCTGGTGAATCCTCCCTCACAAGGTCAGGCACTTAGTTTCGTCGAACACATACGGTTTCGAGTGGCATCGCCACAGATTTCAGAGAACAGGCGCTTCTCCTGGCACAGTATCGAACACTTAGTTTCAGATGGAACATTTAGCTTAAAATTGAACTATATTTCGCGTCTGGAGTTTCCTCTTTCACAAGGCGACCACTTAGTTTCGTGGAACACATACGGTTTCGATTAGCATCGTCACAGGTTTCAGAGAACAGGCGCCTCTCCTGTCACAGTATCAAACACTTAGTTTCAGATAGAACAATTAGTTTAAAATGGAAGTAAGTTTCGCATCTGCAGTTTCCTCTCTCACAAGGTCGACCACTTAGTTTCGTCGAACACATACGGTTTCGAGTGGCATCGCCACAGATTTCAGAGAACAGGCGCTTCTCCTGGCACAGTATCGAACACTTAGTTTCAGATGGAACATTTAGCTTAAAATTGAACTATATTTCGCGTCTGGAGTTTCCTCTTTCACAAGGCGACCACTTAGTTTCGTGGAACACATACGGTTTCGAGTAGCATCGTCACAGATTTCAGAGAACAGGCGCCTCTCCTGTCACAGTATCAAACACTTAGTTTCAGGTAGAACAATTAGTTTAAAATGGAACTATATTTCGCATTTGGAGTTTCCTCTCTCACAAGGTCGACCACTTAGTTTCGTCGAACACATACGGTTTCGAGTAGAATCGCCACAGATTTCAGAGAACAGGCGTTTCTCCTGGCACACTATTGAGCACTTAGTTTCAGATAGAACAATTAGTTTAAAATGGAACTAAGTTTCGCATCTGGAGTATCCTCTCGCACAAGGTCAACCACTTAGTTTCGTCGAACACATACGGTTTCGAGTAGCATCGCCACAGATTTCAGAGAACATGCGCCTCTCCTGGCACAGTATCGAACACTTAGTTTCAGATAGAACAATTAGTTTAAAATGAAAGTAAGTTTCGCATCTGGTGAATCCTCTCTCACAAGGTGAGCCACTTAGTTTTGTCGAACACATACGGTTTCGAGTGGCGTCGCCACAGATTTCAGAGAACAAGCGCTTCTCCTGGGATACTATCGAACACTTAGTTTCAGATGGAACATTTAGTTTAAAATTGAAATATGTTTCGCATCTGGAGTTTCCTCTCTCACAAGGCGACCACTTAGTTTCGTGGAACACATACGGTTTCGAGTGGCATCGCCACAGATTTCAGAGAACAGGCGCTTCTCCTGGCACAGTATCGAACACTTAGTTTCAGATAGAACAATTAGTTTAAAATGGAACTATGTTCCGCATCTGGTGAATCCTCCCTCACAAGGTCAGGCACTTAGTTTCGTCGAACACATACGGTTTCGAGTGGCATCGCCACAGATTTCAGAGAACAGGCGCTTTTCCTGGCACAGTATCGAACACTTAGTTTCAGATGGAACATTTAGCTTAAAATTGAACTATATTTCGCGTCTGGAGTTTCCTCTTTCACAAGGCGACCACTTAGTTTCGTGGAACACATACGGTTTCGAGTAGCATCGTCACAGATTTCAGAGAACAGGCGCCTCTCCTGTCACAGTATCAAACACTTAGTTTCAGATAGAACAATTAGTTTAAAATGGAAGTAAGTTTCGCATCTGCAGTTTCCTCTCTCACAAGGTCGACCACTTAGTTTCGTCGAACACATACGGTTTCGAGTGGCATCGCCACACATTTCAGAGAACAGGCGCCTCTCCTGGCACAGTATCGAACACTTAGTTTCAGATGGAACAATTAGTTTAAAATGGCAGTAAGTTTCGCATCTGCAGTTTCCTCTCTCACAAGGTCGACCACTTAGTTTTCACAACACATACGGTTTCGAGTGGCATCGCCACACATTTCAGAGAACAGGCGCTTCTCCTGGCACAGTGTCGAACACATTGTTTCAGATAGAACAATTAGTTTAAAATGGAAATAAGTTTCGCATCTGGAGTTTCTTCCATCACCAGGCGACCACTTATTTTCGTCCAACACATACGGTTTCGAGTGGCATCGCCACAGATTTCAGAGAACAGGCGCTTTTCCTGGCACAGTATCGAACACTTAGTTTCAGATGGAACATTTAGCTTAAAATTGAACTATATTTCGCGTCTGGAGTTTCCTCTTTCACAAGGCGACCACTTAGTTTCGTGGAACACATACGGTTTCGAGTAGCATCGTCACAGATTTCAGAGAACAGGCGCCTCTCCTGTCACAGTATCAAACACTTAGTTTCAGATAGAACAATTAGTTTAAAATGGAAGTAAGTTTCGCATCTGGAGTTTCCTCTCTCACAAGGCGACCACTTAGTTTCGTGGAACGCATACGGTCTCGAGTGGCATCGCCACAGATTTCAGAGAACTGGCGCTTCTCCTGGCACAGTTTCGAACACATAGTTTCAGATAGAACAATTAGTTTAAAATGGAAATAAGTTTCGCATCTGGAGTTTCTTCCATCACCAGGCGACCACTTAGTTTCGTCGAACACATACGGTTTCGAGTAGCATCGCCACAGATTTCAGAAAACTGGCGCTTCTCCTGGCACAGTATCGAACACAGAGTTTCGGATAGAACAATTAGTTTAAAATGGAAATAAGTTTCGCATCTGGAGTTTCTTCCATCACAAGGCGACCACTTAGTTTCGTCGAACACATACGGTTTCGAGTAGCATCGCCACAGATTTCAGAGAACTGGCGCTTCTCCTGGCACAGTTTCGAACACATAGTTTCAGATAGAACAATTAGTTTAAAATGGAAATAAGTTTCGCATCTGGAGTTTCTTCCATCACCAGGCGACCACTTAGTTTCGTGGAACACATACCGTTTCGAGTGGCATCGCCACAGATTTCAGAGAACAGGCGCTTCTCCTGGCACAGTATTGAACACTAAGTTTCAGATAGAACAATTAGTTTAAATTGGAAATATGTTCCGCATCTGGTGAATCCTCACTCACAACGTCGACCACTTAGTTTCGTCGAACACATACGGTTTCGAGTGGCATCGCTACACATTTCAGAGAACAGGCGCTTTTCCTGGCACAGCATCGAACACTTAGTTCAGATAGAACAATTAGTATAAAATTGAAATAATTTTCGCATCTGGAGATTCCTCTCTCACAAGGTCAACTACTTAGTTTCGTCGAACACATACGGTTTCGAGTGGCATCGCCACAGATTTCAGAGAACAGGCCTTCATCGTGGCACACTATCGAACACTTAGTTTCAGATAGAACAATTAGTTTAAAATGGAACTATGTTCCGCATCTGGTGAATCCTCCCTCACAAGGACAGGCACTTAGTTTCGTCGAACACATACGGTTTCGAGTGGCATCGCCACAGATTTCAGAGAACAGGCGCTTCTCCTGGCACAGTATCGAACACTTAGTTTCAGATGGAACATTTAGCTTAAAATTGAACTATATTTCGCGTCTGGAGTTTCCTCTTTCACAAGGCGACCACTTAGTTTCGTGGAACACATACGGTTTCGAGTAGCATCGTCACAGATTTCAGAGAACAGGCGCCTCTTCTGTCACAGTATCAAACACTTAGTTTCAGATAGAACAATTAGTTTAAAATGGAAGTAAGTTTCGCATCTGCAGTTTCCTCTCTCACAAGGTCGACCACTTAGTTTCGTCGAACACATACGGTTTCGAGTGGCATCGCCACACATTTCAGAGAACAGGCGCCTCTCCTGGCACAGTATCGAACACTTAGTTTCAGATGGAATAATTAGTTTAAAATGGCAGTAAGTTTCGCATCTGCAGTTTCCTCTCTCACAAGGACGACCACTTAGTTTTCACAACACATACGGTTTCGAGTGGCATCGCCACACATTTCAGAGAACAGGCGCTTCTCCTGGCACAGTGTCGAACACATTGTTTCAGATAGAACAATTAGTTTAAAATTGAACTATGTTTCGCATCTGGAGTTTCCTCTCTCACAAGGCGACCACTTAGTTTCGTGGAACGCATACGGTCTCGAGTGGCATCGCCACAGATTTCAGAGAACTGGCGCTTCTCCTGGCACAGTTTCGAACACATAGTTTCAGATAGAACAATTAGTTTAAAATGAAAATAAGTTTCGCATCTGGAGTTTCTTCCATCACCAGGCGACCACTTAGTTTCGTCGAACACATACGGTTTCGAGTAGCATCGCCACAGATTTCAGAAAACTGGCATTTCTCCTGGC
Organism: Nysson spinosus; assembly: GCA_910591585.2. Classification (NCBI taxonomy): domain Eukaryota; kingdom Metazoa; phylum Arthropoda; class Insecta; order Hymenoptera; family Crabronidae; genus Nysson; species Nysson spinosus. The sequence continues at coordinate 622,605 of CAJUYC020000086.1, forward strand.
ACAGTATCGAACACATAGTTTCGGATAGAACAATTAGTTTAAAATGGAAATAAGTTTCGCATCTGGAGTTTCTTCCATCACAAGGCGACCACTTAGTTTCGTCGAACACATACGGTTTCGAGTAGCATCGCCACAGATTTCAGAGAACAAGCGCTCCTCCTGGCACAGTATCGAACACTTAGTTTCAGATAGAACAATTAGTTTAAAATGGTACTATGTTTCGCATCTGGAGTTTCCTCTTTCACAAGGCGACCACTTAGTTTCGTCGAACAAATACGGTTTCGAGTGGCATCGCCACAGATTTCAGGGAACAGGCGCTTCTCCTGGCACAGTATCGAACACATAGTTTCAGATAGAACAATTAGTTTAAAATGGTACTATGTTTCGCATCTGGAGTTTCCTCTTTCACAAGGCGACCACTTAGTTTCGTCGAACACATACGGTTTCGAGTAGCATCGCCACAGATTTCAGAGAACAGGCGCCTCTCCTGGCACAGTATCGAACACTTAGTTTCAGATAGAACAATTAGTTTAAAATGGAAGTTAGATTCGCATCTGCAGTTTCCTCGCTCACAAGGTCGACCACTTAGTTTCGTCGAACACATACGGTTTCGAGTAGCATCGCCACAGATTTCAGAGAACAGGCGCCTCTCCTGGCACAGTATCGAACACTTAGTTTCAGATAGAACAATTATTTTAAAATGGAATTAAGTTTCGCATTTGGAGTTTCCTCTCTCACAAGGTCGACCGCTTAGTTTCGACGAACACATACGGTTTCGAGTAGCATCGCCACAGATTTCAGAGAACGGGCGCTTCTCCTGGCACAGTATCGAACACTTAATATCATATAGACCAATTATTTTAAAATGGAATTAAGTTTCGCATTTGGAGTTTCCTCTCTCACAAGGTCGACAACTTAGTTTCGTCGAACAAATACGGTTTCGAGTGGCATCGCCACAGATTTCAGGGAACAGGCGCTTCTCCTGGCACAGTATCGAACACTTAGTTTCAGATAGAACAATTAGTTTAAAATGGAAGTTAGATTCGCATCTGCAGTTTCCTCGCTCACAAGGTCGACCACTTAGTTTCGTCGAACACATACGGTTTCGAGTAGCATCGGCACAGATTTCAGAGCACAGGCGCTTCTCCTGGCACAGTATCGAACATATAGTTTCAGATAGAAAAATTAGATTAAAATGGAACTAAGTTTCGCATTTGGAGTTTCCTCTCTCACAAGTTCGACCACTTAGTTTCGTCGAACACATACGGTTTCCAGTAGCATCGCCACCGATTTCAGAGAACAGACGCTTCTCCTGGCACAGTATCGAACACTTAGTATCAGATACAACAATTAGTTTAAAATGGAACTATGTTTCGCATCTGGAGATTCCTCTCTCACTAGGTCGACCACTTAGTTTCGTCGAACACATACGGTTTCGAGTATTATTAATGCCACATATTTCAGAGAACAGGCGCTTCTCCTGGCACAGTATCGAACACTTAGTTTCGGATGGAACATTTGGTTTAAAGTGGAACTAAGTTTCGCATCTGGAGTTTCCTCTCTCACAAGGTCGACCATTTAGATTCGTCGAACACATACGGGTTCGAGTGGTATCCCCACAGATTTCAGGGAACAGGCGCTTCTCCTGGCACAGTATCGAACACATAGTTTCAGAGAGAACAATTAGTTTAAAATGGTACTATGTTTCGCATCTGGAGTTTCCTCTTTCACAAGGCGACCACTTAGTTTCGTCGAACTCATACGGTTTCGAGTAGCATCGCCACAGATTTCAGAGAACAGGCGCCTCTCCTGGCACAGTATCGAACACTTAGTTTCAGATAGAACAATTAGTTTAAAATGGAAGTTAGATTCGCATCTGCAGTTTCCTCGCTCACAAGGTCGACCACTTAGTTTCGTCGAACACATACGGTTTCGAGTAGCATCGCCACAGATTTCAGAGAACAGGCGCCTCTCCTGGCACAGTATCGAACACTTAGTTTCAGATAGAACAATTATTCTAAAATGGAATTAAGTTTCGCATTTGGAGTTTCCTCTCTCACAAGGTCGACCGCTTAGTTTCGACGAACACATACGGTTTCGAGTAGCATCGCCACAGATTTCAGAGAACGGGCGATTCTCCTAGCACACTATCGAACACTTAGTTTCAGATAGAACTATTAGTTTAAAATGGTACTAAGTTTCGCATCTGGAGTTTCCTCTCTCACAAGGCGACCACTTAGTTTCGTCGAACACATACGGTTTCGAGTGGTATCGCCACAGATTTCAGAGAACAGGCGCTTCTCCTGGCACAGTATCGAACACTTAGTTTCAGATAGAAAAATTAGATTAAAATGGAACTAAGTTTCGCATTTGGAGTTTCCTCTCTCACAAGTTCGACCACTTAGTTTCGTCGAACACATACGGTTTCCAGTAGCATCGCCACAGATTTCAGAGAACAGGCGCTTCTCCTGGCACAGTATCGAAAACCTAGTTTCAGATAGAACAATTAGTTTAAAATGGAACTAAGTTTCGCATCTGGAGTTTCCTCTCTCAGGAGGTCGACCACATAGTTTCGTCGAACACATACGGTTTCGAGTGGCATCGCCACAGATTTCAGATACCAGGCGCTTCTCCTGGCACAGTATCGAACACTTAGTTTCAGATAGAACAATTAATTTAAAATGGAACTAAGAATCACATCTGGAGTTTCCTCTCTCACAAGGTCGGCCACTTAGTTTCGTCCGACACATACGTTTTCGAGTAGCATCGCCACAGATTTCAGAGAAAAGACTCTTCTACTGGCACAGTATTGAACACATAGTTTCAGATAGAACACTTAGTTTAAAATGGAACTATATTTCGCATTTGGAGTTTCATCTCTCACAAGGCCGACCACTTAGTTTCGTCCAACACATACGGTTTCGAGTGGCATCGCCACAGATTTCAGAGAACAGGCCCTTCTCGTGGCACAGTATCGAACACTTAGTTTCAGATAGAACAATTAGTTTAAAATGAAACTTAGTTTCGCATCTGGAGTTTCCTCTCTCACAAGGTCGACCACTCAGTTTCGTCGATCACATACGGTTTCGAGTGGTATCCCCACAGATTTCAGGGAACAGGCGCTTCTCCTGGCACAGTATCGAACACTTAGTTTCGGATGGAACATTTGGTTTAAAGTGGAACTAAGTTTCGCATCTGGAGTTTCCTCTCTCACAAGGTCGACCATTTAGATTCGTCGAACACATACGGTTTCGAGTGGCATCGCCACAGATTTCAGATACCAGGCGCTTCTCCTGGCACAGTATCGAACACTTAGTTTCAGATAGAACAATTAATTTAAAATGGAACTAAGTTTCGCATCTGGAGTTTCCTCTCTCACAAGGTCGACCATTTAGATTCGTCGAACACATACGGTTTCCAATGGCATCGCCACAGATTTCAGAGAACGGGCGCTGCTCCTGGCACAAATCGAACACTTAGTTTCAGATAGAACAATCAGTTTAAAATGGAACTAAGTTCCGCATCTGGTGTTTCTTCCCACACAAGGTCGACCATTTAGATTCGTCGAACACATACGGTTTCGACTAGCATCGCCACAGATTTCAGAGAACAGGCGCCTCTCCTGGCACAGTATCGAACACTTAGTTTCAGATGGAACATTTAGTTTAAAATTGAACTATGTTTCGCATCTGGAGTTTCCTCTCCCACAAGGTCGACCACTTAGTTTCGCCGAACGCATACGGTTTCGAGTGGCATCGAAACAGATTTCAGAGAACAGGCGCTTCTCCTGGCAGAGTATCGAACACTTAGTTTCAGATAGAACAATTAGTTTAAAATGGAATTAAGTTCCGTATCTGGAGTTTCCTCTCTCACAAGTTCGACCACTTAGTTTCGTCGAACACATACGGTTTCGAGTGGCATCGTCACACATTTCAGAGAACAGGCGCTTCTCCTGGCACAGTATCGGACACAGAGTTTCAATTAGAACAATTAGTTTAAAATGATACTAAATTTCGCATCTGGAGTTTCCTCTCTCACAAGGCGGCCACTTAGTTTCGTGGAGCACATACGGTTTCGAGTGGCATCGCCACAGATTTCAGAGCACAGGCGCGTCTCCTGGCACAGTATCGAACACTTAGTATCAGATAGAGCTATTAGTTTAAAATGAAACTAAGCTTCAAATCTGGAGTTTCCTCTCTCACAAGATCGACGACTTAGTTTCGTGGAACACATTCGGTTTCGAGTAGCATCGCCACAGATTTCAGAGAACAGGCGCTTCTCCTGGCACAGTATCGAATACTTACTTTCAGAGAGAACAATTAGTTTAAAATGGAACTATGTTTCGCATCTGGAGTTTCCTCTCTCACAAGTTCGACCACTTAGTTTCGTCGAACACATACGGTTTCGAGTGGCATCGTCACACATTTCAGAGAACAGGCGCTTCTCCTGGCACAGTATCGGACACAGAGTTTCAATTAGAACAATTAGTTTAAAATGATACTAAATTTCGCATCTGGAGTTTCCTCTCTCACAAGGCGGCCACTTAGTTTCGTGGAGCACATACGGTTTCGAGTGGCATCGCCACAGATTTCAGAGCACAGGCGCGTCTCCTGGCACAGTATCGAACACTTAGTTTCAGATAGAACCATTCGATTAGAATGGTACTAAATTTCACATCTGGAATTTCCTCTCTCACAAGGCGGCCACTTAGTTTCGTGGATCACATTCGGTTTCGAGTGGCATCGCCACAGATTTCAGACAACAGGCGCTTCTCCTGGCACAGTATCTAACACTTAGTATCAGATAGAACTATTAGTTTAAAATGGAACTAAGCTTCAAATCTGGAGTATCCTCTCTCACAAGATCGACGACTTAGTTTCGTCGAACACATACGGTTTCGAGTGGCATCGCCACAGATTTCAGAGAACAGGCGCTTCTCCTGGCACAGTATCGAACACTTAGTTTCAGATAGAACAATTAGTTTAAAATGGAACTATGTTCCGCATCTGGTGAATCCTCCCTCACAAGGTCAGGCACTTAGTTTCGTCGAACACATACGGTTTCGAGTGGCATCGCCACAGATTTCAGAGAACAGGCGCTTTTCCTGGCACAGTATCGAACACTTAGTTTCAGATGGAACATTTAGCTTAAAATTGAACTATATTTCGCGTCTGGAGTTTCCTCTTTCACAAGGCGACCACTTAGTTTCGTGGAACACATACGGTTTCGAGTAGCATCGTCACAGATTTCAGAGAACAGGCGCCTCTCCTGTCACAGTATCAAACACTTAGTTTCAGATAGAACAATTAGTTTAAAATGGAAGTAAGTTTCGCATCTGCAGTTTCCTCTCTCACAAGGTCGACCACTTAGTTTCGTCGAACACATACGGTTTCGAGTGGCATCGCCACACATTTCAGAGAACAGGCGCCTCTCCTGGCACAGTATCGAACACTTAGTTTCAGATGGAACAATTAGTTTAAAATGGCAGTAAGTTTCGCATCTGCAGTTTCCTCTCTCACAAGGTCGACCACTTAGTTTTCACAACACATACGGTTTCGAGTGGCATCGCCACACATTTCAGAGAACAGGCGCTTCTCCTGGCACAGTGTCGAACACATTGTTTCAGATAGAACAATTAGTTTAAAATGGAAATAAGTTTCGCATCTGGAGTTTCTTCCATCACCAGGCGACCACTTAGTTTCGTCCAACACATACGGTTTCGAGTGGCATCGCCACAGATTTGAGAGAACAGGCGCTTTTCCTGGCACAGTATCGAACACTTAGTTTCAGATGGAACATTTAGCTTAAAATTGAACTATATTTCGCGTCTGGAGTTTCCTCTTTCACAAGGCGACCACTTAGTTTCGTGGAACACATACGGTTTCGAGTAGCATCGTCACAGATTTCAGAGAACAGGCGCCTCTCCTGTCACAGTATCAAACACTTAGTTTCAGATAGAACAATTAGTTTAAAATGGAAGTAAGTTTCGCATCTGGAGTTTCCTCTCTCACAAGGCGACCACTTAGTTTCGTGGAACGCATACGGTCTCGAGTGGCATCGCCACAGATTTCAGAGAACTGGCGCTTCTCCTGGCACAGTTTCGAACACATAGTTTCAGATAGAACAATTAGTTTAAAATGGAAATAAGTTTCGCATCTGGAGTTTCTTACATCACCAGGCGACCACTTAGTTTCGTCGAACACATACGGTTTCGAGTAGCATCGCCACAGATTTCAGAAAACTGGCGCTTCTCCTGGCACAGTATCGAACACAGAGTTTCGGATAGAACAATTAGTTTAAAATGGAAATAAGTTTCGCATCTGGAGTTTCTTCCATCACAAGGCGACCACTTAGTTTCGTCGAACACATACGGTTTCGAGTAGCATCGCCACAGATTTCAGAGAACAAGCGCTCCTCCTGGCACAGTATCGAACACTTAGTTTCAGATAGAACAATTAGTTTTAAATGGAACTATGTTTCGCATCCGGAGTTTCCTCTCTCACAAGGTCAACCACTTAGTTTCGTGGAGTACATACGGTTTCGAGTGGCATCGGCACACATTTCAGAGGACAGGCGCTTCTCCTGGCACAGTATCGAACACATAGTTTCAGATAGAACAATTGGTTTAATATGGTACTAAGTTTCGCATCTGGAGGTTCTTCCCTCACAGGGCGACCACTTAGTTTCGTGGAACACATACCGTTTCGAGTGGCATCGCCACAGATTTCAGAGAACAGGCGCTTCTCCTGGCACAGTATTGAACACTAAGTTTCAGATAGAACAATTAGTTTAAATTGGAAATATGTTCCGCATCTGGTGAATCCTCACTCACAACGTCGACCACTTAGTTTCGTCGAACACATACGGTTTCGAGTGGCATCGCTACACATTTCAGAGAACAGGCGCTTTTCCTGGCACAGCATCGAACACTTAGTTCAGATAGAACAATTAGTATAAAATTGAAATAATTTTCGCATCTGGAGATTCCTCTCTCACAAGGTCAACTACTTAGTTTCGTCGAACACATACGGTTTCGAGTGGCATCGCCACAGATTTCAGAGAACAGGCCTTCATCGTGGCACACTATCGAACACTTAGTTTCAGATAGAACAATTAGTTTAAAATGGAACTATGTTCCGCATCTGGTGAATCCTCCCTCACAAGGACAGGCACTTAGTTTCGTCGAACACATACGGTTTCGAGTGGCATCGCCACAGATTTCAGAGAACAGGCGCTTCTCCTGGCACAGTATCGAACACTTAGTTTCAGATGGAACATTTAGCTTAAAATTGAACTATATTTCGCGTCTGGAGTTTCCTCTTTCACAAGGCGACCACTTAGTTTCGTGGAACACATACGGTTTCGAGTAGCATCGTCACAGATTTCAGAGAACAGGCGCCTCTTCTGTCACAGTATCAAACACTTAGTTTCAGATAGAACAATTAGTTTAAAATGGAAGTAAGTTTCGCATCTGCAGTTTCCTCTCTCACAAGGTCGACCACTTAGTTTCGTCGAACACATACGGTTTCGAGTGGCATCGCCACACATTTCAGAGAACAGGCGCCTCTCCTGGCACAGTATCGAACACTTAGTTTCAGATGGAACAATTAGTTTAAAATGGCAGTAAGTTTCGCATCTGCAGTTTCCTCTCTCACAAGGACGACCACTTAGTTTTCACAACACATACGGTTTCGAGTGGCATCGCCACACATTTCAGAGAACAGGCGCTTCTCCTGGCACAGTGTCGAACACATTGTTTCAGATAGAACAATTAGTTTAAAATTGAACTGTGTTTCGCATCTGGAGTTTCCTCTCTCACAAGGCGACCACTTAGTTTCGTGGAACGCATACGGTCTCGAGTGGCATCGCCACAGATTTCAGAGAACTGGCGCTTCTCCTGGCACAGTTTCGAACACATAGTTTCAGATAGAACAATTAGTTTAAAATGAAAATAAGTTTCGCATCTGGAGTTTCTTCCATCACCAGGCGACCACTTAGTTTCGTCGAACACATACGGTTTCGAGTAGCATCGCCACAGATTTCAGAAAACTGGCATTTCTCCTGGCACAGTATCGAACACATAGTTTCGGATAGAACAATTAGTTTAAAATGGAAATAAGTTTCGCATCTGGAGTTTCTTCCATCACAAGGCGACCACTTAGTTTCGTCGAACACATACGGTTTCGAGTAGCATCGCCACAGATTTCAGAGAACAAGCGCTCCTCCTGGCACAGTATCGAACACTTAGTTTCAGATAGAACAATTAGTTTAAAATGGTACTATGTTTCGCATCTGGAGTTTCCTCTTTCACAAGGCGACCACTTAGTTTCGTCGAACAAATACGGTTTCGAGTGGCATCGCCACAGATTTCAGGGAACAGGCGCTTCTCCTGGCACAGTATCGAACACATAGTTTCAGATAGAACAATTAGTTTAAAATGGTACTATGTTTCGCATCTGGAGTTTCCTCTTTCACAAGGCGACCACTTAGTTTCGTCGAACACATACGGTTTCGAGTAGCATCGCCACAGATTTCAGAGAACAGGCGCCTCTCCTGGCACAGTATCGAACACTTAGTTTCAGATAGAACAATTAGTTTAAAATGGAAGTTAGATTCGCATCTGCAGTTTCCTCGCTCACAAGGTCGACCACTTAGTTTCGTCGAACACATACGGTTTCGAGTAGCATCGCCACAGATTTCAGAGAACAGGCGCCTCTCCTGGCACAGTATCGAACACTTAGTTTCAGATAGAACAATTATTTTAAAATGGAATTAAGTTTCGCATTTGGAGTTTCCTCTCTCACAAGGTCGACCGCTTAGTTTCGACGAACACATACGGTTTCGAGTAGCATCGCCACAGATTTCAGAGAACGGGCGCTTCTCCTGGCACAGTATCGAACACTTAATATCATATAGACCAATTATTTTAAAATGGAATTAAGTTTCGCATTTGGAGTTTCCTCTCTCACAAGGTCGACAACTTAGTTTCGTCGAACAAATACGGTTTCGAGTGGCATCGCCACAGATTTCAGGGAACAGGCGCTTCTCCTGGCACAGTATCGAACACTTAGTTTCAGATAGAACAATTAGTTTAAAATGGAAGTTAGATTCGCATCTGCAGTTTCCTCGCTCACAAGGTCGACCACTTAGTTTCGTCGAACACATACGGTTTCGAGTAGCATCGGCACAGATTTCAGAGCACAGGCGCTTCTCCTGGCACAGTATCGAACACATAGTTTCAGATAGAAAAATTAGATTAAAATGGAACTAAGTTTCGCATTTGGAGTTTCCTCTCTCACAAGTTCGACCACTTAGTTTCGTCGAACACATACGGTTTCCAGTAGCATCGCCACCGATTTCAGAGAACAGACGCTTCTCCTGGCACAGTATCGAACACTTAGTATCAGATACAACAATTAGTTTAAAATGGAACTATGTTTCGCATCTGGAGATTCCTCTCTCACTAGGTCGACCACTTAGTTTCGTCGAACACATACGGTTTCGAGTATTATTAATGCCACATATTTCAGAGAACAGGCGCTTCTCCTGGCACAGTATCGAACACTTAGTTTCGGATGGAACATTTGGTTTAAAGTGGAACTAAGTTTCGCATCTGGAGTTTCCTCTCTCACAAGGTCGACCATTTAGATTCGTCGAACACATACGGGTTCGAGTGGTATCCCCACAGATTTCAGGGAACAGGCGCTTCTCCTGGCACAGTATCGAACACATAGTTTCAGAGAGAACAATTAGTTTAAAATGGTACTATGTTTCGCATCTGGAGTTTCCTCTTTCACAAGGCGACCACTTAGTTTCGTCGAACACATACGGTTTCGAGTAGCATCGCCACAGATTTCAGAGAACAGGCGCCTCTCCTGGCACAGTATCGAACACTTAGTTTCAGATAGAACAATTAGTTTAAAATGGAAGTTAGATTCGCATCTGCAGTTTCCTCGCTCACAAGGTCGACCACTTAGTTTCGTCGAACACATACGGTTTCGAGTGGCATCGCCACAGATTTCAGAGAACAGGCGCTTCTCCTGGCACAGTATCGAACACTTAGTTTCAGATAGAACAATTATTCTAAAATGGAATTAAGTTTCGCATTTGGAGTTTCCTCTCTCACAAGGTCGACCGCTTAGTTTCGACGAACACATACGGTTTCGAGTAGCATCGCCACAGATTTCAGAGAACGGGCGCTTCTCCTGGCACAGTATCGAACACTTAATATCATATAGACCAATTATTTTAAAATGGAATTAATTTTCGCATTTGGAGTTTCCTCTCTCACAAGGTCGACAACTTAGTTTCGTCGAACACATACGGTTTCGAGTGGCATCGCCACAGATTTCAGGGAACAGGCGCTTCTCCTGGCACAGTATCGAACACATAGTTTCAGATAGAAAAATTAGATTAAAATGGAACTAAGTTTCGCATTTGGAGTTTCCTCTCTCACAAGTTCGACCACTTAGTTTCGTCGAACACATACGGTTTCCAGTAGCATCGCCACAGATTTCAGAGAACAGGCGCTTCTCCTGGCACAGTATCGAAAACCTAGTTTCAGATAGAACAATTAGTTTAAAATGGAACTAAGTTTCGCATCTGGAGTTTCCTCTCTCAGGAGGTCGACCACATAGTTTCGTCGAACACATACGGTTTCGAGTGGCATCGCCACAGATTTCAGATACCAGGCGCTTCTCCTGGCACAGTATCGAACACTTAGTTTCAGATAGAACAATTAATTTAAAATGGAACTAAGAATCACATCTGGAGTTTCCTCTCTCACAAGGTCGGCCACTTAGTTTTGTCCGACACATACGTTTTCGAGTAGCATCGCCACAGATTTCAGAGAAAAGACTCTTCTACTGGCACAGTATTGAACACATAGTTTCAGATAGAACACTTAGTTTAAAATGGAACTATATTTCGCATTTGGAGTTTCATCTCTCACAAGGCCGACCACTTAGTTTCGTCCAACACATACGGTTTCGAGTGGCATCGCCACAGATTTCAGAGAACAGGCCCTTCTCGTGGCACAGTATCGAACACTTAGTTTCAGATAGAACAATTAGTTTAAAATGAAACTTAGTTTCGCATCTGGAGTTTCCTCTCTCACAAGGTCGACCACTCAGTTTCGTCGATCACATACGGTTTCGAGTGGTATCCCCACAGATTTCAGGGAACAGGCGCTTCTCCTGGCACAGTATCGAACACTTAGTTTCGGATGGAACATTTGGTTTAAAGTGGAACTAAGTTTCGCATCTGGAGTTTCCTCTCTCACAAGGTCGACCATTTAGATTCGTCGAACACATACGGTTTCGAGTGGCATCGCCACAGATTTCAGATACCAGGCGCTTCTCCTGGCACAGTATCGAACACTTAGTTTCAGATAGAACAATTAATTTAAAATGGAACTAAGTTTCGCTTCTGGAGTTTCCTCTCTCACAAGGTCGACCACTTAGTTTCGTCGAACACATACGGTTTCGAGTAGCATCGCCACTGATCTCAGAGAACAGGCGCTTCACCTGGCACAGTATCGAACACTCAGTTACAGATAGAACAATTAGTTTAAAATGGAACTAAGTTTCGCATCTGGAGTTTCCTCTCTCACAAGGTCGACCATTTAGATTCGTCGAACACATACGGTTTCGAATGGCATCGCCACAGATTTCAGAGAACGGGCGCTGCTCCTGGCACAAATCGAACACTTAGTTTCAGATAGAACAATCAGTTTAAAATGGAACTAAGTTCCGCATCTGGTGTTTCTTCCCACACAAGGTCGACCATTTAGATTCGTCGAACACATACGGTTTCGACTAGCATCGCCACAGATTTCAGAGAACAGGCGCCTCTCCTGGCACAGTATCGAACACTTAGTTTCAGATGGAACATTTAGTTTAAAATTGAACTATGTTTCGCATCTGGAGTTTCCTCTCCCACAAGGTCGACCACTTAGTTTCGCCGAACGCATACGGTTTCGAGTGGCATCGAAACAGATTTCAGAGAACAGGCGCTTCTCCTGGCAGAGTATCGAACACTTAGTTTCAGATAGAACAATTAGTTTAAAATGGAATTAAGTTCCGTATCTGGAGTTTCCTCTCTCACAAGTTCGACCACTTAGTTTCGTCGAACACATACGGTTTCGAGTGGCATCGTCACACATTTCAGAGAACAGGCGCTTCTCCTGGCACAGTATCGGACACAGAGTTTCAATTAGAACAATTAGTTTAAAATGATACTAAATTTCGCATCTGGAGTTTCCTCTCTCACAAGGCGGCCACTTAGTTTCGTGGAGCACATACGGTTTCGAGTGGCATCGCCACAGATTTCAGAGCACAGGCGCGTCTCCTGGCACAGTATCGAACACTTAGTTTCAGATAGAACAATTATTCTAAAATGGAATTAAGTTTCGCATTTGGAGTTTCCTCTCTCACAAGGTCGACCGCTTAGTTTCGACGAACACATACGGTTTCGAGTAGCATCGCCACAGATTTCAGAGAACGGGCGCTTCTCCTGGCACAGTATCGAACACTTAATATCATATAGACCAATTATTTTAAAATGGAATTAATTTTCGCATTTGGAGTTTCCTCTCTCACAAGGTCGACAACTTAGTTTCGTCGAACAAATACGGTTTCGAGTGGCATCGCCACAGATTTCAGGGAACAGGCGCTTCTCCTGGCACAGTATCGAACACATAGTTTCAGATAGAAAAATTAGATTAAAATGGAACTAAGTTTCGCATTTGGAGTTTCCTCTCTCACAAGTTCGACCACTTAGTTTCGTCGAACACATACGGTTTCCAGTAGCATCGCCACAGATTTCAGAGAACAGGCGCTTCTCCTGGCACAGTATCGAAAACCTAGTTTCAGATAGAACAATTAGTTTAAAATGGAACTAAGTTTCGCATCTGGAGTTTCCTCTCTCAGGAGGTCGACCACATAGTTTCGTCGAACACATACGGTTTCGAGTGGCATCGCCACAGATTTCAGATACCAGGCGCTTCTCCTGGCACAGTATCGAACACTTAGTTTCAGATAGAACAATTAATTTAAAATGGAACTAAGAATCACATCTGGAGTTTCCTCTCTCACAAGGTCGGCCACTTAGTTTTGTCCGACACATACGTTTTCGAGTAGCATCGCCACAGATTTCAGAGAAAAGACTCTTCTACTGGCACAGTATTGAACACATAGTTTCAGATAGAACACTTAGTTTAAAATGGAACTATATTTCGCATTTGGAGTTTCATCTCTCACAAGGCCGACCACTTAGTTTCGTCCAACACATACGGTTTCGAGTGGCATCGCCACAGATTTCAGAGAACAGGCCCTTCTCGTGGCACAGTATCGAACACTTAGTTTCAGATAGAACAATTAGTTTAAAATGAAACTTAGTTTCGCATCTGGAGTTTCCTCTCTCACAAGGTCGACCACTCAGTTTCGTCGATCACATACGGTTTCGAGTGGTATCCCCACAGATTTCAGGGAACAGGCGCTTCTCCTGGCACAGTATCGAACACTTAGTTTCGGATGGAACATTTGGTTTAAAGTGGAACTAAGTTTCGCATCTGGAGTTTCCTCTCTCACAAGGTCGACCATTTAGATTCGTCGAACACATACGGTTTCGAGTGGCATCGCCACAGATTTCAGATACCAGGCGCTTCTCCTGGCACAGTATCGAACACTTAGTTTCAGATAGAACAATTAATTTAAAATGGAACTAAGTTTCGCTTCTGGAGTTTCCTCTCTCACAAGGTCGACCACTTAGTTTCGTCGAACACATACGGTTTCGAGTAGCATCGCCACTGATCTCAGAGAACAGGCGCTTCACCTGGCACAGTATCGAACACTCAGTTACAGATAGAACAATTAGTTTAAAATGGAACTAAGTTTCGCATCTGGAGTTTCCTCTCTCACAAGGTCGACCATTTAGATTCGTCGAACACATACGGTTTCGAATGGCATCGCCACAGATTTCAGAGAACGGGCGCTGCTCCTGGCACAAATCGAACACTTAGTTTCAGATAGAACAATCAGTTTAAAATGGAACTAAGTTCCGCATCTGGTGTTTCTTCCCACACAAGGTCGACCATTTAGATTCGTCGAACACATACGGTTTCGACTAGCATCGCCACAGATTTCAGAGAACAGGCGCCTCTCCTGGCACAGTATCGAACACTTAGTTTCAGATGGAACATTTAGTTTAAAATTGAACTATGTTTCGCATCTGGAGTTTCCTCTCCCACAAGGTCGACCACTTAGTTTCGCCGAACGCATACGGTTTCGAGTGGCATCGAAACAGATTTCAGAGAACAGGCGCTTCTCCTGGCAGAGTATCGAACACTTAGTTTCAGATAGAACAATTAGTTTAAAATGGAATTAAGTTCCGTATCTGGAGTTTCCTCTCTCACAAGTTCGACCACTTAGTTTCGTCGAACACATACGGTTTCGAGTGGCATCGTCACACATTTCAGAGAACAGGCGCTTCTCCTGGCACAGTATCGGACACAGAGTTTCAATTAGAACAATTAGTTTAAAATGATACTAAATTTCGCATCTGGAGTTTCCTCTCTCACAAGGCGGCCACTTAGTTTCGTGGAACACATACGGTTTCGAGTGGCATCGCCACAGATTTCAGAGCACAGGCGCGTCTCCTGGCACAGTATCGAACACTTAGTATCAGATAGAGCTATTAGTTTAAAATGAAACTAAGCTTCAAATCTGGAGTTTCCTCTCTCACAAGATCGACGACTTAGTTTCGTGGAACACATTCGGTTTCGAGTAGCATCGCCACAGATTTCAGAGAACAGGCGCTTCTCCTGGCACAGTATCGAATACTTACTTTCAGAGAGAACAATTAGTTTAAAATGGAACTATGTTTCGCATTTGGAGTTTCCTCTCTCACAAGTTCGACCACTTAGTTTCGTCGAACACATACGGTTTCGAGTGGCATCGTCACACATTTCAGAGAACAGGCGCTTCTCCTGGCACAGTATCGGACACAGAGTTTCAATTAGAACAATTAGTTTAAAATGATACTAAATTTCGCATCTGGAGTTTCCTCTCTCACAAGGCGGCCACTTAGTTTCGTGGAGCACATACGGTTTCGAGTGGCATCGCCACAGATTTCAGAGCACAGGCGCGTCTCCTGGCACAGTATCGAACACTTAGTTTCAGATAGAACCATTCGATTAGAATGGTACTAAATTTCACATCTGGAATTTCCTCTCTCACAAGGCGGCCACTTAGTTTCGTGGATGACATTCGGTTTCGAGTGGCATCGCCACAGATTTCAGACAACAGGCGCTTCTCCTGGCACAGTATCTAACACTTAGTATCAGATAGAACTATTAGTTTAAAATGGAACTAAGCTTCAAATCTGGAGTATCCTCTCTCACAAGATCGACGACTTAGTTTCGTCGAACACATACGGTTTCGAGTGGCATCGCCACAGATTTCAGAGAACAGGCGCGTCTCCTGGCACAGTATCGAACACATAGTTGCAGATAGAACAATTAGCTTAAAATGGAACTAAGTTTCGCATTTGGAGTTTCCTCTCTCGCAAAGTGGACCACTTAGTTTCGTCGAACACATACGGTTTCGAGTGGCATCGTCACACATTTCAGAGAACAGGCGCTTCTCCTGGCACAGTAACGAACACTTAGTTTCAGATAGAACAATTAGTTTAAAATGGAACTAAGTTTCGCATTTGGAGTTTCCTCTCTCACAAGTTCGACCACTTAGTTTCGATGAACACATACGGTTTCGAGTAGCATCGCCACCGATTTCAGAGAACAGGCACTTCTCCTGGCACAGTATCGAACACTTAGTTTCAGATAGAACAATTAGTTTAAAATGGAAGTTAGATTCGCATCTGCAGTTTCCTCGCTCACAAGGTCGACCACTTAGTTTCGTCGAACACATACGGTTTCGAGTAGCATCGCCACAGATTTCAGAGAACAGGCGCCTCTCCTGGCACAGTATCGAACACTTAGTTTCAGATAGAACAATTATTCTAAAATGGAATTAAGTTTCGCATTTGGAGTTTCCTCTCTCACAAGGTCGACCGCTTAGTTTCGACGAACACATACGGTTTCGAGTAGCATCGCCACAGATTTCAGAGAACGGGCGCTTCTCCTGGCACAGTATCGAACACTTAATATCATATAGACCAATTATTTTAAAATGGAATTAATTTTCGCATTTGGAGTTTCCTCTCTCACAAGGTCGACAACTTAGTTTCGTCGAACAAATACGGTTTCGAGTGGCATCGCCACAGATTTCAGGGAACAGGCGCTTCTCCTGGCACAGTATCGAACACATAGTTTCAGATAGAAAAATTAGATTAAAATGGAACTAAGTTTCGCATTTGGAGTTTCCTCTCTCACAAGTTCGACCACTTAGTTTCGTCGAACACATACGGTTTCGAGTAGCATCGCCACAGATTTCAGAGAACAGGCGCTTCTCCTGGCACAGTATCGAAAACCTAGTTTCAGATAGAACAATTAGTTTAAAATGGAACTAAGTTTCGCATCTGGAGTTTCCTCTCTCAGGAGGTCGACCACATAGTTTCGTCGAACACATACGGTTTCGAGTGGCATCGCCACAGATTTCAGATACCAGGCGCTTCTCCTGGCACAGTATCGAACACTTAGTTTCAGATAGAACAATTAATTTAAAATGGAACTAAGAATCACATCTGGAGTTTCCTCTCTCACAAGGTCGGCCACTTAGTTTTGTCCGACACATACGTTTTCGAGTAGCATCGCCACAGATTTCAGAGAAAAGACTCTTCTACTGGCACAGTATTGAACACATAGTTTCAGATAGAACACTTAGTTTAAAATGGAACTATATTTCGCATTTGGAGTTTCATCTCTCACAAGGCCGACCACTTAGTTTCGTCCAACACATACGGTTTCGAGTGGCATCGCCACAGATTTCAGAGAACAGGCCCTTCTCGTGGCACAGTATCGAACACTTAGTTTCAGATAGAACAATTAGTTTAAAATGAAACTTAGTTTCGCATCTGGAGTTTCCTCTCTCACAAGGTCGACCACTCAGTTTCGTCGATCACATACGGTTTCGAGTGGTATCCCCACAGATTTCAGGGAACAGGCGCTTCTCCTGGCACAGTATCGAACACTTAGTTTCGGATGGAACATTTGGTTTAAAGTGGAACTAAGTTTCGCATCTGGAGTTTCCTCTCTCACAAGGTCGACCATTTAGATTCGTCGAACACATACGGTTTCGAGTGGCATCGCCACAGATTTCAGATACCAGGCGCTTCTCCTGGCACAGTATCGAACACTTAGTTTCAGATAGAACAATTAATTTAAAATGGAACTAAGTTTCGCTTCTGGAGTTTCCTCTCTCACAAGGTCGACCACTTAGTTTCGTCGAACACATACGGTTTCGAGTAGCATCGCCACTGATCTCAGAGAACAGGCGCTTCACCTGGCACAGTATCGAACACTCAGTTACAGATAGAACAATTAGTTTAAAATGGAACTAAGTTTCGCTTCTGGAGTTTCCTCTCTCACAAGGTCGACCACTTAGTTTCGTCGAACACATACGGTTTCGAATGGCATCGCCACAGATTTCAGAGAACGGGCGCTGCTCCTGGCACAAATCGAACACTTAGTTTCAGATAGAACAATCAGTTTAAAATGGAACTAAGTTCCGCATCTGGTGTTTCTTCCCACACAAGGTCGACCATTTAGATTCGTCGAACACATACGGTTTCGACTAGCATCGCCACAGATTTCAGAGAACAGGCGCCTCTCCTGGCACAGTATCGAACACTTAGTTTCAGATGGAACATTTAGTTTAAAATTGAACTATGTTTCGCATCTGGAGTTTCCTCTCCCACAAGGTCGACCACTTAGTTTCGCCGAACGCATACGGTTTCGAGTGGCATCGAAACAGATTTCAGAGAACAGGCGCTTCTCCTGGCAGAGTATCGAACACTTAGTTTCAGATAGAACAATTAGTTTAAAATGGAATTAAGTTCCGTATCTGGAGTTTCCTCTCTCACAAGTTCGACCACTTAGTTTCGTCGAACACATACGGTTTCGAGTGGCATCGTCACACATTTCAGAGAACAGGCGCTTCTCCTGGCACAGTATCGGACACAGAGTTTCAATTAGAACAATTAGTTTAAAATGATACTAAATTTCGCATCTGGAGTTTCCTCTCTCACAAGGCGGCCACTTAGTTTCGTGGAGCACATACGGTTTCGAGTGGCATCGCCACAGATTTCAGAGCACAGGCGCGTCTCCTGGCACAGTATCGAACACTTAGTATCAGATAGAGCTATTAGTTTAAAATGAAACTAAGCTTCAAATCTGGAGTTTCCTCTCTCACAAGATCGACGACTTAGTTTCGTGGAACACATTCGGTTTCGAGTAGCATCGCCACAGATTTCAGGGAACAGGCGCTTCTCCTGGCACAGTATCGAACACATAGTTTCAGAGAGAACAATTAGTTTAAAATGGTACTATGTTTCGCATCTGGAGTTTCCTCTTTCACAAGGCGACCACTTAGTTTCGTCGAACACATACGGTTTCGAGTAGCATCGCCACAGATTTCAGAGAACAGGCGCCTCTCCTGGCACAGTATCGAACACTTAGTTTCAGATAGAACAATTAGTTTAAAATGGAAGTTAGATTCGCATCTGCAGTTTCCTCGCTCACAAGGTCGACCACTTAGTTTCGTCGAACACATACGGTTTCGAGTAGCATCGCCACAGATTTCAGAGAACAGGCGCCTCTCCTGGCACAGTATCGAACACTTAGTTTCAGATAGAACAATTATTCTAAAATGGAATTAAGTTTCGCATTTGGAGTTTCCTCTCTCACAAGGTCGACCGCTTAGTTTCGACGAACACATACGGTTTCGAGTAGCATCGCCACAGATTTCAGAGAACGGGCGCTTCTCCTGGCACAGTATCGAACACTTAATATCATATAGACCAATTATTTTAAAATGGAATTAATTTTCGCATTTGGAGTTTCCTCTCTCACAAGGTCGACAACTTAGTTTCGTCGAACAAATACGGTTTCGAGTGGCATCGCCACAGATTTCAGGGAACAGGCGCTTCTCCTGGCACAGTATCGAACACATAGTTTCAGATAGAAAAATTAGATTAAAATGGAACTAAGTTTCGCATTTGGAGTTTCCTCTCTCACAAGTTCGACCACTTAGTTTCGTCGAACACATACGGTTTCCAGTAGCATCGCCACAGATTTCAGAGAACAGGCGCTTCTCCTGGCACAGTATCGAAAACCTAGTTTCAGATAGAACAATTAGTTTAAAATGGAACTAAGTTTCGCATCTGGAGTTTCCTCTCTCAGGAGGTCGACCACATAGTTTCGTCGAACACATACGGTTTCGAGTGGCATCGCCACAGATTTCAGATACCAGGCGCTTCTCCTGGCACAGTATCGAACACTTAGTTTCAGATAGAACAATTAATTTAAAATGGAACTAAGAATCACATCTGGAGTTTCCTCTCTCACAAGGTCGGCCACTTAGTTTTGTCCGACACATACGTTTTCGAGTAGCATCGCCACAGATTTCAGAGAAAAGACTCTTCTACTGGCACAGTATTGAACACATAGTTTCAGATAGAACACTTAGTTTAAAATGGAACTATATTTCGCATTTGGAGTTTCCTCTCTCACAAGGTCGACAACTTAGTTTCGTCGAACAAATACGGTTTCGAGTGGCATCGCCACAGATTTCAGGGAACAGGCGCTTCTCCTGGCACAGTATCGAACACATAGTTTCAGATAGAAAAATTAGATTAAAATGGAACTAAGTTTCGCATTTGGAGTTTCCTCTCTCACAAGTTCGACCACTTAGTTTCGTCGAACACATACGGTTTCCAGTAGCATCGCCACAGATTTCAGAGAACAGGCGCTTCTCCTGGCACAGTATCGAAAACCTAGTTTCAGATAGAACAATTAGTTTAAAATGGAACTAAGTTTCGCATCTGGAGTTTCCTCTCTCAGGAGGTCGACCACATAGTTTCGTCGAACACATACGGTTTCGAGTGGCATCGCCACAGATTTCAGATACCAGGCGCTTCTCCTGGCACAGTATCGAACACTTAGTTTCAGATAGAACAATTAATTTAAAATGGAACTAAGAATCACATCTGGAGTTTCCTCTCTCACAAGGTCGGCCACTTAGTTTTGTCCGACACATACGTTTTCGAGTAGCATCGCCACAGATTTCAGAGAAAAGACTCTTCTACTGGCACAGTATTGAACACATAGTTTCAGATAGAACACTTAGTTTAAAATGGAACTATATTTCGCATTTGGAGTTTCATCTCTCACAAGGCCGACCACTTAGTTTCGTCCAACACATACGGTTTCGAGTGGCATCGCCACAGATTTCAGAGAACAGGCGCTTCTCGTGGCACAGTATCGAACACTTAGTTTCAGATAGAACAATTAGTTTAAAATGAAACTTTGTTTCGCATCTGGAGTTTCCTCTCTCACAAGGTCGACCACTCAGTTTCGTCGATCACATACGGTTTCGAGTGGCATCGCCACAGATTTCAGGGAACAGGCGCTTCTCCTGGCACAGTATCGAACACTTAGTTTCGGATGGAACATTTGGTTTAAAGTGGAACTAAGTTTCGCATCTGGAGTTTCCTCTCTCACAAGGTCGACCATTTAGATTCGTCGAACACATACGGTTTCGAGTGGCATCGCCACAGATTTCAGATACCAGGCGCTTCTCCTGGCACAGTATCGAACACTTAGTTTCAGATAGAACAATTAATTTAAAATGGAACTAAGTTTCGCTTCTGGAGTTTCCTCTCTCACAAGGTCGACCACTTAGTTTCGTCGAACACATACGGTTTCGAGTAGCATCGCCACTGATCTCAGAGAACAGGCGCTTCACCTGGCACAGTATCGAACACTCAGTTACAGATAGAACAATTAGTTTAAAATGGAACTAAGTTTCGCATCTGGAGTTTCCTCTCTCACAAGGTCGACCATTTAGATTCGTCGAACACATACGGTTTCGAATGGCATCGCCACAGATTTCAGAGAACGGGCGCTGCTCCTGGCACAAATCGAACACTTAGTTTCAGATAGAACAATCAGTTTAAAATGGAACTAAGTTCCGCATCTGGTGTTTCTTCCCACACAAGGTCGACCATTTAGATTCGTCGAACACATACGGTTTCGACTAGCATCGCCACAGATTTCAGAGAACAGGCGCCTCTCCTGGCACAGTATCGAACACTTAGTTTCAGATGGAACATTTAGTTTAAAATTGAACTATGTTTCGCATCTGGAGTTTCCTCTCCCACAAGGTCGACCACTTAGTTTCGCCGAACGCATACGGTTTCGAGTGGCATCGAAACAGATTTCAGAGAACAGGCGCTTCTCCTGGCAGAGTATCGAACACTTAGTTTCAGATAGAACAATTAGTTTAAAATGGAATTAAGTTCCGTATCTGGAGTTTCCTCTCTCACAAGTTCGACCACTTAGTTTCGTCGAACACATACGGTTTCGAGTGGCATCGCCACACATTTCAGAGAACAGGCGCTTCTCCTGGCACAGTATCGGACACAGAGTTTCAATTAGAACAATTAGTTTAAAATGATACTAAATTTCGCATCTGGAGTTTCCTCTCTCACAAGGCGGCCACTTAGTTTCGTGGAGCACATACGGTTTCGAGTGGCATCGCCACAGATTTCAGAGCACAGGCGCGTCTCCTGGCACAGTATCGAACACTTAGTATCAGATAGAGCTATTAGTTTAAAATGAAACTAAGCTTCAAATCTGGAGTTTCCTCTCTCACAAGATCGACGACTTAGTTTCGTGGAACACATTCGGTTTCGAGTAGCATCGCCACAGATTTCAGAGAACAGGCGCTTCTCCTGGCACAGTATCGAATACTTACTTTCAGAGAGAACAATTAGTTTAAAATGGAACTATGTTTCGCATTTGGAGTTTCCTATCTCACAAGTTCGACCACTTAGTTTCGTCGAACACATACGGTTTCGAGTGGCATCGTCACACATTTCAGAGAACAGGCGCTTCTCCTGGCACAGTATCGGACACAGAGTTTCAATTAGAACAATTAGTTTAAAATGATACTAAATTTCGCATCTGGAGTTTCCTCTCTCACAAGATCGACGACTTAGTTTCGTGGAACACATTCGGTTTCGAGTAGCATCGCCACAGATTTCAGAGAACAGGCGCTTCTCCTGGCACAGTATCGAATACTTACTTTCAGAGAGAACAATTAGTTTAAAATGGAACTATGTTTCGCATTTGGAGTTTCCTCTCTCACAAGTTCGACCACTTAGTTTCGTCGAACACATACGGTTTCGAGTGGCATCGTCACACATTTCAGAGAACAGGCGCTTCTCCTGGCACAGTATCGGACACAGAGTTTCAATTAGAACAATTAGTTTAAAATGATACTAAATTTCGCATCTGGAGTTTCCTCTCTCACAAGGCGGTCACTTAGTTTCGTGGAGCACATACGGTTTCGAGTGGCATCGCCACAGATTTCAGAGCACAGGCGCGTCTCCTGGCACAGTATCGAACACTTAGTTTCAGATAGAACCATTCGATTAGAATGGTACTAAATTTCACATCTGGAATTTCCTCTCTCACAAGGCGGCCACTTAGTTTCGTGGATCACATTCGGTTTCGAGTGGCATCGCCACAGATTTCAGACAACAGGCGCTTCTCCTGGCACAGTATCTAACACTTAGTATCAGATAGAACTATTAGTTTAAAATGGAACTAAGCTTCAAATCTGGAGTATCCTCTCTCACAAGATCGACGACTTAGTTTCGTCGAACACATACGGTTTCGAGTGGCATCGCCACAGATTTCAGAGAACAGGCGCGTCTCCTGGCACAGTATCGAACACATAGTTGCAGATAGAACAATTAGCTTAAAATGGAACTAAGTTTCGCATTTGGAGTTTCCTCTCTCGCAAAGTGGACCACTTAGTTTCGTCGAACACATACGGTTTCGAGTGGCATCGTCACACATTTCAGAGAACAGGCGCTTCTCCTGGCACAGTAACGAACACTTAGTTTCAGATAGAACAATTAGTTTAAAATGGAACTAAGTTTCGCATTTGGAGTTTCCTCTCTCACAAGTTCGACCACTTAGTTTCGATGAACACATACGGTTTCGAGTAGCATCGCCACCGATTTCAGAGAACAGGCACTTCTCCTGGCGCAGTATCGAACACTCAGTTACAGATAGAACTATTAGTTTAAATTGGACCTATGTTTCGCATTTGGCGTTTCCTCTCTCACAAGTTCGACCACTTAGTTTCGTCGAACACATACGGTTTCGAGTGGCACCGCCACAGATTTCAGAGAACAGGCACCAATCCTGGCACAGTATCGAACAGTTAGTTTCAGAAAGAACAATTAGTTTAAAATGGAACTTAGTTTGGCATCTGGAGTTTCCTCTCTCACAAGGTCGACCACTTAGTTTCGTCGAACACATACGGTATCGAGTAGCATCGCCACAGATTTCAGAGAACAGGCGCTTCTCCTGGCGCAGTATCGAACACTCAGTTACAGATAGAACAATTAGTTTAAATTGGACCTTTGTTTCGCATTTGGAGTTTCCTCTCTCACAAGATCGACCACTTAGTTTAGTCGAACACATACGGTTTCGAGTAGCATCGCCACAGATTTCAGAGAACAGGCGCTTCTCCTGGCGCAGTATCGAACACTCAGTTACAGATAGAACAATTAGTTTAAATTGGACCTTTGTTTCGCATTTGGAGTTTCCTCTCTCACAAGTTCGACCACTTAGTTTAGTCGAACACATACGGTTTCGAGTAGCATCGCCACAGATTTCAGAGAACAGGCGCTACTCCTGGCACAGTATCGAACACTTAGTTTCAGATAGAACAATTAGTTTAAAATGGAACTTAGTTTCGCATCTGGAGTTTCCTCTCTCACAAGGTCGACCACTTAATTTCGTCGAACACAT
Source organism: Nysson spinosus (assembly GCA_910591585.2). Lineage (NCBI taxonomy): Eukaryota > Metazoa > Arthropoda > Insecta > Hymenoptera > Crabronidae > Nysson > Nysson spinosus. The sequence continues at coordinate 646,609 of CAJUYC020000086.1, forward strand.
ACGGTATCGAGTAGCATCGCCACAGATTTCAGAGAACAGGCGCTTCTCCTGGCACAGTATCGAACACTTAGTTTCAGGTAGAACAATTAGTTTAAAATGCAACTATGTTTCACATCTGGAGTTTCCTCTCTCACAAGGTCGACCACTTAGTTTCGTCGAACTCATACGGTTTCGAGTGGCATCGCCACAGATTTCAGAGAACAGGCGCTTCTCCTAGCACAGTATCGAACACTTAGTATCAGATAGAACTATTAGTTTAAAATGAAACTAAGCTTCAAATCTGGAGTTTCCTCTCTCACAAGATCGACGACTTAGTTTCGTGGAACACATTCGGTTTCGAGTAGCATCGCCACAGATTTCAGAGAACAGGCGCTTCTCCTGGCACAGTATCGAATACTTACTTTCAGAGAGAACAATTAGTTTAAAATGGAACTATGTTTCGCATTTGGAGTTTGCACTCTCACAAGTTCGACCACTTAGTTTCGTCGAACACATACGGTTTCGAGTGGCATCGCCACAGATTTCAGAGAACAGGCGCTTCTCCTGGCACAGTATCGAACACATAGTTTCACATAGAACAATTAGTTTAAAATGAAACTAAGCTTCAAATCTGGAGTTTCCTCTCTCACAAGATCGACGACTTAGTTTCGTGGAACACATTCGGTTTCGAGTAGCATCGCCACAGATTTCAGAGAACAGGCGCTTCTCCTGGCACAGTATCGAATACTTACTTTCAGAGAGAACAATTAGTTTAAAATGGAACTATGTTTCGCATTTGGAGTTTCCACTCTCACAAGTTCGACCACTTAGTTTCGTCGAACACATACGGTTTCGAGTGGCATCGCCACAGATTTCACAGAACAGCCGCTTCTCCTGGCACAGTATCGAACACTTAGTTTCAGAGAGAACAATTAGTTTAAAATTGAAATATGTTTCGCACCTTGAGTTTCCTCTCTCACAAGGTCGGCCACTTAGTTTCGTCGAACACATACGGTTTCGAGTAGCATCGCCACAGATTTCAGAGAACAGGCGCCTCTCCTGGCACAGTATCGAACACTTAGTTTCAGATAGAACAATTAGTTTAAAATGGAAGTAAGTTTCGCATCTGCAGTTTCCTCTCTCACAAAGTCGACCACTTAGTTTCGTCGAACACATACGGTTTCGAGTAGCATCGCCACAGATTTCAGAGAACAGGCGCTTCTCCTGGCAAAGTATCAAAAACTTAGTTTCAGATAGAACAATTAGTTTAAAATGGAACTAAGTTTCGCATCTGGAGTTTCCTCCCTCACAAGGTCGGCCACTTAGTTTCGTCGAACACATACGGTTTCGAGTAGCATCGCCACAGATTTCAGAGAACGGGCGCTTCTCCTGGCACATTATCGAGCACTTAGTTTCAGGTAGAACAATTTGTTTAAATTGGACCTATGTTTCGCATTTGGAGTTTCCTCTCTCACAAGTTCGGCCACTTAGTTTCGTCGAACACATACGGTTTCGAGTAGCATCGCCACAGATTTCAGAGAACAGGCGCCTCTCCTGGCACAGTATCGAACACTTAGTTTCAGATAGAACAATTAGTTTAAAATGGAAGTAAGTTTCGCATCTGCAGTTTCCTCTCTCACAAGGTCGACCACTTAGTTTCGTCGAATACATACGGTTTCGAGTAGCATCGCCACAGATTTCAGAGAACAGGCGCTTCTCCTGGCAAAGTATCAAAAACTTAGTTTCAGATAGAACAATTAGTTTAAAATGGAACTAAGTTTCGCATCTGGAGTTTCCTCCCTCACAAGGTCGGCCACTTAGTTTCGTCGAACACATACGGTTTCGAGTGGCATCGCCACAGATTTCACAGAACAGCCGCTTCTCCTGGCACAGTATCGAACACTTAGTTTCAGAGAGAACAATTAGTTTAAAATTGAACTATGTTTCGCATCTGGAGTTTCCTCTCTCACAAGGTCGGCCACTTAGTTTCGTCGAACACATACGGTTTCGAGTAGCATCGCCACAGATTTCAGAGAACAGGCGCTTCTCCTGGCACAGTATCGAACACTTAGTTTCAGATAGAACAATTAGTTTAAAATGGAACTATTTTTCGCATTTGGAGCTTCCTCTCTCGCAAGGTGGACCACTTAGTTTCGTCGAACACATACGGTTTCGAGTGGCATCGTCACACATTTCAGAGAACAGGCGCTTCTCCTGGCACAGTAACGAACACTTAGTTTCAGATAGAACAATTAGTTTAAAATGGAACTAAGTTTCGCATCTGGAGTTTCCTCTCTCACAAGTTCGGCCACTTAGTTTCGTCGAACACATACGGTTTCGAGTAGCATCGCCACAGATTTCAGAGAACAGGCGCCTCTCCTGGCACAGTATCGAACACTTAGTTTCAGATAGAACAATTAGTTTAAAATGGAAGTAAGTTTCGCATCTGCAGTTTCCTCTCCCACAAGGTCGGCCACTTAGTTTCGTCGAACACATACGGTTTCGAGTGGCATCGCCACAGATTTCAGAGAACAGGCGCTTCTCCTGGCACAGTATCGAACACTTAGTTTCAGAAGGAACATTTAGTTTAAAATGGAACTAAGTTTTGCATCTGGAGTTTCCTCTCTCACTAGGTCCACCACTTAGTTTCGTCGAACTCATACGGTTTCGAGTGGCATCGCCACAGATTTCAGAGAACAGGCGCTTATCCTGACACTGTATCGAACACTTAGTTTCAGGTAGAACAATTAGTTTAAAATGGAAGTAAATTTCGCATCTGGAGTTTCCTCTCTCACAAGGTCGACAACTTAGTTTCGTCGAACAAATACGGTTTCAAGTGGCATCGCCACAGATTTCAGTGAACAGACGCTTCTACTGGCACAGTATCGAACACATAGTTTCAGATAGAACAATTAGTTTAAAATGGAAATAAGTTTCGCTGCTGGAGTTTCCTCTCTCACAAGGTCGACCACTTAGTTTCGTCGAACACATACAGTTCCGAGTGGTATCGCCACAGATTTCGCAGAACGGCGTTTCTCCTGGCACATTATCGAACACATAGTTTCAGATAGAACAATTAGTTTAAAATGGAACTAAGTTTCGCATCTGGAGTTTCCTCTCTCACAAGGTCGACCACTTAGTTTCGTCGAACACATACGGTTTCGAGTGGCAACGCCACATAATTCAGAGGACAGGCGCTTCTCCTGGCACAGTATCGAAAACTTAGTTTCAGATAGAACAATTAGTTTAAAATGGAACTAAGTTTCGCATCTGGAGTTTCCTCTCTCAGAATGTGGACCACTTAGTTTCGTCGAACACATTCGGTTTCGAGTGGCATCGCCATAGATTTCAGAGAACAGGCGCTTCTCCTGGCACAGTATCGAACACTTAGTTTCAGATAGAACAATTAGTTTAAAATGGAACTAAGTTTCGCATCTGGAGTTTCCTCCCTCACAAGGTCGGCCACTTAGTTTCGTCGAACACATACGGTTTCGAGTAGCATCGCCACAAATTTCAGAGAACGGGCGCTTCTACTGGCAGAGTATGGAATACTTAGTTTCAGATAGAACATTTAGTTTAAAATGGAAATATGTTTCGCATTTGGAGTTTCCTCCCTCACAAGGTCGACCACTTAGTTTCGTCGAAGATATACTGTTTCGAGTAGCATCGCCACAGATTTCAGAGGACAGGGGCTTCCCCTGGCACAGTATCGAACACTTATTTTGAGATAGAACGAATAGTTTAAAATGGAACAATGTTTCGTATCTGGAGTTTCCTGTCTCACAAGGTCGACCACTTAGTTTCGTCGAACACATACGGTTTCGAGTAGCATCGCCACAGATTTCAGAGAACAGGCGCCTCTCCTGGCACAGTATCGAACACTTAGTTTCAGATAGAACAATTAGTTTAAAATGGAAGTAAGTTTCGCATCTGCAGTTTCCTCTCCCACAAGGTCGGCCACTTAGTTTCGTCGAACACATACGGTTTCGCGTAGCATCGCCACAGATTTCAGAGAACAGGCGCCTCTCCTGGCACAGTATCGAACACTTAGTTTCAGATAGAACAATTAGTTTAAAATGGAAGTAAGTTTCGCATCTGCAGTTTCCTCTCCCACAAGGTCGGCCACTTAGTTTCGTCGAACACATACGGTTTCGAGTAGCATCGCCACAGATTTCAGAGAACAGGCGCCTCTCCTGGCACAGTATCGAACACTTAGTTTCAGATAGAACAATTAGTTTAAAATGGAACTAAGTTTCGCATCTGGAGTTTCCTCTCTCACAAGTTCGGCCACTTAGTTTCGTCGAACACATACGGTTTCGAGTAGCATCGCCACAGATTTCAGAGAACAGGCGCCTCTCCTGGCACAGTATCGAACACTTAGTTTCAGATAGAACAATTAGTTTAAAATGGAAGTAAGTTTCGCATCTGCAGTTTCCTCTCCCACAAGGTCGGCCACTTAGTTTCGTCGAACACATACGGTTTCGAGTGGCATCGCCACAGATTTCAGAGAACAGGCGCTTCTCCTGGCACAGTATCGAACACTTAGTTTCAGAAGGAACATTTAGTTTAAAATGGAACTAAGTTTTGCATCTGGAGTTTCCTCTCTCACTAGGTCCACCACTTAGTTTCGTCGAACTCATACGGTTTCGAGTGGCATCGCCACAGATTTCAGAGAACAGGCGCTTATCCTGACACTGTATCGAACACTTAGTTTCAGGTAGAACAATTAGTTTAAAATGGAAGTAAATTTCGCATCTGGAGTTTCCTCTCTCACAAGGTCGACAACTTAGTTTCGTCGAACAAATACGGTTTCAAGTGGCATCGCCACAGATTTCAGTGAACAGACGCTTCTACTGGCACAGTATCGAACACATAGTTTCAGATAGAACAATTAGTTTAAAATGGAAATAAGTTTCGCTGCTGGAGTTTCCTCTCTCACAAGGTCGACCACTTAGTTTCGTCGAACACATACAGTTCCGAGTGGTATCGCCACAGATTTCGCAGAACGGCGTTTCTCCTGGCACATTATCGAACACATAGTTTCAGATAGAACAATTAGTTTAAAATGGAACTAAGTTTCGCATCTGGAGTTTCCTCTCTCACAAGGTCGACCACTTAGTTTCGTCGAACACATACGGTTTCGAGTGGCAACGCCACATAATTCAGAGGACAGGCGCTTCTCCTGGCACAGTATCGAAAACTTAGTTTCAGATAGAACAATTAGTTTAAAATGGAACTAAGTTTCGCATCTGGAGTTTCCTCTCTCAGAATGTGGACCACTTAGTTTCGTCGAACACATTCGGTTTCGAGTGGCATCGCCATAGATTTCAGAGAACAGGCGCTTCTCCTGGCACAGTATCGAACACTTAGTTTCAGATAGAACAATTAGTTTAAAATGGAACTAAGTTTCGCATCTGGAGTTTCCTCCCTCACAAGGTCGGCCACTTAGTTTCGTCGAACACATACGGTTTCGAGTAGCATCGCCACAAATTTCAGAGAACGGGCGCTTCTACTGGCAGAGTATGGAATACTTAGTTTCAGATAGAACATTTAGTTTAAAATGGAAATATGTTTCGCATTTGGAGTTTCCTCCCTCACAAGGTCGACCACTTAGTTTCGTCGAAGATATACTGTTTCGAGTAGCATCGCCACAGATTTCAGAGGACAGGGGCTTCCCCTGGCACAGTATCGAACACTTATTTTGAGATAGAACGAATAGTTTAAAATGGAACAATGTTTCGTATCTGGAGTTTCCTGTCTCACAAGGTCGACCACTTAGTTTCGTCGAACACATACGGTTTCGAGTAGCATCGCCACAGATTTCAGAGAACAGGCGTTTCTCCTGGCACACTGTCGAACACTTAGTTTCAGATAGAACAATTAGTTTCAAATGGAACTAAGTTTCGCTTCTGGAGTGTCCTCTCTCACAAGGTCGACCACTTAGTTTCGTCGGACACATACGGTTTCGAGTGGCATCGCCACACATTTCAGAGAACAGGCGCTTCTCCTAGCACACTATTGAACACTTAGTTTCAGATAGAACTATTAGTTTAAAATGGTACTAAGTTTCGCATCTGGAGTTTCCTCTCTCACAAGGCGACCACTTAGTTTCTTGGACCACATACCGTTTCGAGGGGCATCGCCACAGATTTCAGAGAACAGGCGCTTCTCCTGGCACAGTATCGAACACTTAGTTTCAGATAGAACAATTAGTTTAAAATGGAACTATGTTCCGCATCTGGTGAATCCTCTCTCACAAGGTCGACCACTTAGTTTCGTCGAACACATACGGTTTCGAGTGCCATTGCTACACATTTCAGAGAACAGGCGCTTCTCCTGGCACAGTGTCGAACACATAGTTTCAGATAGAACAATTAGTTTAAAATGGAACTAAGTTTCGCATCCGTAGTTTCCTCTCTCACAAGGTCAACCACTTAGTTTCGTCGAACACAATACGGTTTCGAGTGGCATCGCCACAGATTTCAGAGAACGCGCACTTCCCCTGGCACAGTATCGAACACTTAGTTTCGGATAGAACAATTAGTTTAAAATGGAACTAAGTTTCGCATCTGGAGTTTCCTCTCTCACAAGGTCGGCCACTTAGTTTCGTCGAACACATACGGTTTCGAGTAGCATCGCCACAGATTTCAGAGGACAGAGGCTTCCCCTGGCACAGTATCGAACACTTATTTTCAGATAGAACGAAAAGTTTAAAATGGAACAATGTTTAGTATCTGGAGTTTCCTGTCTCACAAGGTCGACCACTTAGTTTCGTCGAACACATACGGTTTCGAGTAGCATCGCCACAGATTTCAGAGAACAGGCGTTTCTCCTGGCACACTGTCGAACACTTAGTTTCAGATAGAACAATTAGTTTCAAATGGAACTAAGTTTCGCTTCTGGAGTGTCCTCTCTCACAAGGTCGACCACTTAGTTTTGTCGGACACATACGGTTTCGAGTGGCATCGCCACACATTTCAGAGAACAGGCGCTTCTCCTGGCACAGTATCGAACACTTAGTTTCGGATAGAACAATTAGTTTAAAATGGAACTAAGTTTCGCATCTGGAGTTTCCTCTCTCACAAGGCGACCACTTAGTTTCGTGGACCACATACCGTTTCGAGGGGCATCGCCACAGATTTCAGAGGACAGGGGCTTCCCCTGGCACAGTATCGAACACTTATTTTCAGATAGAACGAAAAGTTTAAAATGGAACAATGTTTCGTATCTGGAGTTTCCTGTCTCACAAGGTCGACCACTTTGTTTCGTCGAACACATACGGTTTCGAGTAGCATCGCCACAGATTTCAGAGAACAGGCGTTTCCCCTGGCACACTGTCGAACACTTAGTTTCAGATAGAACAATTAGTTTCAAATGGAACTAAGTTTCGCTTCTGGAGTGTCCTCTCTCACAAGGTCGACCACTTAGTTTTGTCGGACACATACGGTTTCGAGTGGCATCGCCACACATTTCAGAGAACAGGCGATTCTCCTAGCACACTATCGAACACTTAGTTTCAGATAGAACTATTAGTTTAAAATGGTACTAAGTTTCGCATCTGGAGTTTCCTCTCTCACAAGGTCGGCCACTTAGTTTCGTCGAACACATACGGTTTCGAGTGGTATCGCCACATATGTCAGAGAACAGGCGCTTCTCCTGGCACAGTATCGAACACTTATTTTCAGATAGAACGAATAGTTTAAAATGGAACAATGTTTCGTATCTGGAGTTTCCTGTCTCACAAGGTCGACCACTTAGTTTCGTCGAACACATACGGTTTCGAGTAGCATCGCCACAGATTTCAGAGAACAGGCGCTTCTCCTGGCACATTATCGAACACTCAGTTACAGATAGAACAATTAGTTTAAAATGCCACTATGTTTCGCATCTGGAGTTTCCTCTCTCACAACGTCGGCCACTTAGTTTCGTCGAACACATACGGTTTCGAGTAGCAACGCCACAGATTTCAGAGAACAGGCGCTTCTCCTCTCAAAGTATCAAAAACTTAGTTTCAGATAGAACAATTAGTTTAAAATGGAACTATTTTTCGCATTTGGAGCTTCCTCTCTCGCAAGGTGGACCACTTAGTTTCGTCGAACACATACGGTTTCGAGTGGCATCGTCACACATTTCAGAGAACAGGCGCTTCTCCTGGCACAGTATCGAACACTTAGTATCAGATAGAACAATTAGTTTAAAATGGAACAAAGCTTCGCATCTGGAGTTTCCTCCACAGTATCGAATACTTAGTTTCAGATGGACAATTAGTTTAAAATTGAACTATGTTTCGCATCTGAAGTTTCCTCTCTAACAAGGTCGACCACTTAGTTTCGCCGAACACATACGGTTTCGAGTGGCATCGCCACAGATTTCAGAGAACAGTCGCTTCTACTGGCAGAGTATGGAATACTTAGTTTCAGATAGAACATTTAGTTTAAAATGGAAATATGTTTCGCATTTGGAGTTTCCTCCCTCACAAGGTCGACCACTTAGTTTCGTCGAAGATATACTGTTTCGAGTAGCATCGCCACAGATTTCAGAGGACAGGGGCTTCCCCTGGCACGGTATCGAACACTTATTTTCAGATAGAACGAATAGTTTAAAATGGAACAATGTTTCGTATCTGGAGTTTCCTGTCTCACAAGGTCGAACACTTAGTTTCGTCGAACACATACGGTTTCGAGTAGCATCGCCACAGATTTCAGAGAACAGGCGTTTCTCCTGGCACACTGTCGAACACTTAGTTTCAGATAGAACAATTAGTTTCAAATGGAACTAAGTTTCGCTTCTGGAGTGTCCTCTCTCACAAGGTCGACCACTTAGTTTCGTCGGACACATACGGTTTCGAGTGGCATCGCCACACATTTCAGAGAACAGGCGATTCTCCTAGCACACTATCGAACACTTAGTTTCAGATAGAACTATTAGTTTAAAATGGTACTAAGTTTCGCATCTGGAGTTTCCTCTCTCACAAGGCGACCACTTAGTTTCGTGGACCACATACCGTTTCGAGGGGCATCGCCACAGATTTCAGAGTACAGGGGCTTCCCCTGGCACAGTATCGAACACTTATTTTCTGATAGAACGAATAGTTTAAAATGGAACAATGTTTCGTATCTGGAGTTTCCTGTCTCACAAGGTCGACCACTTAGTTTCGTCGAACACATACGGTTTCGAGTAGCATCGCCACAGATTTCAGAGAACAGGCGCTTCTCCTGGCACATTATCGAACACTTAGTTACAGATAGAACAATTAGTTTAAAATGCCACTATGTTTCGCATCTGGAGTTTCCTCTCTCACAACGTCGGCCACTTAGTTTCGCCGAACACATACGGTTTCGAGTGGTATCGCCACAGATTTCAGAGAACAGGCGCTTCTCCTGGCACATTATCGCACACTTAGTTCAGATAGAACAATTAGTTTAAAATGCAACTATGTTTCGCATCTGGAGTTTCCTCTCTCACAATGTCGGCCACTTAGTTTCGTCGAACACATACGGTTTCGAGTGGTATCGCCACATATGTCAGAGAACAGGCGCATCCCCTGGCACAGTATCGAATACTTAGTTTCAGATTGGAAGTTTAGTTTAAAATGGAACTATGTTTCGCATTTGGTGTTTCCTCTGTCACAAGGTGGGCCACTTAGTTTCGTCGAACACATACGGTTTCGAGTAGCATCGCCACAGATTTCAGAGAAGAGGCGCTTCTGCTGGCACAGTATCGAACACTTAGTGACAGATAGAACAATTAGTTTCAAATGGAACTAAGTTTCGCTTCTGGAGTGTCCTCTCTCACAAGGTCGACCACTTAGTTTCGTCGGACACATACGGTTTCGAGTGGCATCGCCACACATTTCAGAGAACAGGCGATTCTCCTAGCACACTATCGAACACTTAGTTTCAGATAGAACTATTAGTTTAAAATGGTACTAAGTTTCGCATCTGGAGTTTCCTGTCTCACAAGGCGACCACTTAGTTTCGTCGAACACATACGGTTTCGAGTGGTATCGCCACAGATTTCAGAGAACAGGCGCTTCTCCTGGCACAGTATCGAACACTTAGTTTCAGATAGAACAATTAGTTTAAAATGGAACTATGTTTCGCATCTGGAGTATCCTCTCTCACAAGGTCAACCACTTAGTTTCGTCGAACACATACGGTTTCGAGTGGCATCGCCACAGATTTCAGAGAACAGGCGCTTCTCCTGGCACATTATCGAACACTTAGTTACAGATAGAACAAATAGTTTAAAATGCAACTATGTTTCGCATCTGGAGTTTCCTCTCTCACAAGGTCGGCCACTTAGTTTCGTCGAACACATACGGTTTCGAGTGGTATCGCCACAGATTTCAGAGAACAGGCGCTTCTCCTGGCACTTTATCGAACACTTAGTTACAGATAGAACAATTAGTTTAAAATGCAACTATGTTTCGCATCTGGAGTTTCCTCTCTCACAAGGTCGGCCACTTAGTTTCGTCGAACACATACGGTTTCGAGTGGTATCGCCACAGATTTCAGAGAACAGGCGCTTCTCCTGGCACATTATCGTACACTTAGTTACAGATAGAACAATTAGTTTAAAATGCAACTATGTTTCGCATCTGGAGTTTCCTCTCTCACAAGGTCGGCCACTTAGTTTCGTCGAACACATACGGTTTCGAGTGGTATCGCAACAGATTTCAGAGAACAGGCGCTTCTCCTGGCACAGTATCGAACACTTAGTTTCAGATGGAACAATTAGTTTTAAATGGAACTAAGTTTTGCATCTGGAGTTTCCTCTTTCACAAGGCGGCCACTTAGTTTCGTCGAACACAGACGGTTTCGATTGGCATCGCCACAGATTTCAGAGAACAGGCGCCTCTCCTGGCACAGTATCGAACACTTAGTTTCAGTTAGAATAATTAGTTTAAAATGCAACTATGTTTCGCATCTGGAGTTTCCTCTCTCACAAGGTCGGCCACTTAGTTTCGTCGAACACATACGGTTTCGAGTGGTATCGCCACAGATTTCAGAGAACAGGCGCTTCTCCTGGCACATTTTCGAACACTTAGTTACAGATAGAACAATTAGTTTAAAATGCAACTATGTTTCGCATCTGGAGTTTCCTCTCTCACAAGGTCGGCCACTTAGTTTCGTCGAACACATACGGTTTCGAGTGGTATCGCCACAGATTTCAGAGAACAGGCGCTTCTCCTGGCACATTATCGAACACTTAGTTTCAGATGGAACAATTAGTTTTAAATGGAACTAAGTTTTGCATCTGGAGTTTCCTCTTTCACAAGGCGGCCACTTAGTTTCGTCGAACACAGACGGTTTCGATTGGCATCGCCACAGATTTCAGAGAACAGGCGCTTCTCCTGGCACAGTATCGAACACTTAGTTTCAGTTAGAATAATTAGTTTAAAATGCAACTATGTTTCGCATCTGGAGTTTCCTCTCTCACAAGGTCGGCCACTTAGTTTCGTCGAACACATACGGTTTCGAGTGGTATCGCCACAGATTTCAGAGAACAGGCGCTTCTCCTGGCACATTTTCGAACACTTAGTTACAGATAGAACAATTAGTTTAAAATGCAACTATGTTTCGCATCTGGAGTTTCCTCTCTCACAAGGTCGGCCACTTAGTTTCGTCGAACACATACGGTTTCGAGTGGTATCGCCACAGATTTCAGAGAACAGGCGCTTCTCCTGGCACATTATCGTACACTTAGTTACAGATAGAACAATTAGTTTAAAATGCAACTATGTTTCGCATCTGGAGTTTCCTCTCTCACAAGGTCGGCCACTTAGTTTCGTCGAACACATACGGTTTCGAGTGGTATCGCAACAGATTTCAGAGAACAGGCGCTTCTCCTGGCACAGTATCGAACACTTAGTTTCAGATGGAACAATTAGTTTTAAATGGAACTAAGTTTTGCATCTGGAGTTTCCTCTTTCACAAGGCGGCCACTTAGTTTCGTCGAACACAGACGGTTTCGATTGGCATCGCCACAGATTTCAGAGAACAGGCGCTTCTCCTGGCACAGTATCGAACACTTAGTTTCAGTTAGAATAATTAGTTTAAAATGCAACTATGTTTCGCATCTGGAGTTTCCTCTCTCACAAGGTCGGCCACTTAGTTTCGTCGAACACATACGGTTTCGAGTGGTATCGCCACAGATTTCAGAGAACAGGCGCTTCTCCTGGCACATTTTCGAACACTTAGTTACAGATAGAACAATTAGTTTAAAATGCAACTATGTTTCGCATCTGGAGTTTCCTCTCTCACAAGGTCGGCCACTTAGTTTCGTCGAACACATACGGTTTCGAGTGGTATCGCCACAGATTTCAGAGAACAGGCGCTTCTCCTGGCACATTATCGAACACTTAGTTTCAGATGGAACAATTAGTTTTAAATGGAACTAAGTTTTGCATCTGGAGTTTCCTCTTTCACAAGGCGGCCACTTAGTTTCGTCGAACACAGACGGTTTCGATTGGCATCGCCACAGATTTCAGAGAACAGGCGCTTCTCCTGGCACAGTATCGAACACTTAGTTTCAGTTAGAATAATTAGTTTAAAATGCAACTGTGTTTCGCATCTGGAGTTTCCTCTCTCACAAGGTCGGCCACTTAGTTTCGTCGAACACATACGGTTTCGAGTGGTATCGCCACAGATTTCAGAGAACAGGCGCTTCTCCTGGCACATTTTCGAACACTTAGTTACAGATAGAACAATTAGTTTAAAATGCAACTATGTTTCGCATCTGGAGTTTCCTCTCTCACAAGGTCGGCCACTTAGTTTCGTCGAACACATACGGTTTCGAGTGGTATCGCCACAGATTTCAGAGAACAGGCGCTTCTCCTGGCACATTATCGAACACTTAGTTACAGATAGAACAATTAGAGTGAAATGCAACTATGTTTCGCATCTGGAGTTTCCTCTCTCACAAGGTCGGCCACTTAGTTTCGTCGAACATAAACGGTTTCGAGTGGTATCGCCACAGATTTCAGAGAACAGGCGGTTCTCCTGGCACAGTATCGAACACTTAGTTTCAGATGGAACAATTAGTTTTAAATGGAACGAAGTTTCGCATCTGGAGTTTCCTCTTTCACAAGGCGACCAATTAGTTTCGTCGAACACATACGGTTTCGAGTAGTATCGCCACAGATTTCGCAGAACGGGAGTTTCTCCTGGCACAGTATCGAATACTTAGTTTCAGATAGAACAATTAGTTTAAAATGCAACTATGTTTCGCATCTGGAGTTTCCTCTCTCACAAGGTCGGCCACGTAGTTTCGTCGAACACATACGGTTTCGAGTGGTATCGCCTCAGATTTCAGAGAACAGGCGCTTCTCCTGGCACATTATCGAACACTTAGTTACAGATAGAACAATTATATTTAAATGGAACTAAGTTTCGCATCTGGAGTTTCCTCTTTCACAAGGCGACCACTTAGTTTCGTCGAACACATACGGTTTCGAGTGGCATCGCCACAGATTTCAGAGAACGGGCTCTTCTCCTGGCACAGTATCGAACACTTAATATCATATAGAACAATTATTTTAAAATGGAATTAAGTTTCGCATTTGGAGTTTCCTCTCTCACAAGGTCGACAACTTAGTTTCGTCGAACAAATACGGTTTCGAGTGGCATCGCCACAGATTTCAGAGAACAGGCGCTTCTCCTGGCACATTATCGAACACTTAGTTACAGATAGAACAATTATATTTAAATGGAACTAAGTTTCGCTTCTGGAGTTTCTTCTCTCACAAAGTCGACCATATAGATTCGTCGAACACATACGGTTTCGAGTAGCATCGCCACAGATTTCAGAGAACACGCGCTTCTCCTGGCAGAGTATCGAACACTTAGTTTCAGATAGAACAATTAGTTTAAAATGCAACTATGTTTCGCATCTGGAGTTTCCTCCCTCACAAGGTCGGCCACTTAGTTTCGTCGCACACATACGGTTTCGAGTAGCATCGCCACAGATTTCAGAGAACAGGCGCTTCTCCTGGCACAGTATCGAACACTTAGTTACAGATAGAACACTTAGCTTAAAATGGAACTATGTTTCGCATTTGGAGTTTCTTCTCTCACACGGTCTACCACTTACTTTCGTCGAACACATTCGGCTTCGAGTAGCAACGCCACAGGTTTCAGAGAACAGGCGCTTCTACTGGCAGAGTATCGAATACTTAGTTTCAGATAGAACATTTAGTTTAAAATGGAAATATGTTTCGCATTTAGAGTTTCCTCCCTCCCAAGGTCGACCACATAGTTTCCTCGAACACATACGGTTTCGAGTAGCATCGCCACAGATTTCAGAGAACAGGCGCTTCTCCTGGCACAGTATCGAACATTTAGTTTGAGATGGAACTTCTAGTTTAAAATTGAACTATGTCTCGCATCTGGAGTTTCCTCTCTCACAAGGTTGACCACTTAGTTTCGCCGATCGCATACGGTTTCGAGTGGCATCGCCACAGATTTCAGAGAACAGGCGCTTCTGCTGGCACAGTATCGAACACTTAGTTTCAGATAGAACAATTAGTTTAAAATGGCACTAAGTTTCGCGTCTGGAGTTTCCTCTCTCACAAGGTCGACCACTCAGTTTCGTCGAACACATACCGTTTCGAGTAGCATCGCGACAGATTTCAGAGAACAGGCGCTTCTCCTGGCACAGTATCGAACACTTAGTTTCAGATAGAACAATTAGTTTAAAATGGAACTAAGATTCGCATCTGGAGTTTCCTCTCTCACAAAGTCGACCATTTAGATTCGTCAAACACATACGGTTTCGAGTGGCATCGCCACAGATTTCAGAGAACAGGCGCGTCTCCTGGCACATTATCGAACACTTAGTTTCAGATAGAACAATTAGTTTAAAATGCAACTATGTTTCGCATCTGGAGTTTCCTCCCTCACAAGGTCGGCCACTTAGTTTCGTCGCACACATACGGTTTCGAGTAGCATCGCCACAGATTTCAGAGAACAGGCGCTTCTCCTGGCACAGTATCGAACACTTAGTTACAGATAGAACACTTAGCTTAAAATGGAACTATGTTTCGCATTTGGAGTTTCTTCTCTCACACGGTCTACCACTTACTTTCGTCGAACACATTCGGCTTCGAGTAGCAACGCCACAGGTTTCAGAGAACAGGCGCTTCTCCTGGAAGAGTATCGAAAACTTAGTTTCAGGTAGAACAATAAGATTAAAATGGAACTATGTTTCGCATTTGGAGTTTCCCCTCTCACAAGGTCGACCACTTAGTTTCGCCGAACGCATACGGTTTCGAGTGGCATCGCCACAGATTTCAGAGAACAGGCACTTCTGCTGGCACAGTATCGAACAAATAGTTTCAGATAGAAGAATCAGTTTTAAATGGAACTAAGTTTCGCATCCGGATATTCCTCTCTCACAAGCTCGACCAAATAGTTTCGTCGAACACATACGGTTTCGAGTAGCATCGCCACCGATTTCTGAGAACTGGCCCTTCTCCTCGCGCGTTATCGAACACTTAGTTACAGATAGAACACTTAGTTTTAAATGAAACTAAGTTTGGTATCTTGAGTTTCCTCTCTCACAAGGTCAACCACCTAGTTCCGTCGAACACATACGGTTTCGAGTGGCATCGCCACAGATTTGAGAGAACAGGCGCTTCTCCTGGAACAGTATCGAACACTTAGTTTCAGATGGAACATTTGGTTAAAAATGGAACTAAGTTTCGCATCTGGAGTTTCTTCCCTCACAAGGCGACCATTTAGTTACGTCGAACACATACGGTTTCGAGTGGCATCGCCACAGATTTCAGAGAACAGGCGCTTCTGCTGGCACAGTATCGAACACTTAGTTTCAGATAGAACAATTAGTTTAAAATGGCACTAAGTTTCGCGTCTGGAGTTTCCTCTCTCACAAGGTCGACCACTCAGTTTCGTCGAACACATACCGTTTCGAGTAGCATCGCGACAGATTTCAGAGAACAGGCGCTTCTCCTGGCACAGTATCGAACACTTAGTTTCAGATAGAACAATTAGTTTAAAATGGAACTAAGATTCGCATCTGGAGTTTCCTCTCTCACAAAGTCGACCATTTAGATTCGTCAAACACATACGGTTTCGAGTGGCATCGCCACAGATTTCAGAGAACAGGCGCTTCTCCTGGCACAGTATCGAACACTTAGTTTCAGATAGAACAATTAGTTTAAAATGGAACTAAGATTCGCATCTGGAGTTTCCTCTCTCACAAAGTCGACCATTTAGATTCGTCAAACACATACGGTTTCGAGTGGCATCGCCACAGATTTCAGAGAACAGGCGCGTCTCCTGGCACATTATCGAACACTTAGTTTCAGATAGAACAATTAGTTTAAAATGCAACTATGTTTCGCATCTGGAGTTTCCTCCCTCACAAGGTCGGCCACTTAGTTTCGTCGCACACATACGTTTTCGAGTAGCATCGCCACAGATTTCAGAGAACAGGCGCTTCTCCTGGCACAGTATCGAACACTTAGTTTCAGATGGAACATTTAGTTTAAAATTGAACTATGTTTTGCACCTGGAGTTTCCTCTCTCACAAGGTTGACCACTTAGTTTCGCCGAACGCATACGGTTTCGAGTGGCATCGCCACAGATTTCAGAGAACAGGCACTTCTGCTGGCACAGTATCGAACAAATAGTTTCAGATAGAAGAATCAGTTTTAAATGGAACTAAGTTTCGCATCCGGATATTCCTCTCTCACAAGCTCGACCAAATAGTTTCGTCGAACACATACGGTTTCGAGTAGCATCGCCACCGATTTCTGAGAACTGGCCCTTCTCCTCGCGCGTTATCGAACACTTAGTTACAGATAGAACACTTAGTTTTAAATGAAACTAAGTTTGGTATCTTGAGTTTCCTCTCTCACAAGGTCAACCACCTAGTTCCGTCGAACACATACGGTTTCGAGTGGCATCGCCACAGATTTGAGAGAACAGGCGCTTCTCCTGGAACAGTATCGAACACTTAGTTTCAGATGGAACATTTGGTTAAAAATGGAACTAAGTTTCGCATCTGGAGTTTCTTCCCTCACAAGGCGACCATTTAGTTACGTCGAACACATACGGTTTCGAGTAGCATCGCCACAGATTTCAGAGAACAGGCGCTTCTCCTGGCACAGTATCGAACACTTAGTTACAGATAGAACACTTAGTATAAAATGGAACTATATTTCGCATTTGGAGTGTCCTCTCTCAAACGGTCTACCACTTACTTTCGTCGAACACATTCGGCTTCGAGTAGCAACGTCACACTTTTCAGAGAACAGGCGCTTCTACTGGCAGAGTATCGAATACTTAGTTTCAGATAGAACATTTAGTTTAAAATGGAATTATGTCTCGTATTTGGAGTTTCCTCCCTCACAAGGTCGACCACTTAGTTTCGTCGAACTCATACGGTTTCGAGTAGCATCGCCACAGATTTCAGAGAACAGGCGCTTCTCCTGGCACAGTACCGAACACTTAGTTTCAGATAGAACAATTAGTTTAAAATGGAACTAAGTTTCGCATCCGGAGTTTCCTCTCTCACACGGTCTACCACTTACTTTGGTCGAACACATTCGGCTTTGAGTAGGAACGCCACAGGTTTCAGAGAACAGGCGCTTCGACTGGCAGAGTATCGAATACTTAGTTTCAGATAGAACATTTAGTTTTAAATGGAACTATGTTTCGCATCTGGAGTATCCTCTCTCACAACTTCAAGCACTTAGTTTTGTCGAACACATACGGTTTCGAACGGCATCGCCACACAGTTCAGAGAAGAGGCGCTTCTCCTGGCACAGTATCGAACACTTATTTTCAGATAGAACAATTAGTTTAAAATGGAACTAAGTTTCGCATCCGGAGTTTCCTCTCTCACACGGTCTACCACTTACTTTGGTCGAACACATTCGGCTTTGAGTAGGAACGCCACAGGTTTCAGAGAACAGGCGCTTCTACTGGCAGAGTATCGAATACTTAGTTTCAGATAGAACATTTAGTTTTAAATGGAACTATGTTTCGCATCTGGAGTATCCTCTCTCACAACTTCAAGCACTTAGTTTTGTCGAACACATACGGTTTCGAACGGCATCGCCACACAGTTCAGAGAAGAGGCGCTTCTCCTGGCACAGTATCGAACACTTATTTTCAGATAGAACAATTAGTTTAAAATGGAACTAAATTTCGCATCTGGAGTTTCCTGTCTCAGAAGGTCGACCACTTAGTTTCGTCGAACACATACGGTTTCGAGTGGCATCGCCTCAGACTTCAGCGAACAGCAGCTTCGCCTGGCACAGTATCGAACACTTAATTTCAGATGGAACAATTAGTTTAAAATGGAACTAAGTTCCGCATCTGAAGTTTCCTCTCTCACAAGGTCGGCCACTTAGTTTCGTCGAACGCATACGGTTTCGAGTGGCATTGCCACAGATTTCAGAGAACAGCAGCTTCGCCTGGCACAGTATCGAACACTTAATTTCAGATGGAACAATTAGTTAAAAATGGAACTAAGTTTCGCATCTGGAGTTTCTTCCCTCACAAGGCGACCATTTAGTTACGTCGAACACATACGGTTTCGAGTAGCATCGCCACAGATTTCAGAGAACAGGCGCTTCTCCTGGCACAGTATCGAACACTTAGTTACAGATAGAACACTTAGTATAAAATGGAACTATATTTCGCATTTGGAGTGTCCTCTCTCAAACGGTCTACCACTTACTTTCGTCGAACACATTCGGCTTCGAGTAGCAACGTCACAGGTTTCAGAGAACAGGCGCTTCTACTGGCAGAGTATCGAATACTTAGTTTCAGATAGAACATTTAGTTTAAAATGGAATTATGTCTCGTATTTGGAGTTTCCTCCCTCACAAGGTCGACCACTTAGTTTCGTCGAACTCATACGGTTTCGAGTAGCATCGCCACAGATTTCAGAGAACAGGCGCTTCTCCTGGCACAGTACCGAACACTTAGTTTCAGATAGAACAATTAGTTTAAAATGGAACTAAGTTTCGCATCCGGAGTTTCCTCTCTCACACGGTCTACCACTTACTTTGGTCGAACACATTCGGCTTTGAGTAGGAACGCCACAGGTTTCAGAGAACAGGCGCTTCGACTGGCAGAGTATCGAATACTTAGTTTCAGATAGAACATTTAGTTTTAAATGGAACTATGTTTCGCATCTGGAGTATCCTCTCTCACAACTTCAAGCACTTAGTTTTGTCGAACACATACGGTTTCGAACGGCATCGCCACACAGTTCAGAGAAGAGGCGCTTCTCCTGGCACAGTATCGAACACTTATTTTCAGATACAACAATTAGTTTAAAATGGAACTAAATTTCGCATCTGGAGTTTCCTGTCTCAGAAGGTCGACCACTTAGTTTCGTCGAACACATACGGTTTCGAGTGGCATCGCCTCAGACTTCAGCGAACAGCAGCTTCGCCTGGCACAGTATCGAACACTTAATTTCAGATGGAAAAATTAGTTTAAAATGGAACTAAGTTCCGCATCTGAAGTTTCCTCTCTCACAAGGTCGGCCACTTAGTTTCGTCGAACACGTACGGTTTCGAATGGCATTGCCACAGATTTCAGAGAACAGCAGCTTCGCCTGGCACAGTATCGAACACTTAATTTCAGATGGAACAATTAGTTTAAAATGGAACCAAGTTCCGCATCTGAAGTTTCCTCTCTCACAAGGTCGGCCACTTAGTTTCGTCGAACTCAAACGGTTTCGAGTGGCATCGCCACAGATTTCAGAGAACAGGCGCTTCTCCTGGAACAGTATCGAACACTTAGTTTCAGATGGAACATTTGGTTTAAAATGGAACTAAGTTTCGCATCTGGAGTTTCTTCCCTCACAAGGCGACCATTTAGTTACGTCGAACACATACGGTTTCGAGTAGCATCGCCACAGATTTCAGAGAACAGGCGCTTCTCCTGGCACAGTATCGAACACTTAGTTACAGATAGAACACTTAGTATAAAATGGAACTATATTTCGCATTTGGAGTTTCCTCTCTCAAACGGTCTACCACTTACTTTCGTCGAACACATTCGGCTTCGAGTAGCAACGTCACAGGTTTCAGAGAACAGGCGCTTCTACTGGCAGAGTATCGAATACTTAGTTTCAGATAGAACATTTAGTTTAAAATGGAATTATGTCTCGTATTTGGAGTTTCCTCCCTCACAAGGTCGACCACTTAGTTTCGTCGAACACATACGGTTTCGAGTAGCATCGCCACAGATTTCAGAGAACAGGCGCTTCTCCTGGCACAGTACCGAACACTTAGTTTCAGATAGAACAATTAGTTTAAAATGGAACTAAGTTTCGCATCCGGAGTTTCCTCTCTCACACGGTCTACCACTTACTTTGGTCGAACACATTCGGCTTTGAGTAGGAACGCCACAGGTTTCAGAGAACAGGCGCTTCTACTGGCAGAGTATCGAATACTTAGTTTCAGATAGAACATTTAGTTTTAAATGGAACTATGTTTCGCATCTGGAGTATCCTCTCTCACAACTTCAAGCACTTAGTTTTGTCGAACACATACGGTTTCGAACGGCATCGCCACACAGTTCAGAGAAGAGGCGCTTCTCCTGGCACAGTATCGAACACTTATTTTCAGATAGAACAATTAGTTTAAAATGGAACTAAATTTCGCATCTGGAGTTTCCTGTCTCAGAAGGTCGACCACTTAGTTTCGTCGAACACATACGGTTTCGAGTGGCATCGCCTCAGACTTCAGCGAACAGCAGCTTCGCCTGGCACAGTATCGAACACTTAATTTCAGATGGAACAATTAGTTTAAAATGGAACTAAGTTCCGCATCTGAAGTTTCCTCTCTCACAAGGTCGGCCACTTAGTTTCGTCGAACGCATACGGTTTCGAGTGGCATTGCCACAGATTTCAGAGAACAGCAGCTTCGCCTGGCACAGTATCGAACACTTAATTTCAGATGGAACAATTAGTTTAAAATGGAACCAAGTTCCGCATCTGAAGTTTCCTCTCTCACAAGGTCGGCCACTTAGTTTCGTCGAACTCAAACGGTTTCGAGTAGCATCGCCACAGATTTCTGAGAACTGGCCCTTCTCCTCGCGCGGTATCGAACACTTAGTTACAGATAGAACACTTAGTTTTAAATGAAACTAAGTTTGGTATCTGGAGTTTCCTCTCTCACAAGGTCAACCACTTAGTTCCGTCGAACACATACGGTTTCGAGTGGCATCTCTACAGTTTTCAGAGAAGAAGCGCTTCTCCTGGCACAGTATCGAACACTTAGTATCAGATAGAACAATTAGTTTAAAATGGAACTATGTTTCGCATTTGGAGTTTCCTCTCTCACAAGGTCGACCGCTTAGTTTCGACGAACACATACCGTTTCGAGTAGCATCGCCACAGATTTCAGAGAACAGGCGTTTCTCCTGGCACAGTAACGAACACTTAGTTTCAGATAGAACAATTAGTTTAAAATTGAACTATATTTCGCATCTGAAGTTTCCTCTCTCACAATGTCGACCACTTAGTTTCGTCGAACACATACGGTTTCGAGTAGCATCGCCACCGATTTCTGAGAACTGGCCCTTCTCCTCGCGCAGTATCGAACACTTAGTTACAGATAGAACACTTAGTTTAAAATGGAACTAAGTTTCGCATCTGGAGTTTCCTCTCTCACAAGGTCGACCACATAGTTTCGTCGAACACATACGGTTTCGAGTAGCATCGCCACAGATTTCAGAGAACAGGCGCTCCTCCCGGCACAGTATCGAACACTTAGTTTCAGATGGAACATTTAGGTTAAAATTGAACTATATTTCGCATCTGAAGTTTCCTCTCTCACAAGGTCGACCACTTAGTTTCGTCGAACACATACGGTTTCGAGAAGCATCGCCACAGATTTCAGAGAACAGGCGCTTCTCCTGGCACAGTATCGAACACTTAGATTCAGTAGAACAATTAGTTTAAAATGGTACAAAGATTCGCATCTGGAGTTTCCTCTCTCACAAGGCGGACACTCAGTTTCGTGGAACACATTCGGTTTCGAATAGCAGCGCCACAGATTTCAGAGAACAGGCGCTTCTCCTGGCACATTATCGAACACTTAGTTTCAGAGAGAACAATTAGTTTAATATGGAAATATGTTTCGCATTTGGAGTTTCCTCTCTCACAAGGTCAACCACTTAGTTTCGTCGAACACATACGGTTTCGAGGGGCATCGCCACGCATTTCAGAGAACAGGCGCTTCTCCTGGCACAGTATCAAACACTTAGTATCAGATAGAACAGTTAGTTTCTAATGGAAATAAGCTTCGAATCCGGAGTTTACTCTCTCACAAGGTCGACCACATAGTTTCGTCGAACACATACGGTTTCGAGTAGCATCGCCACAGATTTCAGAGAACAGGCGCTTCTCCGGGCACAGTATCGAACACATAGTTTCAGATAGAACAATTAGTTTCAAATGGAACTATGTTTCGCATCTGGAGAATCCTCTCCCACAAGATCAACCACTTAGTTTCGTCGAACACATACGGTTTCGAGTAGCATCGCCGCCGATTTCAGAGAACAGGCGCTTCTCCTGGCACAGTAACGAACACTTAGTTTCAGATAGAACAATTAGTTTAAAATTGAACTATCTTTCGCATCTGGAGTTTCCTCTCCCACAAAGTCGACCACTTGGTTTCCTCGAACACATACGGTTTCGAGTGGCATCGCCACAGATTTCAGAGAAGAAGCGCTTCTCCTGGCACAGTATCGAACACTTAGTATCAGGTAGAACAATTAGTTTAAAATGGAACTAAGCTTCGCATCTGGAGTTTACTCTCTCACAAGGTCGACCACTTATTTTCGTCGAACACATACGATTTCGAGTAGCATCGTCACCGATTTCTGAGAACTGGCCCCTCTCCTCGCGCAGTATGGAACACTTAGTTACATATAGAACACTTAGTTTAAAATGGAACTAAGTTTCGCATCTGGAGTTTCCTCTCTCACAAGGTCGGCCACTTAGTTTCGTCGAGCACATACGGTTTCGAGTGGCATCGCCACACATTTCAGAGAACAGGCGCTTCTCCTGGCACAATATCCAACACATAGTTTCAGATAGAACAATTAGTTTAAAATGGAACTAAGTTTCGCAACTGGAGATTCCTCTCTCACAAGGTCGACCACTTAGTTTCGTCGAACACATACGTTTCCGAGTAGCATCGCCACAGATTTCAGAGAAGAGGCGCTTCTCCTGGCACAGTAACGAACACTTAGTTTCAGATAGAACAATTTGTTTAAAATGGAACTAAGTTTCGCATCTGGAGTTTCCTGTCTCAGAAGGTCGACCACTTAGTTTCGTCGAACACATACGGTTTCGAGTGGCATCGCCTCAGACTTCAGCGAACAGCAGCTTCGCCTGGCACAGTATCGAACACTTAATTTCAGATGGAACAATTAGTTTAAAATGGAACTAAGTTCCGCATCTGAAGTTTCCTCTCTCACAAGGTCGGCCACTTAGTTTCGTCGAACGCATACGGTTTCGAGTGGCATTGCCACAGATTTCAGAGAACAGCAGCTTCGCCTGGCACAGTATCGAACACTTAATTTCAGATGGAACAATTAGTTTAAAATGGAACCAAGTTCCGCATCTGAAGTTTCCTCTCTCACAAGGTCGGCCACTTAGTTTCGTCGAACTCAAACGGTTTCGAGTAGCATCGCCACAGATTTCTGAGAACTGGCCCTTCTCCTCGCGCGGTATCGAACACTTAGTTACAGATAGAACACTTAGTTTTAAATGAAACTAAGTTTGGTATCTGGAGTTTCCTCTCTCACAAGGTCAACCACTTAGTTCCGTCGAACACATACGGTTTCGAGTGGCATCGCTACAGTTTTCAGAGAAGAAGCGCTTCTCCTGGCACAGTATCGAACACTTAGTATCAGATAGAACAATTAGTTTAAAATGGAACTATGTTTCGCATTTGGAGTTTCCTCTCTCACAAGGTCGACCGCTTAGTTTCGACGAACACATACCGTTTCGAGTAGCATCGCCACAGATTTCAGAGAACAGGCGCTTCTCCTGGCACAGTAACGAACACTTAGTTTCAGATAGAACAATTAGTTTAAAATTGAACTATATTTCGCATCTGAAGTTTCCTCTCTCACAATGTCGACCACTTAGTTTCGTCGAACACATACGGTTTCGAGTAGCATCGCCACCGATTTCTGAGAACTGGCCCTTCTCCTCGCGCAGTATCGAACACTTAGTTACAGATAGAACACTTAGTTTAAAATGGAACTAAGTTTCGCATCTGGAGTTTCCTCTCTCACAAGGTCGACCACATAGTTTCGTCGAACACATACGGTTTCGAGTAGCATCGCCACAGATTTCAGAGAACAGGCGCTCCTCCCGGCACAGTATCGAACACTTAGTTTCAGATGGAACATTTAGGTTAAAATTGAACTATATTTCGCATCTGAAGTTTCCTCTCTCACAAGGTCGACCACTTAGTTTCGTCGAACACATACGGTTTCGAGAAGCATCGCCACAGATTTCAGAGAACAGGCGCTCCTCCCGGCACAGTATCGAACACTTAGTATCGGATATAACAATTACTTTAAAATGGAACTAAGCTTCGCATCTGGAGTTTCCTCTCTCACAATTTCGGCCACTTAGTTTCGTCGAACACATACGGTTTCGAGTGGCATCGCCACAGATTTCAGAGAACAGGCGCTCCTCCCGGCACAGTATCGAACACTTAGTATCAGGTAGAACAATTAGTTTAAAATGGAACTAAGCTTCGCATCTGGAGTTTACTCTCTCACAAGGTCGACCACTTATTTTCGTCGAACACATACGATTTCGAGTAGCATCGTCACCGATTTCTGAGAACTGGCCCCTCTCCTCGCGCAGTATGGAACACTTAGTTACATATAGAACACTTAGTTTAAAATGGAACTAAGTTTCGCATCTGGAGTTTCCTCTCTCACAAGGTCGGCCACTTAGTTTCGTCGAACACATACGGTTTCGAGTAGCACCGCCACAGATTTCAGGGAACAGGCGCTTCTCTTGGCGCATTATCGAACACTTAGTTTCAGATAGAACAATTAGTCTAAAATGGACCTATGTTTCGCATTTGGCGTTTCCTCTCTCACAAGTTCGACAACTTAGTTTCGTTGAACACATACCGTTTCGAGTGGCAACGCCACAGATTTCAGAGAACAGGCGCTTCTCGTGGCACAGTATCGAACACTTAGTTTCGATAGAACTATTAGTTTAAAATGGAAATAAGTTTTGCATCTGGAGTTTCCTCTCTCACAAGGTCGACCTCTTAGTTTCGACGAACACATACCGTTTCGAGTAGCATCGCCACCGATTTCTGAGAACTGGCCCTTCTCCTCGCGCAGTATCGAACACTTAGTTACAGATAGAACACTTAGTTTAAAATGGAACTAAGTTTCGCATCTGGAGTTTCCTCTCCCACAAAGTCGACCACTTGGTTTCCTCGAACACATACGGTTTCGAGTGGCATCGCCACAGATTTCAGAGAAGAAGCGCTTCTCCTGGCACAGTATCGAACACTTAGTATCAGGTAGAACAATTAGTTTAAAATGGAACTAAGCTTCGCATCTGGAGTTTACTATCTCACAAGGTCGACCACTTATTTTCGTCGAACACATACGGTTTCGAGTGGCATCGCCACACATTTCAGAGAACAGGCTCTTCTCCTGGCACAGTATCGGACACTTAGTTTCAGATAGAAAAATTAGTTTAAAATGGAACTATCTTTCGCATTTGGAGTTTCCCCTCTCACAAGGTCGACCACTTAATTTCGTCGAACACATACGGTTTGGATTGCGCATAGCCACAGATTTCAGAGAACAGGCGCTTCTCCTGGCACAGTATCGAGCACTTAGTATCAGATAGAACAATTAGTTTAAAATGGAACTAAGCTTCGCATCTGGAGTTTCTTCCCTCACAAGGCGACCACTTAATTTCGTCGAACACATACGGTTTCGAGTGGCATCGCCACAGATTTCAGAGAACAGGCGCTTCTCCTGGCACAGTATCGAACACTTAGTTTCAGATAGAAAAATTAGTTTAAAATGGAACTATCTTTCGCATTTGGAGTTTCCCCTCTCACAAGGTCGACCACTTAATTTCGTCGAACAGATACGGTTTGGATTGCGCATAGCCACAGATTTCAGAGAACAGGCGCTTCTCCTGGCACAGTATCGAGCACTTAGTATCAGATAGAACAATTAGTTTAAAATGGAACTAAGCTTCGCATCTGGAGTTTCCTCTTTCACAAGGTCGGCCACTTCGTTTCGTCGAACACATACGGGTTCGAGTAGCATCGCCACTGATTTCAGAGAACAGGCGCTTCTCCTGGCACAGTATCGAACACTTTCAGATAGAACAATTTGTTTAAAATGGAACTAAGTTTCGCATCTGGAGTTTCCTCTCCCACAAGGTCGGCCACTTAGTTACGTCGAACACATACGGGTTCGAGTAGCATCGCCACTGATTTCAGAGAACAGGCGCTTCTCCTGGCACAGTATCGAACACTTTCAGATAGAACAATTAGTTTAAAATGGAACTAAGTTCCGCATCTGGAGTTTCCTCTCTCACAAGGTCGTCCACTTAGTTCCGTCGAACACATACGGTTACGAGTGGCATCGCCACAGATTTCAGAGAACAGGCGCTTCTCCTGGCACAGTATCGCACACTTAGTTTCGGACGGAACATTTGGTTTAAAGTGGAACTAAGTTTCGCATCTGGAGTTTCCTCTCTCACAAGGTCGTCCACTTAGTTTCGTCGAACACATACGGTTACGAGTGGCATCGCCACAGATTTCAGAGAACAGGCGCTTCTCCTGGCACAGTATCGCACACTTAGTTTCGGACGGAACATTTGGTTTATAGTGGAACTAAGTTTCGCATCTGGAGTTTCCTCTCTCACAAGGTCGACTATTTAGATTCGTCGAACACATACGGGTTCGAGTGGCATCGCCACAGATTTCAGAGAACAGGTGCTTCTCCTGGCACAGTATCGAACACTTAGTTTCAGATAGAACAATTAGTTTAAAATGGAACTAAGTTTCGCATCTGGAGTTTCCTCTCTCACAAGGTCGGCCACTTAGTTTCGTCAAGCACATACGGTTTCGAGTGGCATCGCCACAGATTTCAGAGAACAGGTGCTTCTCCTGGCACAGTATCGAACACTTAGTTTCAGATAGAACAATTAGTTTAAAATGGAACTAAGTTTCGCATCTGGAGTTTCCTCTCTCACAAGGTCGTCCACTTAGTTTCGTCGAACACATACGGTTACGAGTGGCATCGCCACAGATTTCAGAGAACAGGCGCTTCTCCTGGAACAGTATCGCACACTTAGTTTCGGACGGAACATTTGGTTTAAAGTGGAACTAAGTTTCGCATCTGGAGTTTCCTGTCTCACAAGGTGGACCACTTAGTTTCGTCGAACACATACGGTTTGGAGTAGCATCGCCACTGATCTCAGAGAACAGGCGCTTCTCCTGGCACAGTATCGAACACTTTCAGATAGAACAATTATTTTTAAATGGAACTAAGTTTCGCATCTGGAGTTTCCTCTCTCAGAAGGTCGGCCACTTAGTTTCGTCGAACACATACGGTTTCGAGTAGCATCGCGACAGATTTCAGAGAACAGAGGCTTACCCTGGCACAGTATCGAACACCTAGCTTCAGATAGAACAATTAGTTTATAATGGAAATAAACTTCGAATCTGGAGTTTACTCTCCCACAAGGTCGACCACTTAGTTTCGTCGAAAACATTCGGTTTCGAGTGGCACGGCCACAGATTTCGCCGAACGCGCGTTCCTCCTGGCACAGTATCGACAACTTAGTTTGGTCGAACACACACGGTTTCGAGTGGCATCGCCACAGATTTCAGAGAACAGGCGCTTCTCCTGGCACAGTGTTCGACGAAATTAAGTGGTCGCCTTGTGAGGGAAGAAACTCCAGATGCGAAACATAGTTCCATTTTAAACTAATTGTTCTATCTGAAACTAAGTGTCCGATACTGTGAAAGGAGGAACGCCTGTTCTCTGAAATCTGTGGCGATGCTACTGGAAACCGTATGTGTTCGACGAAACTAAGTGGTCGACCTTGTGAGAGAGGAAACTCCAGATGCGAAACTTAGTTCCTTTTTAACTAGTTTTTCTACCTGTAACTATGTGTTCGATACTGTGCCAGGAGAAGCGCCTGTCCTGTGAAATATGTGACGATGCCACTCGCAACCGTATGTGTTCGTCGAAACTAAGTGGTCCACCTTGTGAGAGAGGAAACTCCAGATGCAAAACCTAGTTCCATTTTAATCTAATTGTTCTATCTGAAATTAAGTGTTCGATACTGTGCCAGGAGAAGCGCCTGTTCTCTGAAATATGTGGCGATGCCACTCGAAACCGTATGTGTTCGACGAAATTAAGTGGTCGCCTTGTGAGGGAAGAAACTCCACATGCGAAATATAGTACAATTTTAAACTAAAAGTTCCAACTGAAACTAAATGTTCGATACTGTGCCAGGAGAAGCGCCTGTTCTCTGAAAT
The DNA here is from genome assembly GCA_910591585.2 of Nysson spinosus. Taxonomy (NCBI): domain Eukaryota; kingdom Metazoa; phylum Arthropoda; class Insecta; order Hymenoptera; family Crabronidae; genus Nysson; species Nysson spinosus. Next base: position 675,146 of record CAJUYC020000086.1, read on the forward strand.
CTGTGGCGATGCCACTCGAAACCGTATGTGTTCGACGAAACTAAGTGGCCGACGTTGTGAGAGAGGAAACTCCAGACGCGAAATTTAGTGCCGTTTTAAACTAATTGTTCTATCTGAAACTAAGTGTTCGATACTGTGCCAGCAGAAGCGCCTGTTCTCTGAAATCTGTGGCGATGCCACTCGAAAACGTATGCGTTCGGCGAAAGTAAGTGGTCGACCTTGTGAGAGAGGAAACTCCATTTGCGAAACATAGTTCAATTTTAAACTTAATGTTCCAACTGAAACTAAGTGTTCGATACTGTGCCAGGAGAAGCGCCTGTTCTCTGAAATCTGTGGCGATGCCACTCGAAACCGTATGTGTTCGAGGAAACTAAGTGGTCGACCTTGTGGGAGAGGAAACTCCAGATGCGAAACTTAGGTCCATTTTAAACTAATTGTTCTATCTGAAACTAAGTGTTCGTTACTGTGCCAGGAGAAGCGCCTGTTCTCTGAAAACTGTGGCGATGCTACTCAAAACCGTATATGTTCGACGAAACTAGGTGGTCGACCTTGTGAGAGAGGAAACTCCAGATGCGAAACCTATTTCCATTTTAAACTAAGTGTTCTATCTGTAACTAAGTGTTCGATACTGCGCCAGGAGAAGCGCCTGTTCTCTGAAATCTGTGGCGATCCTACTCGAAACCGTATGTGTTCGACGAAACTAAGTGGTCGACCTTGAGAGAGGAAACTCCAGATGCGAAACTTAGTTCCTTTTTAACTAGTTTTTCTACCTGTAACTATGTGTTCGATACTGTGCCAGGAGAAGCGCCTGTCCTGTGAAATATGTGACGATGCCACTCGCAACCGTATGTGTTCGTCGAAACTAAGTGGTCCACCTTGTGAGAGAGGAAACTCCAGATGCAAAACCTAGTTCCATTTTAATCTAATTGTTCTATCTGAAATTAAGTGTTCGATACTGTGCCAGGAGAAGCGCCTGTTCTCTGAAATATGTGGCGATGCCACTCGAAACCGTATGTGTTCGACGAAATTAAGTGGTCGCCTTGTGAGGGAAGAAACTCCACATGCGAAATATAGTACAATTTTAAACTAAAAGTTCCAACTGAAACTAAATGTTCGATACTGTGCCAGGAGAAGCGCCTGTTCTCTGAAATCTGTGGCGATGCCACTCGAAACCGTATGTGTTCGACGAAACTAAGTGGCCGACGTTGTGAGAGAGGAAACTCCAGACGCGAAATTTAGTGCCGTTTTAAACTAATTGTTCTATCTGAAACTAAGTGTTCGATACTGTGCCAGCAGAAGCGCCTGTTCTCTGAAATCTGTGGCGATGCCACTCGAAAACGTATGCGTTCGGCGAAAGTAAGTGGTCGACCTTGTGAGAGAGGAAACTCCATTTGCGAAACATAGTTCAATTTTAAACTTAATGTTCCAACTGAAACTAAGTGTTCGATACTGTGCCAGGAGAAGCGCCTGTTCTCTGAAATCTGTGGCGATGCCACTCGAAACCGTATGTGTTCGAGGAAACTAAGTGGTCGACCTTGTGGGAGAGGAAACTCCAGATGCGAAACTTAGGTCCATTTTAAACTAATTGTTCTATCTGAAACTAAGTGTTCGTTACTGTGCCAGGAGAAGCGCCTGTTCTCTGAAAACTGTGGCGATGCTACTCAAAACCGTATATGTTCGACGAAACTAGGTGGTCGACCTTGTGAGAGAGGAAACTCCAGATGCGAAACCTATTTCCATTTTAAACTAAGTGTTCTATCTGTAACTAAGTGTTCGATACTGCGCCAGGAGAAGCGCCTGTTCTCTGAAATCTGTGGCGATCCTACTCGAAACCGTATGTGTTCGACGAAACTAAGTGGTCGACCTTGAGAGAGGAAACTCCAGATGCGTAACTTAGTACCATTTTAAACAAATTGTTCTATCTGAAACTAAGTGTTCGATACTGTACCAGGCGAAGCGCCTGTTCTCTGAAATCGGTGGCACTGCCACTCGAAACCGTATGTGTTCGTCGAAACTAAGTGGTCGACCTTGTGAGAGAGGAAATTCCAGATGCGAAACTTAGTTCCATTTTAAACTAATTGTTCTATCTGAAACTAAGTGTTCGATACTGTGCCAGGAGAAGCGCCTGCTCTCTGTAAGGTGTGGCTAAGCTACTCGAAACCGCATGTGTTCGAGGAAACTAAGTGGTCGACCTTGTGAGAGAGGAAACTCCAGACGCGAAATTTAGTGCCGTTTTAAACTAATTGTTCTATCTGAAACTAAGTGTTGGATAGTATGCCAGGCGAAGCGCCTGCTCTCTGAAATCTGTGGCGATGCTACTCGAAACCGTATGTGTTCGACGAAACTAAGTGGTCGACCTTGTGAGAGAGGAAACTCCAGATGCGACACATAGTTCAATTTTAAACTAATTGTTCTATCTGAAACTAAGTGTTCGATACTGTGCCAGGAGAAGCGCCTGTTCTCTGAAATCTGAGGCGATGCCTCTCGAAACCGTATGTGTTCGACGAAACTAAGTCGCCGAGCTTGTGAGAGAGGAATATACAGATGCGAAACTTAGTTCCATTTTAAACTAATTGTTCTATCTGAAACTATGTGTTCGATACTGTGCCAGGAGAAGCGCCTGTTCTCTGAAATCTGTGGCGATGCCACTCGAAAGCGTATGTGTTCGACGAAACTAAGTGGATGACCTTGTGAGAGAGGAAACTCCAGATGCGAAACATAGTTCAATTTTAAACTAATTGTTCTATCTGAAACTAAGTGTTTGATACTGTGCCAGGAGAAGCGGCTGTTCTCTGAAATCTGTGGCGATGCCACTCGAAACCGTATGTGTTCGGCGAAACTAAGTGGTCAACCTTGTGAGAGAGGAAACTCCAGATGCGAAACATAGTTCAATTTTAAACTAAATGTTCCATCTGAAACTAAGTGTTCAATACTGTGCCAGGAGAAGCGCCTGTTCTCTGAAATGTGTAGCGATGACACTCGGAACCGTATGTGTTCGACCAAACTAAGTGGTTGATCTTGTGAGAGAGGATACTCCAGATGCGAAACATAATTCCATTTTAAACTAATTGTTCTCTCTGAAAGTAAGTGTTCGATACTGTGCCAGGAGAAGCGCCTGTTCTCTGAAATCTGTGGCGGTGCCACTCGAAATCGTATGTGTTCCACGAAACTAAGTGGCCGACATTGTGAGAGAGGAAACTCCAGATGCGAAACTTAGTTCCATTTTAAACTAATTGTTCTCTCTGAACCGAAGCGTTCGATACTGTGCCAGCAGAAGCGCCTGTTCTCTGAAATCTGTTGCGGTGCCACTCGCAACCGTATGTGTTCCACGAAACTAAGTGGCCGACATTGTGAGAGAGGAAACTCCAGATGCGAAACTTAGATCCACTTTAAACTAATTGCTCTATCTGAAACTAAGTGTTCGATACTGTGCCAGGAGAAGGGCCTGGTCTCTGAAATCTGTGGCGATGCCACTCGAAACCGTATGTGTTCGACGAAACTAAGTAGCCTACCTGGTGGGAGAGGAAACTACAGATGCGAAACTGAGTTTCATTTTAAACTAATTGTTCTATCTGAAACTAAGTGTTCGATTCTGTGCCAGGAGAAGCGCCTGTTCTCTGAAATCTGTGGCGATGCTACTCGAAACCGTATGTGTTCCACGAAACTAAGTGGCCGACATTGTGAGAGAGGAAACTCCAGGTGCGAAACTTAGTTCCACTCTAACTAATTGCTCTCTCTGAAACTAAGTGTTCGATACTGTGCCAGGAGAAGCGCCTGTTCTCTGAAATCTGTGGCGGTGCCACTCGAAACCGTATGTGTTCCACGAAACTAAGTGGCCGACATTGTGAGAGAGGAAACTCCAGATGCGAAACTTAGTTCCATTTTAAACTAATTGTTCTATCTGAAACGAAGCGTTCGATACTGTGCCAGGAGAAGCGCCTGTTCTCTGAGATCTGTGGCGGTGCCACTCGAAACCGTATGTGTTCGACGAAACAAACTGGTCGACGTTGTGAGAGGGGAAACTCCAGATGCGAAACTTAGTTCCATTTTAAACTAATTGTTCTATCTGAATCTATGTGTTCGATAAGGTGCCAGGAGCAGGGTCTGTTCTCTGAAATCAGTGGCAATGCTACTCGAAACCGTATGTGTTCGACGAAACTAAGTGGTCGACATTGTGAGAGAGGAAACTCCAGATGCGAAATTTAGTTCCATTTTAAGCTAATTGTTCTATCTGAAACTAAGTGTTCGATACTGTGCCAGGAGAAGCGCCTGCTCTCTGAAATCTGTGGCGATGCTACTCGAAACCGTATGTGTTCGACGAAACTAAGTGGTCGACCTTGTGAGAGAGGAAACTCCAGATGCGAAACTTAGTTCCGTTTTAATCTTATTGTTCTATCTGAAACTAAGTTTTCGATACTGTGCCAGGAGAAGCGCCTGTTCTCTGAACTGTATGGCGATGCCGCTCGAAACCGTATGTGTTCGACGAAACTAAGTGGTTGATCTTGTGAGGGAGGATACTCCAGATGCGAAACATAATTCCATTTTAAACTAATTGTTCCCTCTGAAACTAAGTGTTCGATACTGTGCCAGGAGAAGCGCCTGTTCTCTGAAATCTGTTGCGGTGCCACTCGCAACCGTATGTGTTCCACGAAACTAAGTGGCCGACATTGTGAGAGAGGAAACTCCAGATGCGAAACTTAGTTCCATTTTAAACTAATTGTTCTATCTGAAACTAAGTGTTCGATTCTGTGCCAGGAGAAGCGCCTGTTCTCTGAAATCTGTGGCGGTGCCACTCGAAACCGTATGTGTTCGACCAAACTAAGTGGTCGACCTTGTGGGAGAGTAAACTCCAAATGCGAAACTTAGATCCACTTTAAACTAATTGCTCTATCTGAAACTAAGTGTTCGATACTGTGCCAGGAGAAGGGCCTGGTCTCTGAAATCTGTGGCGATGCCACTCGAAACCGTATGTGTTCGACGAAACTAAGTAGCCTACCTGGTGGGAGAGGAAACTACAGATGCGAAACTGAGTTTCATTTTAAACTAATTGTTCTATCTGAAACTAAGTGTTCGATTCTGTGCCAGGAGAAGCGCCTGTTCTCTGAAATCTGTGGCGATGCTACTCGAAACCTTATGTGTTCGACGAAACTAAGTGATCGACCTTGTGGGAGGGGAAACTCCAGATGCGAAACTTAGTTCCACTTTAAACTAATTGCTCTCTCTGAAACTAAGTGTTCGATACTGTGCCAGGAGAAGCGCCTGTTCTCTGAAATCTGTGGCGGTGCCACTCGAAACCGTATGTGTTCCACGAAACTAAGTGGCCGACATTGTGAGAGAGGAAACTCCAGATGCGAAACTTAGTTCCATTTTAAACTAATTGTTCTATCCGAAACGAAGCGTTCGATACTGTGCCAGGAGAAGCGCCTGTTCTCTGAGATCTGTGGCGGTGCCACTCGAAACCGTATGTGTTCGACGAAACAAACTGGTCGACGTTGTGAGAGGGGAAACTCCAGATGCGAAACTTAGTTCCATTTTAAACTAATTGTTCTATCTGAATCTATGTGTTCGATAAGGTGCCAGGAGCAGGGTCTGTTCTCTGAAATCAGTGGCAATGCTACTCGAAACCGTATGTGTTCGACGAAACTAAGTGGTCGACATTGTGATAGAGGAAACTCCAGATGCGAAATTTAGTTCCATTTTAAGCTAATTGTTCTATCTGAAACTAAGTGTTCGATACTGTGCCAGGAGAAGCGCCTGCTCTCTGAAATCTGTGGCGATGCTACTCGAAACCGTATGTGTTCGACGAAACTAAGTGGTCGACCTTGTGAGAGAGGAAACTCCAGATGCGAAACTTAGTTCCATTTTAATCTTATTGTTCTATCTGAAACTAAGTTTTCGATACTGTGCCAGGAGAAGCGCCTGTTCTCTGAACTGTGTGGCGATGCCGCTCGAAACCGTATGTGTTCGACGAAACTAAGTGGTTGATCTTGTGAGAGAGGATACTCCAGATGCGAAACATAATTCAATTTTAAACTAATTGTTCTCTCTGAAACTAAGTGTTCGATACTGTGCCAGGAGAAGCGCCTGTTCTCTGAAATCTGTGGCGGTGCCACTCGCAACCGTATGTGTTCCACGAAACTAAGTGGCCGACATTGTGAGAGAGGAAACTCCAGATGCGAAACTTAGTTCCATTTTAAACTAATTGTTCTATCTGAAACTAAGTGTTCGATTCTGTGCCAGGAGAAGCGCCTGTTCTCTGAAATCTGTGGCGGTGCCACTCGAAACCGTATGTGTTCGACGAAACTAAGTGGTCGACCTTGTGGGAGAGTAAACTCCAAATGCGAAACTTAGATCCACTTTAAACTAATTGCTCTATCTGAAACTAAGTGTTCGATACTGTGCCAGGAGAAGGGCCTGGTCTCTGAAATCTGTGGCGATGCCACTCGAAACCGTATGTGTTCGACGAAACTAAGTAGCCGACCTGGTGGGAGAGGAAACTACAGATGCGAAACTGAGTTTCATTTTAAACTAATTGTTCTATCTGAAACTAAGTGTTCGATTCTGTGCCAGGAGAAGCGCCTGTTCTCTGAAATCTGTGGCGATGCTACTCGAAACCTTATGTGTTCGACGAAACTAAGTGATCGACCTTGTGGGAGGGGAAACTCCAGATGCGAAACTTAGTTCCACTTTAAACTAATTGCTCTCTCTGAAACTAAGTGTTCGATACTGTGCCAGGAGAAGCGCCTGTTCTCTGAAATCTGTGGCGGTGCCACTCGAAACCGTATGTGTTCGACGAAACAAACTGGTCGACGTTGTGAGAGGGGAAACTCCAGATGCGAAACTTAGTTCCATTTTAAACTAATTGTTCTATCTGAATCTATGTGTTCGATAAGGTGCCAGGAGAAGGGTCTGTTCTCTGAATTCAGTGGCAATGCTACTCGAAACCGTATGTGTTCGACGAAACTAAGTGGTCGACATTCCGAGAGAGGAAACTCCAGATGCGAAATTTAGTTCCATTTTAAGCTAATTGTTCTATCTGAAACTAAGTGTTCGATACTGTGCCAGGAGAAGCGCCTGCTCTCTGAAATCTGTGGCGATGCTACTCGAAACCGTATGTGTTCGACGAAACTAAGCGGTCGACCTTGTGAGGGAGGAAACTCCAAATGCGAAACATATATCTATTTTAAACTAAATGTTCTATCTGAAACTAAGTATTCGATACTGTGCCAGGAGAACCGCCTGTTCTCTGAAATCTGTGGCGATGCTACTCGAAACCGTATGTGTTCCACGAAACTAAGTGGCCGACATTGTGAGAGAGGAAACTCCAGATGCGAAACTTAGTTCCATTTTAAACTAATTGATCTATCTGAAACTAAGTGTTCGATACTGTGCCAGGAGAAGCGCCTGTTCTCTGAGATCTGTGGCGGTGCCACTCGAAACCGTATGTGTTCGACGAAACAAACTGGTCGACGTTGTGAGAGGGGAAACTCCAGATGCGAAACTTAGTTCCATTTTAAACTAATTGTTCTATCTAAAACTAAGTGTTCGATACTGTGCCAGGAGAAGCGCCTGTTCTCTGAGATCTGTGGCGGTGCCACTCGAAACCGTATGTGTTCGACGAAACAAACTGGTCGACGTTGTGAGAGGGGAAACTCCAGATGCGAAACTTAGTTCCATTTTAAACTAATTGTTCTATCTGAATCTATGTGTTCGATAAGGTGCCAGGAGAAGGGTCTGTTCTCTGAATTCAGTGGCAATGTTACTCGAAACCGTATGTGTTCGACGAAACTAAGTGGTCGACATTCCGAGAGAGGAAACTCCAGATGCGAAATTTAGTTCCATTTTAAGCTAATTGTTCTATCTGAAACTAAGTGTTCGATACTGTGCCAGGAGAAGCGCCTGTACTCTGAAATCTGTGGCGATGCTACTCGAAACCGTATGTGTTCGACGAAACTAAGCGGTCGACCTTGTGAGGGAGGAAACTCCAAATGCGAAACATATATCTATTTTAAACTAATTGTTCTCTCTGAAACTAAGTGTTCGATACTGTGCTAGGAGAAGCGCCTGTTCTCTGAAATCTGTGGCGATGCTACTCGAAAACGTATGTGTTCGACGAAACTAAGTGGTCGACCTTGTGGTAGAGGAAACTCCAGATGCGAAACTTAGATCCATTTAAAACTAATTGTTCTACCAGAAACTAAGTTTTCGATACTGTCCCAGGAGAAGCGCCTGTTCTCTGAAATGTGTGGCGATGCCACTCGAAACCGAATGTGTTCGACGAAACTAAGTTGTTGATCTTGTGAGAGAGGATACTCCAGATGCGAAACATAGTACCATTTTAAACTAATTGTTCAGTCTGAAATAAGTGTTCAATAGTGTGCCAGGAGAAACTCCCCTTCTCTGAAATCTGTGGCGATACCACTCGAAATCGTATGTGTTTGACGAAACTAAGTGGTCGACCTTGTGAGAGAGGAAACTCCAGATGCGAAACATTGCTCCATTTTAAACTAATTGTTCTATCTGAAACTAAGTGTTCGATACTGTGCCAGGAGAAGCGCCTGTTCTCTCAAATCTGTGGCGATGCCAATCGAAACCGTATGCGTTCGACGAAACTAAGTGGTCGACCTTGTGAGAGAGGAAACTCCAGACGCGAAACTTATTGCCATTTTAAACTAATTGTTCTATCTGAAAAGAAGTGTTCGATACTGTGCCAGGAGAAGCGCCTGTTCTCTGAAATCTGTCGCGATGCTACACGAAACCGTATGTGTTCGACGAAACTAAGTGGCCGACCTTATGTGAGTGCAAACTTCGGAAGCGAAACTTAGTTTCATTTAAAACTAATTTTTCTATCTGAAGCTAAGTGTTCGATACTGTGCCAGGAGAAGCGCCTGTTGTCTGAAATGTGTGGCGATGCCACTCGGAACCCTATGTGTTCGAGGAAACTAAGTGGTTGATCTTGTGAGAGCCGACAAGCGTGCCCCTCTGGTACGCGGGCGCGTCGAATATCTTAGCACTATTTATTTTATTAATTTTAAAACAAAAATTACATTTTTGTATAAATAGTATAAAATATTAATTTATAATATAAAATTTTTTATGAAACTCTATTTATTGATAATCCCCACTTTAACGAAAAGTATTTAAATAAAAACATCAATTCAACGAGAAAGCTTTTTTTTATCAAAATAAAAATCGTTAATCCCCACTTTAACGAAAAGTATATAAATAAAAACATATTCTTTCTTTTAATATTATACCAAAAACAATGACCTAATTCTTTTATCCCAATAAAATTTATAATTTATTTAATTAATATAAGTAATTTGTTAATTAATTTATTTTAATAAAAAATCTCTGGTAATAAAAATAATTTCACATTATATACCTATATAAATTAAAAAATCTCTATCACTTTAACGAAAAGTATCTAAATAAAAACATCAATTCAACGAGAAAGCTTTTTTTTATCAAAATAAAAATCGTTAATCCCCACTTTAACGAAAAGTATCTAAATAAAAACATATTCTTTCTTTTAATATTGTTAAGAATATAATCATCGCTGCGTATCGCCCGGCACCATGAGCTGATGGCGCTTCTGTTTTATAAGCGTGTGTCTTTTGTTTCTGGGTGCGGTCGTTCTGGTTTCGTCTCTTTGGTGTGCCATGTGAAGTTTGTTCTGTCCGCACTCATATCTTTTCAACACTGTTATTACTTATTACTACCTAATCCACCAATAAAGATTCCAACAGGTTATGGGGCCCAGGGGTTCAGTGTTAAGTGATACAGTGTAATAAGGTGTTGCTTCTGAAGAAAAAGACAAAGTCTTCGGAAATTATTGAAAGGTACGCGTCATGCAGTCCACCGGAATGAGCCATATTGAAAAACTCTCAGAGTCAAATTACGAGGTATGGAAGATGCAAATGAAGAGCATTCTCGTATTTAACGAACTGTGGGGATATGTGTCCGGGGGTATCAAGAAACCAATGGATTCGGAGGATACCACGCAATGGGCGACAAAAGACGAAAAAGCGCTCGCTTTAATCGTCCTGAGTGTGACGAAGACAGAGCTGGGGCATATTCGACGACTGTCAACGTCGAAAAGTGCATGGGATGAGCTAGAGCGAATTCACCAATCGCGCGGTCCAGTGAGAAAAGCGGTACTTTACCGGCAATTGTATCAACTACGAAAGAAGCCATCGCAGACAATGGCGCAATATGTTCACGATTTCCAGGAGAACGCAGACCTCCTAGAGAATGCTGGAATTGAAATCCCGGAAGAGTTATTATGTATAATGATTTTAAGTAATTTGCCGGAGGAGTATGAGAATTTTTGTGTTGCAATAGAGTCGCGTGATACGATCCCATCGATCGATTTCATAAAAGGGAAATTGATCGAAGAAGAGGCGCGAAGGAGGGGAAACGAAACAAGCGACGGTGATGCGAGTGCATTATGGACGCAAAAATCCGACAAGAAAGTACATAATCGAAGAAATCAAACCAGTGAGAAAAAGTCATTTGACGGAAAGTGTTACAATTGTGGTGCAGTAGGTCACCGTGCGGCAGATTGCCGATCGAAAAAGAAATATAAGGGTAAGCCTAAGCGTAGCGACATGTCTGAAAACTGCGAAGAAGTCATGGTCGCCGATGCAGCGTTGGCGTGTGTAACAGAGAGAGACGAATGGTGTCTCGATAGCGGAGCCACGTCACACATGTGTAAGGACGCAGATGCTTTTGAATGTGTAACTGACGGTCCCGTCTGTGAGGTTATCACTGCTGGTAGTGAAACGGTTACGTCATATGGGACTGGGACCCTCCGTTTGAACTGTATAACGGGTGGCGCGAAATATAGCGTTAAATTGATAAATGTATTATATGTTCCAAACCTGCGATATAATTTATTGTCAGTCGCGGCGATAACCCAGCGGGGTTATAAGATTCAATTTTGGAAAGATCGCGCGAATATAATTCGGCAGGACAATTCAATAGCGCTGTCAGCGATTAAGAACGGTCGCGTTTATGTCATTAAAAATGTGCGGGAGCATAAAGCGATGGTCGCAACAAATTGTAGCGTTAATCTAAAAAGATGGCACGAGCGTTATGGTCATTTAAATTTCCAAGATCTGCGAAGATTACGACAAAATAATATGGTAGATGGTTGGGATATACCGATGAAAATACAATCGGTGCCTTGCGTAATTTGCGATCGCGGTAAAATAAATGTATCATCGTTTAAAGGGTCCAATTCGCGAGCGAAGAATGTACTAGGACTTATTCATACAGACATATGTGGGCCATTTAAGGTTACTTCGATAGGAGGCGCGCGTTATTTCGCTACTTTTATAGACGATAGAACAAGGTTCATACATGTAGCGTTCTTGAAAACACGTAGCGATGTATTCCCGGCATTTAAAAAGTTTATGTGTCTTGCAGAGAGAGAAACCGGAAGAAAAATATTGAAACTCCGATCTGATAATGCGAAGGAGTACGTTTCGAAGGAATTTTCGCAATATTTAGAGGAAATAGGTATCTCAAGACAGCTATCCGTACAGTACACGCCACAACAAAATGGTGTGGCGGAGCGTGCAAATCGCACGATAATTGAAATGGCTTGGTGCATGATACATCAAGCCAAGTTATCGGGCCAATTGTGGGCCGAAGCAGTGAATACTGCTTTGTTTCTCAGAAATAGGTGTCCTACAAGCGCAGTACCAGGGAATAAAACGCCCGAAGAGCTTTGGTCTGGGAGGAAGCCAAACGTAAAGTTCCTGAGGAAATTTGGTACCCACGTAACCTTTTTGAAGAAAGGGCCTGGTGTATCGAAGTTCGATGCAAAAGGTGAGGACGCCGTGCTGGTGGGGTATTCAACCGAGAGCAAGGCGTACCGTTTGTGGAAGAGGGGTACGACCAAAATAATCAAGAGTCGCGATGTAAGGTTTATTGAAGACCTACATTTTGATGCCGAAGAAAACTCCGTGGAATTCCTAATGATGCCAGAAATTTGTGAGGAGCCCACGAATGAAGTTTGTTCTCCAGTTGAACACGATCTTGGGACAAAATATGAACCCGAAATCGAAGCAGAAGAGGATCCTGTTCGGGAGGTAGAGGATGGTTTAAATAGAAATGAAGAGGAAGTCTGCCCCATTGTCGAAACGCCTCGTAGAGGAGCGGGGAGACCAAAATTCATTCGCACCGGAAATCGCGGGAGACCGAGAAAGGTATACCATGTAGCGAATATTGCCATGGATGCAGACGAAATAGATCCTGTCACTGTGGAGGAAGCTATGTCGAGTCCAGACAAGGAAAAGTGGATGCGAGCTATGGAGGAGGAGTACAATTCTCTAATAGAATGCGGTACATGGACGCTGGTGGATAAACCAACTCAAGTAAGAACGATCTCTTGTAGATGGGTTTTTCATATAAAACGTCGACAATCAGGTGAGATTGACCGCTACAAGGCAAGATTAGTCGCAAGAGGTTGCGAGCAACGTCGTGGGATCGAATATGATGAGGTGTATGCTCCAGTTGTGAGAATGGAGACGATACGAACTATACTTGCCATTAGTGTCGAGGAAGAGCTTCACGTGCATCAAATGGACGTTGTATCCGCGTACGTGCAAGGTGAACTTTCGGCAAAATTATACATGGAGCAGCCACCGATGTTTAAATCCTCGAATAATGATGACAGAGTGTGTTTACTTCTCAGACCACTGTATGGACTCAAACAGTCTGGGCGCGAATGGCATCGTAAACTGCGTGAAAAGTTGAACGATATTAAATTCTATCAATCGGACGTGGAACCGTGTGTATACGTTGGAGAAGTAGAGACTGCAACTGTAATAATCACCGTATATGTGGATGACTTGTTGGTTGCATCGAAATCTTTAAGTGCGGTAAATAAAACTAAGTCTGAGCTAAGTAGAGCGTTCAAAATGAAAGACTTGGGCCCCATTAGTGAAATACTTGGAGTGCGAGTAAAACGCGAGGGTGCTACGGGTCCTGTGAGAATTTCTCAACAGGGCTATATAAATGCACTTTTAAATAGATTTGGAATGATTTCATGCAACACAGTATCTACTCCCATGGATGTGAGCATAAAACTCTCGAAGGAAGCGGAGCCAACTACGCATGACGAGATAGAGCACATGAAGAGCATACCATATCGTGAGTTAGTTGGAAGTTTAATCTACCTCGCAAACGCAACGAGGCCAGATTTATCGTTCGCAGTCAATACTTTAAGTAGATTTAATAATAATCCCGGCATGCAGCACTGGAAAGCTGCAAAGCATGTGCTTAGATATATTAAGAAAACGGCAAATTATGCTATCTCGTACGAAAAGACGGGGAAACCTCTGTACGCATTTGTAGACTCTGACTAGGCTGGGGATATTGATACACGAAGATCCTGCTCAGGTAACTGCCTAATTGTAGCTGCAGGGCCAGTTAGCTGGCAGTCCAAAAGACAAAAGTCAGTTGCCACTTCAACGATGGAGGCAGAATACATGGCCTTGTCTGACGTAACGAAAGAGATAATCTACATGAGAAGATTATTCGAGCATCTGAGGTGCTCGAGATACGTTGAGGAACCGACGAAAGTATTGTGTGATAATCAGAGCACAATCATGCTTAGCCAGGAGAGCATGTTCCATAAACATAGTAAGCACATAGACATACGATATCACTTCTCCAGAGAAGCACAGGCAAAGGGAGAAACTGTCGTGGAGTACATCACATCGAAGAAAAATGCTGCAGACGTATTCACCAAACCATTGGCCAAAGACAGACATTTGAATTGCGTGAATATGATAAAATTGCCGCAATAAAGTTTATGTAGTGTTTAAGAGGTTGCGATGATAAGGGGAGTGTTAAGAATATAATCATCGCTGCGTATCGCCCGGCACCATGAGCTGATGGCGCTTCTGTTTTATAAGCGTGTGTCTTTTGTTTCTGGGTGCGGTCGTTCTGGTTTCGTCTCTTTGGTGTGCCATGTGAAGTTTGTTCTGTCCGCACTCATATCTTTTCAACACTGTTATTACTTATTACTACCTAATCCACCAATAAAGATTCCAACAAATATTATACCAAAAACAATGACCTAATTCTTTTGTCCCAATAAAATTTATAATTTATTTAATTAATATAAGTAATTTATTAATTAATTTATTTCAATAAAAAATCTCTGGTAATAAAAATAATTTCACATTATATACCTATATAAATTAAAAAATCTCTATCACTTTAACGAAAAGTATCTAAATAAAAACATCAATTCAACGAGAAAGCTTTTTTTTATCAAAATAAAAATCGTTAATCCCCACTTTAACGAAAAGTATCTAAATAAAAACATATTCTTTCTTTTAATATTATACCAAAAACAATGACCTAATTCTTTTCTCCCAATAAAATTTATAATTTATTTAATTAATATAAGTAATTTATTAATTAATTTATTTCAATAAAAAATCTCTGGTAATAAAAATAATTTCACATTATATACCTATATAAATTAAAAAATCTCTATCACTTTAACGAAAAGTATCTAAATAAAAACATCAATTCAACCAGAAAGCTTTTTTTATCAAAATAAAAATCGTTAATCCCCACTCTAACGAAAAGTATCTAAATAAAAACATATTCTTTCTTTTAATATTTTACAAAAAACCATGACCTAATTCTTTTATCCCAATATAATTTATAATTTATTTAATTAATATAAGTAATTTATTAATTAATGTATTTTAATAAAAAATCTCTGGTAATAAAAATAATTTCACATTATATACCTATATAAATTAAAAAATCTCTAGTAACAAAAATAATTTTACATTATATACCTATATAAATTAAGAAATCTCTAGTAACAAAAATAATTTTACATTATATACCTATATAAATTAAAAAATCTCTAGTAACAAAAATAATTTTACATTATATACCTATATAAATTAAAAAATCTCTAGTAATAGAAATCAATTAATTATTATTTATATTGTTAGAACATTCAAAGTGCGCGCTTTAATGCGTGAGCATCGCTCTCCTTATACACTAGGGAGATATCACCTTTCTTTTGTTTTTTTTCTGGTTCTGTTCGTGGGCTCTCATCGCCTCGTGGTAATGCAATTCTTCTTGTACAATTATTTTATTCATTCTAATTATATATATATATACATTAACAGTAATTGTGATACGTGTTTTGTATTTATTCCTCTGCCTAACATAATCCACCAAGGACCCGTCAACAGGTTATGGGCTCAGGGCAGGTAAATAAAAGATAATAATAAAATAAAAGAAAAGTGAGGTTAAGTGCGAACACGTGCCAAGTGCAGAGAAAAGTTTCCACAACCATGGGTTCAACAAATATTCAGAACATTGAAAAATTAAACGATACGAATTATGAATCATGGAAGATCCAAATGAAAAGTATTTTGGGATATAACGAATTGTGGGACTACGTGAATGGTATAAAGAATAGAACTGAAGAAAATGGAGCCGCGTGGAAAACGCATGACGAAAAGGCTCTCGATCTAATCATACTGAGTCTTAATAAGAACCAATATACACACGTAAAACGGTCAGAAACGTCGAAGGAAGCTTGGGAAGCATTAAATAATGTTCAACAATCTAGAGGCCCTATGCGACAGTGTGTATTATTTAAACAACTATATAGAATGAAAAAAGATTCCAAACAAAGTATGGCTCAGTACATCAACGACTTCATACACAAATCTGAACAATTACAAGAGTCTGGAATAATATTACCAGAATCTATTTGGCCAATAATGCTATTAATGTCACTACCCAGTGAATATGAAACCTTTTGCATAGCAATAGAGTCAAGAGATAAAATGCCTACGTTAGAATAACTAACAATAAAATTAATTGAAGAAGAAATTAGAAAAATAGATATTAATGAAGTAAAGGACTCAGATAAGGAAGTAGCATTACTGACAAGGAAGAAATTCTCAAATGACAGAGCGATACAGAGAGAACATTACCAGAAGCAGAAACCCGGGGAGAGCAACCATATATCCAAAAACTGCAGAAGCCAACAAAAACATGGTCAGTGGAGCAACAGTGCACATGTGCAAAGATAAAGCTCAATTCATAAACCTTGACAAAGAACAAAGGGACAAAGCGTGTACAGCCACAGAAGAAAGCACAAACTCCTTAGGAAGAGGAAATATCAAGATAAATGTGCACTCCAAAAATCAAAGTACGAATGACATTAAACTAGCAAATGTTATGTGGGTTCCTGAATTCAGAAACAACCTGATGTCCGTATCAAGCATCACAGAAAATGGTTATAAAGTAACGTTTACAAAACACTCAGCCTTTGTGAAGCGTAAGGATAATTCCATAGCGTTAACAGCTCATAAACGGAATGGTTTGTATATTGTGGAAACAAAGGGACGTCAACAGGCACTTCAGTCAAGAGAAGAAGAAAATGACAAACTTATAAGATGGCATCAAAGGCTAGGTCATTTAAACTTTAACGATGTAAATAAACTGCACAATAAAAATATGGTGATCGGTATGAACATAAATCAAAGAAGTGCAATAAACTCTCCACAGTGTAAAACGTGCGACTTGAGCAAAATAAATCAAACACCCTTTAAGGAATCAGAAAGGGTAGAGAAAGAAATACTAGGATTGATCCACACGGACGTATGCGGTCCTATGAGTGTACCATCATTAGGGGGAGCAAAGTATTTCGCAACATTCATCGACGACAAAACTAGATTCACAGAAATAGCTGTACTAAAACAAAAATCCGAAATATTGTCTGCATTTAAAGCGTATAAAAACCGAGTAGAGAAACAAACCGGAAAAGAAATCAAAAAAATCAGGAGTGACAACGCCAAAGAATATCTTTCAAAGGAATTCTCAAATTACCTTGAGCAAGAGGGAATAGCAAGGCAACTGTCGACCCCGTATACACCGCAGCAGAACGGAGTAGCCGAACGCGCCAACAGGACAATAGTGGAAATGGCGAGAAGTATGTTAACCCAAACAAAATTACAAATGAGCCTATGGGCAGAAGCAGTAAACGCGGCCGTATACATTAGGAACAGATGCCCTACCAAAAAGTTAAACGAAGTCACACCATATGAACAATGGACAGGCGAAAAACCCTATGTAGGATTTTTAAGGATATTCGGTAGCAGCGCAGTAGCGCTGGAAAAAGGAACAAAAACAAACAAATTTATGCCAAAAGGCAAAGAATATGTCTTAGTCGGATACTCCGACGTGTCAAAGGCATAAGACTATGGGAACGTGGAACTCGTCATGTCGTCACAAGAAGAGACGTACGATTCCACGAAAAACTACACGATGTAGAGAACCCGAATGACCACTATTCCATACTCCTGTATAGAAATGATCATCGAGAAACGTACAGAGAAGAACATATTAAAGAGGAGGAACCGGGGCAAAACTCAGAACAAGAGCACCCCGACATCAACAATGAAGATTCCGAAGTAATCCCCAGCGACACCGAAGATGCTGATGAAGACGTCACACCAACTTTAAGGAAAGGGAAAGGCCGCCCAAAAATACTACGAACCGGCAAACCGGGAAGGCCAAGGAAGTTATTTAATTACACAGCAAACGTGGGTGAAGAAGAACACGGTGAACCAAGAACACTAAAAGAAGCCATGAACAGCGGAGACAGATCATTCTGACTGGAAGCTATGAAAAAGGAATATAATTCTCTTGTAGAAAATAAAACATGGGAGCTTACAGATAAACCAGATAACGCCAGGATACTCTCAAATAGATGGGTGTTTAAGATAAAGAAAAATCAAGACGGCACAATAAATAAGTACAAAGCTCGATTAGTGGCCAGAGGAAACGAACAGAAGAAAGGGATCGACTACGATGAAGTCTTTGCGCCCGTAGTTCGACTAGAAAACAGGATGCACGTACATCACATGGATGTCGTCACTGCCTATGTACAAGGGGAATTAACGGGTACCATATTCATGCAACAGCCAGAAATGTTCACTGAAACTGGTAAAGAAAATAAAGTGTGTAGTCTGAAGAGACCATTGTACGGTCTTAAACAAGCCGGAAGAGACTGGTATCACACCATAAATAATTATCTAATCAGTATTAGTTTTAAGAGATCTGAAATTAACCCGTGTGTCTATACATGCATAACCAACGAAATGGAAGTAGTGGTAATCATATATGTCGACGACATACTACTGGCGTCGAAAGATCTACGAGCACTCACGAAAATAAAACAACGATTAAAGAATAAGTTCAAAATAAATGATCTGGGTAAAGTTACGAATATTCTGGGTATTTCCATAGAAAGAGAAGGAGACACTGGGCAAATAAAATTAAATCAACGTAAATATATAGAAGAAACTCTAAAGAAATTTGGAATGGAAGACTGCAAACCCGCGAGTACACCTTTGGTACCGAATGAAACCTTTAACAACATTGATGAAACTACAGAAGATATGACAAAGGTGCCATATAGGGAACTCATAGGGGCATTAGTATATTTATCAAATGCTACTCGACCTGACATAGCATTCGCCGCAAACTTTCTAAGTCAATTTAACACGTGTCCAAAGAATTACCAATGGAAAGCAGCCAAACACGTTTTAAGATACCTTAAAGGAACCATAAACTACAGCATCACATACTCCAAAAGAGATAAACTAGTCGAAGTTTATGTAGACTCCGACTGGGCCGGAGACGAGAACGGGAGAAGGTCACGTTCTGGATACGTTACCATGTTAGCCGGAGGACCCACCAGTTGGGAATCAAAGAAACAAAAATCAGTGGCCCTATCAACAATGGAGGCCGAGTATATGGCAATATCCGAAGCAGCCAAAGAGGCATTCTACTTAAAGAGAATGTTATTAAACTTAGGATTTAGTAATTTAGTTCGCGATAAGATTAGTATATTTTGTGACAATCAAAGCGCTATCCAGCTAAGTAAAAATAATATGTTTCACCGTAAAAGTAAGCACATAGATATTAGGTATCACTACACGAGAGAAATGCTGGAGAACGGCGAAATAGATGTAAAGTACATTTCTACAAATGAAATGACCGCGGACGTACTAACGAAGTCTTTACCTAAAAATAAGTTGGAAAAATGTATCGATTTGTTATGCCTGAAGAATTGTTAAATGATTTAGTTAGAAATTAGTTTACCGTACACTTTGAAAGGGGGAGTGTTAGAACATTCAAAGTGCGCGCTTTAATGCGTGAGCATCGCTCTCCTTATACACTAGGGAGATATCACCTTTCTTTTGTTTTTTTTCTGGTTCTGTTCGTGGGCTCTCATCGCCTCGTGGTAATGCAATTCTTCTTGTACAATTATTTTATTCATTCTAATTATATATATACATTAACAGTAATTGTGATACGTGTTTTGTATTTATTCCTCTGCCTAACATAATCCACCAAAGACCCGTCAACATATATATATATATATATAATTTTTTTTTATATATAATTAAAATAAATTTATAAATATATAATATTAATATATGTTATTATATTAAATTATAAAAAAATTTTATTAGAGCAGCAACACAATCTGAATGTATGTAGTAAACAAATAGTCGACTGGTTTCTGTCCAGTCGTTTTGGTTACCGCGTTGTTGTTTCGTTATTAATAAAAAAAGGTTTATGCTCTGCAATAGGTTATGGGCCCAACTCCCTTGGAATAGTATATTTTAGGTAGTTAATTAAAGTCAATAACGCGAGTGAAGATAATAAGTGTAGTGTATGTGCGCGAAAATGAGTACCAGCAGTTA
The DNA here is from genome assembly GCA_910591585.2 of Nysson spinosus. NCBI lineage: Eukaryota > Metazoa > Arthropoda > Insecta > Hymenoptera > Crabronidae > Nysson > Nysson spinosus. The sequence goes on from CAJUYC020000086.1 coordinate 694,924, forward strand.
TACACGAATAGAAATGTTAGAAAGGGATAATTATGAGATTTGGAAATTACAAGCCGAAGCCCTTTTGGTGAAGAATGATGCATGGGGATATGTGAGTGGTGAGATACCGAAACCGGATTTGGCAGAAGGAGCTATAGTCACAAAGCAGTGGAAAATTGCTGACAAGAAAGCCAGGTCAGATCTAATACTATCTATCCACCCTCATGCATTAAAACAAATCAAGAATTGTACCAGATCTCGAGATGTTTGGCTTAAATTAGAAAGTACCTATCAATCTAAGGGACCTGCTCGAAAAGCGAACCTTTTAAAACAACTCACTTTGCATAAAATGCGTGAAGGTGAAGACACACGAGACCACATTTCTAAATTCTTTGATGTGGTCGACAAGCTACAAGAAATGGATGTAGACCTCAATAAGGATTTGTTAGCCATAATGTTATTGTATAGTCTCCCAGAGAAATTTGAATATTTCCTATGTGCAATCGAATCCAGAGATGAATTACCATCACCGGAAATATTAAAGATAAAGATAGTTGAAGAAAGTGATGCACGCAATCAGAAATTAGAGGAAGAAGTCCCGAATGCAATGATGGCTGGAAGACAACCATTCAAAAATCACAAATTCCGGAACAATAGGCCCGACGAGCGTAGGGAAGAACATAAAGAAGAATTCAAATTCCGTTGCCATAAATGCAAAAAGGTGGGACACAAAGCTATAGACTGCAGACGAGAAGATGGGAAATACAAACCTTGGAAGTCGGGAAAGCAGACTCCCAAAGGAATCTAGCTTACTAGTCACAGATAGAAAAGACTATGTTTTAAAGTCCGGACGCGACATAAGTACAAGCGATTGGTGCTTAGATAGTGGTTGTACATCGCATATTACGAAGAAAGAAGAAAGCCTAAAGAATCTGGAGTCATCTGAGTTCGAAGACTTGAATTTAGCGACTAACAATACATCAGCTAAAGTATTGGCGAAAGGGACAGCATCTATTATTACCTCAAACAAAGATGGCAGTCAGAAAATAAATTTATTAAATACCTTATATGTTCCAGGATTACGCACAAATTTACTGTCTGTTTCAAAGATTACAGACAAGGGATATAATGTAACCTTCGGTAGAAACGGTGCTCTAGTCAAGGATAGAGCAGGAAGCATTTTAATGCGCGCTGACAGAATCGATGGTTTATATTACATTAGGCAAAACACACAATATGCAGGAAGAATGTCGAGTGAATCAGAAGAAAATTTAAAAACATGGCATGAGAGATACGGACACTTGAACGGAAGAGATCTGAAGAAAATGGTTGCTAATAAAGAGGTATGTGGCATCAGAATCAGAACACAAAAAGAACTATCTACGTGTGAAGTATGCTTAAAAGGCAAACTTACGCAGACACCTTTCCCAAAAGAGTCCAGTCGCAAATCGGAACTGCTAGAATTAGTACACACAGACTTATGTGGACCGATGAGGACAGAGTCATTGAATGGGTCAAAATATTTCTTAATCTTCATAGAAGAGAGAACGAGGTGGTGCGAAGTAAGATTCTTGAAGAGGAAAAGCGAAGCCCTCACTGAATTCAAAAAGTACAATAGCATGTTCGAAAACTTCACTGGTAGGAAAATCAAATACATTCAGTCCGACAACGGAAAAGAATATTGCAATAAAGAATCTGACGACTATTTACAAAAATCTGGAATCCAAAGAAGATTGACAATCCCGCACACACCGCAACAAAATGGCACCGCGGAACGCATGAATAGAACACTTGTGGAAATGGCAAGATGTCTACTAATTCAATCGAAACTATCCCCATCGTTTTGGGCAGAAGCACTGCATACAGCTAATTACATCCGCAATAGATGCCCCGCAAACCACTTAAATGGGCAAACACCTTATAAACTTTGGACCGGTAAAAGGCCAAATGTGAAATATTTCCGAACATTCGGATGTAAAGGATATGCATTGGACCCAAATACAAACAAAGGAAAATTTTCTCCAAGATCCAGAGAGTGTACGTTCGTAGGTTATTCCTTGGAATCTAAAGGTTACCGACTTTGGGTACCTAGTGAAAGGAAAATAATTGTATCCAGAGATATAAAATTCTTCGAAGAAATTGGTGCCGGAACAAAATATGAAGAATTCGTTAATGAAAATAGGATGATTAATGGAAACAAACTAAAGGAAAGAAAATATGACGAAATAGAGACAAAAACGATCAGAGACCTCGGAGAACAAAACTTATTACAAGAAGAAGAAGAAGATGATGATGAAGAATACGAAGAAGCTATGGAGTGGACTCACGAAGAACCACAAAATAATGAAAACAGTGAAACCTGCGAACAAAGGGAAGAAGATGGGTTAAATAACCAACATCAAGAGCAAGAACAGGTAATACAAAATCCAGAAGTACAGTTGCGAAGAACCGTGGGGAGACCAAAAATAATAAGGACGGGAAATCCAGGAAGACCCAAGAAACAGTATCACTATGAGGTAGCACAACAAGTCACTACAAAAGAAGAAGTGACAGAAGAACATGTGGATACAAGTGAAATTTCGGCTAAAAAGGCAATGGCCAGTAAAGATAGGGAAGAGTGGAAAGCAGCCATACGTAGTGAGATAATGTCTATGATCAAAAATAATACGTGGGAAATCGTAGATCGACCAAGGGACCGAAGCATCGTAAGCTGTCGTTTAATATTACGGAATAAATGTAAGGCTGACGGGACGCTGGATAGGAGGAAGGCGAGACTCGTAGCTCGAGGTTTTACACAAGTCCCGGGAATGGACTTTCATGAAACTTTTGCACCAGTAGCAAGATTGAGTTCCATAAGGACATTAATCGCTCTAGCAGTTGAGCGAGACATGCTGGTTGATCATCTTGATGTATCGACCGCTTTTCTGAATGGAGATATAGATGAAGAGATATACATGGAAATACCAGAAATGCTGGAAGAAACATTAAAAGACATAAGATCAGCAAAGGACAGTAAAATCAGTAAGGATCAGAAGATCAGAATTAACAAAATGTTGCAAGATATTAAAGGCGAGAATAAAGTCTGTTTACTAAAGAAGGCAATTTATGGTTTGAAACAATCAAGCAGACAATGGAATATTAGACTTGATGAGAAATTGCGTGAATTGCGTGATTGCAATCGATGAATCCTGACCCTTGTGTTTACTTCAAAATAATGAACGAAAATTTGCTTATCGTGGCGATTTATGTCGATGATATATTAATGATATCAAGAAATAGAGAACACATGGAAGAATTAAAACAAGGACTAATGTCAACGTTTGAAATGAAGGACTTAGGACCCATTCAGCATTGCTTAGGAATTAAGTTCACGCTGAGTAAGGGGAAGATGGCGATGACTCAGAAGACCTATATTGAAGACACATTGAGAAAATTTGGCATGAGAGATGCGAAACCGATTTCTACTCCTTGTGAATTAAATAAACGGGATATAAAGGAAGAAACCAATGAAGATGTATCGGGAGCCGAAATTAAAGGGTTGCCATATAGGGAACTGATAGGATCGTTGATGTACATAGCCATTGCCACGAGACCAGACATAGCTCACGTGGTGAGCAGGCTCAGTCAATTCAGCTCCAATTTTGATCAAAACCATTGGAAAGCTGCGAAAAGAGTTCTGCGATACTTGAGGGGAAGCCTAAATTATGGATTAGTGTTCACCAAAGCCAAAGAAGATTTAATGGGATATGTTGACGCGGATTGGGGAGCCTGCCCGGATGATAGAAGGTCATATACTGGTTACATCTTCAAATATGGTAATGCAGCTATAAGCTGGGAATCACGGAAGCAGCGAACAGTAGCCCTGTCTAGTACGGAGGCAGAGTACATGGCTCTGACAGAAGCGACGAAAGAAGCAATCAACCTCCGAAGTTTCCTGAAAGAATTAGGCGTTAGAGACGAGACACCATTGACACTGTGGAACGACAATCAAGGAGCACAAAAATTGGCCAAAAACGCCGTATTTCACAAAGAGGACCAAGCATATCGACATAAGGCATCATTTCGTCCGCGATGCATTGAAAGAAAGATCTGTGGTATTAAAATATATGCCCACGCAGGAAATGATGGCCGATGTGCTGACGAAGGGACTACCACGTTCAAAACACGAACACTGTCGCGATTTACTGGGAGTCCAGTCAATCGAAGATTGAAGGTGAAGACTCGGTGGAGAGTAACAACATTTACGATTGAGGGGAAGTATTAGAGTAGCAACACAATCTGAATGTATGTAGTAAACAAATCGTCGACTGGTTTCTGTCCAGTCGTTTTGGTTACCGCGTTGTTGTTTCGTTATTAATAAAAAAAGGTTTATGCTCTGCAATAAATTTTAATATAAATTATTATATTATATATATATAGTATAGTTTATATTTATGATTTAATAATTTATATATATATATATTAATATTATATAAATTATATTTATTAATATATATTATTAATAATATAAGAGTATAAATATATTACCGATAATATATATATTAATTATATTAAATATATTGTTGCGGCGCGTGCGGGGCATATCGGTACACGGAGGAGATGATTATAATTAAAAGAGCGTTTATTGGTATTTTATGAATCAGAGCGTCGAGCGCGCGTCCGGTCGCTCTCGCTGTCGGATTACAATTCAACTCTTTTTCGACTGTTTATAAATTACTAGGCGCCCTTGACGACCCTCGTCGTCAAGGGGTTACAACGTAAGGGGTGGTCGTAACACTACTCCCCCCTTCGAAAGGTGCGCTCGTCCCGAGCGCCGGTGGGAGTTCCCTCGCGGGTGCCTCTTGTCCGGTCGGTGTCGGGTGGCCGGGCACCGAACCAGCTGCTACCTCGGCATTCGCCCTCTGGTCCAGGGAAAACCACCAAAACCCTGGACGAGGTAGTCGGCACGGGCTGCATCGGACCCTGTCTTCGCCGAAGGTGGACTGCTGGGCTCGCCCTCTTCGCTCTTCGGGCGACGACCGGGGGTCCTTCCAAATTCCTCTGGAACGTCTTCCGTCATCCTGAGAATTCTCGGGCCCCTCGCGGAACGGCCCCACCCGTTCGTCGCTAGGCACTCCCCGCCGACTGCACCCGGAAGTAAGGGGAGGGTCTGGCGCCCCTGTACATTGCTGGTGGCGGCCAGGCTCCCATGTTAGCCCCATGAGGTGTCAGCCACTCCCTGGCAAGCCCGAAGTTGGGGGCACCCCTTCCCCCGACCGGAAAAGGCAACCTCCCCAAATCTCGCAGGCAGGACAGGTGGGGGAACCATCGCGACTACAGGGGAAATCGTTCCCTTAGTGCCCTGGTCGACACATCCTTCCTGTCTGGTCCGCTGGGTTTCCTTCTGCGGCGTCGGCGACGTCGCTTCCTCGTCGGTGCACTCTTCTCGGGCTGCCCGCCCTGGTACCTCGCCAATCTGTTGATGTGGACCACCTTCGGCTTGCCGAGGGATGACCGTCGGATCCGGTAGACCACGTCGTTGATCCTGTCCTGGACGATGTACGGGCCCTCCCAGCTAGATTGTAGCTTCGGGCACTTGCCGAGGGTCCTCCTGGGTTGGAATAGCCACACCGCGCCCCCCTCTGCGAAGTGGGTGCCCGGCACGTTCATGTCGCATCTGGTCTTCATCTTCCCCGAGGACGAGATCAATCTCCGCCGTGCGAAGTCGTGGATGATGCCTAGCGTCCTTTCGAGTTTTTGCACATACTCCGATGGTGGAATCTCTTCGTTCTGGTAAGGCGGCGTTCCTCGTAGTAAGTCCAAAGGCAGCCGCAATTCCCTTCCGTACAACATATTCGACGGAGACTGCCTGAGCGTGTCGTGTTCTGAAGAGCGGTACGCTAGCAGGAAAAGGGGCGTCCAGTGATCCCAATCTCGCTGGTGTTTGGCGATGAACAGTAACAGGTACTGCAGGATCGTCCTGTTCAATCTTTCTACCAGTCCGTCGGATTGCGGGTGCAGCGGGGTCGTCCTTGTCTTCTTGATTCCAAGTACATGCGAAATCTCGCGGAAAAGGGCGGACTCAAACACCTTCCCTGGTCTGTGTGAACTTCGAGGGGCACGCCGTGCCGGCTGACGACTTGCGCCACGAGGGCTTGCGCCACAGTCTCATCGCGGTGATCTTTTACTGGGATGACTTCAGGCCATCGTGTGAAGTAATCCGAGATTACCAGCAGGAATCGGTTACTATCTCGGGTCTTTGGTAGGGGTCCCAAGATGTCCAGGGCGATCCTCTCAAAGGGTACTCCCACGTCGTATACTTGCAGTTTTCCCTTCGTCCTATTTGTCGGTCCTTTTCGCGCGGTGCAGGCATCGCATGCGCGGCACCACGCTTCCACGTCGGCTCTATTGGTGACCCAATAGAAGCGCTGGCGCACTTTGGCCAGGGTTTTATTTACCCCGAAGTGCCCTCCAGCCGGTGCGTCGTGGGCCTCCCGCAAGATTTCTTCGGTCTTCTCGGCGGGTGCCACCAGCTGCCAAACGGTTTTCTTGAGGTCCGGTGACTCCCATCGCCTGAAGAGTAGGCCGTCCTGCACTTCTAGCGAATCCCTCAGGTAGAAGTAATACTTGGCTACGCTGCTTAGGATCGCAATTCCCTCTTTCGTGGGTCGCCGTCCTTCCTTCTTGAATTTCAGAAGCGGCCCCAATTCCGGGTCTTCGGCTTGAGCGCGGCGCCAGCCCTCCTCGTCCGTTCCGAACCGGATTCGCTTGACCTCCCCGACGGAGGGTGCGCTCCCGCGCTCCTCTTCTCTCTTCCTCTGCCGCTCGCAGAAGTCACAGTCGTTGGGAGGCCTTCTGGACAGGCTGTCCGCGTTGGTATGCAGTTTCCCTGCGCGGTGCACTACCTCGAAGTCGTATTGCTGCAGACATTCTATCCAGCGGGCGATTTGTCCTTCCGGAGACTTGAACGATAATAGCCAGCGCAACGCGGCATGGTCTGTCCTAATCGTAAATCTCTTGCCGCACAGGTAGTGGTGGAAGTGCGCAACTGCACGGACTATTGCCAAAAGCTCTTTCCTAGTGGCGCAGTAGTTCTTTTCCGCTTTGCTCAGGATCTTGCTAAAGTAGGCGATTGCTCTCTCGCCCCCCTCGTGCAACTGGGAGAGCACTGCACCGACCGCGTGATTGGAAGCGTCGGTGTCCAGGATGAACTCCTTATCCCGTAGCGGATAGGCCCGTACCGGTGAAGTGGTAAGCCTATTCTTTAGCGCGTCAAACGCTATGCTGCAGTCGTCGTCCCAGGTGAAAGGTCGGCTCTCTTCAGTGAGCCGGTGGAGAGGCGCTGCCAATCCTGAGAAATTGCGGATGAACCGTCGGTAATAAGAGCACAGCCCCTTTTTTTTTTTTTTTTTTTTCTCGAGGGGAAATCTTCGATAGACACCACGGCCTCCTTTGGGGGGAGGCCGGGGTAGTGTCGGATTTCTACCGACTAAAACCCCCCGGTGGTCATCCTCAGGCGTTAGGGGGAGTACCCGGGAACACTTCGTATTGATCCGGATACTCCCCCGCCTTGCCCCCTGAAGGGGGACCAATCCACTATTTGGGATGCGGTGCGACCACAACACCGCATCCCTCTACCTCTGGGGCCACCCTATCGGCTGCCTGGACCCCAATCCAGACAGCCTAGTGGCCCCGACGACTCCGACGGTCGCCGCGTCCGGTGCCGGAGGCGGGACGTGTACGTCTCCGCCTTCGGCCCCTACCCTCTGGGTCCGCTGCCTCGCGGGCCCTTTCCGCGGCCTCCTTCCGCGACATAACTTGTTCGCAGAAGGAGGCCACGGCTCCCCACTCCTCTTCGCCGCCCACCATCGCTTTTACGACGGCGGGCAGCGAGAGGTCCCACCCTATGATGTTCCGAAGGACTCGGCGCTCCCCTGCCCAGGAGGGACACTCCTCCAGGGTGTGCTGCGCCGAGTCCTTCTCTTCACCGCAGTGATGACACTGCGGGGACGGCTCCCTTCCGATCTTGTGCAGATACTCACCGAAGCACCCATGCCCGGTGAGTACCTGTGTTAGACGGAAGGTGAGCCGTCCCCTCCTTTCCAGCCAACGCTGGAGGACCGGCAGGATGGCCCTGACGGTCCTTTCCCCGGAGCCGGGCTCCTCCAATTGGCTGCGCCACCTTTCCAGGGTGTGCAGCCCCGCCCGGCTCCTGCCGGCCTCCATCTCCGCTGCACGGTACTCAGCCGCATCCGGCGTTTCTTTGAGGGCCGCGGAGATCCTGTAGACCTCCGCGGCTTCCTCCGCCTTGAGCTCCCAAGGGGGAGAGCACCCAAGCAGGGACGCCGCCCTCAGGGAGACGGTGCGGTACCCCCTGGCGACCCGCGCGGCTAGGGGCCTTTGTGCTCGGGAAAGGAGCTGGCGATTACGCTTGCTCCTCCCGAGCGACCCCGCCCACACGGGTGCACCATATAGGGCGGCACTCCGCACCACCCCCTCGTACAGGCGGCGTACACCCGCCTGAGGTCCCCCCACGTTGGGCAGCAAGCGGCCCAAGACCGCCGCTGTCCGTTCCACTCGGGGCACCACCTCTTCGAGGTGGGGCCCAAAGCTCCAGTGGCTGTCGAGGGTGACACCCAGATATTTCATCCGGCTGCCCACCTCGACAGCCACGCCTCCCACCGTGACCGGAGTCTCGGGGGGAGGGCCCCTCCTGACCCCGTCGAAGAACCACATTGCCTTGTTCTTCGACGGGGACACCTCCAGGCCTAGCCGCCTTATGGCGGCCACCACGCATTCCGCACCGCACTCCGCCAGACGGAGAGTGCGGGCGTAATCCCTCCCGGAGGTGACCACCAGTGTGTCATCTGCGTAACACACCAGCGCCACCCCCGGGGGAAGCGCACACCGCAAGACGCGGTCATACGCAATGTTCCACAGGGTCGGTCCTAGCACCGAACCCTGCGGGACACCGCGCCAGCTAGGGCGTTCAGCCCTCCCGTCCCGCGTCGGGTAGCCAATGGACCTGTCCTGCAGGAAGGACCCGACTATCCTGCGCAAGTAGGGAGGCACGCGGTGATACACCAGCGCCTCCCTAATCGCCTGCCAGGGGACGGAGTTGAAAGCGTTGACGATATCGAGCGATATCGTCAACACAACTCCACCCCCCGGGGCCGACACCGCCGTCCCGGCGAGGGAGCGCACCCGCTGGATCGCGTCCAACGTGGAGCGCCCCTCCCGGAAACCGAACTGGCTGTCGGCCAGATCGGGCCCCACCCCGGACAGGTGCTCGGCGAGGCGGAAAGCTATGATCCTCTCGAGGATCTTTCCCGCCCCGTCGAGCAGGCATATGGGCCGATAGGCGGAAGGGCTGTCGGCCGCCCTCCCTGGTTTAGGGAGCAGCACCAGCTGCCCCCTTAAAGAGCACAGCCCCAGGAAACTCTTAACTTGCTTCCTGTCCTTGGGGGTTGGCCATTCCTTCACGGTGGAGATCTTCGCCGGGTCCGTCTTGATCCCCTCTGCTGAAACCACGTGTCCGAGGTAGGCGACTTCCCGCGTGAAGAAGGTACACTTCTTCGGGTTCATGAGTAAGTGGGCGCTTTGCAGCCTGGAAAACACCTTGCGGAGGTTCTCCAATTCTTCCGCGAAATCCGTTCCGAGGATTATAATGTCATCTAAAAACACCAGGCATCTCTTCCAGAGCAGGCCGCGGAGGACGCTTTCCATTAAGCGCTCGAACGTAGCCGGGGCGTTTCTTAACCCGAAGGGCATACCTGAATTGCTACAGGCCATTCCCCACCGAAAACGCGGTCTTCTCCCGGTCCTCCCTCGCCATGGATATCTGCCAGTACCCACTCTGGAGGTCCACAGTCGAAAACCAGGCCGACCCCGCAACAGCGTCCAGGGTATCTTCTATCCTAGGCAACGGATAAGAATCCCTCTTTGTCACGCCGTTCAGCCGCCGGTAGTCGACACAAAACCGCGTCGAACCGTCCTTCTTCTTCACTAGTACTACAGGGGATGACCAAGGGCTAGCCGACTCTTCTATAACCCCTTGTTCCAGCATGGAAGACAGGAGTTCCTCCACTTCCTCCCTGCGATTGAAGGGTAGCAGCCTTGGCTGCTGCTTAATCGGTGGATTGTCGCCCAACTTGACTCTTATCCTTCGCGAAAACGTCTTCGTACTCGCACAAGAGTTTTCTAAGTTGCGTTCGTTCTTGCTCGTCCAAAAGTTCCGAGCTTCTTTTAAACAGGTTTTGTAAGTGCTTTGGTATTGTTTCGGCAGTCTCCGGTTCCGCAGTGATCTGCCGGAGTGCCTTCGGTGGGGTTTGGTATTTCAGGGGTACAAATTCTTGTGAGTTCTCCCTCGCTGTCCTTAGGGTGCTCTCGTCTTCTCCTCGTAGTAAGAGTAGCGTTCCCTCGCCGATATCCAGAATGCATCTCAGCTTGCTTAATGCATCGAGTCCTAGGATGCAGGGGTCGCGTATATCCGCCAGGAGCGCGTCGTGTTGAAAAGATGTCGTCCCGATGTTGAAGTGGCACCTCCTCTTCCCTCTAAGTATCCCGTCCAAAGGTTCCCCTGAGACCGTACGCAGGTTCTCTGGAGCGTCTGAAACATGAGTAACACTCCGCGGGCCCCCGACTCGCGAGCTAACCCCGTCCGTACGAACGAGGGTGACGGTTTCCCGTCAACCAACCCGTCGACGAAAATCCCTCCCGCTAACATATCGCACGGGACCACGGCCGGCGGAGGGGACGCTTCCTCCCGCTTATTTCCGGTGTCCAACGGAAATAAGGTATCGAACAGCCCGACAGCTACTTGCAAAACCACGAACAAGGAACTAGTGATTAACATAATGAAACTAAATAAAAACGGAACGATTGAACTCAAAGAAATGCGCGCCATCCGTTGAACATACGGGGCGGAAAATCTATTTACAAAATGCTCTGAACGCTGCGAGGGATAAATTCTACGGGCCAAACCGTCCCTCCGCGGGTTAGCCTCTATCCTTTTTTTGCTTGCTTGTGCACGCCATTACCCTCGTTGCGGCGCATCCTGCACTCCCTCTGGACGTGGCCGAAGTCGCCACAACGCCAGCACTGCACGCGTCTTTCATCCTTTCCTCCATCGGTCTCCCTAGGAGGCGGCCTGCGGGGGCCCTGCATTCCCACTGGTATTTAACGTGCCCCGACCGTTTACGGGCGGTCCCCCAAAACTCCGTCCAACACCGCTCAGCTCGTTGACGGTTTTTATTTCCAAAGCGCGCGCTACTGTCGCGTGCAGGTCGGCGGACGGCGACAACCGCAGCTGTCGCTGGAGATTTGTGTCCGTTAACGCGGTGATAAATTGAGACGTCGCGAGCCGGTCTCTGACGGTGGACGGACAGTCCGGAAGGGCTAGACGGGCGAGCCTCTCGATTTCGCTCGCGAGTGCCGGCAGGTCCTGGTTATATTTCTGCCGGTAGCTCTGGAACTGCACGAAGCACAGCTCCGAGCTATACCGGCCTCCGAATCTCAATTCCAACGCGGACCGTAACTGCGAGTAGTCGAGTCGTTGCTCGTCTTCTAAATTCGCGAGCACGGGGAGAGCTGAGCCCTCCAGCGCGTTGACCAACGCGACGGCCTTTTCGCCATTGCCCCACGAATTTACTCTTGCTATGGTCTCGAATTGGGCGAGAAACTCATCCCACCCGCTCCCGCTAAACTTTGCGGGTTTAATCCTATACCCAAGGTCTACCGGGACTAACGCGCTTCAGACCGGAGTCGAAAATCGCGGCGCTTCACTTTCGATGGAATTTAGACGGCGGGACTCTAACGCGCGCAGCGACGTCTCAAGGGTAGTAACGCGGTCACTTATCTGGTGGTCACGCCCCTGCATCCTTGCCTCCATCCCCTGGAGGATTTCCTGCACCGCAGCGAGCGTGACGAGCCCTATTTCGCGCACTTTCACCCGCGCGCGAATTCCCCGCACTGGCAGCCATCCCACTTCTGACACCAGTGTTGCGGCGCGTGCGGGGCATATCGGTACACGGAGGAGATGATTATAATTAACAGAGCGTTTATTGGTATTTTATGAATCAGAGCGTCGAGCGCGCGTCCGGTCGCTATCGCTGTCGGATTACAATTCAACTCTTTTTCGACTGTTTATAAATTGCTAGGCGCCCTTGACGACCCTCGTCGTCAAGGGGTTACAACGTAAGGGGTGGTCGTAACAATATATATTGTTACGTGCGTAAGGAATTATTTCGTGGGCCGAGCGGTCAGCCGTTCCGCATGTAACGCTTGAATAAATTTAATTTAGGATGGGTCGTATCATCTGAGATTCCATACGGAATCCGCGCATAGGTCAGGAATGAAATAGGTGTTAACGCAGAATAGAGGATAAATACCTTATTGGCCTGTTCTATTGATTCTTTACATTATATAAAAACAATTACACGGAATGGTTCAGAAATATCGGAGTCCAGAATGGATGACAATTTTACAATACGTATTTTAGTTGGAGTCTTAGATTGGTAAATTCCTAACGTGTTAAGTTTACGAATGGGCCCAAGGGAAATTCCCACAAGCATATAAACATATGTTTGGGTCCTCGTATCGCAATGATAACATAAGTATGGAAAACTCACCAATGAATACTATCTTGGAAGCAATGTTTTTCGTTAGCTCTGATGTGAATTGTCCCAGATGCTGGTGGAGCCCGAAGATGAAGGAATGGCTGATGAACTTTTCACGGCACTTATATGAGTTAACGCAATTCTATTTTCACTATACTATAAATACTATAAATACTATAAAGAAGAATTTAATATATTAGAATGGAGATTGGAATCTTAAGATTGATTTTAAATTTGAATAATTTCTTGTTAGCTGAGTCCTTCGGTAATTATGGAAGTAACTTCACTAATTTAACCCGAACTCTGGCTCAAAATAGCAACAAGGGCAAAACGCCACGCACCTCGCGATTTGACTAACGATTGCAACTCGCGGCGGTTTCTCTGCCTCTTTTGTAGATTTTGGGGACCGCTAAGGGGAAGTTCCAAGAGCCATGCTCGTTCCTCCCACTCAGGAAATCGCCCGTTCCTGTTCTAAGAATTCCGCCCGCAGTTCATCAGCTATTTCCCATCCATAGCCTCCCGCTATTGCAATTTTGCTTATTAGCAAAACGTGACCACCGTTCGAAGAATATTCGCGGTCGAGGAATTTGCTTCGATATGATTTTTCGGCTCGCATAGCATGATCGACGTTCGACGCCACGGCACGTGCCGTGTTCAGGTATGCGAATTTTAATTTAACATCCGGTACGTAACACCCCTCCCCCCTTAGACTGATCATCGCCCTCGATGATGCTTTGCGGCTTGACCGTAGGTGGAATTAGAGAGATGGTCGCATATAAAATTTTTCGCAATTCTTGAACAGGTAATGTACAAAATGATTGGTATGCATTCAAAATATAACGTGGGTAATTGGCTTAACTCAACAAGGGTATCAGGCTTTGCGTAGAGCCATATGCACATTGAGGAGTAGCTCCATAACATCGAAGGTGATGTTAATGACACATATGACTTTTACCCAAAGACCTGCCGTCCGAGCCTGTGATAGTGAATGCTTACGTGAAGCATTCTCCTATCACGCCTGCACGGCGTTGCGGCGGTTCCTCCCAAGTAAAGGGCTAGTCTCTGATTGTGCGGGTCGCCCCGTAGTATCCTCTGGACAGCGTTGACGAGTGCACGCCCTATCCCATAGCAACCTTCCAGGTCCAGATGGTACAATTTGGCGCAGTTGCTCAACAACGGCACGATGTCCTCGTCCGTTACACCTTCGTTCTCCCGGCACTCCAAGAACTCAAGGTTTCTCAATTCCTCTAGGAAGTATCCTCCTACGGTGGGGTGCATGTAACTCATCTTTAATGTCCTGAGGACTGTTCGAGCGAGTGGATCCAAGGAAGCCTCTCCTCGGATGTTGGTGCAACCCGTGATATCCAGTGCATGTAGTTTTCTGAGATGTTGTCCGATCTCGTTGACAAAACCTGCTGTTATCTACCCGCAAAAAGGAATGGAGAGCTCGGTCAGCTTTTTGAAGGCTGCTGGTATTGATTTTGATATTTCGACTGGTCCCAAACTGAGTTCGAAAAAACGGGCCTCTGCATCTTCTTCTTACCCGCTTTCCGCGGTGGCCTCTGCCGGGTTGTCGAAATTACAGTAAATTAAATTTAACGATCTTAGTGTTTCGTGCAGTTCCGTATTTTCCAAAAGCGCGATGAGCGGCAGCTCGTTCTCGAGTCCCTCTGGCTGGTCAATGGTCAATTTTCTTAGTTGCGTGATATTTGTAAATAATTGTTCCAACGTGTCTCCCTTCGTTGACACTTCCCGTAAATTTAGTTCCTGCAGATTCAGTCCTGACTGGCTGACGTTCCCTGTTACGTGGTTTTTCGTAATGTTCAAGGTCTGCAGGTGGTTATTTTTGATTAATAACGCTACGTGGTCAAAATCTATGCTGCCTTTGCATGGTCCAAGTCTCACTTCCTTCAGTTTATGTAACCTTGTGAGTTCTCGGAGCGCCGATGGTCTCATGGTTACGGCCGTTGTATCCAACACTTCCAGGTCAGGGGCGTGCTTCGTGAGGATGGTGATCAGCTGGGGTTGTACTTCAGCGCAGAACTCGGCATCGTCCAGGATTACTCGGTTCAGAGTGTTGCCGAACCTTAGGATCGCATTGTGATATCTCGGTAATTCCGCGGTACGAACGCAGCGTGCCCTCCCGCCAACTCCGTGACACTTGCTCCATACATGCTCTGTCCCTGTAATTTAGATACTTGGCTATTTCCTCAACACATTCAGGGGGTAGAATAGGTGCGGAAGGAGGGACGTATCCAGGGAAAGGATTGATGCTTGGAGTAGGGTTAGAAGGGTGTTCAGGTTTATAAGTTGATTCTCTCTCGTGCCAAGGATCAGCGGGAAGAATTCGGACCTTCCGATTATTTATAATAAAAGGTTCCGTTTTCGAATGATTCAAGACATGGGCTGCGTCTTCGGCCTTGGCGAAAGTCATGAACGCAGTATTCCCCGCGGAACTCCTCCGTACCACCGCGTGCTGGATCCCATAATCTCGGAAGATTTGAAGTAGGTGCGCCTTTGTGGTATGTGGTGCCAATCGGGTGACCAACTATCGACGGCCTTCGGTGGTCATTGTGGTGGAACTAATGCTTGCTAACAATAAGTAACACATGGTTAGTACGAAGTTTACAATGGATATTGCTAAGGGCGCACGATGACGAGGACCAAAAACATAAATTTATACTTATATCTATACATGTTCGCATATACACACATACATACATACACACACATATACATACATATGTATGTATATACAGTTTATCATTGTTCCCATAATCATAACTACTTGAACTATTATGCCTCCGAAGAGTAATGTATGCTGATATTGCTTTTCCCTGTGGTGTGTTCCTATCTCGTCAAGTTTTGCTTCTAGTTCGAACAGTGAAGCTCCTTTAGGATTTTCAGGTTCGCTTATGTCATCTGCTATGGTTCTAACGCTCTTATAATATGGCAAAATTGGTGAAATTTCGGAAATGTTTAGCGACACGTCAGGTTGATATAAATATTGCTCGTGATGATTGTTATAGATCTTGATTCCGACTAGGGTAGTTGTATGCGTTTTCGCTATACAATCTGGATGTATGTAGAGGATGCCGGTTCCGACTAGGGTTAGCAATAAATCCTTTTCGTTCTTGCAGATCAATTGCACAGATTCGGGTTTGTCCAATGCATATAGCCAAGATCCTGTGGTTTGTAATCACGCCCAATATGGTTCATGTTTTGGTCTCACTTTAATATTGCACTGTCTTAAAGTCTTCACATTTGGTCTGAGTAGGAGAGAAATTTCACAGGCAGTCGATGTTGAGACTTCACGGAGGGGTAATTCCAGCGGGCAAAGATGAGCATACCATGTTCGTGTGCAAGAAGAAAGGTGTATTCCATCCATCATTAGGTATGTATGGTGGTCGTCTCTCAGTCCTAAATATGTTGTTTGTGGTATGATTTGCGCTGAGATGGTGGTGTTGATGTCCAGGATTTGAGCGGTGGGC
Organism: Nysson spinosus; assembly: GCA_910591585.2. NCBI lineage: Eukaryota > Metazoa > Arthropoda > Insecta > Hymenoptera > Crabronidae > Nysson > Nysson spinosus. The sequence continues at coordinate 710,990 of CAJUYC020000086.1, forward strand.
CAAGTATGCATTCGATATAAGTGATAGGTAGTACGCTCCACAAGGGGTAGGTGTAATACTATTATTATCCGTTCCTTGTGATAACCCAATTCTAATGTTGTTAGCTTGCTTATTTCTTCTGTTCGGCGGTGATTTGTGGGTGTCGGAAATTCATAGTCTGAGACTGAATCATGTATTTGGTCAATGATGGTCCTCAGATCAGCGCTGGTCATCAAGGATGAATCTAGTTTTCCTTCCCGCGCGGCGCGCAGTGAGGCTAAGAATTTTTGTAATGCCCTAATATAATGGTCTAGTGAAATTTCGGCGCTGCGGGAGTAGTGATCAAGAGTTATACTATAGTTCAATAAGGCCTTTGTTTCCTCTATGGAGTTAAGTGTTTTCAGTATTTCGTTAATCTTTGCCCGATTCTCCTTGGTAGCCTTAATGTTTTTATTTATTGTATCGTGTAGTCCTTGCAAATTGCTGACGGTGACATGGGTTTGGTTTTTAATTATCTGTGTAATTTGCTTTTGATCGGTGTACAGTTTATCTATTTCAGAATTAAAATATTCTGCGCCATCAGTTGTCAATGTGCCGAATAAGTAGCGACTAGCTGAGCCTATGATACCAAATGGGACACTTCTGCGTACTACGGTTTTGGCTAACGTTTCAGTCTCCTGCACTACGACCCCTCCGGCTATTTCATTGATTTCCTCGTAGAGATCAAATGCTTCGTGAATTTTATTGTTTAAATAATCGGGTCTGAGTAAGGTGTCGCACTGATGTCTGATCGGTACTGTCATGCATTCTGAGTGTAATTTAGTAAGATGAAATTTTTCGTTTGGGAATTGTTCCTTCAATTTCTTCAAATCAATAAATAAGGTTACGCGCCAATCTGCTCGTTTAAAACGTATATTGTGTAATTTTTCAAAGTATAACCCCGGACTGTTCTTCAGCTCAGTAATTTGATATTTTTCCTCGGAATTTACTGCTGCTACTAACCCCAGTAGTAGGATGAGTATCGCTGAGTCCACCGCCATTCCTTATCAAATATCAGGCATCAATGATTATTATTTTACGAAATTTGAAATTACTGTGCGGCCAATTCTACTTTATCCGCGTGTATGATGAGTCTTTTACCATTACCATCTTCCAAAACAATATTATTTTTCTCCAAAACTCCAACTATTTTATAGGGACCATGATATCGAGTACTGAACTTTCCTTTCCTGGGTTCTACTAGAACACGAGCCATATCTCCTACTTTTCCTGGGAATGGTCGTGCCTTTTCATCATAATATCCTTTAGACTTATGTTTAGCAGAAATTAAATTTTGTCCAGCTAATATTTGTGATTCGGAAAGTCGAATTATCAATTCACGAAGATATGAATTATACGTTAGCATATCATCATCTTCGGGAAATGAACTAGGGTAACGAGCTAATTTTCCAAAAACTAATTCATATGGAGTGAAGTTAGTGGCTTCGTGTACTGAGGTGTTGTATGAGAACATGGCAAACGGAACTAACTTATCTCAATCATCGAAATCATTTATATAATATTTTATATAGTCCGTTAATACTATATGGCTCCTTTCTAAAGCACCGTTTGTCTGTGGTATGTAACCAGACGTTGTTACGTGATGAATTTTGAAGATTTTTGTTAATTCCTTTAAAATCTTGTTTATAAAACTTGTTCCTCTGTCGGTTAATATAATACGCGGAGCTCCAAATTGTAAGATTAAATGTGTTACTATCGCGTGAGCAATTGTTTCAGCTTTTATATCTGGTACGGGTACGGCGATACAATATTTTGTCAAATTATCTTGCATAGTCAATATATGCCGATTGCCATCAGGGGTTGTAGGTAGGAGTCCCACAGTATCTAATGATACTTTAGCAAACGGTTCTATAGGGGTATCTGTGATTATCATTTGTTCACGCGTTTTTGTTCTGACTAATTTATTTTCTTGACAGCTATGGCAAGTTCTAATGAAATTTTGAATATCATTCCTCATTCCTGGCCAATAGAATCTTTCGCGAATCCTACGATAAGTTTTAGTTACTCCTTTGTGAATATTCGCGATTTCCCGGGGCATTTATCCTATTTTACGCGCGAGAATGCCCCCCGCTCGGAGGAGGTTCCATATTTAATTATCGCGAAGGAACGGATCACGCGATATTTTTCCCGACGGTGATTATATGGAGAAAGATCCGCTCTCTCGTATGCTATCTTTCCCTCTACTTCAATTACATTATCTCCGGAGATATTCACGATTTCCTGGGACGTTCACTCTATTTTACGCGCGAGAATGCCCCCCGCTCGGAGGAGGATTTGTATTTGATTATCGCGAAAGAACGGATCACGCGCTATTTTTCCCGACGGTGATCTTATAGAGAAAGGTCCGCTCTTTCGTATGCTATCTTTCCCTTTACTTCGTTTACATTATCTCCGGAGATATTCACGATTTCCCGGGGCGTTCATTCTACTTTTACGCGCGAAAATGCCCCCCGCTCGGAGGAGGCTTGGCATTTAATTATCGCGAAAGAACGGATCACGCGCTATTTTTCCCGACGGTGATCTTATAGAGAAAGGTCCGCTCTTTCGTATGCTGTCTCTCCCTTTGCTTCGATTGCATTATCTCCGGAGATATTCGCGATTTCCTGGGACGTTCACTCTATTTTACGCGCGAGAATGCCCCCCGCTCGGAGGAGGATTTGTATTTGATTATCGCGAAAGAACGGATCACGCGCTATTTTTCCCGAATGTGATCTTATAGAGAAAGATCCGCTCTCTCGTATGCTATCTTTCCCTTTGCTCCGACTGCATTATCTCCGGAGATATTCGCGATTTCCCGGGGCGTTTATCCTTTTTACACGCGAGAATGCCCCCCGCTCGGAGGAGGCTCCATATTTAATTATCGCGAGAGAACGGATCACGCGAAATTTTTCCCGACGGTGATTATATGGAGAAAGATCCGCTCTTTCGTATGCTATCCCTCCCTTTACTTCGATTGCATTATCTCCGGAGATATTCGCGATTTCCCGGGACGTTCACTCTATTTTACGCGCGAGAATGCCCCACGCTCGGACGAGGCTTTGTACTTAATTATCGCGAAAGAACGGATCACGCGTTATTTTTCCCGACGGTGATTTTATAGAGAAAAATCCGCTCTTTCGTATGCTATCTTTCCCTCTACCTCGATTGCATTATCTCCGGAGATATTCGCGATTTGCCGGGGCGTTCATTCTATTTTACGCGCGAGAACGCCCCCCGCTCGGAGGAGGCCTCGTGTTTAGCCCCTTGCGGTCGTATTTAATGTGGACGTAGGTATCGTGCTGGTCGGAATTAATTTCCGCGGAGCGCGCAGTGATGCAGAGTATGCAAGATTACGAAAGAAAAACACAATTTATTCATTCTTTTGTGAACTTCGATAGTTTAAACACAATAATAGGTTTAACGCAATGTTTTAGGGTAAAAATTGTAGTTTATAATTTACCATCGTGTGGTATCTCTCAAAGCAGCCTCCAATGCGAAGCCCTGGTTTTCGATAACAAGTGTCGCAAATAATTCATTTGGCGTCTTCCGCCCTTGATTTTTTTTTGTATCTGTATCGGTATATTGGGGCCAACAATCTTAGATCCCGTCGAAAAATTAGTTTTTGACTGAGGCTGGTCGATGTGCGTAACAGCGGAGAAGGAAGGACGACAACCCCAGGAACCAGCGGAGATGGAAGGAGGGCAACCCCCGCAACCAAAAGAGAAGGAAGGAAGAGGACAGGAAGCGATGACCCCCCCACCGACAGCGGCGGACTAAAAGTGGTGCAGATCAACCTGCACAACAGTGACGTGGCTTCATCACATTTGGTGAAGTTCATGGCCACAATTAAAGCTGACTTGGCGCTAATCCAAGAGCCTTGGATAAGTTTCAAGGCCCCCAGGGGACTTGGACTTATCGGGCAAACGGCACATTCCTCCGACGATCCAGCCCCCAGGGCCTGCAACCTCGCCAGGAGGAATTGCCCGTTCACCCCGCTGCCGCAGTTCTGTAACAGGGACCAAGCAGCGGGAATATGGACAACCATTGGGGAGAACGGAGCTCCAAAGGAGGTAGTGGTGGTCTCATCCTACCAACCCTGGGACCTCCCGTACCCTCCCCCCACCAACGAGCTGAGAACCGTGGCCGAGTGGGCCACAGTGAACGGCAAGGAGTTGGTAGTCGGCATGGATGCGAATGCTTGCCACAGAAAGTGGGGCAGTACGACCACCAACCGACGAAGAGAGTCCGTCATGGACTTCCTCAACAGCCTAGACCTGAGGCATTTAAACAGGGGGTGTGAACACACCTACGAGATCAGGACTCGGAAAGAAACCCTGGATATAACAGTATGCTCCGAGAGCATAGCGGGAAGGGCAGTGGATTGGAGGGTCTCCGACGTTCCATCCATGTCCGACCACAGATATATCACATGTACCTTTCGGGGTACGGGGTATCCCACCCCCCCCAATCAGGAAAGCCAATCCGAGAAATACGGATTGGATCGCCTACGGGAACGCCCTCAGGGCGAACCTAAAAGATTTTCCCTCCAGGTACGGGACGAAGGAGGACCTGGACGCGGCAGCCACCCGCATCACGGAGGCAATCGCAGGGGCCTTCAACGAGGCCTGTGAGGCCAAGGAGAGGTCCCGGAAAACCTCCGTGATGTGGTGGAACGAGGACCTCCAAAAGCAGAAGGACGACCTCCGGAAGCTGGAGATGACAGCCAGGGAAGGAGGCCGGAGGGACCAATGGCTAGCAATGAGGGAAGCCAGGAAAGCCATGGCGAAGGCCACCCGGAAGGCGCGAAGCCAGTCATGGAAGGACCACTGCCGGGACATCCGAACGATCCCGGAAACGGTGAGGCTGCACAGAATCCTGGAGAGGGAACCGAGCGAAAATCTCGGACCCCTCAAAAGGCCCGATGGCAGCCTCACCACATCAGACAGAGAGATCACGGAGATCTTGATGAGGGAAAACTTCCCGGGCTTCCACCCCCATGGAACGCCCACAGTGCCAAACGCCGCTGCGGGCGATATCGCACGAGAGATTGTTCCCGAGCCCCCTAATTGGGGCCTGGCGAACAAAATCGTAAATGAAGCCAGCGTGAAATGGGCCATAAACTCATTCTCACCCTATAAGGCTCCAGGCCCGGATGAGATCCACCCAGTGCTTTTGCAGAGAGGCCTGGCCCAGTTGTGCGAGCCACTCACAAGAGTGCTGAGGGCCAGCATAGCCACGGGGATTATCCCGAGACTATGGACCGAAACGAGGGTGGTGTTCCTTCCAAAGCCCAAAAAGGCGGACTACACCACCCCCAAAGGCCTTTAGACCGATTAGCCTGACCTCCTTCCTCCTGAGGACCCTGGAGAGATTGGTGGACAGGTATGTAACAGAGGTCTAGCTGGTCGAAACCCCACTCCACCGCCACAAGTACGCTTTCAGGGCTGGCCTCTCGGTTGAGGCCGCCCTCCACAGAGTTGTGGGAAAGCTGGAGGCGGGGATTAGGGATAAGGGCATGACGGTTTGCATCTTCATGTATATTGAAGGTGCATTTAACCAAACCTCGGCGGAGGCTATACAAAACGCACTCAGGGATTTCGCCATTCCTTCCACTATCAGCAGGTGGATAAAAGTAATGCTGAACTCGAGACGTCTGTCGGTCCAAAGAGGTCAGGAAACGGTGGAGGGGACAACCAATAAAGGTTGCCCTCAGGGAGGGATCCTCTCGCCGCTTCTGTGGACCTTGGTGGCCGACAGCCTGATCGGAGCATTGGAGGTCAGCGGGGTGGGGGCGCAAGCCTACGCCGATGACTTCCTCATAATGGCATATGGCACAGATATCGACTCCATTATGGATCGATGCCAGACGGCTCTCGCAGCCACAGAGATCTGGTGCGAATGCACCGGTCTCATGGTTAATCCGACCAAAACGGAAATGGTGGTTGTCACTAGAAAAAGCGTCGTCCCCAAGTACGCGGCCCCCGTGCTCTTCGGACAGCCCCTCGTGACCAGTAAAACGGCAAAATACCTGGGTGTCACGCTGGACTGGAGGATGAGCTGGAGGCCTCATTTGAGGGTGCAAGGGAACAGGGCCCTCACATCCCTGAAGACGCTGTGGCGCGTCACGGGGCCGACCTGGGGACTTGGACCCAGCGTCACGAAATGGATCTACGAGGCCATCACCGTCCCGAGGATCCTTTTCGGGGCCCTACTATGGTGGAGGGGAGCACAACTGACCACCATGCAGACACTCCTGGGCAAGATCCAGGGAGCGGCGCTGAGGGCCATCACTGGAGCCCTGCCGACCGCACCGCCGGCCGCTCTAGAGGCCATTCTGGGATGCCCGCCACTCCACCTGAGGGCACAGGAGGTGGCCATGAGGACGGCCCACTGCCTGAGTTCGTGGAGACGCTGGCACAGCGAGGACCACGGACACGCCAACCTCCCAGAGCGGAGGGATGAGCTAGAGGATAACTATCCTCTAGACTCGACGAACCCTGAGTTCAGGTTTAAAATGAACTACGTGGTCACGATCCCCACCAGGGAGGAGTGGGCCACGAACAAGGTCCTGGCTGGGACCATAAACCAAGTCTGGTACACCGACGGGTCGCGTAAAAACGACCTAGTCGGAGCCGCCTGGACGAGGGGTCCAGGGAGTAGAGGCGACTTTGCTTCCCTGGGATCAAGCCCCACCGTCTTCCAGGCGGAACTGTACGCCATCATAAGATGTGCAAGGCTCCTCATAGAGGAAAAGACCACCGGCCAGGTGATCAAGGTCTGTTCCGACAGCCAAGCCACCCTCGTGGCGCTTAGCAACGAGACGACCAGATCAAAATTGACCCTGGACGGTATCGACACGCTCAACCAGTTGGGCGGGAAGAATAAGCTGTCCCTGACCTGGGTACCCGGCCACAGAGGCATCCCCGGTAACGAGGAGGCTGACAGGCTGGCAAACCTCGGGTCGGACAGCCCCTTCACCGGGCCTGAACCGGCGCTCGGACTGGCCAAGGCGACGTTCACGACGTCGCTGAAAGCCAGAACCCGGGCGCTGCACCAGGCCCACTGAAACAACGTCGACGGTTGTCGACAAGCCAAGCTCCTCTTGGGCCCTAAAATAGACCTAAGAAGGAGCAAGGAGCTTCTGTGCCTGCAGAAGCAACAGGCGAGAGAGGTGGTGAGCCTACTCATTGACTACGCCCCCACAGGGCACACACTGTGGAAGATGGGGCTGGCGGAGACCCCGACTTGCCCCAGATGCCAGGAGGAGCCGGAGACGGCCCAGCACATCCTCCTGGACTGTCCCGCACTAATGGGATGGAGGATGAAGCTCATGGGGACACCAAGACCTACGCCGGAGGAACTGAGGGCCATCCCCCTAGCAGTTCTAACTCGATGGATTGCCAAGGCCAAGGCAATCCGAGGCATCGGGGAAGCCACCCCACAGACCGACCCCCCCACTCCAGCGCCACCCACTCCAGGAGCGATGCCGTCAACCAGCAGGGCCGGTGGGTCCCATAATAACCCAGCCACAAACCCTGGTCCACGCACCAGAAGCGGGCGGAAACGCCCGCACACCGATCCAACCTCCCCCCAAAAGATTAGAGGCGGCAAACGGCCCCGCGACCATTAACGCGGGATCGACAACCGCCCCCTAAACGAGAGTAAATAGATTCCCCAGCCCCCTAGAAGCGATCCGGGCCACGAACCTGACCGCAGGGGCTGGAAATCAACACCCCCCACCTCTCCCACCCCCTACCCATCCCATAAACACGGAATAAACCCCGTAAACAGGCTAGAGCGGCCTTTGTACACTCTTAGTTCCGGCCCGGATCAAAGGTAATTACTCCCCCCTGAGGTGGGAGCCCGCGAAATATCGCAAAAGATTGGCTACGGGGTGGCCATCATTCACCCCGACTTCCGGCCCGGATCACAGGCAAGTCACTCACCCATGTCAGAGGTGGGAGCTGGCGGAATACCGCCACGTCTCGTAGGCCAGGTTGGACTGCGCCACACAACATCGGAGGACGGAGCGACGCACCTGCCTCCCCCACGTACCTCCCAGGGGCTCCATAACAACGCCCGTGACCGACCAGAGGGGACCTGCGAGGGGAATCCAAGGTATGGACAGGGCAGATCCATATGCGCGGGGTCCCGTACGGACGAAACGTGGGGGGCAGGAGGGACGCTGCGTTCCCCGATGTGCGATAGGCTTGGGGGTAGCCTTTATACACCCTCACCTCCTTAGCGGGGAGTCAAATTACCGCTAACCTATAGGCAGGAGCAGCCTCAAACAGCCCACCCGTCCGCTTCGCGCGTGACAAGTCCACTGAGACAACAGTCAAACGGGGTTGTTTGGCGAGCGAAATAGGTGGCTGCAGGAGAAAACCGAGGCACCTTCGACACCGCACGGTCTCCCGCAAGGGCTTGTGGGTGTGATTCGGGGTATCCAGTTACCGGGGACACCCTAGACTTAAGCAAGGTCGGAGAACCTATTCTCGCTCGCCTCGTAACTCTCCAGGCTAACGACCTGGCCCCATGGCAAAGCCGCATTAGTCGGCGTGCGCTGTGAGAGAGAAAGAGCACCGCGGGCAGAGGGCCATTTCGCCCCGAGTCGTCGTGCGCTCACAATCTAAGTCGGATCGGCGGCTCCCGGTGGGTCAGATCACTCCGTCGCAGCAGTGCTCTCTCACTCGCGTAGCACGTCGACGTGGTAACAGCGAATCCACAAACACGCTCGCCCTCCGTCCAACTCGGTCGTCTCTAAGACTCTCCTGCCCGCTAGGGGCGGGTTGTCTCAGGAGGCATCGAGCACGAGGGGCAGTAGCCATAGCGTGGGCGGGGAATCGCAAAGCTCACCTGCTTAACCGCAGGAAACTAAAGTAACTGTTCACGAGCCGGGTGTGTGAGCTGTAGCCCCTTGATCAGGGACAAGCAGTCCCTCCTGCCTGGGTCAGCCCCCTGGGAGGCACACACACCCCCACTTTAAAATTGACTGAACCCCCCAACGATACCACTACAGACTACTACTCCTTTGTGACCGCCGACTATGCCTTCATGTAATTCTGAAATTATATTATGACGAAGTTCTTCGGGAGGAATTTGAATTTTACCAAGGCAAATTGTAATTTCGATGTCGATTTCCTCGAACATTTCTGTTAGGATTTCCTTTAGTGATTCGAGAGTAAGTGAATCGGTATAATCACCGGATTTTGAAATTCGAAAGGAGTTAATATCGGAATTTGGAAGAATTAATTTTAAGTTCCTAAGCCCGGTTTTTATTTTCGCGACGAAAGTCTCGTCAAAATGATGTTTCTGCCCAACGATGCTAAATATTTTGTACTTTCCCTGTCTAGTGATTAGTACTTGACCTTCCTTTGGTTTAATTTCTCTGATATTTTCAACGCTGATAGCGCCTATATCTGTTAGCAATTTCCCTACGGATGTTGTCAATTCGCAATCAGCAGAAATAAAGCGAACATAATTATCATGTGAGTAGGTCAAATTTTCTCGGCTGATATTAATTAATTTCTTTGAAGAGCGTTGTGGTTACCGAGAAAGATTTACGGGAGAGCTGGGTGTGATATCCGGGGGAATTCCCTGAGTCAGCTGGATGCCAGTGAAGTACGTCTCGTTACCTGATACCGTCCTTGGAATTATTCGCCTTGGTATACCAACAGATTTTGATTTAGTTTCACTGAAGTGTCCTGGTAGAAGTGCATTTTGTCTCGTATTGATTGGTGAAGCTGGAAAAGGAGTTGACAATGCCAATGGTTTAGAATAGGAGTAGGTAATGTGGATCTATGGGGTTGCCAATGAATTTTGGTCTGCTCGGATGTTTCCAGTGTACAGTCAGGTTTCGATTTATCATGTCCTTCTGTTCCATATTGTTTAAGTAATTTTTCTTTTCTACTATTTAACTCTACGTCGTCTAGTTCGTCAGTGTCCGAAGTATTACCTGATGATTCTTCCATAATTTCGCTGTGTTCTTGAAGAGATTCGTCGAAACGTTTGAAAGAGTCATGTAATTCCTCTTTGTTTATAGTCAGTCTTCGTTCGTCATATAGGAAAACGTCATCGTCACTGTCCTCTGAGGGTGGCTGTAACTCTAGTAGTATAGTGTCAGCGTCTGTTGTTATCTCGTCTACGGATTCAGTATCAATGTCCTCGGCAAATGGTTCCAATACTTTCCCTTTCGGATGCTTTGAAGTAATTTTCTTGTGTAAATCCAGGCTTGGTATTACACTCTTCCTTTTCCGTAATATGGGTGTGTTACGAGCCGGGGCGCGGTGTGCGTGGACCGACGTAGAATTTCAGTACCCTGCTTGTGGCGTCTCTCGAATTAATATACCCGGGAGAGGGGTTTCGGCGTTGTGACCCCTCTGCCTTCTCCCGTTAATAACAAATCCGAAGATTCGCGTCAGTAAAGGTGGATCTACTTGGTACCCACCACTGACTGGTAGAGAGAAGTAGCCAGAAGCAGGTGCTCGCGAACTCAGATAATCCTCGCTTACGAATGAATATACCCAGGAGAGGGTTTTCGGCGTTGTGACCCCTCTGCCTTCTCCTGTTAATAACGAATCCGAAGATTCGCGTCAGTAAAGGTGGATCTACTTGGTAACCACCACTGACTTTATCTAAGCGAGTACCGTCTGAGTCGCAGCTCGTTAACTTATTATTTGATTGTACACTCCGAGGGGCTGGAGTGAACTCACGGGATCGTGCTCAAACGATGATTCTATTATTAGAGGGTAGGTCAGAGTTATTGACTACAAGGGTTATAAAAATATCTAAATATATTATCACTATTGCTGAATGATTAAAGACCTGGCCTTTACAATGATGTTGAGTGTTACCTTGCGGTTTCGGTGTACGGTTGATGTTTGAAACTGACTATGATGTAATGGGTAACTTGTCCCAGGCTTCAGCAATTCCCCTTTAGCTGTATGAACGTGACTACGATTGGGCCCTGAAGGGCTGCTCTATTTATACCGAGAAAAACGTGGTTTACACGTGGTTTTCCGGAAGGTGGAAAAAAGGTGGAGCTAGCGGCGTCGCTACCGAACCCCGGGCGCGAAACGCCTAGGTGCCTCGCCCTGGGCCCGGTAACGACGTACTGTTTTTCGGGGGTATTGTTGGAAGCCCGAGACAGGTTGTCCGCTTTCTATTTGCACTGTCGGCCGACTTTCCGGTGTTACTCCGAGAATTTAAGAAATTCTCATATCGAAAGACGCGTATGTAACAGGTGGTTCTGATGACTCGTCATGTGAATTGTCGGAATCTACGTCTGGCGTATCTGCTGACGATGGAACTGTAGGTCGTGGTGGAATGTAAGCGCTGGGTTTTAATTGATTTCGGGTCCTAGTTGCTATTGCACTGACATTTAAAGGGTTTGAGATTTTTGGTTTATTTTTCGATCCAATGGGCCTTCCTGGTTTTCTGGGTGCTTCCGAAACTGATTTGGATATTGGTCTAGATGTGGTTGCTGCTAAGTGAGCTAAGTTTAGATTTTGCCTGTTGTTCTTGAATCGGTAGAATTTTTGATGATTCAAGTTCACTGTCAGAGTCGGTACTGCTGGTATCTGAGAGGTTAAATTTAACAACAGGATTTCTGGATAACGCGTCTGCGCTGGTGTTTAATTTTCCCGCTTTATGAACGAAATTATAGTCGTAGTCACGCAATTTCAATCTCCATCGAATTAAACGTTGCCCTGGATCCTTTATGGAGTCTATCCATTTCAGGGGTTCGTGATCGCTAACTAACGTGAATTTCCTACCGTAAAGATACGGCCTAAAATGCAAAATTGCGTATAATACTGCCAAACATTCTTTTTCGGTGGTGAAATAATTTTTCTCATGGTTTGTTAGAGTTCTAGAAAGATAAGCTATTGGTAAATCGTTTCCATCAACCTCCTGTCTAAGTATTGCTCCTATCGCAAAATCTGAGGCGTCTGTTGTTAAAGTGAAAGGCTTATCAAAATTTGGATATTGGAGAATTGGACCTCTACAGAGCGCTTTTCGTAATTCCTGGAAGCTACGTTTTTGTTCCTTTCCCCAAACGAAGGTCGCGTTCTTTTTTAACAATTCGGTTAATGGTTTGGATTTTGCTGCAAAATCTTTAATAAATCTGCGATAATAACCTGTTAATCCCAAAAATTGTCTGACATTCTTTGCTGTTTTTGGTCGAGGGAAGTTTTTTACTGCTATAATCTTTTTTGGATCTGGCCTTACGCCCTTTTGACTAATTATATGTCCTAGGTATGCTACTTCAGTTTTCAAAAATTCACATTTATCGGGTTGTAGTGTTAATTTAGGTTTTTCTATCCGATTAAATAATCTACGAATTTTCTTTCCGTGTTCTTCAGGAGTTTTTGCGTACACTACAATGTCATCGAGATAAACGAAAACTTCCGTTCCCTGCAAACCACGTAACGTTTGTGAACCGGTGGAAAGCGATACTGTCTAGTATTAATCGGTAAATCATCTGATGTCGGAATTGTATGTTTTATTAACGGGGTGAAAGGTAATTGGTCTCCTGGCAAATAAAAGCGATTTGGGTATTCTTCTATAATTTCGGTTATATGGTCTCGTTCCTCGTCATTTAGGTGATCTAAGCGCAAACGTTTTAGAATTTCAAAAACCCTATCTTGAACTACAGGGAAATCCTGAACTTCTGAATCTGAATCGAAATATTCTTCTTCTGGAAAATCATAGTATTCAAAGGGAATTACTTCTTGTGGAGTAACTTCGACTTGTATGTCTTCTTCCAACGTATTAATTGCTAATACGTGACAGACACCATCCCGTACGCTAACAGCTGCTTCGCCTATGTATAAGCCTTCTACTGATTCTAACTTTGGCAAGTATCCTTCTTTTATTTCTGAATTAACCACGTCTATAGCTATCGGTTGACGAGTGCGAGCTTTAATCGTAAGAATTTGCGAACGAGGACTACGTTTAGATTTCTGATTTGGTTCTTCCCCAATGAACCTAAAAGGTCTGATGGGTTCAGTTTTTGTGACCAAGGTATTATGAGCGAACGAGATTTCCGCCTGCTCTCGACGTAAGTAATCTTTGCCTAAAATTCCATCATTATGCAAGGGAAACGATGATCTAACGACGTGAAATTTAACCGGTTGTTCTAAAAGTGTGACGGTAGTTGTTCCTAAAGTTCTCAATTTTTCCGGGGTAATTCCAGTTATAGAGACTGATTCCTGAATGTCTACTTCGACGTCTTCGTGCAAAGCATTTAATTTTATCAGATTTATATCTGCGCCGGTATCAACCAAAAATAAACCAGATTTATTGCGTAATTCTTCCGCAGACATTTTAATTAATGGTGATTCTTGCTGTCGTTTATAGGAATAGACGATTCCTCTGCTTCAAAAAATTTTACTGTTCGACGCTCCTAATTCGAGTAACTCGCCGTCGCGCCGGCACGACGAGTTGTGCGGGAGTTTACATTTTCACTGTTCTTTCTCGGCGAATTCGAGTTAAAATGATCAAATGTTGGGATAGGGGAAGAAGATCTGGAATTTTGGTTAGTGGGTGTGTTGGATCTTGAAGGTTCAATGCTTCGCGAAGGAACTGGGGTTGGAGAATTTGGTCTGGTTAGAGTATGATTAGTCAAGTTTGGATTCATATGGAAAGATTGAGGGTGATCATATATTGCACTGTAAGGCGGATATGGCATTGGTGGATAAAAATACGGTGGATAGTATGGATAAGGATGCGGTGGCAACGGATAATGGTGATGCTTGTAAGGAACAGGTGATGTAGGACGTGCAGATTTTAGAATGGTAATCGGTGAATTTGCGCGATTATAGTTCGGATTTCTCATGGGACTGGGACTCCTCGAATCTTGCTCTCGCAAGGTTTGGGAGCGGTTTGTGTAGGTGGTAGGTAAGTCACGAGAATCTGGATTCGGAACTGAATGTTGTGATAACATTAATCGCGAAGATTCACCACCGGGGATTATTCCTGATTTCATTCGGGTTTCTATTCGTGCAGCAATTTTTACAGCGTCCTGTATTTTCTTTGGTTCACGCGAATCAACCGCGATAGCAATTTCGTCGGGTAATCCTCGGATAAAAGCTTCTAAAGCACATTCTTCTACGGGAGCCATCATTTGATTAGCGCATTCCCCGTATTTATCTTCTAAAGCAACACGAGCACCGCTGATTAGGATATTTAATCGATCTGCAGAGTCACTGACCGCTTCTCCGCGTCTCATTCGGATATTTTCTATATCGTGATGGTAGTATGGATATGTTTTACCTGGTGCAAATCTTTCCTTTAAATGTTTTACGAGATCATCTAGTTTTTGAAAATTTTTACCCCAAATACTATCTCTCGCTGTTCCTTGCAATTTTCCTAATATTGCCGTTACATATGAAGTTTCCAGTGCTGGTGGCACATAGACTGCACCGTTTTGAACGTCACTTAAGAAATTTTTAAGCGGAATGTTTCTCCCATCGAAAAATGGAATATTTAATGTACTGTGTTGAATTGTGAAGCATTCAGCCATAGAAGCCATCATCAAATTAGTAACGTGTAACTCGTCCAATGTAACATTTGCCGAAACTAGTGCTGCTGCATTACGAGAGGAATTTGTGGCCATATTGATAAATTAGGCGAAGGAAAATTCAGCAATCGTTATCGTGTAATTATAATTGCTGTTGATTATTGATTATGAATTGAACTATCTATGCAACTGTGTGCGAATCTCAAGTCTATATGATCCTTTAATTATTCTGCACTAACACATGCGCTAATGGACAATACATATCCCACTTCTGACACCAATTCAGCTGTCACGTGCGTAAGGAATTATTTCGTGGGCCGAGCGGTCAGCCGTTCCGCATGTAACGCTTGAATAAATTTAATTTAGGATGGGTCGTCTCATCTAAGATTCCATACGGAATCCGCGCATAGGTCAGGAATGAAATAGGTGTTAACGCAGAATAGAGGATAAATACCTTATTGGCCTGTTCTATTGATTCTTTACATTATATAAAAACAATTACACGGAATGGTTCAGAAATAACGGAGTCCAGAGTGGATGACAATTTTACAATACGTATTTTAGTTGGAGTCTTAGATTGGTAAATTCCTAACGTGTTAAGTTTACGAATGGGCCCAAGGGAAATTCCCACAAGCATATAAACGTATGTTTGGGTCCTCGTATCGCAATGAGAACATAAGTATGGAAAACTCACCAATGAATACTATCTTGGAAGCAATGTTTATCGTTATCTCTGATGTGAATTGTCCCAGATGCTGGTGGAGCCCGAAGATGAAGGAATGGCTGATGAACTTTTCACGGCACTTATATGAGTTAACGCAATTCTATTTTCACTATACTATAAATACTATAAATACTATAAAGAAGAATTTAATATATTAGAATGGAGATTGGAATCTTAAGATTGATTTTAAATTTGAATAATTCCTTGTTAGCTGAGTCCTTCGGTAATTATGGAAGTAACTTCACTAATTTAACCCGAACTCTGGCTCAAAATAGCAACAAGGGCAAAACGCCACGCACCTCGCGATTTGACTAAGGATTGCAACTCGCGGCGGTTTCTCTGCCTCTTTTGTAGATTTTGGGGACCGCTAAGGGGAAGTTCCAAGAGCCATGCTCGTTCCTCCCACTCAGGAAATCGCCCGTTCCTGTTCTAAGAATTCCGCCAGCAGTTCAGCAGCTATTTCCCATCCATAGCCTCCCGCTATTGCAATTTCGCTTATTAGCAAAACGTGACCACCGTTCGAAGAACATTCGCGGTCGAGGAATTTCGCCGTGTTTAGGTATGCAAATTTTAATTTAACATCCGGTACGTAACAATATATAATTTATATATAATATTATATAAATATAATAATAATAAACTTTATATAAATAATATTATATATATATTATTATTATATAATATTATTTATATAAATAATAATATATTTATAAATATATTATATTATTAAATTTAATTATAATTTATATGGAAATTAAGTGGTCGCCTTGTGAGAGAGGAAACTCCAGATGCGAAGCTTAGTTCCATTTTAAAGTAATTGTTCTATCTGAAACTAAGTGTTCGTTACCATGCCAGGAGAAGCGGCTGTTCTCTGAAATCTGTGGCGATGCCACTCGAAACCGTATGTGTTCGACGAAACTAAGTGGCCGACCTGGTTGGAGAGGAAACTACAGATGCGAAACTGAGTTCCATTTTAAACTAATTGTTCTATCTGAAACTAAGGGTTCGATACCGTGCCAGGAGAAGCGCCGGTTCTCTGAAATCTGTGGCGATGCCACTCGAAACAGTATGTGTTCGACGAAACTAAGTGGCCGAACTTGTGAGAGAGGAAACTACAGATGCGAAACTTAGTTCCATTTTAAACTAAATGTTCCATCTGAAACTAAGTGTTCGATACTGTGCCGGGAGAAGCGCCTCTTCTCTGAAATCTGTGGCGATGCCCCTCGAAACCGTATATGTTCGACGAAACTAAGTGGTCGACCTTGTGAGAGAGGAAACTCCAGATGCGAAACATTGTTCCATTTTAAACCAAATGTTCCATCTGAACCTAAGTGTTCGATAATCTGCCAGCAGAGGCGCCTGTTCTCTGAAACCTATGGCGATGCTACTCGAAACCGTATGTCTTCGACGAAACTAAGTGGTCGACCTTGTGAGGGAGGAAACTCCAAATGCGAAACATATTTCCATTTTAAACTAAATATTCTATTTGAAACTATGTATTCGATACTCTGCCAGTAGAAGCGCCTGTTCTCTGAAACCTGTGGCGTTGCTACTCGAAGCCGAATGTGTTCGACGAAAGTAAGTGGTAGACCGTGTGAGCGAGGAAACTCCAAATGCGAAACATCGTTCCATTTTAAACTAATTGTTCTACCTGAAACTAAGTGTTCGATACTGTGCCAGGAGAAGAGCCTGTTCTCTGAAATGTGTGGCGATGCTACTCGAAACCGTATGTGTTCGACGAAACTAAGTGGTCGACCTTGTGAGAGAGGATACTCCAGATGCGAAACTTAATTCCATTTTAAACTAATTGTTCTATCTGAAACTAAGTGTTCGATACTGTGCCAGGAGAAGAGCCTGTTCTCTGAAATGTGTGGCGATGCTACTCGAAACCGTCTGTGATCGACGAATCTAATTGGTCGACCTTGTGGGAGAGGAATCTCCAGATGCGAAACGTAGTTCCAATTTAAACAAATTGTTCTATCTGAAACTACGTGCTCGATAATGTGCCAGGAGAAGCGCCTGTTCTCTGAAATCTGTGGCGATGCCACTCGAATCCTTACATGTTCGACGAAATTAAGTCGTCGACCTTGTGAGAGAGGAAATTCCAGATGCGAAACATAGATCCATTTTAAACTAATTGTTCTATCTGAAACTAAGTGTTCGATACTGTGCCAGGAGAAGCGCCTGTTCTCTGAACTGTGTGGCGATGCCCCTCGAAACCGTATGTGTTCGACGAATCTAAGTGGTTGGAGTTGTGAGGGAGGATACTCCAGATGCGAAACATAGTTCCATTTTAAACTAATTGTTCTGCGTGAAATAAGTGTTCGATACTGTGCCAGGTGAAGCGCCTGTTCTCTGAAACCTGTGGCGTTGCTACTCGAAGCCGAATGTGTTCGACGAAAGTAAGTGGTAGACCGTGTGAGCGAGGAAACTCCAAATGCGAAACATCGTTCCATTTTAAACTAATTGTTCTACCTGAAACTAAGTGTTCGATACTGTGCCAGGAGAAGAGCCTGTTCTCTGAAATGTGTGGCGATGCTACTCGAAACCGTATGTGTTCGACGAAACTAAGTGGTCGACCTTGTGAGAGAGGATACTCCAGATGCGAAACTTAATTCCATTTTAAACTAATTGTTCTATCTGAAACTAAGTGTTCGATACTGTGCCAGGAGAAGAGCCTGTTCTCTGAAATGTGTGGCGATGCTACTCGAAACCGTATGTGATCGACGAATCTAATTGGTCGACCTTGTGGGAGAGGAATCTCCAGATGCGAAACGTAGTTCCAATTTAAACAAATTGTTCTATCTGAAACTACGTGCTCGATAATGTGCCAGGAGAAGCGCCTGTTCTCTGAAATCTGTGGCGATGCCACTCGAATCCTTACATGTTCGACGAAATTAAGTCGTCGACCTTGTGAGAGAGGAAACTCCAGATGCGAAACATAGATCGATTTTAAACTAATTGTTCTATCTGAAACTAAGTGTTCGATACTGTGCCAGGAGAAGCGCCTGTTCTCTGAACTGTGTGGCGATGCCCCTCGAAACCGTATGTGTTCGACGAATCTAAGTGGTTGGAGTTGCGAGGGAGGATACTCCAGATGCGAAGCATAGTTCCATTTTAAACTAATTGTTCTGCGTGAAATAAGTGTTCGATACTGTGCCAGGTGAAGCGCCTGCTCCCTGAAATCTGTGGCGTTGCTACTCGAAACCGTATGTGTTCGACGAAACTAAGTGGTCGACCTTCTGAGAGAGGAAACTCGGGATGCGAAACGCAGTTCCATTTTAAACTAATTGGTCTATCTGAAACTATGTGTCCGATACTGTGCCAGAAGTAGCGCCTGTTCTCTGAAATGTGTGACGATTCCCCTCGAAACCGTATGTGTTCGACGAAACTAAGTGGTCGACCTTGTGAGAGAGGATACTCCAGATGCGAAACTTAATTCCATTTTAAACTAATTGTTCTATCTGAAACTAAGTGTTCGATACTGTGCCAGGAGAAGAGCCTGTTCTCTGAAATGTGTGGCGATGCTACTCGAAACCGTATGTGATCGACGAATCTAATTGGTCGACCTTGTGGGAGAGGAATCTCCAGATGCGAAACTTAGTTCCATTTTAAACTAATTGTTCTATCTGAAACTAAGTGTTCGGTACTGTGCCAGGAGAAGCGCCTGTTCTCTGAAATCTGTGGCGATGCTACTCGAAGCCGAATGTGTTCGACAAAATTAAGTCGTCGACCTTGTGAGAGAGGAAACTCCAGATGCGAAACTTAGTTTCATTTTAAACTAATTGTTCTATCTGAAACTAAGTGTTCGATACGGTGCCAGGACAAGTGCCTGTTCTCTGAAATCTGTGGCGATGCCACTCTAAACCGTATGTGTTCGACGAAACTAAGTGGTCGACCTTGTGAAAGAGGAAACTCCAGTTGCGAAACTTAGTTCCATTTTAAACTAATTGTTCTATCTGAAACGAAGTGTTCGATAATGTGCCTGGAGAAGCGCCTGTTCTCTGAAATCTGTGGCGATGCCACTCTAAATCGTATGTGTTCGACGAAACTAAGTGGCCGAACTTGTGAGAGAGGAAACTCCAGATGCAAAGCTTAGTTCCATTTTAAAGTAATTGTTCTATCTGATACTAAGTGTTCGATACTGTGCCATGAGAAGCGCCTGTTCTCTGAAATCTGTGGCGATGCCACTCGAAACCGTATGTGTCAACGAAACTAAGTGGTCGGCCTTGTGAGCGAGGAAATTCCAGATGCGAAACATAGTTCCATTTTAAACTAATTGTTCTATCTGAAACTAAGTTTTCGATACTGTGCCAGTAGAAGCGCCTGTCTCTGAAATCTGTGGCGATGCCACTCGAAACCGAATTTGCTCAACGAAACTAAGTCGTCGACCTTATGAGAGAGGAAACTCCAGATGCGACACATAGTTACATTTTAAACTAATTGTTCTAACGGAATCTAAGTGTTCGATAATGTGCCTGGAGAAGCGCCTGTTCTCTGAAATCTGTGGCCATGCCACTCGAAACCGTTCGTGTTCATCGAAACTAAGTGGTCGACCTTGTGAGAGAGGAAACTCCAGATGCGAAACTTAGTTCCATTTTAAACTAATTGTTCTATCTGAAACTAAGTGTTCGATACTGTGCCAGGAGAAGCGCCTGTTCTCTGAAATCTGTGGCGATGCTACTCGAAACCGTATGTGTTCGACGAAACTAAGTGGTCGAACTTGTGAGGGACGAAACTCCAAATGCGAAACATATTTCCATTTTAAACTATATATTCTATCTGAAACTAAGTATTCGATAATCTGCCAATAGAAGCGCCTGTTCTCTGAAACCTGTGGCGTTGCTACTCGAAACCGAATGTGTTCGACGAAAGTAAGTGATCGACCTTGTGAGAGAGGAAACTCCAGACGCCAAACTTAGTTCCATTTTAAACCAAATGTTCCATCTGAAACTAAGTGCTCGATACTGTGCCAGGAGAAGCGCCTGTTCTCTGAAATCTGTGGCGATGCCACTCGAAACCGTATGTGTTCGACGAAACTAAATGGTCGTCCTTCTGAGAGAGGAAACTCCGGATGCGAAACTTAGTTCCATTTTAAACTAATTGTTCTATCTGATACTAAGTGTTCGATACTGTGCCAGGAGAAGCGCCTGTTCTCTGAAATCAGTGGCGATGCTACTCGAAACCGTATGTGTTCGACGAAACTAAGTGGTCCCCCTTGAGAGAGAGGAAGCTCCAGATGCGAAGCTTAGTTCCATTTTAAAGTAATTGTTCTATCTGATACTAAGTGTTCGATACTGTGCCAGGAGAAGCGCCAGTCCTCTGAAACCTGTGGCGATGCCACTCGAAACCGTATGTGTTCGACGAAACTAAGTGGTCCACTTTGTGAGAGAGGAAACTCCAGAAGTGAAACGTAGTTTCATTTAAAACTAACTGTTCTATCTGAAACTAAGTGTTCGATACTGTGCCAGGAGAAGCGCCTGTTCTCTGAAATCTGTGGCGATGCCACTCGAAACCCTATGTGTTCGACGAAACTATGTGGTCGACCTTGTGGGTGAGGACACTCCAGATGCGAAACTTAGTTCCATTTAAAACTAATTGTTCTATCTGAAACTAAGTGACCGATACTGGGCCAGGAGAAGCGCCTGGTCTCTGAAATCTGTGGCGAACCACTCGAAACCTTATGTGTTGGTCGAAACTATCTGTTCGATACTGTGCCAGGAGAAACTCCCGTTCCGCGCAATCTGTGGCGTTACCACTCGAAACCGTATGTGTTGGTTGAAACTATCTGTTCGATACTGTGCCAGGAGAAACTCCCGTTCCGTTTCTCACAACATCAAATTCTGTAAGACTTGATTCGCCTTTTGTTGTCATCGCGCTGGTGTCCATGATAACGACTGTGCCGTGTCGATTCTATATCCATTAGGCGATATGCGTCAATACTGGTCGGAGGCGCAGATCTTTGCATATTTCTAACACGTGAATTCATTCTGAACCCATGACGTCTGACTACATCCGTTGTGGGCCTCCCAATGTAGTCCGACCGAATCCGCTCCGCCTTCTTCCTGAGGTATCTCCTTACCCTTTGCCTGAGTTTCACATCGGCCCGGCAAACCGATAGCCACTTCCGGGAAACAAGCGCTGCGCTCAGTAAAGATGCAGAATCCAATTGCCGCAGAATAAACTGCGATATTTCCAGAGGTAACTCATGGACGAAGTCCACATTTGCCGAGCGTGGCGTCCCGATTGCATGTAGTAAGAAACTGAAGGACTCCATGCTAACACGACTGATGCACGTGTGCATATGATCCCCGTGTGCGTATCTGCACGTATTTTATAGGTGTCAAATATCTTGCGGTCCATGTTCCGGATGATTAGGTTCACCAATGAGCGACAACTCTCTGACTACTTTTTAAGAAATCAGCCCGAAAATCGGAATTCCATGAATCAGGGTTTGCTTCAATTTTGCATACACCGGATCATGATGCACGGTGCGGAATGTGACGATTCAACCACCCACTGTTGGAAAACAGTCACATGTCTTCTACGGGTCCTCTGGGGCTCAACTAGGTTCTTCTATTAGGTGGTCCAAAAAGTTCGTTCCGTTTTCGGCGCGGCGACTTATTACCTTCTTACCTGAGTAATAAACCACAGTACATACTCAGGTAAAAATGTACATATTCCAGTACACTTCTAGTTTTGCTTTCGTGCGAATTAGACGTATTTTTTTAAGTTTTTCTGTAATATCTAAACTAAAATCATGACGGACAACAAAATTCATTTTCGACACATCGTGTTATAAGAGTTTCGTAAAGGGTATAACGGTTCAGAAACTTCGAGAAATATTTGTGTTGTTTATGGGGAAGGTGCTGTAACAGAGCGTACGTGCAGAAAATGGTTTGATTATTTTCGTTAAGGAAATTTTTCATTAGAAGATGACCATCGCGCTGGACGACCACATACTGCTGACAACAGTGCTGTACGTGCAATAGTGGAGCAAAATCGTTGCATTCAAGTGCGTGAAATTCCATCGGAACTTCAAATGAAAAATTCCACCGTGCATGATTGTTTACGGAAGATGGGATTAATATCAAAGTTGTGTGTGCATGGCTCTGTTGAATCGGCATCGAAATGAATCAATTTTAAAAGGAATGTTACTGGTACTGAGTACCTTCGTACTCTCCTGACATAGCCCCATCAGATTATTATTTATTTCGGTGCATTCAAAATTCGGTTACCGGAAAACAATTTGAAAACTTTGAGGTCCTCCAAAAGCACGTGGCGGAGTTTTTTAATAAAAAAAGGGAAAGACTTTTATGCGAAAGGAATTATGAAGCTACCTGAGAAGTGGCAAGAAGTAATTGAAAAGAATGGTGACTATGTATGTAAATAAAATAAATTGTATTTGAAAAAAACGGCGTTTTACTGTAACGGCTGAAACCGGAACGAACTCATTGGACCACCTAATACATTGGTGTTTTTTGCATTTCGTTGGAACGTAAATTATGAAGTTTCACACCGCCCACGACCGAAATATTGTTTTAGGCATCAGGGCGTAGAGTACTTGGTTGGACAGCCGATAGTGCTACTTAACGGGTGTTTGACTCAGTCATTCTTATACTATATTTTAACACTACATTCTCTACGCTTCTCGTGGCACAGTATCGAACACATAGTTTCAGATAGAACAATTAGTTTAAAATGGTACTAAGTTTCGCATCTGGAGTATCCTCCCTCACAAGGTCGAGCACTTAGTTTCGTCGAACACATACGGTTTCGAGTGGCATCGCCACGGATTTCAGAGAACAGGCGCTTCTCCTGGCACATTATCGAGCACTTAGTTTCAGATGGAATATTTGGTTTAAAATGGAACTAAGTTTCGCATCTGGAGTTTCCTCTCTCACAAGGTCGGCCACTTAGTTTCGTCGAACACATAGGGTTTCGAGTGGCATCGCCACAGATTTCAGAGAACATGCGCTACTCCTGGCACAGTATCGAACACTTAGTTTCAGATAGAACAATTAGTTTAAAATGGAACTAAGTTTCGCATCTGTAATTTCCTCTCTCACAAGGTCTGCCACTTAGTTTCGTCGAACACATACGTTTTCGAGTGGCATCGCGACAGATTTCAGAGAAGAGGCGCTTCTCCTGGCACAGTATCGAACACTTAATTTCAGATGGAACAATTAGTTTAAATGGAACTAAGTTTCGCATCTGAAGTATCCTCTCTCACAAGGTCAACCACTTAGTTTTGTGGAACACATACGGTTTCGAGTGGCATCGCCACAGATTTCAGAGAACAGTCGCTTCTCCTGGCACAGTGTCGAAAACTGAGTCTCAGATAGAACAATTAATTTAAAATGGAACTAAGTTTCGCATCTGAAGTTTCCTCTCTCACATGGTCGGCCACTTAGTTTCGTCGAACACATACAGTTTCGAGTGGCATCGCCGCAGATTTCAGAGAACAGGCGCTTCTCCTGGCACAGTATTTAACACTTAGTTTCAGATGGAACATTTAGTTTAAAAATGATCTATGTTTCGCATCTGGAGTTTCCACTCTCACAAGGTCGACCACTTAGTTTCGCCGAACGCATACGGTTTCGAGTGGCATCGCCACAGATTTCAGAGTACAGGCGCTTCTCCTGGCACAGTATCGAACACTTAGGTTCAGATAGAACAATTTGTTTAAAATGGAACTCTGTTTCGCATCTGGAGTTTCCTCTCCCACAAGGTCGACCACTTAGTTTCGTTGAACAGATACGGTTTCGAGTGGCATCGCCACATATTTCAGAGAACAGGCGTTTCTCCAGGCACAGTATCGAACACTGTTTCAGATAGAACAATTAGTTTTAAATGGAACTAAGTTTGTCATCTGGAGTTTCCTTTCTCACAAGGTCGAACACTTAGTTTCGTCCAACACATACGGTTTCGAGTAGCATCGCCACAGATTTCAGAGTACAGGCGCTTCTCCTGGCACAGTATCGAACACTTAGGTTCAGATAGAACAATTAGTTTAAAATGGAACTATGTTTCGCATCTGGAGTTTCCTCTCCCACAAGGTCGACCACTTAGTTTCGTTGAACAGATACGGTTTCGAGTGGCATCGCCACAGATTTCAGAGAACAGGCGTTTCTCCAGGCACAGTATCGAACACTGTTTCAGATAGAACAATTAGTTTTAAATGGAACTAAGTTTGGCATCTGGAGTTTCCTTTCTCACAATGTCGACCACTTAGTTTCGTCCAACACATACGGTTTCGAGTAGCATCGCGACAGATTTCCGCGAACAGGCGCTTCTCCTGGCACAGTATCGAACACTTAGTTTCAGATAGAACAATCAGTTTAAAATGGAACTAAGTTTCGCATCTGGAGTTTCCTCTCTCACCATGTCGACCACTTAGTTTCGTCGAACACATACGGTTTCGAGTAGCATCGCCACAGATTTCAGAGAACAGGCGCTTCTCCTGGCACAGTATCGACCACTTAGTTTCAGATAGAACAATTAGTTTAAAATGGAATTAATTTTCGCATCTGGAGTTTCCTCTCTCACAAGGTCGGCCACTTAGTTTCGTCAAACACATACGGTTTCGAGTAGCATCGCGACAGATTTCAGAGAACAGGCGCTTCTCCTGGAACAGTGTCGAACACTTAATTTCAGACAGAACAATTAGTTTAAAATGGAACTAAATTTCGCATCTGGAGTTTCCTCTCTCACAAGGTGTGCCACTTAGTTTCGTCGAACACATACGGTTTCGAGTAGCATCGCGACAGATTTCAGAGAACAGGCGCTTCTCCTGGAGCAGTGTCGAACACTTAATTTCAGAGAGAACAATTAGTTTAAAATGGAACTAAGTTTCGCATCTGGAGTTTCCTCTCTCACAAGGTCTGCCACTTAGTTTCGTCGAACACATACGTTTTCGAGTGGCATCGCCACAGATTTCAGAGAACAGCCGCTTCTCCTGGCACAGTATCGAACACTTAATTTCTGATGGAACAATTAGTTTAAAATGGAACTAAGTTTCGCATCTGGAGTTTCCTCCCTCACAAGGCGGCTACTTAGTTTCGTGGAAAACATTCAGTTTCGAGAAGCATCGCCACAGATTTCAGAGAACAGGCGCTTCTCCTGGCACAGTATCGAACACTTAGTTTCAGATAGAACAATTAGTTTAAAATGGAACTAAGTTTTGCATCTGGAGTTTCCTCTCTCACAAGGTCGACCACTCAGTTTCGTCGAAC
Source organism: Nysson spinosus (assembly GCA_910591585.2). Classification (NCBI taxonomy): domain Eukaryota; kingdom Metazoa; phylum Arthropoda; class Insecta; order Hymenoptera; family Crabronidae; genus Nysson; species Nysson spinosus. The sequence continues at coordinate 736,488 of CAJUYC020000086.1, forward strand.
ACATACCGTTTCGAGTGGTATCGCCACAGGTTTCACAGAACGGGCGCTTCTCCTGGCACAGTATCGAACACTTAGTCTCAGATAGAACAATTAATTTAAAATGGAACTAAGTTTCGCATCTGAAGTTTCCTCTCTCACAAGGTCGGCCACTTAGTTTCGTCACACATACGGTTTCGAGTAGCATCGCGACAGATTTCAGAGAACAGGCGCTTCTCCTGGCACAGTATCGAACACTTAATTTCAGATGGAAAAATTAGTTTAAATGGAACTAAGTTTCGGATCTGAAGTTTCCTCTGTCACAAGGTCGGCCACTTAGTTTCGTCGAACACATACGGTTTCGAGTGGTATCGCCACAGATTTCAGAGAACTAGCGCTTCTCCTGGCACATTATCGAACACTTAGTTTCAGATAGAACAATTAGTTTTAATTGAAACTAAGTTTCACTTCTCGAGTTTCCTCTCTCACAAGGTCGACCACTTAGTTTCGTCGAACGCATACGGTTTCGAGTGGCATCGCCACAGATTTCAGAGAACATGCGCTTCCTGTGGCACAGTATCGAACACTTAGTTTCAGATAGACAATTAGTTTAAAATGGCACTACGTTTCGCGTCTGGGGTTTCCTCTCTCACAATGTCGACAACTCAGTTTCGTCGAACACCTACCGTTTCGAGTGGTATCGCCACAGGTTTCACAGAACGGGCGCTTCTCCTGACACAGTAGCGAACACTTAGTTTCAGATAGAACAATTAATTTAAAATGGAACTAAATTTCGCATCTGAAATTTCCTCTCTCACAAGGTCGGCCACTTAGTTTCGTCGAATACATACGGTTTCGAGTAGCATCGCCACAGATTTCAGAGAACGGGAGCTTCTCCTGGCACAGTATCGAACACTTAGTTTCAGATAGAACAATTAGTTTAAAATGGAACTAAGTTTCGCATCTGGAGTTTCCTCTCTCACAAGGTCGACCACTTAGTTTCGTCGAGCACATACTGTTTCGAGTGGCATCGCCACAGATTTCAGTGAACAGGCGCTTCTACTGGCACAGTATCGAACACTAAGTTTCAGAGAGAACAATTAATTAAAAATGGAACTAAGTTTCGCATCTGGAATTTCCACTCTCAGAAGGTCGACCACTTAGTTTCGTCGAACACATACGGTTTCGCGTAGCATCGCCACAGGTTTCGGAAAGCAGGCGCTTCTCCTGGCACAGTATCGAACACTTATGTCAGACAGAATTATTAGTTTAAAATGGAACTATGTTTCGCATCTGGAGTACCCTCTCTCACCAGGTCAATCACTTAGTTTCGTCGAACACTTACAGTTTCGAGTGGCATCGCCACAGATTTCAGTGAACAGTCGCATCTCCTGGCACAGTGTCGAACACTTAGTGCCAGATAGAACAATTAGTTTAAAATGGAACTAAGTTTCGCATCTGGAGTTTCCTCTCTCACATGGTCAACCACTTAGTTTCGTCGAACACATACGGTTTCGAGGGCGCAACGCCACAGATTTCAGAGAACAGGCGGTTCTCCTGGCGCAGTATCGAACACTTAGTTTCAGAGAGAACAATTAGTTTAAAATGGAACTATGTCTCGAATTTGGAGTTTCCTCTCTCACAAGGTCGACCACTTAGTTTCGTCGAACACATTCGGTTTCGAGTGGTATCGCTTCAGATTTGGCCGAACGGGAGTTCCTCCTGGCACAGTATTGGCAACTTAGTTTCGTCGAACACATACGGTATCGAGTAGCATCGCCACAGATTGCAGAGGACAGGCGCTACTCCTGGCACAGTATCGAACACTTAGTTTCAGATAGAACAATTAGTTTAAAATGGAACTAAGTTTTGCATTTGGAGTTTCCTCTCCCACAATTTCGACCACTTAGTTTCGTCGAACACATACGGTTTCGAGTAGCATCGCCACTGATTACAGAGAACAGGCGCTTCTCCTGGCACAGTATCGAAATTTTAGTTTCAGATACAATTATTAGTGTTAAATGGAACTGAGCTTCGCATCTGGAGTTTCCTCTCTCACAAGGTCGACCACTTACTTTCGTCGAACACATACGGTTTCGAGTAGTATCGCCACAGATGTCGCAGAACGGGAGTTTCTCCTGGCACAGTATCGAACACTTATTTCAGATAGAACAATAAGTTTAAAATGGAAATATGCTTCGCATCTGGAATTTCCTCTCTCGCAAGGTGGACAACTTAGTTTCATCTAACACATACGGTTTCGAGTAGCATCGCCACTGATTACAGAGAACAGGCGCTTCTCGTGGCACAGTATCGAACACTTAGTTTCAGATAGAGCAATTAGTTTAAAGTGGATCTAAGTTTCGCATTTGGAGTTTACTCTCCCACAAGGTCGACCACTTAGTTTGGTCGAACACATACGGTTTCGAGTAGTATCGCCACAGATGTCGCAGAACGGGAGTTTCTCCTGGCACAGTATCGAACACTTAGTTTCAGATAGAACAATTTGTTTAAAATGGAACTAAGTTTCGCATCTGGAGTTTCCTCTCTCAGAAGGTCGACCACTTAGTTTCGTGGAACACAAACGGTTTCGAGTAGCATCGCCACTGATTTCAGAGAACAGGCTCTTCGCCTGGCACAGTATCGAACACTTATTTCAGACAGAACAATTAATTTAAAATGGGAATATGTTTCGCATCTGGAATATCCTCTCTCACAAGATCAACCACTTAGTTTCGTCGAACACATACGGTTTCGAGTGGCATCGCCACACATTTCAGAGAACATGCGCTTCTCCTGGCACGGTATCGAAAACTTAGTTTCAAATCGAACAATTAGTTTTAAATGGAACTAAGTTTCGCATCTGGAGTTTGCTGTCTCACAAGGTCGACGACATAGTTTCGTCGAACACATACGGTTTCGAATAGCATCGCCACAGATTTCAGAGAAAAGGCGCTTCTCCTGGCACAGTAACGAACACTTTGTTTCAGATAGAACAATTAGTTTAAAATGGAACTAAGTTTCGCATCTGGAGTTTCCTCTCTCACAAGGTCGACCACTTAGTTTCGTCGAACACATTCGGTTTCGAGTGGTATCGCTTCAGATTTGGCCGAACGGGAGTTCCTCCTGGCACAGTATTGGCAACTTAGTTTCGTCGAACACATACGGTATCGAGTAGCATCGCCACAGATTGCAGAGGACAGGCGCTACTCCTGGCACAGTATCGAACACTTAGTTTCAGATAGAACAATTAGTTTAAAATGGAACTAAGTTTCGCATCTGGAGTTTCCTCTCTCAGAAGGTCGACCACTTAGCTTCGTCGAACAAATACGGTTTCGAGTGGCATCGCCACACATTTCAGAGAACATGCGCTTCTCCTGGCACAGTATCGAAAACTTAGTTTCAGATCGAACAATTAGTTTTAAATGGAACTAGGTTTCGCATCTGGAGTTTCCTCTCTCAGAAGGTCGACCACTTAGTTTCGTCGAACAAATACGGTTTCGAGTAGCATCGCGACAGATTTCAGAGAACAGGCGCTTCTCCTGGCACATTATCGAACACTTAGGTTCAGATAGAACAATTAGTTTAAAATGGAACTAAGTTTCGCATCTGGAGTTTCCTCCCTCACAAGGCGGCCATTTAGTTTCATGGAAAATATTCGGTTTCGAGTAGCATCGCCCCAGATTTCAGAGAACAGCCGCTTCTCCTGGCACAGGATCGAACACTTAGTTTCAGATCGAACAATTAGTTTTAAATGGAACTAAGTTTCGCGTCTGGAGTTTCCTCTCTCACAAGGTCGACCACTCAGTTTCGTCGAACACATACCGTTTCGAGTTGTATCGCCACAGGTTTCAGAGAACGGGCGCTTCTCCTGGCACAGTACCGAACACTTAGCCTCAGATAGAACAATTAATTTAAAATGGAACTAGGTTTCGCATCTGAAGTTTCCTCTCTCACAATGTCGGCCACTTAGTTTCGTCAAACACATACGGTTTCGAGTAGCATCGCGACAGATTTCAGGGAACAGGCGCTTCTCCTGGCACAGTATCGAACACTTAATTTCAGATGGAACAATTAGTTTAAATGGAACTAAGTTTCGCATCTGAAGTTTCTTCTCTCACAAGGTCGGCCACTTAGTTTCGTCGAACACATACGGTTTCGAGTGGCATCGTCACAGATTTCAGAGTACAGGCGCTTCTCCTGGCACAGTATCGAACACTTAGTTTCAGATAGAACAATTAGTTTAAAATGGCACTAAGTTTCGCGTCTGGAGTTTCCTCTCTCACCATGTCGACCACTTAGTTTCGTCGAACACATACGGTTTCGAGTAGCATCGCCACATATTTCAGAGAACAGGCGCTTCTCCTGGCAGAGTATCGAACACTTAATTTCAGATGGAACAATTAGTTTAAATGGAACTAAGTTTCGCATCTGAAGTATCCTCTCTCACAAGGTCAACCACTTAGTTTTGTGGAACACATACGGTTTCGAGTGGCATCGCCACAGATTTCAGAGAACAGTCGCTTCTCCTGGCACAGTGTCGAACACTGAGTATCAGATAGAACAATTAGTTTAAAATGGAACTAAGCTCCGGATCTGGAGTTTCCTCTCTCACAAGGTCGGCCGCTTAATTTCGTCGAACACATACGGTTTCGCGTAGCATCGCCACAGGTTTCGGAAAGCAGGCGCTTCTCCTGGCACAGTATCGAACACTTAGTTTCAGATAGAACAATTAATTTAAAATGGAACAAAGTTTCGCATCTGGAGTTTCCTCTCTCACAAGGTCGGCCACTTAGTTTCGCCGAACGCATACGGTTTCGAGTGGCATCGCCACAGATTTCAGAGAACTGGCGCTTCCGCTGGCACAGTATCGAACACTTAGCTTCAGGTAGAACAATTAGTTTAAAATGGCACTAAGTTTCTCGTCTGGAGTTTCCTCTGTCACTGGGTCGACCACTCAGTTTCGTCGAACACATACCGTTTCGAGTGGTATCGCCACAGGTTTCACAGAACGGGCGCTTCTCCTGGCACAGTATCGAACACTTAGTCTCAGATAGAACAATTAATTTAAAATGGAACTATGTTTCGCATCTGAAGTTTCCTCTCTCACAAGGTCGGCCACTTAGTTTCGTCGAACACATACGGTTTCGAGTAGCATCGCCACAGATTTCAGAGAACAGGCGCTTCTCCTGGCACAGTATCGAACACTTAGTTTCAGATAGAACAATTAGTTTAAAATGGCACTAAGTTTTGCGTCTGGAGTTTCCTCTCTCACAATGTCGACCACTCAGTTTCGTCGAACACATACCGTTTCGAGTGGTATCGCCACAGGTTTCACAGAACGGGCGCTTCTCCTGGCACAGTATCGAACACTTAGTTTCCGATAGAACAATTAATTTAAAATGGAACTAAGTTTCGCATCTGAAGTTTCCTCTCTCACAAGGTCGGCCACTTAGTTTCGTCGAACACATACGGTTTCGAGTGGCATCGCCACAGATTTCAGAGAACAGGCGCTTCTCCTGGCACAGCATCGAACATTTAGTTTCAGATGGAACTTTTAGTTTAAAATTGAACTATGTTTCGCGTCTGGAGTTTCCTCTCTCACAAGGTCGGCCACTTAGTTTCGTCGAACACATACGTTTTCGAGTGGCATCGCCACAGATTTCAGAGAACAGGCGCTTCTCCTGGCACAGTATCGAACACTTAGTTTCAGATAGAAGAATTAGTTTAAAATGGAACTAAGTTTCGCATCTGGAGTTTCCTCTCCCAAAAGGTCGACCAATTAGGTTCGTCGAACACATACGGTTTCGAGTAGCATTGCCACACATTTCAGAGAACATGCGCTTCTCCTGGCACAGTATCGAACACTTAGTTTCAGATAGAACAATTAGTTTAAAATGGAACTAAGTTTCGCATCTGGAGTTTCCTCTCTCACAAGGTCGCCCACTTAGTTTCGTCGAACACATACGTTTTCGAGTGGCATTGCCACACATTTCAGAGAACAGGCGCTTCCCCTGGGACAGTATCGAACACTTAGTTTCAGATAGAACAATTAGTTTAAAATGGAACTAAGTTTCGCATCTGGAGATTCCTCCCCCACAAGGTCGATCAATTAGGTTCGTCGAACACATACGGTTTCGTGTAGCATCGCCACACATTTCAGAGAACAGGCGCTTCTCCTGGCACAGTATCGAACACTTAGTTTCAGATAGAACAATTAGTTTAAAATGGAACTAAGTTTCGCATCTGGAGATTCCTCTCCCACAAGGTCGACCAATTAGGTTCGTCGAACACATACGGTTTCGAGTAGCGTCGCGACAGATTTCAGAGAAAAGGCGCTTCTCCTGGCACAGTATCGAACACTTAGTTTCAGACAGAACAATTAGTTTAAAATGGCACTAAGTTTCGCGTCTGGAGTTTCCACTGTCACAAGGTGGACCACTCAGTTTCGTCGAACACATACCGTTTTGAGTGGTATCGCCACAGGTTCCACAGAACGGGCGCTTCTCCTGGCACAGTATCGAACACTTAGTTTCAGATAGAACAATTAATTTAAAATGGAACTAAGTTTCGCATCTGAAGTTTCCTCTCTCACAAGGTCGGCCACTTAGTTTCGTCGAACACATACGGTTTCGAGTAGCATCGCCACAGATTTCAGAGAACAGGCGCTTCTCCTGGCACAGTATAGAACACTTAGTTTCAGATAGAACAATTTGTTTAAAATGGAACTAAGTTTCGCATCTGGAGTTTCCTCTCTCACAAGGTCGGCCGCTTAATTTCGTCGAACACATACGGTTTCGAGTAGCATCGCCATAGATTTCAGAGAACAGGCGCTTCTTCTGGCACAGTATCGGACACATAGTTTCAGATAGAACAATTAGTTTAAAATGGCACTAAGTTTCGCGTCTGGAGTTTCCTCTCTCACAATGTCGACCACTCAGTTTCGTCGAGCACATACCGTTTCGAGTGGCATCGCCACAGGTTTCACAGAACGAGCGCTTCTCCTGGCACAGTATCGAACACTTAGTTTCAGATAGAACAATTAATTTAAAATGGAACAAAGTTTCGCATCTGGAGTTTCCTCTCTCACAAGGTCGGCCACTTAGTTTCGCCGAACGCATACGGTTTCGAGTGGCATCGCCACAGATTTCAGAGAACTGGCGCTTCCGCTGGCACAGTATCGAACACTTAGCTTCAGGTAGAACAATTAGTTTAAAATGGCACTAAGTTTCTCGTCTGGAGTTTCCTCTGTCACTGGGTCGACCACTCAGTTTCGTCGCACACATACCGTTTCGAGTGGTATCGCCACAGGTTTCACAGAACGGGCGCTTCTCCTGGCACAGTATCGAACACTTAGTCTCAGATAGAACAATTAATTTAAAATGGAACTATGTTTCGCATCTGAAGTTTCCTCTCTCACAAGGTCGGCCACTTAGTTTCGTCGAACACATACGGTTTCGAGTAGCATCGCCACAGATTTCAGAGAACAGGCGCTTCTCCTGGCACAGTATCGAACACTTAGTTTCAGATAGAACAATTAGTTTAAAATGGCACTAAGTTTTGCGTCTGGAGTTTCCTCTCTCACAATGTCGACCACTCAGTTTCGTCGAACACATACCGTTTCGAGTGGTATCGCCACAGGTTTCACAGAACGGGCGCTTCTCCTGGCACAGTATCGAACACTTAGTTTCCGATAGAACAATTAATTTAAAATGGAACTAAGTTTCGCATCTGAAGTTTCCTCTCTCACAAGGTCGGCCACTTAGTTTCGTCGAACACATACGGTTTCGAGTGGCATCGCCACAGATTTCAGAGAACAGGCGCTTCTCCTGGCACAGTATCGAACATTTAGTTTCAGATGGAACTTTTAGTTTAAAATTGAACTATGTTTCGCGTCTGGAGTTTCCTCTCTCACAAGGTCGGCCACTTAGTTTCGTCGAACACATACGTTTTCCAGTGGCATCGCCACAGATTTCAGAGAACAGGCGCTTCTCCTGGCACAGTATCGAACACTTAGTTTCAGATAGAAGAATTAGTTTAAAATGGAACTAAGTTTCGCATCTGGAGTTTCCTCTCCCAAAAGGTCGACCAATTAGGTTCGTCGAACACATACGGTTTCGAGTAGCATTGCCACACATTTCAGAGAACATGCGCTTCTCCTGGCACAGTATCGAACACTTAGTTTCAGATAGAACAATTAGTTTAAAATGGAACTAAGTTTCGCATCTGGAGTTTCCTCTCTCACAAGGTCGCCCACTTAGTTTCGTCGAACACATACGTTTTCGAGTGGCATTGCCACACATTTCAGAGAACAGGCGCTTCTCCTGGCACAGTATCGAACACTTAGTTTCAAATAGAACAATTAGTTTAAAATGGAACTAAGTTTCGCATCTGGAGATTCCTCTCCCACAAGGTCGACCAATTAGGTTCGTCGAACACATACGGTTTCGAGTAGCATCGCCACACATTTCAGAGAACAGGCGCCTCTCCTGGCACAGTATCGAACACTTAGTTTCAAATAGAACAATTAGTTTAAAATGGAACTAAGTTTCGCATCTGGAGATTCCTCTCCCACAAGGTCGACCAATTAGGTTCGTCGAACACATACGGTTTCGAGTAGCATCGCCACACATTTCAGAGAACAGGCGCTTCTCCTGGCACAGTATCGAACACATAGTTTCAGATAGAACAATTAGTTTAAAATGGCACTAAGTTTCGCGTCTGGAGTTTCCACTGTCACAAGGTGGACCACTCAGTTTCGTCGAACACATACCGTTTTGAGTGGTATCGCCACAGGTTCCACAGAACAGGCGCTTCGCCTGGCACAGTATCGAAGACTTAGTTTCAGATAGAACAATTAGTTTAAAATGGAACAATGTTTCGCATCTGGGGTTTCCTCTCTCACAAGGTCGGCCGCTTAATTTCGTCGAACACATACGGTTTCGAGTAGCATCGCCATAGATTTCAGAGAACAGGCGCTTCTTCTGGCACAGTATCGGACACATAGTTTCAGATAGAACAATTAGTTTAAAATGGCACTAAGTTTCGCGTCTGGAGTTTCCTCTCTCACAATGTCGACCACTCAGTTTCGTCGAGCACATACCGTTTCGAGTGGCATCGCCACAGGTTTCACAGAACGAGCGCTTCTCCTGGCACAGTATCGAACACTTAGTTTCAGATAGAACAATTAATTTAAAATGGAACAAAGTTTCGCATCTGGAGTTTCCTCTCTCACAAGGTCGGCCACTTAGTTTCGCCGAACGCATACGGTTTCGAGTGGCATCGCCACAGATTTCAGAGAACTGGCGCTTCCGCTGGCACAGTATCGAACACTTAGCTTCAGGTAGAACAATTAGTTTAAAATGGCACTAAGTTTCTCGTCTGGAGTTTCCTCTGTCACTGGGTCGACCACTCAGTTTCGTCGCACACATACCGTTTCGAGTGGTATCGCCACAGGTTTCACAGAACGGGCGCTTCTCCTGGCACAGTATCGAACACTTAGTCTCAGATAGAACAATTAATTTAAAATGGAACTATGTTTCGCATCTGAAGTTTCCTCTCTCACAAGGTCGGCCACTTAGTTTCGTCGAACACATACGGTTTCGAGTAGCATCGCCACAGATTTCAGAGAACAGGCGCTTCTCCTGGCACAGTATCGAACACTTAGTTTCAGATAGAACAATTAGTTTAAAATGGCACTAAGTTTTGCGTCTGGAGTTTCCTCTCTCACAATGTCGACCACTCAGTTTCGTCGAACACATACCGTTTCGAGTGGTATCGCCACAGGTTTCACAGAACGGGCGCTTCTCCTGGCACAGTATCGAACACTTAGTTTCCGATAGAACAATTAATTTAAAATGGAACTAAGTTTCGCATCTGAAGTTTCCTCTCTCACAAGGTCGGCCACTTAGTTTCGTCGAACACATACGGTTTCGAGTGGCATCGCCACAGATTTCAGAGAACAGGCGCTTCTCCTGGCACAGTATCGAACATTTAGTTTCAGATGGAACTTTTAGTTTAAAATTGAACTATGTTTCGCGTCTGGAGTTTCCTCTCTCACAAGGTCGGCCACTTAGTTTCGTCGAACACATACGTTTTCCAGTGGCATCGCCACAGATTTCAGAGAACAGGCGCTTCTCCTGGCACAGTATCGAACACTTAGTTTCAGATAGAAGAATTAGTTTAAAATGGAACTAAGTTTCGCATCTGGAGTTTCCTCTCCCAAAAGGTCGACCAATTAGGTTCGTCGAACACATACGGTTTCGAGTAGCATTGCCACACATTTCAGAGAACATGCGCTTCTCCTGGCACAGTATCGAACACTTAGTTTCAGATAGAACAATTAGTTTAAAATGGAACTAAGTTTCGCATCTGGAGTTTCCTCTCTCACAAGGTCGCCCACTTAGTTTCGTCGAACACATACGTTTTCGAGTGGCATTGCCACACATTTCAGAGAACAGGCGCTTCTCCTGGCACAGTATCGAACACTTAGTTTCAAATAGAACAATTAGTTTAAAATGGAACTAAGTTTCGCATCTGGAGATTCCTCTCCCACAAGGTCGACCAATTAGGTTCGTCGAACACATACGGTTTCGAGTAGCATCGCCACACATTTCAGAGAACAGGCGCCTCTCCTGGCACAGTATCGAACACTTAGTTTCAAATAGAACAATTAGTTTAAAATGGAACTAAGTTTCGCATCTGGAGATTCCTCTCCCACAAGGTCGACCAATTAGGTTCGTCGAACACATACGGTTTCGAGTAGCATCGCCACACATTTCAGAGAACAGGCGCTTCTCCTGGCACAGTATCGAACACATAGTTTCAGATAGAACAATTAGTTTAAAATGGCACTAAGTTTCGCGTCTGGAGTTTCCACTGTCACAAGGTGGACCACTCAGTTTCGTCGAACACATACCGTTTTGAGTGGTATCGCCACAGGTTCCACAGAACAGGCGCTTCGCCTGGCACAGTATCGAAGACTTAGTTTCAGATAGAACAATTAGTTTAAAATGGAACAATGTTTCGCATCTGGGGTTTCCTCTCTCACAAGGTCGACCACATAGTTTCGACGAACACATACGGTTTCGAGTGGCACCGCCACAGATTTCAGAGAACAGGCGCTTCTCCTGGCACAGTATCGGACACCTAGATTCAGATAGAACAATTAGTTTTAAATGGAACTAAGTTTCGCTTCTGGAGTTTCCGCTCTCTCAAGGTCGACGACTTAGTTTCGTCGAACACATACGGTTTCGAGTGGCATCGCCACAGATTTCAGAGAACAGGCGCTTCTCCTGGCACAGTATCGAACACTTAGTTTCATATAAAAAAATTAGTTTAAAATGGAACTATGTTCCGCTTCTGGAGTTTCCTCTCTCAAAAGGTCGACCACTTAGTTTCGTCGAACACATACGGTTTCGAGTGGCACCGCCACAGATTTCAGAGAATAGGCGCTTCTCCTGGCACAGTGTCGAACACTTAGTTTCAGATAGAACAATTAGTTTAGAATGGAACTAAGTTTCGCATCTGGAGTTTCCTCTTTCACAAGGCCGACCACTTAGTTTCGTCGAACACATACGGTTTCGGGTGGCACCGCCACAGATTTCAGAGAACAGGCGCTTCTCCTGGCACAGTATCGGACACTTAGATTCAGATAGAACAATTAGTTTTAAATGGAACAAAGTTTGGCATCTGGAGTTTCCTCTCACACAAGGTCGACCACTTAGTTTCGTCGAACACAAACGGTTTCGAGTGGCACCGCGACAGATTTCAGAGAACAGGCGCATCTCCTCGCACAGTATCGAACACTTAGTTTCAGATAGACCAATTAGTTTAAAATAGAACTAAGCTTCGCATCTGGAGTGTCCTCTTCCACAAGGTCGACCACTTAGTTTCCTCGAACACATACGGTTTCGAGTAGCATCGCCACAGATTTCAGAGAACAGGCGCTTCTGCTGGCACAGTATCGAAGACTTAGTTTCAGATAGAACAATTAATTTAAAATGGAACTAAGTTTCGCATCTGAATGTTCCTATCTCACAAGGTCGAACACTTAGTTTCGTCGAACACATACGGTTTCGAGTGGCATCGCCACAGATTTCAGAGAACAGGCGCTTCTGCTGGCACAGTATCGAACACTTAGTTTCAGATAGAACAATTAATTTAAAATGGAACTAAGTTTCGCATCTGAATGTTCCTCTCTCACAAGGTCGGCCACTTAGTTTCGTCGAACACATACGGTTTCGAGTGGCATCGCCACAGATTTCAGAGAACAGGCGCTTCTGCTGGCATAGTATCGAACACTTAGTTTCAGATAGAACAATTAATTTAAAATGGAACTAAGTTTCGCAACTGGAGTTTCCTCTCTCACAAGGCGGCCACATAGTTTCGTGGAACACATTCGGTTTCGAGTAGCATCGCCACAGATTTCAGAGAACAGGCGCTTCTCCTGGCACAGTATCGAACACTTAGTTTCAGATAGAACAATTAATTTAAAATGGAACTAAGTTTCGCATCTGAATGTTCCTATCTCACAAGGTCGAACACTTAGTTTCGTCGAACACATACGGTTTCGAGTGGCATCGCCACAGATTTCAGAGAACAGGCGCTTCTGCTGGCACAGTATCGAACACTTAGTTTCAGATAGAACAATTAATTTAAAATGGAACTAAGTTTCGCATCTGGAGTTTCCTCTTTCACAAGGCCGACCACTTAGTTTCGTCGAACACATACGGTTTCGGGTGGCACCGCCACAGATTTCAGAGAACAGGCGCTTCTCCTGGCACAGTATCGGACACTTAGATTCAGATAGAACAATTAGTTTTAAATGGAACAAAGTTTGGCATCTGGAGTTTCCTCTCACACAAGGTCGACCACTTAGTTTCGTCGAACACAAACGGTTTCGAGTGGCACCGCGACAGATTTCAGAGAACAGGCGCATCTCCTCGCACAGTATCGAACACTTAGTTTCAGATAGACCAATTAGTTTAAAATAGAACTAAGCTTCGCATCTGGAGTGTCCTCTTCCACAAGGTCGACCACTTAGTTTCCTCGAACACATACGGTTTCGAGTAGCATCGCCACAGATTTCAGAGAACAGGCGATTCTGCTGGCACAGTATCGAAGACTTAGTTTCAGATAGAACAATTAATTTAAAATGGAACTAAGTTTCGCATCTGAATGTTCCTATCTCACAAGGTCGAACACTTAGTTTCGTCGAACACATACGGTTTCGAGTGGCATCGCCACAGATTTCAGAGAACAGGCGCTTCTGCTGGCACAGTATCGAACACTTAGTTTCAGATAGAACAATTAATTTAAAATGGAACTAAGTTTCGCATCTGAATGTTCCTCTCTCACAAGGTCGGCCACTTAGTTTCGTCGAACACATACGGTTTCGAGTGGCATCGCCACAGATTTCAGAGAACAGGCGCTTCTGCTGGCATAGTATCGAACACTTAGTTTCAGATAGAACAATTAATTTAAAATGGAACTAAGTTTCGCAACTGGAGTTTCCTCTCTCACAAGGCGGCCACATAGTTTCGTGGAACACATTCGGTTTCGAGTAGCATCGCCACAGATTTCAGAGAACAGGCGCTTCTCCTGGCACAGTATCGAACACTTAGTTTCAGATAGAACAATTAGTTTAAAATGGAACTAAGTTTCGAATCTGGAGTTTCCTCTCTCACAAGGTCGACCACTTAGTTTCGTGGAACACATACGGTTTCGAGTGGCATCGCCACAGATTTCAGAGAACAGGCGCTTCTCCTGGCGCAGTATCGAACACTTAGTCACAGATAGAACAATTAGTTTAAAATGGAACTAAGATTCGCATCTGGAGTTTCCTCTCTCTCAAGGTCGGCCACTCAGTTTCGTCGAACACATACGGTTTCGAGTGGCATCGCCACATATTTCAGAGAACAGGCGCTTCTCCTGGCACAGTATCGAAGACTTAGTTTCAGATAGAACAATTAGTTTAAAATGGAACAATGTCTCGCATCTGGGGTTACCTTTCTCACAAGGTCGACGACTTAATTTCGTCGAACAGATACGGTTTCGAGTGGCATCGCCACAGATATCAGACAACAGGCCCTTCTCCTGGCACAGTATGGAACACTTAGTTTCAGATAGAACAATTAGTTTAAAATGGAACTAAGCTTCGCATCTGGAGTGTCCTCTTCCACAAGGTCGACCACTTAGTTTCCTCGAACACATACGGTTTCGAGTAGCATCGCCACAGATTTCAGAGAACAGGCGCTTCTCCTGGGACAGTATCGAACACTTAGTTTCAGATAGAACAATCAGTTTAAAATGGAACTAAGTTTCGCATCTGGAATTTACTCTCTCACAAGGTCGACCACTTAGTTTCGACGAACACATACGGTTTCGAGTAGCATCGCCACAGATTTCAGAGAACAGGCGCTTCTCCTGGCACAGTAACGAGCACTTAGATTCAGATAGAACAATTAGTTTAAAATGGAACCATGTTTCGCATCTGGAGCTTCCTCTCTCACAAGGTGAACCACTTTGTTCCGTCGAACACATACGGTTTCGAGAGGCATCGCCACAGATTTCAGAGAACAGGCGCTTCTCCTGGCACAGTATCGAAAACTTAATTTCAGATAGAACAATTAGTTTTAGATGGAACTAAGTTTCGCTTCTGGAGTTTCCGCTCTCTCAAGGTCGACGACTTAGTTTCGTCGAACACATACGGTTTCGAGTGGCATCGCCACAGATTTCAGAGAACAGGCGCTTCTCCTGGCACAGTATCGAACACTTAGTTTCATATAAAAAAATTAGTTTAAAATGGAACTATGTTCCGCTTCTGGAGTTTCCTCTCTCAAAAGGTCGACCACTTAGTTTCGTCGACCACTTAGTTTCGTCGAACACATACGGTTTCGAGTGGCACCGCCACAGATTTCAGAGAACAGGCGCTTCTGCTGGCACAGTATCGAAGACTTAGTTTCAGATAGAACAATTAATTTAAAATGGAACTAAGTTTCGCATCTGAATGTTCCTATCTCACAAGGTCGAACACTTAGTTTCGTCGAACACATACGGTTTCGAGTGGCATCGCCACAGATTTCAGAGAACAGGCGCTTCTGCTGGCACAGTATCGAACACTTAGTTTCAGATAGAACAATTAATTTAAAATGGAACTAAGTTTCGCATCTGAATGTTCCTCTCTCACAAGGTCGGCCACTTAGTTTCGTCGAACACATACGGTTTCGAGTGGCATCGCCACAGATTTCAGAGAACAGGCGCTTCTGCTGGCATAGTATCGAACACTTAGTTTCAGATAGAACAATTAATTTAAAATGGAACTAAGTTTCGCAACTGGAGTTTCCTCTCTCACAAGGCGGCCACATAGTTTCGTGGAACACATTCGGTTTCGAGTAGCATCGCCACAGATTTCAGAGAACAGGCGCTTCTCCTGGCACAGTATCGAACACTTAGTTTCAGATAGAACAATTAGTTTAAAATGGAACTAAGTTTCGAATCTGGAGTTTCCTCTCTCACAAGGTCGACCACTTAGTTTCGTGGAACACATACGGTTTCGAGTGGCATCGCCACAGATTTCAGAGAACAGGCGCTTCTCCTGGCGCAGTATCGAACACTTAGTCACAGATAGAACAATTAGTTTAAAATGGAACTAAGATTCGCATCTGGAGTTTCCTCTCTCACAAGGTCGGCCACTCAGTTTCGTCGAACACATACGGTTTCGAGTGGCATCGCCACATATTTCAGAGAACAGGCGCTTCTCCTGGCACAGTATCGAAGACTTAGTTTCAGATAGAACAATTAGTTTAAAATGGAACAATGTTTCGCATCTGGAGTTACCTTTCTCACAAGGTCGACGACTTAATTTCGTCGAACAGATACGGTTTCGAGTGGCATCGCCACAGATATCAGACAACAGGCCCTTCTCCTGGCACAGTATGGAACACTTAGTTTCAGATAGAACAATTAGTTTAAAATGGAACTAAGCTTCGCATCTGGAGTGTCCTCTTCCACAAGGTCGACCACTTAGTTTCCTCGAACACATACGGTTTCGAGTAGCATCGCCACAGATTTCACAGAACAGGCGCTTCTCCTGGGACAGTATCGAACACTTAGTTTCAGATAGAACAATCAGTTTAAAATGGAACTAAGTTTCGCATCTGGAGTTTCTTCTCTCACAAGACGACCACTTAGTTTCGTCGAACACATACGGTGTCGAGTAGCATCGCGACAGATTTCCGAGAACAGGCGCTTTTCCTGGCACAGTATCGAACACATAGTTTCAGATAGGACAATTAGTTTAAAATGGTACTAAGTTTCGCATCTGGAGTTTCCTCTCTGACAAGGTCGACCACTTAGTTTCGTCGAACACGTACGGTGTCGAGTAGCATCGCGACAGATTTCCGGGAACAGGCGCTTCTCGTGGCACAGTATCGAACACTTAGTTTCAGATAGAACAATTAGTTTAAAATGGAACTAAGATTCGCATCTGGAGTTTCCTCTCTCACAAGGTCGGCCACTTAGTTTCGTCGAACACATACGGTTTCGAGTGGCATCGCCACAGATTTCAGAGAACAGGCGCTTCTCCTGGCACAGTATCGAAGACTTAGTTTCAGATAGAACAATTAGTTTAAAATGGAACAATGTTTCGCATCTGGGGTTTCCTCTCTCACAAGGTCGACCACATAGTTTCGACGAACACATACGGTTTCGAGTGGCACCGCCACAGATTTCAGAGAACAGGCGCTTCTCCTGGCACAGTATCGGACACCTAGATTCAGATAGAACAATTAGTTTTAAATGGAACTAAGTTTGGCATCTGGAGTTTCCTCTCTCACAAAGTCGACCACTCAGTTTCGTGGAACACATTCGGCTTCGAGTGGCATCGCCACACATTTCAGAGAACAGGCGCTTCTCCTGACACAGTATCGAACACTTAGTTTCAGATGGAACATTTAGTTTAAAATTGAACTATGTTTCGCATCTGGAGTTTCCTCTCTCACAAGTTCGACCACTTAGTTTCGCCGAACGCATACGGTTTCGAGTGGCATCGCCACAGATTTCAGAGAACAGGCGCTTCTGCTGGCACAGTATCGAACACATAGTTTCAATTATAACAATTAGTTAAAAATGGAACAAAGCTTCGGATTTGGAGTTTCCTCTCCCACAAGGTCGACCACTTACTTTCCTTGAACTCATACGGTTTCGAGTAGAATCGCCACACATTTCAGAGAACAGGCGCTTCTCCCGGCACAGTATCGGACACATAGTTTCAGATAGAACAATTAGTTTAGAATGGTACTAAGTTTCGCATCTGGAGTTTTCTCACTCACAAGGCGGCCACTCAGTTTCGTGGAACACATTCGGCTTCGAGTGGCATCGCCACCCATTTCAGAGAACAGGCGCCTCTCCCGGCACAGTATCGGACACATAGTTTCAGATAGAACAATTAGTTTAAAATGGAACTAAGTTTCGCATCTGAAGTTCCCTCTCTCACAAGGTCGCCAACTTAGTTTCGTCGAACACATACGGTTTCGAGTGGCATCGCCCGAGATTTCAGAAAACAGGCGCTTCTCCTGGCACAGTATCGAACACTTAGTTTCAGATGGAACATTTAGTTTAAAATTGAACTATGTTTCGCATCTGGAGTTTCCTCTCTCACAAGTTCGACCACTTAGTTTCGCCGAACGCATACGGTTTCGAGTGGCATCGCCACAGATTTCAGAGAACAGGCGCTTCTGCTGGCACAGTATCGAACACATAGTTTCAATTATAACAATTAGTTAAAAATGGAACAAAGCTTCGGATTTGGAGTTTCCTCTCCCACAAGGTCGACCACTTACTTTCCTTGAACTCATACGGTTTCGAGTAGCATCGCCACACATTTCAGAGAACAGGCGCTTCTCCCGGCACAGTATCGGACACATAGTTTCAGATAGAACATTTAGTTTAGAATGGTACTAAGTTTCGCATCTGGAGTTTTCTCACTCACAAGGCGGCCACTCAGTTTCGTGGAACACATTCGGCTTCGAGTGGCATCGCCACACATTTCAGAGAACAGGCGCTTTTCCTGGCACAGTATCGAATACTTAGTTTCAGATAGAACAATTAGTTTAAAATGGAACTAAGTTTCGCATCTGGAGTTTCCTCTCCCAGAAGGTCGACCACTTAGTTTCGTCGAACACATACGGTTTCGAGTAGCATCGCGACAGATTTCAGAGAACAGGCGCTTCTCCCGGCACAGTATCGGACACATAGTTTCAGATAGAACAAGTAGTTTAGAATGGTACTAAGTTTCGCATCTGGAGTTTCCTCACTCACAAGGCGGCCACTCAGTTTCGTGGAACACATTCGGCTTCGAGTGGCATCGCCACACATTTCAGAGAACAGGCGCTTTTCCCGGCACAGTATCGGACACATAGTTTCAGATAGAACAATTAGTTTAAAATGGAACTAAGTTTCGCATCTGAAGTTCCCTCTCTCACAAGGTCGCCCACTTAGTTTCGTCGAACACATACGGTTTCGAGTGGCATCGCCCGAGATTTCAGATAACAGGCGCTTCTCCTGGCACAGTATCGAATACTTAGTTTCAGATAGAACAATTAGTTTAAAATGGAACTAAGTTTCGCATCTGGAGTTTCCTATCTCAGAAGGTCGACCACTTAGTTTCGTCGAACACATACGGTTTCGAGTAGCATCGCGACAGATTTCAGAGAACAGGCGCTTCTCCCGGCACAGTATCGGACACATAGTTTCAGATAGAACAATTAGTTTAGAATGGTACTAAGTTTCGCATCTGGAGTTTCCTCACTCACAAGGCGGCCACTCAGTTTCATGGTACACATTCGGCTTCGAGTGGCATCGCCACACATTTCAGAGAACAGGCGCTTCTCCTGGCACAGTATCGAACACTTAGTTTCAGATAGAACGATTAGTTTAAAATGGAACTAAGCTTCGCATCTGGAGTGTCCTCTCTCACAAGGTCGACAACTTAGTTTCGTTGAACACATACTGTTTCGAGTCTCATCGCCACAGATTTCAGAGAACAGGCGCTTCTCCTGGCACACTATCGAAAACTTAGTTTCAGATAGAACAATTAGTTTTAAATGGAACTAAGTTTCGCTTCTGGAGTTTCCTCTCTCACAAGGACGACCACTTAGTTTCGTCCAACACATACGGTTTCGAGTAGCATCGCCACAGATTTCAGAGAACAGGCGCTTATCCTGGCACAGTATCGAGCACTTAGTTTCAGATAGAACAATTAGTTTTAAATGGAACTAAGTTTCGCTTCTGCAGTTTCCTCTCTCACAAGGACGACCACTTAGTTTCGTCGAACACATACGGTTTCGAGTGGCATCGCCACTTATTTCAGAGAACAGGCGCGTCTCCTGGCACTGTATCGAACACTTAGTTTCAGATGGAACACTTATTTTTAAATGGAACTAAGTTTCTCTTGTGGAGTTTCCTCACTCACAATGTCGACCATTTAGATTCGTCGAACACATACGGTTCCGAGTGGCAGCGCCACAGATTTCAGAGAAGAGGCGCTTCACCTGGCACAGTATCGAACACTTAGTTTCAGATAGAACAATTAGCTTAAAATGGCACTATGTTTCGCATCTGGAGTTTCCTCTCTCACAAGGTCGACCAATTATATTCGTCGAACACATACGGTTTCGAGTGGCATCGCCACAGATGTCAGAGAACAGTCGCTTCTCCTGGCACAGTAACGAACACTTAGTTTCAGATAGAACAATCAGTTTAAAATGGAACTAAGTTTCGCATCTGGAGTTTCCTCTCCCACAAGGTCGACCAGTTAGTTTCCTCGAACACATACGGTTTCGAGTAGCATCGCCACAGATTTCAGAGAACAGGCGCTTCTCCTGGCACATTATCGAACACTTAGTTACAGATGGAACAATTAGTTTAAAATGGAACTATGTTTCGCATCTGGAGTATCCTCTTTCACAAGGCAACAACTTAGTTTCGTCGAACACATACGGTTTCGAGTAGTATCGCCACAGATTTCGCAGAACGGGAGTTTCTCCTGGCACAGTATCGAACACTTAGTTTCAGATAGAACAATTAATTTAAAATGGAACTATGTTTCGCATCTGGAGTATCCTCTCTCACAAGGTCGTCCACTTAGTTTCGTCGAACACATACGGTTTCGAGTGGCATCGCCACACAATTCAGAGAACAGGCGCTTCTCCTGGCACAGTATCGAACACTTTCAGATAGAACAATTTGTTTAAAATGGAACTAAGTTTCGCATCTGGACATTCCTCTCCCACAAGGTCGACCAATTAGTTTCGTTGAACCCATACGGTTTCGAGTAGCATCGCCACAGATTTCAGAGAGCAGGCGCTTCGCCTGGCACAGTATCGAACACTTAGTTTCAGATAGAACAATTAGTTTAAAATGCAACTATGTTTCGCATCTGGAGTTTCCTCTCTCACAAGGTCGGCCACTTAGTTTCGTCGAACACATACGGTTTCGAGTGGTATCGCCACAGATTTCAGAGAACAGGCGCTTCTCCTGGCACAGTATCGAACACTTAGTTTCAGATGGAACAATTAGTTTTAAATGGAACTAAGTTTTGCATCTGGAGTTTCCTCTTTCACAAGGCGGCCACTAATTTTCGTCGAACACAGACGGTTTCGATTGGCATCGCCACAGATTTCAGAGAACAGGCGCTTCTCCTGGCACATTATCGAACACTTAGTTACAGATAGAACAAATAGTTTAAAATGCAACTACGTTTCGCATCTGGAGTTTCCTCTCTCACAAGGTCGGCCACTTAGTTTCGTCGAACACATACGGTTTCGAGTGGTATCGCCACAGATTTCAGAGAACAGGCGCTTCTCCTGGCACATTATCGAACACTTTGTTACAGATAGAACAATTTGTTTAAAATGGAACTAAGTTTCGCATCTGGACATTCCTCTCCCACAAGGTCGACCAATTAGTTTCGTTGAACCCATACGGTTTCGAGTAGCATCGCCACAGATTTCAGAGAGCAGGCGCTTCGCCTGGCACAGTATCGAACACTTAGTTTCAGATAGAACAATTAGTTTAAAATGCAACTATGTTTCGCATCTGGAGTTTCCTCTCTCACAAGGTCGGCCACTTAGTTTCGTCGAACACATATGGTTTCGAGTGGTATCGCCACAGATTTCAGAGAACAGGCGCTTCTCCTGGCATAGTATCGAACACTTAGTTTCAGATAGAACAATTAGTTTAAAATGGAACTATGTTTCGCATCTGGAGTATCCTCTCTCACAAGGTCAACCACTTAGTTTCGTCGAACACATACGGTTTCGAGTGGCATCGCCACAGATTTCAGAGAACAGGCGCTTCTCCTGGCACATTATCGAACACTTAGTTACAGATAGAACAAATAGTTTAAAATGCAACTACGTTTCGCATCTGGAGTTTCCTCTCTCACAAGGTCGGCCACTTAGTTTCGTCGAACACATACGGTTTCGAGTGGTATCGCCACAGATTTCAGAGAACAGGCGCTTCTCCTGGCACATTATCGAACACTTTGTTACAGATAGAACAATTAGTTTAAAATGAAACTATGTTTCGCATCTGAAGTTTCCTCTCTCACAAGGTCGGCCACTTAGTTTCGTCGAACACATACGGTTTCGAGTGGTATCGCCACAGATTTCAGAGAACAGGCGCTTCTCCTGGCACATTATCGAACACTTAGTTACAGATAGAACAATTAGTTTAAAATGCAACTATGTTTCGCATCTGGAGTTTCCTCTCTCACAAGGTCGGCCACTTAGTTTCGTCGAACACATACGGTTTCGAGTGGTATCGCCACAGATTTCAGAGAACAGGCGCTTCTCCTGGCACAGTATCGAACACTCAGTTTCAGATGGAACAATTAGTTTTAAATGGAACTAAGTTTTGCATCTGGAGTTTCCTCTTTCACAAGGCGGCCACTTAGTTTCGTCGAACACATACGGTTTCGAGTGGTATCGCCACAGATTTCAGAGAACAGGCGCTTCTCCTGGCACATTATCGAACACTTTGTTACAGATAGAACAATTAGTTTAAAATGAAACTATGTTTCGCATCTGAAGTTTGCTCTCTCACAAGGTCGGCCACTTAGTTTCGTCGAACACATACGGTTTCGAGTGGTATCGCCACAGATTTCAGAGAACAGGCGCTTCTCCTGGCACATTATCGAACACTTAGATTCAGATAGAACAATTAGTTTAAAATGCAACTACGTTTCGCATCTGGAGTTTCCTCTCTCACAAGGTCGGCCACTTAGTTTCGTCGAACACATACGGTTTCGAGTGGTATCGCCACAGATTTCAGAGAACAGGCGCTTCTCCTGGCACATTATCGAACACTTTGTTACAGATAGAACAATTAGTTTAAAATGAAACTATGTTTCGCATCTGAAGTTTCCTCTCTCACAAGGTCGGCCACTTAGTTTCGTCGAACACATACGGTTTCGAGTGGTATCGCCACAGATTTCAGAGAACAGGCGCTTCTCCTGGCACATTATCGAACACTTAGTTACAGATAGAACAATTAGTTTAAAATGCAACTATGTTTCGCATCTGGAGTTTCCTCTCTCACAAGGTCGGCCACTTAGTTTCGTCGAACACATACGGTTTCGAGTGGTATCGCCACAGATTTCAGAGAACAGGCGCTTCTCCTGGCACAGTATCGAACACTCAGTTTCAGATGGAACAATTAGTTTTAAATGGAACTAAGTTTTGCATCTGGAGTTTCCTCTTTCACAAGGCGGCCACTTAGTTTCGTCGAACACAGACGGTTTCGATTGGCATCGCCACAGATTTCAGAGAACAGGCGCTTCTCCTGGCAGAGTATCGAACACTTAGTTTCAGTTAGAATAATTAGTTTAAAATGCAACTATGTTTCGCATCTGGAGTTTCCTCTCTCACAAGGTCGGCCACTTAGTTTCGTCGAACACATACGGTTTCGAGTGGTATCGCCACAGATTTCAGAGAACAGGCGCTTCTCCTGGCACATTTTCGAACACTTAGTTACAGATAGAACAATTAGTTTAAAATGCAACTATGTTTCGCATCTGGAGTTTCCTCTCTCACAAGGTCGGCCACTTAGTTTCGTCGAACACATACGGTTTCGAGTGGTATCGCCACAGATTTCAGAGAACAGGCGCTTCTCCTGGCACATTATCGAACACTTAGTTACAGATAGAACAATTAGTTTAAAATGCAACTATGTTTCGCATCTGGAGTTTCCTCTCTCACAAGGTCGGCCACGTAGTTTCGTCGAACACATACGGTTTCGAGTGGTATCGCCACAGATTTCAGAGAACAGGCGCTTCTCCTGGCACATTATCGAACACTTAGTTACAGATAGAACAATTAGAGTGAAATGCAACTATGTTTCGCATCTGGAGTTTCCTCTATCACAAGTGCGGCCACTTAGTTTCGTCGAACATATACGGTTTCGAGTGGTATCGCCACAGATTTCAGAGAACAGGCGGTTCTCCTGGCACAGTATCGAACACTTAGTTTCAGATGGAACAATTAGTTTTAAATGGAACTAAGTTTCGCATCTGGAGTTTCCTCTTTCACAAGGCGACCACTTAGTTTCGTCGAACACATACGGTTTCGAGTAGTATCGCCACAGATTTCGCAGAACGGGAGTTTCTCCTGGCACAGTATCGAACACTTAGTTTCAGATAGAACAATTAGTTTAAAATGCAACTATGTTTCGCATCTGGAGTTTCCTCTCTCACAAGGTCGGCCACTTAGTTTCGTCGAACACATACGGTTTCGAGTGGTATCGCCACAGATTTCAGAGAACAGGCGCTTCTCCTGGCACAGTATCGAACACTTAGTTTCAGATAGAACAATTAGTTTAAAATGGAACTATTTTTCGCATCTGGAGTATCGTCTCTCACAAGGTCAACCACTTAGTTTCGTCGAACACATACGGTTTCGAGTGGCATCGCCACAGATTTCAGAGAACAGGCGCTTCTCCTGGCACACTATCGAAAACTTAGTTTCAGATAGAACAATTAGTTTTAAATGGAACTAAGTTTCGCTTCTGGAGTTTCCTCTCTCACAAGGACGACCACTTAGTTTCGTCCAACACATACGGTTTCGAGTAGCATCGCCACAGATTTCAGAGAACAGGCGCTTATCCTGGCACAGTATCGAGCACTTAGTTTCAGATAGAACAATTAGTTTTAAATGGAACTAAGTTTCGCTTCTGCAGTTTCCTCTCTCACAAGGACGACCACTTAGTTTCGTCGAACACATACGGTTTCGAGTGGCATCGCCACTTATTTCAGAGAACAGGCGCGTCTCCTGGCACTGTATCGAACACTTAGTTTCAGATGGAACACTTATTTTTAAATGGAACTAAGTTTCTCTTGTGGAGTTTCCTCACTCACAATGTCGACCATTTAGATTCGTCGAACACATACGGTTCCGAGTGGCAGCGCCACAGATTTCAGAGAAGAGGCGCTTCACCTGGCACAGTATCGAACACTTAGTTTCAGATAGAACAATGAGCTTAAAATGGCACTATGTTTCGCATCTGGAGTTTCCTCTCTCACAAGGTCGACCAATTATATTCGTCGAACACATACGGTTTCGAGTGGCATCGCCACAGATGTCAGAGAACAGGCGCTTCTCCTGGCACATTATCGAACACTTAGTTACAGATGGAACAATTAGTTTAAAATGGAACTATGTTTCGCATCTGGACAGGCGCTTCTCCTGGCACAGTATCGAACACTTAGTTTCAGTTAGAATATTTAGTTTAAAATGGAAATATATTTCGCATTTGGAGTTTCATCTCTCACAAGGTCGACCACTTAGTTTCGTCGAACACATACGGTTTCGAGTAGTATCGCCACAGATTTCGCAGAACGGGAGTTTCTCCTGGCACAGTATCGAACACTTAGTTTCAGATAGAACAATTAATTTAAAATGGAACTATGTTTCGCATCTGGAGTATCCTCTCTCACAAGGTCGTCCACTTAGTTTCGTCGAACACATACGGTTTCGAGTGGCATCGCCACACAATTCAGAGAACAGGCGCTTCTCCTGGCACAGTATCGAACACTTTCAGATAGAACAATTTGTTTAAAATGGAACTAAGTTTCGCATCTGGACATTCCTCTCCCACAAGGTCGACCAATTAGTTTCGTTGAACCCATACGGTTTCGAGTAGCATCGCCACAGATTTCAGAGAGCAGGCGCTTCGCCTGGCACAGTATCGAACACTTAGTTTCAGATAGAACAATTAGTTTAAAATGCAACTATGTTTCGCATCTGGAGTTTCCTCTCTCACAAGGTCGGCCACTTAGTTTCGTCGAACACATACGGTTTCGAGTGGTATCGCCACAGATTTCAGAGAACAGGCGCTTCTCCTGGCACAGTATCGAACACTTAGTTTCAGATGGAACAATTAGTTTTAAATGGAACTAAGTTTTGCATCTGGAGTTTCCTCTTTCACAAGGCGGCCACTAATTTTCGTCGAACACAGACGGTTTCGATTGGCATCGCCACAGATTTCAGAGAACAGGCGCTTCTCCTGGCACATTATCGAACACATAGTTCCAGTTAGAATAATTAGTTTAAAATGCAACTATGTTTCGCATCTGGAGTTTCCTCTCTCACAAGGTCGGCCACTTAGTTTCGTCGAACACATACGGTTTCGAGTGATATCGCCACAGATTTCAGAGAACAGGCGCTTCTCCTGGCACAGTATCGAACACTTAGTTTCAGATGGAACAATTAGTTTTAAACGGAACTAAGTTTTGCATCTGGAGTTTCCTCTTTCACAAGGCGGCCACTTATTTTCGTCGAACACAGACTGTTTCGATTGGCATCGCCACAGATTTCAGAGAACAGGCGCTTCTCCTGGCACAGTATCGAACACTTAGTTTCAGTTAGAATAATTAGTTTAAAATGGAAATACGTTTCGCATTTGCAGTTTCCTCTCTCACAAGGTCGACCACTTAGTTTCGTCGAACACATACGGTTTCGAGTAGTATCGCCACAGATTTCGCAGAACGGGAGTTTCTCCTGGCACAGTATCGAACACTTAGTTTCAGATAGAACAATTAGTTTAAAATGCAACTATGTTTCGCATCTGGAGTTTACTCTCTCACAAGCTCGTCCACTTAGTTTCGTCGAACACATACGGTTTCGAGTGGTATCGCCACAGATTTCAGAGAACAGGCGCTTCTCCTGGCACAGTATCGAACACTTAGTTTCAGATAGAACAATTAGTTTAAAATGGAACTATGTTTCGCATCTGGAGTTTCCTCTCTCACAAGGTCGGCCACTTAGTTTCGTCGAACACATATGGTTTCGAGTGGTATCGCCACAGATTTCAGAGAACAGGCGCTTCTCCTGGCATAGTATCGAACACTTAGTTTCAGATAGAACAATTAGTTTAAAATGGAACTATGTTTCGCATCTGGAGTATCCTCTCTCACAAGGTCAACCACTTAGTTTCGTCGAACACATACGGTTTCGAGTGGCATCGCCACAGATTTCAGAGAACAGGCGCTTCTCCTGGCACATTATCGAACACTTAGTTACAGATAGAACAAATAGTTTAAAATGCAACTACGTTTCGCATCTGGAGTTTCCTCTCTCACAAGGTCGGCCACTTAGTTTCGTCGAACACATACGGTTTCGAGTGGTATCGCCACAGATTTCAGAGAACAGGCGCTTCTCCTGGCACATTATCGAACACTTTGTTACAGATAGAACAATTAGTTTAAAATGAAACTATGTTTCGCATCTGAAGTTTCCTCTCTCACAAGGTCGGCCACTTAGTTTCGTCGAACACATACGGTTTCGAGTGGTATCGCCACAGATTTCAGAGAACAGGCGCTTCTCCTGGCACATTATCGAACACTTAGTTACAGATAGAACAATTAGTTTAAAATGCAACTATGTTTCGCATCTGGAGTTTCCTCTCTCACAAGGTCGGCCACTTAGTTTCGTCGAACACATACGGTTTCGAGTGGTATCGCCACAGATTTCAGAGAACAGGCGCTTCTCCTGGCACAGTATCGAACACTCAGTTTCAGATGGAACAATTAGTTTTAAATGGAACTAAGTTTTGCATCTGGAGTTTCCTCTTTCACAAGGCGGCCACTTAGTTTCGTCGAACACATACGGTTTCGAGTGGTATCGCCACAGATTTCAGAGAACAGGCGCTTCTCCTGGCACATTATCGAACACTTTGTTACAGATAGAACAATTAGTTTAAAATGAAACTATGTTTCGCATCTGAAGTTTCCTCTCTCACAAGGTCGGCCACTTAGTTTCGTCGAACACATACGGTTTCGAGTGGTATCGCCACAGATTTCAGAGAACAGGCGCTTCTCCTGGCACAGTATCGAACACTCAGTTTCAGATGGAACAATTAGTTTTAAATGGAACTAAGTTTTGCATCTGGAGTTTCCTCTTTCACAAGGTCGTCCACTTAGTTTCGTCGAACACATACGGTTTCGAGTGGCATCGCCACACAATTCAGAGAACAGGCGCTTCTCCTGGCACAGTATCGAACACTTTCAGATAGAACAATTTGTTTAAAATGGAACTAAGTTTCGCATCTGGACATTCCTCTCCCACAAGGTCGACCAATTAGTTTCGTTGAACCCATACGGTTTCGAGTAGCATCGCCACAGATTTCAGAGAGCAGGCGCTTCGCCTGGCACAGTATCGAACACTTAGTTTCAGATAGAACAATTAGTTTAAAATGCAACTATGTTTCGCATCTGGAGTTTCCTCTCTCACAAGGTCGGCCACTTAGTTTCGTCGAACACATACGGTTTCGAGTGGTATCGCCACAGATTTCAGAGAACAGGCGCTTCTCCTGGCACAGTATCGAACACTTAGTTTCAGATGGAACAATTAGTTTTAAATGGAACTAAGTTTTGCATCTGGAGTTTCCTCTTTCACAAGGCGGCCACTAATTTTCGTCGAACACAGACGGTTTCGATTGGCATCGCCACAGATTTCAGAGAACAGGCGCTTCTCCTGGCACATTATCGAACACATAGTTCCAGTTAGAATAATTAGTTTAAAATGCAACTATGTTTCGCATCTGGAGTTTCCTCTCTCACAAGGTCGGCCACTTAGTTTCGTCGAACACATACGGTTTCGAGTGATATCGCCACAGATTTCAGAGAACAGGCGCTTCTCCTGGCACAGTATCGAACACTTAGTTTCAGATGGAACAATTAGTTTTAAACGGAACTAAGTTTTGCATCTGGAGTTTCCTCTTTCACAAGGCGGCCACTTATTTTCGTCGAACACAGACTGTTTCGATTGGCATCGCCACAGATTTCAGAGAACAGGCGCTTCTCCTGGCACAGTATCGAACACTTAGTTTCAGTTAGAATAATTAGTTTAAAATGGAAATACGTTTCGCATTTGCAGTTTCCTCTCTCACAAGGTCGACCACTTAGTTTCGTCGAACACATACGGTTTCGAGTAGTATCGCCACAGATTTCGCAGAACGGGAGTTTCTCCTGGCACAGTATCGAACACTTAGTTTCAGATAGAACAATTAGTTTAAAATGCAACTATGTTTCGCATCTGGAGTTTACTCTCTCACAAGCTCGTCCACTTAGTTTCGTCGAACACATACGGTTTCGAGTGGTATCGCCACAGATTTCAGAGAACAGGCGCTTCTCCTGGCACAGTATCGAACACTTAGTTTCAGATAGAACAATTAGTTTAAAATGGAACTATGTTTCGCATCTGGAGTTTCCTCTCTCACAAGGTCGGCCACTTAGTTTCGTCGAACACATATGGTTTCGAGTGGTATCGCCACAGATTTCAGAGAACAGGCGCTTCTCCTGGCATAGTATCGAACACTTAGTTTCAGATAGAACAATTAGTTTAAAATGGAACTATGTTTCGCATCTGGAGTATCCTCTCTCACAAGGTCAACCACTTAGTTTCGTCGAACACATACGGTTTCGAGTGGCATCGCCACAGATTTCAGAGAACAGGCGCTTCTCCTGGCACATTATCGAACACTTAGTTACAGATAGAACAAATAGTTTAAAATGCAACTACGTTTCGCATCTGGAGTTTCCTCTCTCACAAGGTCGGCCACTTAGTTTCGTCGAACACATACGGTTTCGAGTGGTATCGCCACAGATTTCAGAGAACAGGCGCTTCTCCTGGCACATTATCGAACACTTTGTTACAGATAGAACAATTAGTTTAAAATGAAACTATGTTTCGCATCTGAAGTTTCCTCTCTCACAAGGTCGGCCACTTAGTTTCGTCGAACACATACGGTTTCGAGTGGTATCGCCACAGATTTCAGAGAACAGGCGCTTCTCCTGGCACATTATCGAACACTTAGTTACAGATAGAACAATTAGTTTAAAATGCAACTATGTTTCGCATCTGGAGTTTCCTCTCTCACAAGGTCGGCCACTTAGTTTCGTCGAACACATACGGTTTCGAGTGGTATCGCCACAGATTTCAGAGAACAGGCGCTTCTCCTGGCACAGTATCGAACACTCAGTTTCAGATGGAACAATTAGTTTTAAATGGAACTAAGTTTTGCATCTGGAGTTTCCTCTTTCACAAGGCGGCCACTTAGTTTCGTCGAACACATACGGTTTCGAGTGGTATCGCCACAGATTTCAGAGAACAGGCGCTTCTCCTGGCACATTATCGAACACTTTGTTACAGATAGAACAATTAGTTTAAAATGAAACTATGTTTCGCATCTGAAGTTTCCTCTCTCACAAGGTCGGCCACTTAGTTTCGTCGAACACATACGGTTTCGAGTGGTATCGCCACAGATTTCAGAGAACAGGCGCTTCTCCTGGCACATTATCGAACACTTAGTTTCAGATAGAACAATTAGTTTAAAATGCAACTACGTTTCGCATCTGGAGTTTCCTCTCTCACAAGGTCGGCCACTTAGTTTCGTCGAACACATACGGTTTCGAGTGGTATCGCCACAGATTTCAGAGAACAGGCGCTTCTCCTGGCACATTATCGAACACTTTGTTACAGATAGAACAATTAGTTTAAAATGAAACTATGTTTCGCATCTGAAGTTTCCTCTCTCACAAGGTCGGCCACTTAGTTTCGTCGAACACATACGGTTTCGAGTGGTATCGCCACAGATTTCAGAGAACAGGCGCTTCTCCTGGCACATTATCGAACACTTAGTTACAGATAGAACAATTAGTTTAAAATGCAACTATGTTTCGCATCTGGAGTTTCCTCTCTCACAAGGTCGGCCACTTAGTTTCGTCGAACACATACGGTTTCGAGTGGTATCGCCACAGATTTCAGAGAACAGGCGCTTCTCCTGGCACAGTATCGAACACTCAGTTTCAGATGGAACAATTAGTTTTAAATGGAACTAAGTTTTGCATCTGGAGTTTCCTCTTTCACAAGGCGGCCACTTAGTTTCGTCGAACACAGACGGTTTCGATTGGCATCGCCACAGATTTCAGAGAACAGGCGCTTCTCCTGGCAGAGTATCGAACACTTAGTTTCAGTTAGAATAATTAGTTTAAAATGCAACTATGTTTCGCATCTGGAGTTTCCTCTCTCACAAGGTCGGCCACTTAGTTTCGTCGAACACATACGGTTTCGAGTGGTATCGCCACAGATTTCAGAGAACAGGCGCTTCTCCTGGCACATTTTCGAACACTTAGTTACAGATAGAACAATTAGTTTAAAATGCAACTATGTTTCGCATCTGGAGTTTCCTCTCTCACAAGGTCGGCCACTTAGTTTCGTCGAACACATACGGTTTCGAGTGGTATCGCCACAGATTTCAGAGAACAGGCGCTTCTCCTGGCACATTATCGAACACTTAGTTACAGATAGAACAATTAGTTTAAAATGCAACTATGTTTCGCATCTGGAGTTTCCTCTCTCACAAGGTCGGCCACGTAGTTTCGTCGAACACATACGGTTTCGAGTGGTATCGCCACAGATTTCAGAGAACAGGCGCTTCTCCTGGCACATTATCGAACACTTAGTTACAGATAGAACAATTAGAGTGAAATGCAACTATGTTTCGCATCTGGAGTTTCCTCTATCACAAGTGCGGCCACTTAGTTTCGTCGAACATATACGGTTTCGAGTGGTATCGCCACAGATTTCAGAGAACAGGCGGTTCTCCTGGCACAGTATCGAACACTTAGTTTCAGATGGAACAATTAGTTTTAAATGGAACTAAGTTTCGCATCTGGAGTTTCCTCTTTCACAAGGCGACCACTTAGTTTCGTCGAACACATACGGTTTCGAGTAGTATCGCCACAGATTTCGCAGAACGGGAGTTTCTCCTGGCACAGTATCGAACACTTAGTTTCAGATAGAACAATTAGTTTAAAATGCAACTATGTTTCGCATCTGGAGTTTCCTCTCTCACAAGGTCGGCCACTTAGTTTCGTCGAACACATACGGTTTCGAGTGGTATCGCCACAGATTTCAGAGAACAGGCGCTTCTCCTGGCACAGTATCGAACACTTAGTTTCAGATAGAACAATTAGTTTAAAATGGAACTATTTTTCGCATCTGGAGTATCGTCTCTCACAAGGTCAACCACTTAGTTTCGTCGAACACATACGGTTTCGAGTGGCATCGCCACAGATTTCAGAGAACAGGCGCTTCTCCTGGCACATTATCGAACACTTAGTTACAGATAGAACAAATAGTTTAAAATGCAACTATGTTTCGCATCCGGAGTTTCCTCTCTCACAAGGTCGGCCACTTAGTTTCGTCGAACACATACGGTTTCGAGTGGCATCGCCACAGATTTTAGAGAACAGGCGCTTCTCCTGGCACATTATCGAACACTTAGTTACAGATAGAACAAATAGTTTAAAATGCAACTATGTTTCGCATCCGGAGTTTCCTCTCTCACAAGGTCGGCCACTTAGTTTCGTCGAACACATACGGTTTCGAGTGGTATCGCCACAGATTTCAGAGAACAGGCGCTTCTCCTGGCACAATAACGAACACTTAGTTACAGATAGAACAATTAGTTTAAAATGCAACTATGTTTCGCATCTGGAGTTTCCTCTCTCACAAGGTCGGCCACTTAGTTTCGTCGAACACATACGGTTTCGAGTGGTATCGCCACAGATTTCAGAGAACAGGCGCTTCTCCTGACACAGTATCGAACACTTAGTTGCAGATGGAACAATTAGTTTTAAATGGAACTAAGTTTTGCATCTGGAGTTTCCTCTTTCACAAGGCGGCCACTTAGTTTCGTCGAACACAGACGGTTTCGATTGGCATCGCCACAGATTTCAGAGAACAGGCGCTTCTCCTGGCACAGTATCGAACACTTAGTTTCAGATGGAACAATTAGTTTTAAATGGAACTAAGTTTTGCATCTGGAGTTTCCTCTTTCACAAGGCGGCCACTTAGTTTCGTCGAACACAGACGGTTTCGATTGGCATCGCCACAGATTTCAGAGAACAGGCGCTTCTCCTGGCACAGTATCGAACACTTAGTTTCAGTTAGAATAATTAGTTTAAAATGCAACTATGTTTCGCATCTGGAGTTTCCTCTCTCACAAGGTCGGCCACTTAGTTTCGTCGAACACATACGGTTTCGAGTGGTATCGCCACAGATTTCAGAGAACAGGCGCTTCTCCTGGCACATTTTCGAACACTTAGTTACAGATAGAACAATTAGTTTAAAATGCAACTATGTTTCGCATCTGGAGTTTCCTCTCTCACAAGGTCGGCCACTTAGTTTCGTCGAACACATACGGTTTCGAGTGGTATCGCCACAGATTTCAGAGAACAGGCGCTTCTCCTGGCACATTATCGAACACTTAGTTACAGATAGAACAATTAGTTTAAAATGCAACTATGTTTCGCATCTGGAGTTTCCTCTCTCACAAGGTCGGCCACTTAGTTTCGTCGAACACATACGGTTTCGAGTGGTATCGCCACAGATTTCAGAGAACAGGCGCTTCTCCTGGCACAGTATCGAACACTCAGTTTCAGATGGAACAATTAGTTTTAAATGGAACTAAGTTTTGCATCTGGAGTTTCCTCTTTCACAAGGCGGCCACTTAGTTTCGTCGAACACAGACGGTTTCGATTGGCATCGCCACAGATTTCAGAGAACAGGCGCTTCTCCTGGCAGAGTATCGAACACTTAGTTTCAGTTAGAATAATTAGTTTAAAATGCAACTATGTTTCGCATCTGGAGTTTCCTCTCTCACAAGGTCGGCCACTTAGTTTCGTCGACACATACGGTTTCGAGTGGTATCGCCACAGATTTCAGAGAACAGGCGCTTCTCCTGGCACATTTTCGAACACTTAGTTACAGATAGAACAATTAGTTTAAAATGCAACTATGTTTCGCATCTGGAGTTTCCTCTCTCACAAGGTCGGCCACGTAGTTTCGTCGAACACATACGGTTTCGAGTGGTATCGCCACAGATTTCAGAGAACAGGCGCTTCTCCTGGCACATTATCGAACACTTAGTTACAGATAGAACAATTAGAGTGAAATGCAACTATGTTTCGCATCTGGAGTTTCCTCTATCACAAGTGCGGCCACTTAGTTTCGTCGAACATATACGGTTTCGAGTGGTATCGCCACAGATTTCAGAGAACAGGCGGTTCTCCTGGCACAGTATCGAACACTTAGTTTCAGATGGAACAATTAGTTTTAAATGGAACTAAGTTTCGCATCTGGAGTTTCCTCTTTCACAAGGCGACCACTTAGTTTCGTCGAACACATACGGTTTCGAGTAGTATCGCCACAGATTTCGCAGAACGGGAGTTTCTCCTGGCACAGTATCGAACACTTAGTTTCAGATAGAACAATTAGTTTAAAATGCAACTATGTTTCGCATCTGGAGTTTCCTCTCTCACAAGGTCGGCCACTTAGTTTCGTCGAACACATACGGTTTCGAGTGGTATCGCCACAGATTTCAGAGAACAGGCGCTTCTCCTGGCACAGTATCGAACACTTAGTTTCAGATAGAACAATTAGTTTAAAATGGAACTATTTTTCGCATCTGGAGTATCGTCTCTCACAAGGTCAACCACTTAGTTTCGTCGAACACATACGGTTTCGAGTGGCATCGCCACAGATTTCAGAGAACAGGCGCTTCTCCTGGCACATTATCGAACACTTAGTTACAGATAGAACAAATAGTTTAAAATGCAACTATGTTTCGCATCCGGAGTTTCCTCTCTCACAAGGTCGGCCACTTAGTTTCGTCGAACACATACGGTTTCGAGTGGCATCGCCACAGATTTTAGAGAACAGGCGCTTCTCCTGGCACATTATCGAACACTTAGTTACAGATAGAACAAATAGTTTAAAATGCAACTATGTTTCGCATCCGGAGTTTCCTCTCTCACAAGGTCGGCCACTTAGTTTCGTCGAACACATACGGTTTCGAGTGGTATCGCCACAGATTTCAGAGAACAGGCGCTTCTCCTGGCACAATAACGAACACTTAGTTACAGATAGAACAATTAGTTTAAAATGCAACTATGTTTCGCATCTGGAGTTTCCTCTCTCACAAGGTCGGCCACTTAGTTTCGTCGAACACATACGGTTTCGAGTGGTATCGCCACAGATTTCAGAGAACAGGCGCTTCTCCTGACACAGTATCGAACACTTAGTTGCAGATGGAACAATTAGTTTTAAATGGAACTAAGTTTTGCATCTGGAGTTTCCTCTTTCACAAGGCGGCCACTTAGTTTCGTCGAACACAGACGGTTTCGATTGGCATCGCCACAGATTTCAGAGAACAGGCGCTTCTCCTGGCACAGTATCGAACACTTAGTTTCAGATGGAACAATTAGTTTTAAATGGAACTAAGTTTTGCATCTGGAGTTTCCTCTTTCACAAGGCGGCCACTTAGTTTCGTCGAACACAGACGGTTTCGATTGGCATCGCCACAGATTTCAGAGAACAGGCGCTTCTCCTGGCACAGTATCGAACACTTAGTTTCAGTTAGAATAATTAGTTTAAAATGCAACTATGTTTCGCATCTGGAGTTTCCTCTCTCACAAGGTCGGCCACTTAGTTTCGTCGAACACATACGGTTTCGAGTGGTATCGCCACAGATTTCAGAGAACAGGCGCTTCTCCTGGCACATTTTCGAACACTTAGTTACAGATAGAACAATTAGTTTAAAATGCAACTATGTTTCGCATCTGGAGTTTCCTCTCTCACAAGGTCGGCCACTTAGTTTCGTCGAACACATACGGTTTCGAGTGGTATCGCCACAGATTTCAGAGAACAGGCGCTTCTCCTGGCACATTATCGAACACTTAGTTACAGATAGAACAATTAGGGTGAAATGCAACTATGTTTCGCATCTGGAGTTTCCTCTCTCACAAGGTCGGCCACTTAGTTTCGTCGAACATATACGGTTTCGAGTGGTATCGCCACAGATTTCAGAAAACAGGCGGTTCTCCTGGCCCAGTATCGAACACTTAGTTTCAGATGGAACAATCAGTTTTAAATGGAACTAAGTTTCGCATCTGGAGTTTCCTCTTTCACAAGGCGACCACTTAGTTTCGTCGAACACATACGGTTTCGAGTAGTATCGCCACAGATTTCGCAGAACGGGAGTTTCTCCTGGCACATTATCGAACACTTAGTTTCAGATAGAACAATTAGTTTAAAATGCAACTATGTTTCGCATCTGGAGTTTCCTCTCTCACAAGGTCGGCCACTTAGTTTCGTCGAACACATACGGTTTCGAGTGGTATCGCCACAGATTTCAGAGAACAGGCGCTTCTCCTGGCACCGTATCGAACACTTAGTTTCAGATAGAACAATTATTTTAAAATGGAACTATGTTTCGCATCTGGAGTATCCTCTTTCACAAGGTCAACCACTTAGTTTCGTCGAACACATACGGTTTCGAGTGGCATCGCCACAGATTTCAGAGAACAGGCGCTTCTCCTGGCACATTATCGAGCACTTAGTTACAGATAGAACAAATAGTTTAAAATGCAACTATGTTTCGCATCTGGAGTTTCCTCTCTCACAAGGTCGGCCACTTAGTTTCGTCGAACACATACGGTTTCGAGTGGTATCGCCACAGATTTCAGGGAACAGGCGCTTCTCCTGGCACATTATCGAACACTTAGTTACAGATAGAACAATTAGTTTAAAATGCAACTATGTTTCGCATCTGGAGTTTCCTCTCTCACAAGGTCGGCCACTTAGTTTCGTCGAACACATACGGTTTCGAGTGGTATCGCCACAGATTTCAGAGAACAGGCGCTTCTCCTGGCACAGTATCGAACACTTAGTTTCAGATGGAACAATTAGTTTTAAATGGAACTAAGTTTTGCATCTGGAGTTTCCTCTTTCACAAGGCGGCCACTTAGTTTCGTCGAACACAGACGGTTTCGATTGGCATCGCCACAGATTTCAGAGAACAGGCGCTTCTCCTGGCACAGTATCGAACACTTAGTTTCAGTTAGAATAATTAGTTTAAAATGGAAATACGTTTCGCATTTGGAGTTTCCTCTCTCACAAGGTCGACCACTTAGTTTCGTCGAACACATACGGTTTCGAGTAGTATCGCCACATATTTCAGAGAACACGCGCTTCTCCTGGCACATTATCGAGCACTTAGTTACAGATAGAACAAATAGTTTAAAATGCAACTATGTTTCGCATCTGGAGTTTCCTCTCTCACAAGGTCGGCCACTTAGTTTCGTCGAACACATACGGTTTCGAGTGGTATCGCCACAGATTTCAGGGAACAGGCGCTTCTCCTGGCACATTATCGAACACTTAGTTACAGATAGAACAATTAGTTTAAAATGCAACTATGTTTCGCATCTGGAGTTTCCTCTCTCACAAGGTCGGCCACTTAGTTTCGTCGAACACATACGGTTTCGAGTGGTATCGCCACAGATTTCAGAGAACAGGCGCTTCTCCTGGCACAGTATCGAACACTTAGTTTCAGATGGAACAATTAGTTTTAAATGGAACTAAGTTTTGCATCTGGAGTTTCCTCTTTCACAAGGCGGCCACTTAGTTTCGTCGAACACAGACGGTTTCGATTGGCATCGCCACAGATTTCAGAGAACAGGCGCTTCTCCTGGCACAGTATCGAACACTTAGTTTCAGTTAGAATAATTAGTTTAAAATGGAAATACGTTTCGCATTTGGAGTTTCCTCTCTCACAAGGTCGACCACTTAGTTTCGTCGAACACATACGGTTTCGAGTAGTATCGCCACATATTTCAGAGAACACGCGCTTCTCCTGGCACATTATCGAACACTTAGTTACAGATAGAACAATTAGTTTAAAATGCAACTATGTTTCGCATCTGGAATTTCCTCTTTCACAAGGTCGGCCACGTAGTTTCGTCGAACACATACGGTTTCGAGTGGTATCGCCACAGATTTCAGAGAACAGGCGCTTCTCCCGGCACAGTATCGAACACTTAGTTTCAGATGGAACAATTATATTTAAATGGAACTAAGTTTCGCATCTGGAGTTTCCTCTTTCACAAGGCGACCACTTAGTTTCGTCGAACACATACGGTTTCGAGTGGCATCGCCACAGATTTCAGAGAACAGGCGCGTCTCCTGGCACTGTATCAAACACCTACTTTCAGATGGAAAACTTAGTTTTAAATGGAACTAAGTTTCGCTTCTGGAGATTCCTCTCTCACAAAGTCGACCATATAGATTCGTCGAACACATACGGTTTCGAGTAGCATCGCCACAGATTTCAGAGAACACGCGCTTCTCCTGGCAGAGTATCGAACACTTAGTTTCAGATAGAAAAATGAGTTTAAAATGGAACTAAGTTTCGCATTTGAAGTTTCCTCTCTCACAAGTTCGACCACTTAGTTTCGTCGAACACATACGGTTTCGAGTAGCATCGCCACCGATTCCAGAGAACAGACGCTTCTCCTGGAACAGTATCGAACACATAGTTTCAGATAGAAGAATTAGTTTAAAATGGAACTATGTTTCGCATCTGGAGTATCCTCTCTCACAAGGTCGACAACTTAGTTTCGTCGAACAAATACGGTTTCGAGTGGCATCGCCACAGATTTCAGAGAACAGGCGCTTCTCCTGGCACAGTATCGAACACTTAGTTTCAGAAGGAACAGTTAGTTTAAAATGGAACTAAGTTTCGCATCTGGAGTTTCCTCTCTCAAAAGGTCGACCACTTAGTTTCGTCGAACACATACGGTTTCGAGTGGCATCGCCACAGATTTCAGAGAACAGGCGCTTCTCCTGGCACATTATCGAACACTTTGTTACAGATAGAACAATTAGTTTAAAATGCAACTATATTTCGCATCTGGAGTTTCCTCTCTCACAAGGTCGGCCACTTAGTTTCGTCGAACACATACGGTTTCGAGTGGTATCGCCACAGATTTCAGAGAACAGGCGCTTCTCGTGGCACATTATCGAACACTTACTTTCAGATGGAACAATTATATTTAAATGGAACTAAGTTTCGCATCTGGAGTTTCCTCTTTCACAAGGCGACCACTTAGTTTCGTCGAACACATACGGTTTCGAGTGGCATCGCCACAGATTTCAGAGAACGGGCTCTTCTCCTGGCACAGTATCGAACACTTAATATCATATAGAACAATTATTTTAAAATGGAATTAAGTTTCGCATTTGGAGTTTCCTCTCTCACAAGGTCGACAACTTAGTTTCGTCGAACAAATACGGTTTCGAGTGGCATCGCCACAGATTTCAGAGAACAGGCGCTTCTCCTGGCACAGTATCGAACACTTAGTTTCAGAAGGAACAGTTAGTTTAAAATGGAACTAAGTTTCGCATCTGGAGTTTCCTCTCTCAAAAGGTCCACCACTTAGTTTCGTCGAACACATACGGTTTCGAGTGGCATCGCCACAGATTTCAGAGAACAGGCGCATCTCCTGGCACTGTATCAAACACCTACTTTCAGATGGAAAACTTAGTTTTAAATGGAACTAAGTTTCGCTTCTGGAGTTTCTTCTCTCACAAAGTCGACCATATAGATTCGTCGAACACATACGGTTTCGAGTAGCATCGCCACAGATTTCAGAGAACACGCGCTTCTCCTGGCAGAGTATCGAACACTTAGTTTCAGATAGAAAAATTAGTTTAAAATGGAACTAAGTTTCGCATTTGAAGTTTCCTCTCTCACAAGTTCGACCACTTAGTTTCGTCGAACACATACGGTTTCGAGTAGCATCGCCACCGATTCCAGAGAACAGACGCTTCTACTGGCACAGTATCGAACACATAGTTTCAGATAGAACAATTAGTTTAAAATGGAACTATGTTTCGCATCTGGAGTATCCTCTCTCACAAGGTCAACCACTTAGTTTCGTCGAACACGTACGGTTTCGAGATGCATCGCCACAGATTTCAGAGAACGGGCTCTTCTCCTGGCACAGTATCGAACACTTAATATCATATAGAACAATTATTTTAAAATGGAATTAAGTTTCGCATTTGGAGTTTCCTCTCTCACAAGGTCGACAACTTAGTTTCGTCGAACAAATACGGTTTCGAGTGGCATCGCCACAGATTTCAGAGAACAGGCGCTTCTCCTGGCACAGTATCGAACACTTAGTTTCAGAAGGAACAGTTAGTTTAAAATGGAACTAAGTTTCGCATCTGGAGTTTCCTCTCTCAAAAGGTCGACCACTTAGTTTCGTCGAACACATACGGTTTCGAGTGGCATCGCCACAGATTTCAGAGAACAGGCGCTTCTCCTGGCACATTATCGAACACTTTGTTACAGATAGAACAATTAGTTTCAAATGCAACTATGTTTCGCATCTGGAGTTTCCTCTCCCACAAGGTCGGCCACTTAGTTTCGTCGAACACATACGGTTTCGAGTGGTATCGCCACAGATTTCAGAGAACAGGCGCTTCTCGTGGCACATTATCGAACACTTAGTTACAGATAGAACAATTAGTTTAAAATGCAACTATGTTTCGCATCTGGAGTTTCCTCTCTCACAAGGTCGGCCACTTAGTTTCGTCGAACACATACGGTTTCGAGTGGTATCGCCACAGATTTCAGAGAACAGGCGCTTCTCCTGGCACAGTATCGAACACTTACTTTCAGATGGAACAATTATATTTAAATGGAACTAAGTCTCGCATCTGGAGTTTCCTCTTTCACAAGGCGACCACTTAGTTTCGTCGAACACATACGGTTTCGAGTGGCATCGCCACAGATTTCAGAGAACGGGCTCTTCTCCTGGCACAGTATCGAACACTTAATATCATATAGAACAATTATTTTAAAATGGAATTAAGTTTCGCATTTGGAGTTTCCTCTCTCACAAGGTCGACAACTTAGTTTCGTCGAACAAATACGGTTTCGAGTGGCATCGCCACAGATTTCAGAGAACAGGCGCTTCTCCTGGCACAGTATCGAACACTTAGTTTCAGAAGGAACAGTTAGTTTAAAATGGAACTAAGTTTCGCATCTGGAGTTTCCTCTCTCACAAGGTCGACCACTTAGTTTCGTCGAACACATACGGTTTCGAGTGGCATCGCCACATATTTCAGAGAACAGGCGCTTCTCCTGGCACATTATCGAACACTTAGTTACAGATAGAACAATTAGTTTAAAATGCAACTATGTTTCGCATCTGGAGTTTCCTCTCTCACAAGGACGGCGACGTAGTTTCGTCGAACACATACGGTTTCGAGTGGTATCGCCACAGATTTCAGAGAACAGGCGCATCTCCTGGCACATTATCGAAAACTTAGTTTCAGATAGAACAATTGGTTTAAAATGGAGCTATGTCTTGCATCTGGAGTTTCATCTCTCACAAGGTCGACGACTTAATTGCGACGAACACATACGGTTTCGAGTGGCATCGCCACAGATTTCAGAGAACAGGCGCTTCTCCTGGCACAGTATCGAACACTTGGTTTCAGATAGAACTATTAGTTTAAAATGGAATTTAGTTTCGCATCTGGAGATTCCTCTCTCACAAGGTCGACCACTTACTTTCGTCGAACACATTCGGTTTCGAGTAGCAACGCCACAGGTTTCAGAGAACAGGCGCTTCTACTGGCAGAGTATCGAATACTTAGTTTCAGATAGAACAATTAATTTAAAATGGAACTAAGTTTCGCATCTGGAGTTTCCTCTCTCACAAGGTCGGCCACTTAGTTTCGCCGAACGCATACGGTTTCGAGTGGCATCGCCACAGATTTCAGAGAACAGGCGCTTCTCCTGGCACAGTATCGAACACTTGGTTTCAGATAGAACTATTAGTTTAAAATGGAATTTAGTTTCGCATCTGGAGATTCCTCTCTCACAAGGTCGACCACTTACTTTCGTCGAACACATTCGGTTTCGAGTAGCAACGCCACAGGTTTCAGAGAACAGGCGCTTCTACTGGCACAGTATCGAAAACATAGTTTCAGATAGAACAATTAGTTTTAAATAGAACCAAGTTTCGCTTCTGGAGTGTCCTCTCTCACAAGGTCGACCACTTAGTTTCGTCGAATACATACGGTTTCGAGTGGCATCGCCTAAGATTTCAGAGAAGAGGCGCTTCTCCTGGCACAGTATCGAGCACTTAGTAGCAGATAGAACCATTAGTTTAAAATGGAACTAAGCTTCGCATCTGGAGTTTCCTCTCTCACAAGGTCGACCACTTAGTTTCGTCGAACACATACTAAGCTTCGCATCTGGAGTTTCTTCCCTCACAAGGCGACCACTTAATTTCGTCGAACACATACGGTTTCGAGTGGCATCGCCACAGGTTTCAGAGAACAGGCGTTTCTCCTGGTACACTATCGAACACTTAGTTTCAGATAGAACAATTAGTTTTAAATGGAACAAAGTTTAGCATCTGGAGCTTCCTCTATCACAAGGTCAACCACT
The DNA here is from genome assembly GCA_910591585.2 of Nysson spinosus. Classification (NCBI taxonomy): domain Eukaryota; kingdom Metazoa; phylum Arthropoda; class Insecta; order Hymenoptera; family Crabronidae; genus Nysson; species Nysson spinosus. The sequence continues at coordinate 778,335 of CAJUYC020000086.1, forward strand.
TAGTTTCGTCCAACACATACGGTTTCGAGTGGCATCGCCACACATTTCAGAGAACAGGCTCTTCTCCTGGCACAGTATCGGACACTTAGTTTCTAATGCAACTATGTTTCGCATCTGGAGTTTCCTCTCTCACAATGTCGGCCACTTAGTTTCGTCGAACATATACGGTTTCGAGTGGTATCGCCACAGATTTCAGAGAACAGGCGGTTCTCCTGGCACAGTATCGAACACTTAGTTTCAGATGGAACAATTAGTTTTAAATGGAACTAAGTTTTGCATCTGGAGTTTCCTCTTTCACAAGGCGGCCACTTAGTTTCGTCGAACACAGACGGTTTCGATTGGCATCGCCACAGATTTCAGAGAACAGGCGCTTCTCCTGGCACAGTATCGAACATTTAGTTTCAGTTAGAATAATTAGTTTAAAATGGAAATACGTTTCGCATTTGGAGTTTCCTCTCTCAGAAGGTCGACCACTTAGTTTCGTCGAACACATACGGTTTCGAGTAGTATCGCCACAGATTTCGCAGAACGGGAGTTTCTCCTGGCACAGTATCGAACACTTAGTTTCAGATAGAACAATTAGTTTAAAATGCAACTATGTTTCGCATCTGGAGTTTACTCTCTCACAAGCTCGTCCACTTAGTTTCGTCGAACACATACGGTTTCGAGTGGTATCGCCACAGATTTCAGAGACCAGGCGCTTCTCCTGGCACAGTATCGAACACTTAGTTTCAGATAGAACAATTAGTTTAAAATGGAACTATGTTTCGCATCTGGAGTATCCTCTCTCACAAGGTCAACAACTTAGTTTCGTCGAACACATACGGTTTCGAGTGGCATCGCCACAGATTTCAGAGAACAGGCGCTTCTCCCGGCACAGTATCGAACACTTAGTTTCAGATGGAACAATTAGTTTTAAATGGAACTAAGTTTTGCATCTGGAGTTTCCTCTTTCACAAGGCGGCCACTTAGTTTCGTCGAACACAGACGGTTTCGATTGGCATCGCCACAGATTTCAGAGAACAGGCGCTTCTCCTGCCACAGTATCGACCACTTAGTTTCAGTTAGAATAATTAGTTTAAAATGGAAATACGTTTCGCATTTGGAGTTTTCTCTCTCAGAAGGTCGACCACTTAGTTTCGTCGAACACATACGGTTTCGAGTAGTATCGCCACAGATTTCGCAGAACGGGAGTTTCTCCTGGCACAGTATCGAACACTTAGTTTCAGATAGAACAATTAGTTTAAAATGCAACTATGTTTCGCATCTGGAGTTTACTCTCTCACAAGCTCGTCCACTTAGTTTCGTCGAACACATACGGTTTCGAGTGGTATCGCCACAGATTTCAGAGAACAGGCGCTTCTCCTGGCACAGTATCGAACACTTAGTTTCAGATAGAACAATTAGTTTAAAATGGAACTATGTTTCGCATCTGGAGTATCCTCTCTCACAAGGTCAACAACTTAGTTTCGTCGAACACATACGGTTTCGAGTGGTATCGCCACAGATTTCAGAGAACAGGCGCTTCTCCTGGCATATTATCGAACACTTTGTTACAGATAGAACAATTAGTTTAAAATGCAACTATGTTTCGCATCTGGAGTTTCCTTTCTCACAAATTCGGCCACTTAGTTTCGTCGAACACATACGGTTTCGAGTGGTATCGCCACAGATTTCAGAGAACAGGCGCTTCTCCTGGCACATTATCGAACACTTAGTTACAGATAGAACAATTAGTTTAAAATGCAACTGTGTTTCGCATCTGGAGTTTCCTCTCTCACAAGGTCGGCCACTTAGTTTCGTCGAACACATACGGTTTCGAGTGGTATCGCCACAGATTTCAGAGAACAGGCGCTTCTCCTGGCACAGTATTGAACACTTAGTTTCAGATGGAACAATTATATTTAAATGGAACTAAGTTTCGCATCTGGAGTTTCCTCTTTCACAAGGCGACCACTTAGTTCCGTCGAACACATACGGTTTCGAGTGGCATCGCCACAGATTTCAGAGAACAGGCGCGTCTCCTGGCACTGTATCAAACACTTAGTTTCAGATGGAACACTTAGTTTTAAATGGAACTAGGTTTCGCTTCTGGAGTTTCCTCTCTCACAAAGTCGACCATATAGATTCGTCGAACACATACGGTTTCGGGTAGCATCGCCACAGATTTCAGAGAACACGCGCTTCTCCTGGCACAGTATCGAACACTTAGTTTCAGATAGAACAATTAGTTTAAAATGCAACTATGTTTCGCATCTGGGGTTTCCTCTTTCACAAGGTCGGCCACTTAGTTTCGTCGAACACTTACGGTTTCGAGTGGTGTCGCCACAGATTTCAGAGAACAGGCGCTTCTCCTGGCACATTATCGAACACTTAGTTTCAGATAGAACAATTAGTTTTAAATGGAACAAAGTTTAGCATCTGGAGCTTCCTCTATCACAAGGTCAACCACTTAGTTTCGTCCAACACATACGGTTTCGAGTGGCACCGCCACAGATTTCAGAGAACAGGCGCTTCTCCTGGCACAGTATCGGACACTTAGATTCAGATAGAACAATTAGTTTTAAATGGAACTAAGTTTGGCATCTGGAGTTTCCTCTCACACAAGGTCGACCACTTAGTTTCGTCGAACACAAACGGTTTCGAGTGGCACCGCGACAGATTTCAGAGAACAGGCGCATCTCCTCGCACAGTATCGAACACTTAGTTTCAGATAGACCAATTAGTTTAAAATGGAACTAAGCTTCGCATCTGGAGTTTCCTCTCTCACAAGGTCGACCACTTAGTTTCGTCGAACACATACGGTTTCGAGTAGTATCGCCACAGATTTCGCAGAACGGGAGTTTCTCCTGGCACAGTATCGAACACTTAGTTTCAGATAGAACAATTAGTTTAAAATGCAACTATGTTTCGTATCTGGAAATTCCTCACTCACAAGGTCGGCCACTTAGTTTCGTCGAACATATACGGTTTCGAGTGGTATCGCCACAGATTTCAGAGAACAGGCGCTTCTCCTGGCACAGTATCGAACACTTAGTTTCAGATGGAACAATTAGTTTTAAAGGGAACTAAGTTTCGCATCTGGAGTTTCCTCTTTCACAAAGCGACAACTTAGTTTCGTCGAACACATACGGTTTCGAGTGGCATCGCCACAGATTTTAGCGAACAGGCGCATCTCCTGGCACATTATCGAAAACTTAGTTTCAGATAGAACAATTGGTTTAAAATGGAGCTATGTCTTGCATCTGGAGTTTCATCTCTCACAAGGTCGACGACTTAATTGCGACGAACACATACGGTTTCGAGTGGCATCGCCACAGATTTCAGAGAACAGGCGCTTCTCCTGGCACAGTATCGAACACTTGGTTTCAGATAGAACTATTAGTTTAAAATGGAATTTAGTTTCGCATCTGGAGATTCCTCTCTCACAAGGTCGACCACTTACTTTCGTCGAACACATTCGGTTTCGAGTAGCAACGCCACAGGTTTCAGAGAACAGGCGCTTCTACTGGCACAGTATCGAAAACATAGTTTCAGATAGAACAATTAGTTTTAAATAGAACCAAGTTTCGCTTCTGGAGTGTCCTCTCTCACAAGGTCGACCACTTAGTTTCGTCGAATACATACGGTTTCGAGTGGCATCGCCTAAGATTTCAGAGAAGAGGCGCTTCTCCTGGCACAGTATCGAGCACTTAGTAGCAGATAGAACCATTAGTTTAAAATGGAACTAAGCTTCGCATCTGGAGTTTCCTCTCTCACAAGGTCGACCACTTAGTTTCGTCGAACACATACTAAGCTTCGCATCTGGAGTTTCTTCCCTCACAAGGCGACCACTTAATTTCGTCGAACACATACGGTTTCGAGTGGCATCGCCACAGGTTTCAGAGAACAGGCGTTTCTCCTGGTACACTATCGAACACTTAGTTTCAGATAGAACAATTAGTTTTAAATGGAACAAAGTTTAGCATCTGGAGCTTCCTCTATCACAAGGTCAACCACTTAGTTTCGTCCAACACATACGGTTTCGAGTGGCATCGCCACACATTTCAGAGAACAGGCTCTTCTCCTGGCACAGTATCGGACACTTAGTTTCTAATGCAACTATGTTTCGCATCTGGAGTTTCCTCTCTCACAATGTCGGCCACTTAGTTTCGTCGAACATATACGGTTTCGAGTGGTATCGCCACAGATTTCAGAGAACAGGCGGTTCTCCTGGCACAGTATCGAACACTTAGTTTCAGATGGAACAATTAGTTTTAAATGGAACTAAGTTTTGCATCTGGAGTTTCCTCTTTCACAAGGCGGCCACTTAGTTTCGTCGAACACAGACGGTTTCGATTGGCATCGCCACAGATTTCAGAGAACAGGCGCTTCTCCTGGCACAGTATCGAACATTTAGTTTCAGTTAGAATAATTAGTTTAAAATGGAAATACGTTTCGCATTTGGAGTTTCCTCTCTCAGAAGGTCGACCACTTAGTTTCGTCGAACACATACGGTTTCGAGTAGTATCGCCACAGATTTCGCAGAACGGGAGTTTCTCCTGGCACAGTATCGAACACTTAGTTTCAGATAGAACAATTAGTTTAAAATGCAACTATGTTTCGCATCTGGAGTTTACTCTCTCACAAGCTCGTCCACTTAGTTTCGTCGAACACATACGGTTTCGAGTGGTATCGCCACAGATTTCAGAGACCAGGCGCTTCTCCTGGCACAGTATCGAACACTTAGTTTCAGATAGAACAATTAGTTTAAAATGGAACTATGTTTCGCATCTGGAGTATCCTCTCTCACAAGGTCAACAACTTAGTTTCGTCGAACACATACGGTTTCGAGTGGCATCGCCACAGATTTCAGAGAACAGGCGCTTCTCCTGGCACAGTATCGAACACTTAGTTTCAGATGGAACAATTAGTTTTAAATGGAACTAAGTTTTGCATCTGGAGTTTCCTCTTTCACAAGGCGGCCACTTAGTTTCGTCGAACACAGACGGTTTCGATTGGCATCGCCACAGATTTCAGAGAACAGGCGCTTCTCCTGCCACAGTATCGACCACTTAGTTTCAGTTAGAATAATTAGTTTAAAATGGAAATACGTTTCGCATTTGGAGTTTTCTCTCTCAGAAGGTCGACCACTTAGTTTCGTCGAACACATACGGTTTCGAGTAGTATCGCCACAGATTTCGCAGAACGGGAGTTTCTCCTGGCACAGTATCGAACACTTAGTTTCAGATAGAACAATTAGTTTAAAATGCAACTATGTTTCGCATCTGGAGTTTACTCTCTCACAAGCTCGTCCACTTAGTTTCGTCGAACACATACGGTTTCGAGTGGTATCGCCACAGATTTCAGAGAACAGGCGCTTCTCCTGGCACAGTATCGAACACTTAGTTTCAGATAGAACAATTAGTTTAAAATGGAACTATGTTTCGCATCTGGAGTATCCTCTCTCACAAGGTCAACAACTTAGTTTCGTCGAACACATACGGTTTCGAGTGGTATCGCCACAGATTTCAGAGAACAGGCGCTTCTCCTGGCATATTATCGAACACTTTGTTACAGATAGAACAATTAGTTTAAAATGCAACTATGTTTCGCATCTGGAGTTTCCTTTCTCACAAATTCGGCCACTTAGTTTCGTCGAACACATACGGTTTCGAGTGGTATCGCCACAGATTTCAGAGAACAGGCGCTTCTCCTGGCACATTATCGAACACTTAGTTACAGATAGAACAATTAGTTTAAAATGCAACTGTGTTTCGCATCTGGAGTTTCCTCTCTCACAAGGTCGGCCACTTAGTTTCGTCGAACACATACGGTTTCGAGTGGTATCGCCACAGATTTCAGAGAACAGGCGCTTCTCCTGGCACAGTATTGAACACTTAGTTTCAGATGGAACAATTATATTTAAATGGAACTAAGTTTCGCATCTGGAGTTTCCTCTTTCACAAGGCGACCACTTAGTTCCGTCGAACACATACGGTTTCGAGTGGCATCGCCACAGATTTCAGAGAACAGGCGCGTCTCCTGGCACTGTATCAAACACTTAGTTTCAGATGGAACACTTAGTTTTAAGTGGAACTAGGTTTCGCTTCTGGAGTTTCCTCTCTCACAAAGTCGACCATATAGATTCGTCGAACACATACGGTTTCGGGTAGCATCGCCACAGATTTCAGAGAACACGCGCTTCTCCTGGCACAGTATCGAACACTTAGTTTCAGATAGAACAATTAGTTTAAAATGCAACTATGTTTCGCATCTGGGGTTTCCTCTTTCACAAGGTCGGCCACTTAGTTTCGTCGAACACTTACGGTTTCGAGTGGTGTCGCCACAGATTTCAGAGAACAGGCGCTTCTCCTGGCACATTATCGAACACTTAGTTTCAGATAGAGCAATTAGTTTAAAATGGAACTATGTTTCGCATCTGGAGTATCCTCTCTCACAAGGTCAACCACTTAGTTTCGTCGAACACATACGGTTTCGAGTGGCATCGCCACATATTTCAGAGAACAGGCGCTTCTCCTGGCACATTATCGAACACTTAGTTACAGATAGAACAATTAGTTTAAAATGCAACTATGTTTCGCATCTGGAGTTTCCTCTCTCACAAGGTCGGCCACGTAGTTCCGTCGAACACATACGGTTTCGAGTGGTATCGCCACAGATTTCAGAGAACAGGCGCTTCTCCTGGCACATTATCGAACACTTAGTTACAGATAGAACAATTAGAGTGAAATGCAACTATGTTTCGCATCTGGAGTTTCCTCTCTCACAAGGTCGGCCACTTAGTTTCGTCGAACATATACGGTTTCGAGTGGTATCGCCACAGATTTCAGAGAACAGGCGGTTCTCCTGGCACAGTATCGAACACTTAGTTTCAGATGGAACAATTAGTTTTAAATGGAACTAAGTTTCGCATCTGGAGTTTCCTCTTTCACAAGGCGACCACTTAGTTTCGTCGAACACATACGGTTTCGAGTAGTATCGCCACAGATTTCGCAGAACGGGAGTTTCTCCTGGCACAGTATCGAACACTTAGTTTCAGATAGAACAATTAGTTTAAAATGCAACTATGTTTCGCATCTGGAGTTTCCTCTCTCACAAGGTCGGCCACTTAGTTTCGTCGAACACATACGGTTTCGAGTGGTATCGCCACAAATTTCAGAGAACAGGCGCTTCTCCTGGCACAGTATCGAACACTTAGTTTCAGATAGAACAATTAGTTTAAAATGGAACTATGTTTCGCATCTGGAGTATCCTCTCTCACAAGGTCAACCACTTAGTTTCGTCGAACACATACGGTTTCGAGTGGCATCGCCACAGATTTCAGAGAACAGGCGCTTCTCCTGGCACATTATCGAACACTTAGTTATAGATAGAACAATTAGTTTAAAATGCAACTATGTTTCGCATCTGGAGTTTCCTCTCTCACAAGGTCGGCCACTTAGTTTCGTCGAACACATACGGTTTCGAGTGGTATCGCCACAGATTTCAGAGAACAGGCGCTTCTCCTGGCACATTATCGAACACTTAGTTACAGATAGAACAATTAGTTTAAAATGCAACTGTGTTTCGCATCTGGAGTTTCCTCTCTCACAAGGTCGGCCACTTAGTTTCGTCGAACACATACGGTTTCGAGTGGTATCGCCACAGATTTCAGAGAACAGGCGCTTCTCCTGGCACAGTATTGAACACTTAGTTTCAGATGGAACAATTATATTTAAATGGAACTAAGTTTCGCATCTGGAGTTTCCTCTTTCACAAGGCGACCACTTAGTTCCGTCGAACACATACGGTTTCGAGTGGCATCGCCACAGATTTCAGAGAACAGGCGCGTCTCCTGGCACTGTATCAAACACTTAGTTTCAGATGGAACACTTAGTTTTAAATGGAACTAGGTTTCGCTTCTGGAGTTTCCTCTCTCACAAAGTCGACCATATAGATTCGTCGAACACATACGGTTTCGGGTAGCATCGCCACAGATTTCAGAGAACACGCGCTTCTCCTGGCACAGTATCGAACACTTAGTTTCAGATAGAACAATTAGTTTAAAATGCAACTATGTTTCGCATCTGGGGTTTCCTCTTTCACAAGGTCGGCCACTTAGTTTCGTCGAACACTTACGGTTTCGAGTGGTGTCGCCACAGATTTCAGAGAACAGGCGCTTCTCCTGGCACATTATCGAACACTTAGTTTCAGATAGAGCAATTAGTTTAAAATGGAACTATGTTTCGCATCTGGAGTATCCTCTCTCACAAGGTCAACCACTTAGTTTCGTCGAACACATACGGTTTCGAGTGGCATCGCCACATATTTCAGAGAACAGGCGCTTCTCCTGGCACATTATCGAACACTTAGTTACAGATAGAACAATTAGTTTAAAATGCAACTATGTTTCGCATCTGGAGTTTCCTCTCTCACAAGGTCGGCCACGTAGTTCCGTCGAACACATACGGTTTCGAGTGGTATCGCCACAGATTTCAGAGAACAGGCGCTTCTCCTGGCACATTATCGAACACTTAGTTACAGATAGAACAATTAGAGTGAAATGCAACTATGTTTCGCATCTGGAGTTTCCTCTCTCACAAGGTCGGCCACTTAGTTTCGTCGAACATATACGGTTTCGAGTGGTATCGCCACAGATTTCAGAGAACAGGCGGTTCTCCTGGCACAGTATCGAACACTTAGTTTCAGATGGAACAATTAGTTTTAAATGGAACTAAGTTTCGCATCTGGAGTTTCCTCTTTCACAAGGCGACCACTTAGTTTCGTCGAACACATACGGTTTCGAGTAGTATCGCCACAGATTTCGCAGAACGGGAGTTTCTCCTGGCACAGTATCGAACACTTAGTTTCAGATAGAACAATTAGTTTAAAATGCAACTATGTTTCGCATCTGGAGTTTCTCTCTCTCACAAGGTCGGCCACTTAGTTTCGTCGAACACATACGGTTTCGAGTGGTATCGCCACAGATTTCAGAGAACAGGCGCTTCTCCTGGCACATTATCGAACACTTAGTTTCAGATAGAACAATTAGTTTAAAATGGAACTATGTTTCGCATCTGGAGTATCCTCTCTCACAAGGTCAACAACTTAGTTTCGTCGAACACATACGGTTTCGAGTGGCATCGCCACAGATTTCAGAGAACAGGCGCTTCTCCTGGCATATTATCGAACACTTTGTTACAGATAGAACAATTAGTTTAAAATGCAACTATGTTTCGCATCTGGAGTTTCCTCTCTCACAAGGTCGGCCACTTAGTTTCGTCGAACACATACGGTTTCGAGTGGTATCGCCACAGATTTGAGAGAACAGGCGCTTCTCCTGGCACATTATCGAACACTTAGTTACAGATAGAACAATTAGTTTAAAATGCAACTATGTTTCGCATCTGGAGTTTCCTCTTTCACAAGGCGACCACTTAGTTTCGTCGAACACATACGGTTTCGAGTGGCATCGCCACAGATTTCAGAGAACAGGCGCGTCTCCTGGCACTGTATCAAACACTTAGTTTCAGATGGAACACTTAGTTTTAAATGGAACTAAGTTTCGCTTCTGGAGTTTCCTCTCTCACAAAGTCGACCATATAGATTCGTCGAACACAGACGGTTTCGATTGGCATCGCCACAGATTTCAGAGAACAGGCGCTTCTCCTGGCTCAGTATCGAACACTTAGTTTCAGTTAGAATAATTAGTTCAAAATGGAAATACGTTTCGCATTTGGAGTTTCCTCTCTCAGAAGGTCGACCACTTAGTTTCGTCGAACACATACGGTTTCGAGTAATATCGCCACAGATTTCGCAGAACGGGAGTTTCTCCTGGCACAGTATCGAACACTTAGTTTCAGATAGAACAATTAGTTTAAAATGCAACTATGTTTCGCATCTGGAGTTTACTCTCTCACAAGCTCGTCCACTTAGTTTCGTCGAACACATACGGTTTCGAGTGGTATCGCCACAGATTTCAGAGAACAGGCGCTTCTCCTGGCACAGTGTCGAACACTTAGTTTCAGATAGAACAATTAGTTTAAAATGGAACTATGTTTCGCATCTGGAGTATCCTCTCTCACAAGGTCAACAACTTAGTTTCGTCGAACACATACGGTTTCGAGTGGCATCGCCACAGATTTCAGAGAACAGGCGCTTCTCCCGGCAGAGTATCGAACACTTAGTTTCAGATGGAACAATTAGTTTTAAATGGAACTAAGTTTTGCATCTGGAGTTTCCTCTTTCACAAGGCGGCCACTTAGTTTCGTCGAACACATACGGTTTCGAGTGGTATCGCCACAGATTTCAGAGAACAGGCGCTTCTCCTGGCACAGTATTGAACACTTAGTTTCAGATGGAACAATTATATTTAAATGGAACTAAGTTTCGCATCTGGAGTTTCCTCTTTCACAAGGCGACCACTTAGTTCCGTCGAACACATATGGTTTCGAGTGGCATCGCCACAGATTTCAGAGAACAGGCGCGTCTCCTGGCACTGTATCAAACACTTAGTTTCAGATGGAACACTTAGTTTTAAATGGAACTAGGTTTCGCTTCTGGAGTTTCCTCTCTCACAAAGTCGACCATATAGATTCGTCGAACACATACGGTTTCGAGTAGCATCGCCACAGATTTCAGAGAACACGCGCTTCTCCTGGCACAGTATCGAACACTTAGTTTCAGATAGAACAATTAGTTTAAAATGCAACTATGTTTCGCATCTGGGGTTTCCTCTTTCACAAGGTCGGCCACTTAGTTTCGTCGAACACTTACGGTTTCGAGTGGCATCGCCTAAGATTTCAGAGAAGAGGCGCTTCTCCTGGCACAGTATCGAGCACTTAGTATCAGATAGAACCATTAGTTTAAAATGGAACTAAGCTTCGCATCTGGAGTTTCCTCTCTCACAAGGTCGACCACTTAGTTTCGTCGAACACATACGGTTTCGAGTAGTATCGCCACAGATTTCGCAGAACGGGAGTTTCTCCTGGCACAGTATCGAACACTTAGTTTCAGATAGAACAATTAGTTTAAAATGGAACTATGTTTCGCTTCTGGAGTTTCCTCTCTCACAAAGTCGACCACTTAGTTTCGTCGAACACATACGGTTTCGAGTGGTATCGCCACAGATTTGAGAGAACAGGCGCTTCTCCTGGCACATTATCGAACACTTAGTTACAGATAGAACAATTAGTTTAAAATGCAACTATGCTTCGCTTCTGGAGTTTCCTCTCTCACAAGGTTGACCACTTAGTTTCATCGAACACATACGGTTTCGAGTAGCAACGCCACAGATTTCAGGGAGCAGGCGCTTCTCCTGGCATAGTATCGAACATTTAGTATCAGATAGAACAATTAGTTTAAAATGGAACTATGCTTCGCATCTGGAGTTTCCTCTCTCACAAGGTGTACCACTTACTTTCGTCAAACACATACGGTTTCGAGTGGGATCGCCACAGATTTCAGAGAACAGGCGCTTCTCCTGGCACAGTGTCGAACACATAGTTTCAGATAGAATAATAAGTTTAAAATGTAACTAAGTTTCGCATCTGGAGTTTCCTGTCCCACAAGGTCGACCACTTAGTTTCCTCGAACACATACGGTTTCGAGTGGCATCGCCACACATTTCAGAGAACAGGCGCTTCTCCTGGCACAGTGTCGAACACATAGTTTCAGATAGAACAATTAGGTTAAAATGGAACTAAGTTTCGCATCTGGAGTTTCCTCTCTTACAAGGTCGACAACTTAGTTTCGTGGAACACATACGGTTTCGAGTGGCATCGCCACAGATTTCAGAGAACAGGCGCTTCTCCTGGCACAGTATCGAACACTTAGTTTCAGGTAGAACAATTAGTTTAAAATGGTACTAAGTTTCGCATCTGCAGTTTCCTCTTTCACAAGGCGACCACTTAGTTTCGTCGAACACATACGGTTTCGAGTAGCATCGCTACAGATTTCAGAGAACAGGTGCCTCTCCTGGCACAGTATCGAACACTTAGTTTCAGATAGAATAATTAGTTTAAAATGGAAGTAAGTTTCGCATGTGGAGTTTCCTCTCCCACAAGGTCGACCACTTAGATTCGTCGAACACATACGGTTTCGAGTGGCATGGCCACATATTTCAGAGAACAGGCGCTTCTCCTGGCACAGTGTCGAACACATAGTTTCAGATAGAACAATTAGGTTAAAATGGAACTAAGTTTCGCATCTGGAGTTTCCTCTCTTACAAGGTCGACCACTCAGTTTCGTGGAACACATACGGTTTCGAGTGGCATCGCCACAGATTTCAGAGAACAGGCGATTTTCCTGGCACAGTATCGAACACTTAGTTTCAGATAGAACAATTAGTTTAAGATGGAACTATGTTCCGCATCTGGTGAATCCTCCCTCACAAGGTCAATCACTTAGTTTCGTCGAACACATACGGTTTCGAGAGGCATCGCCACAGATTTCAGAGAACAGGCGCTTCGCCTGGCACAGTATCGAACACTCAGGTTCAGATAGAACAATTTGTTTAAAATGGAACTATGTTTCGCATCTGGAGTTTCCTCCCTCACAAGGTCGACCACTTAGTTTCGTCGAACACATACGGTTTCGAGTAGCATCGCCACTGATTTCAGAGAACAGGCGCTTCTCCTGGCACAGTATCGAACAGTTAGTTTCAGATAGAATAATTAGTTTAAAATGGAAATAAGTTTCGCATCTGGAGTTTCCTCTCTCACAAGGTCGACCATTTAGTTTCCTCGAACACATACGGTTTCGAGTGGCATCGCCACACATTTCAGAGAACAGGCGCTTCTCCTGGCACAGTATCGAAAACTTAGTTACAGATAGAACAATTAGTTTAAAATGGAACTATGTTCCGCATCTGGTGAATCCTCCCTCAGAAGGTCAATCACTTAGTTTCGTCGAACACATACGGTTTCGAGTGGCATCGCCAGAGATTTCAGAGAACAGGCGCTTCTCCTGGAACAGTATCGAACAATTTCAGATAGAACAATTAGTTTAAAATGGATCTAAGTTTCGCATCTGTAGTTTCCTCAATCACAAGGTCGGCCACTTAGTTTCGTTGAACACATACGGTTTCGAGTGGCAATGCCACAGATTTCAGAGAACAGGCGCTTCTCCTAGCACAGTATCGAACACTTAGTTTCAGAGAGAACAATTAGTTTAAAATGGAAATAAGTTTCGCATCTGGAGTTTCCTCTCTCACAAGGTCGACCACCTAGTTTCGTCGAACACATACGGTTTCGAGTGGCATCGCCACAGATTGCAGAGAACAGGCGCTTCTCCTGGCACAGTGTCGAACACATAGTTTCAGATAGAACAATTAGGTTAAAATGGAACTAAGTTTCGCATCTGGAGTTTCCTCTCTTACAAGGTTGACCACTTAGTTTCGTGGAACACATACGGTTTCGAGTGGCATCGCCACAGATTTCAGAGAACAGGCGCTTCTCCTGGCACAGTATCGAACACTTAGTTTCAGGTAGAACAATTAGTTTAAAATGGTACTAAGTTTCGCATCTGGAGTTTCCTCTTTCACAAGGCGACCACTTAGTTTCGTCGAACACATACGGTTTCGAGTAGCATCGCCACAGATTTCAGAGAACAGGCGCCTCTCCTGGCATAGTATCGAACACTTAGTTTCAGATAGAATAATTAGTTTAAAATGGAAGTAAGTTTCGCATGTGGAGTTTCCTCTCCCACAAGGTCGACCACTTAGATTCGTCGAACACATACGGTTTCGAGTGGCATGGCCACATATTTCAGAGAACAGGCGCTTCTCCTGGCACAGTGTCGAACACATAGTTTCAGATAGAACAATTAGGTTAAAATGGAACTAAGTTTCGCATCTGGAGTTTCCTCTCTTACAAGGTCGACCACTCAGTTTCGTGGAACACATACGGTTTCGAGTGGCATCGCCACAGATTTCAGAGAACAGGCGATTTTCCTGGCACAGTATCGAACACTTAGTTTCAGATAGAACAATTAGTTTAAAATGGAACTATGTTCCGCATCTGGTGAATCCTCCCTCACAAGGTCAATCACTTAGTTTCGTCGAACACATACGGTTTCGAGTGGCATCGCCACAGATTTCAGAGAACAGGCGCTTCGCCTGGCACAGTATCGAACACTCAGGTTCAGATAGAACAATTTGTTTAAAATGGAACTATGTTTCGCATCTGGAGTTTCCTCCCTCACAAGGTCGACCACTTAGTTTCGTCGAACACATACGGTTTCGAGTAGCATCGCCACTGATTTCAGAGAACAGGCGCTTCCCCTGGCACAGTATCGAACAGTTAGTTTCAGATAGAATAATTAGTTTAAAATGGAAATAAGTTTCGCATCTGGAGTTTCCTCTCTCACAAGGTCGACCATTTAGTTTCCTCGAACACATACGGTTTCGAGTGGCATCGCCACACATTTCAGAGAACAGGCGCTTCTCCTGGCACAGTATCGAAAACTTAGTTACAGATAGAACAATTAGTTTAAAATGGAACTATGTTCCGCATCTGGTGAATCCTCCCTCAGAAGGTCAATCACTTAGTTTCGTCGAACACATACGGTTTCGAGTGGCATCGCCAGAGATTTCAGAGAACAGGCGCTTCTCCTGGAACAGTATCGAACAATTTCAGATAGAACAATTAGTTTAAAATGGATCTAAGTTTCGCATCTGGAGTTTCCTCAATCACAAGGTCGGCCACTTAGTTTCGTTGAACACATACGGTTTCGAGTGGCAATGCCACAGATTTCAGAGAACAGGCGCTTCTCCTAGCACAGTATCGAACACTTAGTTTCAGAGAGAACAATTAGTTTAAAATGGAAATAAGTTTCGCATCTGGAGTTTCCTCTCTCACAAGGTCGACCACCTAGTTTCGTCGAACACATACGGTTTCGAGTGGCATCGCCACAGATTGCAGAGAACAGGCGCTTCTCCTGGCACAGTGTCGAACACATAGTTTCAGATAGAACAATTAGGTTAAAATGGAACTAAGTTTCGCATCTGGAGTTTCCTCTCTTACAAGGTTGACCACTTAGTTTCGTGGAACACATACGGTTTCGAGTGGCATCGCCACAGATTTCAGAGAACAGGCGCTTCTCCTGGCACAGTATCGAACACTTAGTTTCTGGTAGAACAATTAGTTTAAAATGGTACTAAGTTTCGCATCTGGAGTTTCCTCTTTCACAAGGCGACCACTTAGTTTCGTCGAACACATACGGTTTCGAGTAGCATCGCCACAGATTTCAGAGAACAGGCGCCTCTCCTGGCATAGTATCGAACACTTAGTTTCAGATAGAATAATTAGTTTAAAATGGAAGTAAGTTTCGCATGTGGAGTTTCCTCTCCCACAAGGTCGACCACTTAGATTCGTCGAACACATACGGTTTCGAGTGGCATGGCCACATATTTCAGAGAACAGGCGCTTCTCCTGGCACAGTGTCGAACACATAGTTTCAGATAGAACAATTAGGTTAAAATGGAACTAAGTTTCGCATCTGGAGTTTCCTCTCTTACAAGGTCGACCACTCAGTTTCGTGGAACACATACGGTTTCGAGTGGCATCGCCACAGATTTCAGAGAACAGGCGATTTTCCTGGCACAGTATCGAACACTTAGTTTCAGATAGAACAATTAGTTTAAAATGGAACTATGTTCCGCATCTGGTGAATCCTCCCTCACAAGGTCAATCACTTAGTTTCGTCGAACACATACGGTTTCGAGTGGCATCGCCACAGATTTCAGAGAGCAGGCGCTTCCCCTGGCACAGTATCGAACACTCAGGTTCAGATAGAACAATTAGTTTAAAATGGAACTATGTTTCGCATCTGGAGTTTCCTCCCTCACAAGGTCGACCACTTAGTTTCGTCGAACACATACGGTTTCGAGTAGCATCGCCACTGATTTCAGAGAACAGGCGCTTCTCCTGGCACAGTATCGAACAGTTAGTTTCAGATAGAATAATTAGTTTAAAATGGAAATAAGTTTCGCATCTGGAGTTTCCTCTCTCACAAGGTCGACCATTTAGTTTCCTCGAACACATACGGTTTCGAGTGGCATCGCCACACATTTCAGAGAACAGGCGCTTCTCCTGGAACAGTATCGAACAATTTCAGATAGAACAATTAGTTTAAAATGGAACTAAGTTTCGCATCTGGAGTTTCCTCCCTCACAAGGTCAATCACTTAGTTTCGTCGAACACATACGGTTTGGAGTGGCAATGCCACAGATTACAGAGAACAGGCGCTTCTCCTGGCACAGTATCGAACACTTAGTTTCAGAGAGAACAATTAGTTTAAAATGGAACTATGTTTCGCATTTGGAGTTTCCTCTCTCCCAAGGTGGACCACTTAGTTTCGTCAAACACATACGGTTTCCAGTGGCATCGCCACAGATTTCAGAGAACAGGCGCTTCTCCTGGCATAGTATCGAACACTTAGTTTCAGAGAGAACAATTAGTTTAAAATGGAAATAAGTTTCGCAACTGGAGTTTCCTCTCTCACAGGGTCGACCACCTAGTTTCGTCGAACACATACGGTTTCGAGTGGCATCGCCACAGATTGCAGAGAGCAGGCGCTTCTCCTGGCACAGTGTCGAACACATAGTTTCAGATAGAACAATTAGGTTAAAATGGAACTAAGTTTCGCATCTGGAGTTTCCTCTCTTACAAGGTCGACCACTCAGTTTCGTGGAACACATACGGTTTCGAGTGGCATCGCCACAGATTTCAGAGAACAGGCGCTTCTCCTGGCACAGTATCGAACACTTAGTTTCAGAGAGAACAATTAGTTTAAAATGGAAATAAGTTTCGCATCTGGAGTTTCCTCTCTCACAAGGTCGACCACTTAGTTTCGACGAAACACATAAGGTTTCGGGTAGCATCGCCACAGATTTCAGAGGACAGGCGCTTCTCCTGGCACAGTATCGAACACTTAGTTTCAGATAGAACAATCAGTTTAAAATGGAACTAAGTTTCGCATACGGAGTTTCCTCTCCCACAAGGTCGACCACTTAGTTTCATCGAACACATACGGTTTCGAGTAGCATCGCCACAGATTTCAGAGAACAGGCGCTTCTCCTGGCACAGTATCGAACACTTAGTTTCAGAGAGAACAATTAGTTTAAAATGGAACTATGTTTCGCATTTGGAGTTTCCTCTCTCGCAAGGTGGACCACTTAGTTTCGTCGAACACATACCGTTTCGAGTGTAATCGCCACAGGTTTCACAGAACGGGCGCTTCTCCTGGCACAGTATCGAACACTTAGTTTCAGATAGAACAATTAATTTAAAATGGAACTATTTTTCGCATCTGAAGTTTCCTCTCTCACAAGGTCGGCCACTTAGTTTCGTCGAACACATACGGTTTCGAGTAGCATCGCCACAGATTTCAGAGAACGGGCGCTTCTCCTGGCACATTATCGAACACTTAGTTACAGATAGAACAATTAGTTTAAAATGGAACTAAGTTTCGCATCTGGAGTTTCCTCTCTCACAAGGTCGACCGCTTAGTTTCGACGAACACATACGGTTTCGAGTAGCATCGCCACAGATTTCAGAGAACGGGCGCTTCTCCTGGCACAGTATCGAACACTTAATATCATATAGAACAATTATTTTAAAATGGAATTAAGTTTCGCATTTGGAGTTTCCTCTCTCACAAGGTCGACAACTTAGTTTCGTCGAACAAATACGGTTTCGAGTGGCATCGCCACAGATTTCAGGGAACAGGCGCTTCTCCTGGCACAGTATCGAACACTTAGTATCAGATACAACAATTAGTTTAAAATGGAACTATGTTTCGCATCTGGAGATTCCTCTCTCACTAGGTCGACAACTTAGTTTCGTCGAACACATACGGTGTCGAGTGGCATCGCCACAGATTTAAGAGAACAGGCGCTTCTCCTGTCACAGTATCGAACACTTAGTTTCAGATAGAACAATTAGTTTAAAATGGAACTATGTTTCGCATCTGGAGTTTCCTCTCTCACAAGGTCGACCACCTAGTTTCGTCGAACACATACGGTTTCGAGTGGCATCGCCACAGATTGCAGAGAACAGGCGCTTCTCCTGGCACAGTGACGAACACATAGTTTCAGATAGAACAATTAGGTTAAAATGGAACTAAGTTTCGCATCTGGGGTTTCCTCTCTCACAAGGCGGGCACTTAGTTTCGGAACACATACGGTTTCGATTCGCATCGCCACAGATTTCAGAGAACAGGCGCTTCTCCTGGCACAGTATCGAACACTTAGTTTCAGATAGAACAATCAGTTTAAAATGGAACTAAGTTTCGCATACGGAGTTTCCTCTCCCACAAGGTCGACCACTTAGTTTCATCGAACACATACGGTTTCGAGTAGCATCGCCACAGATTTCAGAGAACAGGCGCTTCTCCTGGCACAGTATCGAACACTTAGTTTCAGAGAGAACAATTAGTTTAAAATGGAACTATGTTTCGCATTTGGAGTTTCCTCTCTCGCAAGGTGGACCACTTAGTTTCGTCGAACACATACCGTTTCGAGTGTAATCGCCACAGGTTTCACAGAACGGGCGCTTCTCCTGGCACAGTATCGAACACTTAGTTTCAGATAGAACAATTAATTTAAAATGGAACTATGTTTCGCATCTGAAGTTTCCTCTCTCACAAGATCGGCCACTTAGTTTCGTCGAACACATACGGTTTCGAGTAGCATCGCCACAGATTTCAGAGAACGGGCGCTTCTCCTGGCACAGTATCGAACACTTAATATCATATAGAACAATTATTTTAAAATGGAATTAAGTTTCGCATTTGGAGTTTCCTCTCTCACAAGGTCGACAACTTAGTTTCTTCGAACAAATACGGTTTCGAGTGGCATCGCCACAGATTTCAGGGAACAGGCGCTTCTCCTGGCACAGTATCGAACACTTAGTATCAGATACAACAAATAGTTTCAAATGGAACTATGTTTCGCATCTGGAGATTCCTCTCCCACTAGGTCGACAACTTAGTTTCGTCGAACACATACGGTGTCGAGTGGCATCGCCACAGATTTCAGAGAACAGGCGCTTCTCCTGGCACATTATCGAACACTTAGTTACAGATAGAACAATTAGTTTAAAATGGAACTAAGTTTCGCATCTGGAGTTTCCTCTCTCACAAGGTCGACCGCTTAGTTTCGACGAACACATACGGTTTCGAGTAGCATCGCCACAGATTTCAGAGAACGGGCGCTTCTCCTGGCACAGTATCGAACACTTAATATCATATAGAACAATTATTTTAAAATGGAATTAAGTTTCGCATTTGGAGTTTCCTCTCTCACAAGGTCGACAACTTAGTTTCGTCGAACAAATACGGTTTCGAGTGGCATCGCCACAGATTTCAGGGAACAGGCGCTTCTCCTGGCACAGTATCGAACACTTAGTATCAGATACAACAATTAGTTTAAAATGGAACTATGTTTCGCATCTGGAGATTCCTCTCTCACTAGGTCGACAACTTAGTTTCGTCGAACACATACGGTGTCGAGTGGCATCGCCACAGATTTAAGAGAACAGGCGCTTCTCCTGGCGCAGTATCGAACACTTAGTTTCAGATAGAACAATTAGTTTAAAATGGAACTATGTTTCGCATCTGGAGTTTCCTCTCTCACAAGGTCGACCACCTAGTTTCGTCGAACACATACGGTTTCGAGTGGCATCGCCACAGATTGCAGAGAACAGGCGCTTCTCCTGGCACAGTGACGAACACATAGTTTCAGATAGAACAATTAGGTTAAAATGGAACTAAGTTTCGCATCTGGGGTTTCCTCTCTCAAAAGGCGGGCACTTAGTTTCGGAACACATACGGTTTCGATTCGCATCGCCACAGATTTCAGAGAACAGGCGCTTCTCCTGGCATAGTATCGAACACTTAGTTTCAGATAGAACAATCAGTTTAAAATGGAACTAAGTTTCGCATACGGAGTTTCCTCTCCCACAAGGTCGACCACTTAGTTTCATCGAACACATACGGTTTCGAGTAGCATCGCCACAGATTTCAGAGAACGGGCGCTTCTCCTGGCACAGTATCGAACACTTAATATCATATAGAACAATTAGTTTAAAATGGAACTAAGTTTCGCATCTGGAGTTTCCTCTCTCACAAGGTCGACCACTTATTTTCGTCGAACACATACGGTTTCGATTGGCATCGCCACAGATTTCAGAGAACAGGCGTTTATCGTGGCACACTATCGAACACTTAGTTCCAGATAGAACAATTAGTTTTGAATGGAACTATGTTTCGCATCCGGAGTTTCCTCCCTCACAAGGTCAACCACTTAGTTTCGTCGAACACATACGGTTTCGAGTGGCATCGCCACACATTTCAGAGGACAGGCGCTTCTCCTGGCACAGTATCGAACACATGGTTTCAGATAAACAATTGGTTTAATATGGTACTAAGTTTCGCAACTGGAGTTTCTTCCCTCACAAGGCGACCACTTAGTTTCGTGGAACACATACGGTTTCGTGTGGCATCGCCACAGATTTCAAAGAACAGGCGTTTATCGTGGCACACTATCGAACACTTAGTTCCAGATAGAACAATTAGTTTTAAATGGAACTATGTTTCGCATCCGGAGCTTCCTCTCTCACATGGTCAACCACTTAGTTTCGTCGAACCCATTGGGTTTCGAGTGGCATCGCCACACATTTCAGAGGACAGGCGTTTCTCCTGGCACAGTATCGAACACATAGTTTCAGATAGAACAATTGGTTTAAAATGGTACTAAGTTTCGCACCTGGAGTTTCTTCCCTCACAAGGCGACCACTTAGTTTCGTGGAACACATACGGTTTCGGGTGGCATCGCCACAGATTTCAAAGAACAGGCGTTTATCGTGGCACACTATCGAACACTTAGTTCCAGATAGAACAATTAGTTTTAAATGGAACTATGTTTCGCATCCGGAGCTTCCTCTCTCACAAGGTCAACCACTTAGTTTCGTCGAACACATACGGTTTCGAGTGGCATCGCCACACATTTCAGAGGACAGGCGCTTCTCCTGGCACAGTATCGAACACATAGTTTCAGATAGAACAATTGGTTTAAAATGGTACTAAGTTTCGCATCTGGAGTTTCTTCCCTCACAAGGCGACCACTTAGTTTCGTGGAACACATACGGTTTCGAGTGGCATCGCCACAGATTTCAGAGAACAGGCGTTCTCCTAGCACAGTATCGAACACTTAGTTTCAGATAGAACAATTAGTTTAAAATGGAACTAAGTTTCGCATCTGGAGTTTCCTCTCTCACAAGGCGGGCACTTAGTTTCGGAACACATACGGTTTCGAGTAGCATCGCGACAGATTTCAGAGAACAGGCGCTTCTCCTGGCACAGTATCGAACACTTAGTTTCAGATAGAACAATTGGTTTAAAATGGGACTAAGTTTCGCATCTGGAATTTCTTCCCTCACAAGGCGACCACTAAGTTTCGTCGAACACATACGGTTTCGTGTGGCATCGCCACAGATTTCAAAGAACAGGCGTTTATCGTGGCACACTATCGAACACTTAGTTCCAGATAGAACAATTAGTTTTAAATGAAACTATGTTTCGCATCGGGAGCTTCCTCTCTCACAAGGTCAACCACTTAGTTTCGTCGAACACATACGGTTTCGATTAGCATTGCCACAGATTTCAGAGATCAAGCGCTTCTCCTGGCATATTATCAAACACTTAGTTTCAGATAGAACAATTAGTTTAAAATGGAACTGTGTTTCGCATCTGGAGTTTCCTCTCTCACCACGTCGACCACTTAGTTTCGTCGAACACATACGGTTTCGAGTAGCAACGCCACAGATTTCAGAGAATATGCGCTTCTGCTGGCACAGTATCGAACACTTAGTTTCAGATAGAACAATTAGTTTAAAATGGAACTAAGTTTCGCATCTGGAGTTTCCTCTCTCACAATGTCGGCCACGTAGTATCGCCGAACACATACGGTTTCGAGTGGCATCGCCACAGATTGCAGAGAACAGGCGCTTCTCCTGGCACAGTATCGAACACTTAGTTTCCGATAGAACAATTAGTTTAAAATGGAACTAAGTTTCGCATCTGGAGTTTCCTCTCTCAGAAGGTCGACCACTTAGTTTCGTCGAACACATTCGGTTTCGAGTATCATCGCGACAGATTTCGGAGAACAGGCGCTTCTCCTGGCACAGTATCGAAAACATAGTTTCAGATAGAACAATTAGTTTAAAATGGAACTAAGTTTCGCATCTGGAGTTTCCTCTCTCACAAGGTCGACCACTTATTTTCGTCGAACACATACGGTTTCGAGTGGCATCGCCACAGATTTCAGAGAACAGGCGTTTATCGTGGCACACTATCGAACACTTAGTTCCAGATAGAACAATTAGTTTTGAATGGAACTATGCTTCGCATCCGGACTTTCCTCCCTCACAAGGTCAACCACTTAGTTTCGTCGAACACATACGGTTTCGAGTGGCATCGCCACACATTTCAGAGGAGAGGCGCTTCTCCTGGCACAGTATCGAACACATGGTTTCAGATAGAACAATTGGTTTAAAATGGGACTAAGTTTCGCATCTGGAATTTCTTCCCTCACAAGGCGATCACTTAGTTTCGTCGAACACATACGGTTTCGTGTGGCATCGCAACAGATTTCAAAGAACAGGCGTTTATCGTGGCACACTATCGAACACTTAGTTCCAGATAGAACAATTAGTTTTAAATGGAACTATGTTTCGCATCCGGAGCTTCCTCTCTCACATGGTCAACCACTTAGTTTCGTCGAACCCATTGGGTTTCGAGTGGCATCGCCACACATTTCAGAGGACAGGCGTTTCTCCTGGACCAGTATCGAACACATAGTTTCAGATAAACAATTGGTTTAAAATGGTACTAACTTTCGCAACTGGAGTTTCTTCCCTCACAAGGCGACCACTTAGTTTCGTGGAACACATACGGTTTCGTGTGGCATCGCCACAGATTTCAAAGAACAGGCGTTTATCGTGGCACACTATCGAACACTTAGTTCCAGATACAACAATTAGTTTTAAATGGAACTATGTTTCGCATCCGGAGCTTCCTCTCTCACAAGGTCAACCACTTAGTTTCGTCGAACACATACGGTTTCGAGTGGCATCGCCACACATTTCAGAGGACAGGCGCTTCTCCTGGCACAGTATCGAACACATAGTTTCAGATAGAACAATTGGTTTAAAATGGTACTAAGTTTCGCATCTGGAGTTTCTTCCCTCACAAGGCGACCACTTAGTTTCGTGGAACACATACGGTTTCGAGTGGCATCGCCACAGATTTCAGAGAACAGGCGTTCTCCTAGCACAGTATCGAACACTTAGTTTCAGATAGAACAATTAGTTTAAAATGGAACTAAGTTTGGCATCTGGAGTTTCCTCTCTCACAAGGCGGGCACTTAGTTTCGGAACACATACGGTTTCGAGTAGCATCGCGACAGATTTCAGAGAACAGGCGCTTCTCCTGGCACAGTATCGAACACTTAGTTTCAGATAGAACAATTGGTTTAAAATGGGACTAAGTTTCGCATCTGGAATTTCTTCCCTCACAAGGCGACCACTTAGTTTCGTCGAACACATACGGTTTCGTGTGGCATCGCCACAGATTTCAAAGAACAGGCGTTTATCGTGGCACACTATCGAACACTTAGTTCCAGATAGAACAATTAGTTTTAAATGAAACTATGTTTCGCATCCGGAGCTTCCTCTCTCACAAGGTCAACCACTTAGTTTCGTCGAACACATACGGTTTCGATTAGCATCGCCACAGATTTCAGAGATCAAGCGCTTCTCCTGGCATATTATCAAACACTTAGTTTCAGATAGAACAATTAGTTTAAAATGGAACTGTGTTTCGCATCTGGAGTTTCCTCTCTCACCACGTCGACCACTTAGTTTCGTCGAACACATACGGTTTCGAGTAGCAACGCCACAGATTTCAGAGAATATGCGCTTCTGCTGGCACAGTATCGAACACTTAGTTTCAGGTAGAACAATTAGTTTAAAATGGAACTATGTTTCGCATCTAGAGTTTCCTCTCTCACAAGGTCGGCCACTTAGTTTCGTCGAACACATACGGTTTCGAGTGGCATCGCCACAGATTTCAGAGAACAGGTGCTTCTCCTGGCACAGTATCGAACACTTAGTTTCAGGCAGAACAATTAGTTTAAAATGGAACTATGTTTCGCATCTTGAGTTTCCTCTCTCACAATGCGGCCACTTAGTTTCGTGGAACACATTCGGTTTCGAGTAGCATCGCCACAGATTTCAGAGAACAGGCGCTTCTCCTGGCACAGTATCGAACACTTAGTTTCAGATAGAACAATTAGTTTGAAATGGAACTAAGTTTCGCATCTGGAGATACCTCTCTCACAAGGTCGACTACTTAGTTTCGCCGAACAAATACGGTTTCGAGTGGCATCGCCACAGATTTCAGAGAACAGGCGTTCATCGTGGCACACTATCGAACACTTAGTTCCAGATAGAACAATTAGTTTAAAATGGAACTAAGTTTCGGATCTGGAGATACCTCTCTCACAAGGTCGACTACTTAGTTTCGTCGAACACATACGGTTTCGAGTGGCGTCGCCACAGATTTCAGTGAACAGGCGCTTCTGCTGGCACAGTATCGAACACTTAGTGTCAGATAGAACAATTAGTTAAGATGGCACTAAGTTTCGCGTCTTGAGTTTCCTCTCTCACAATGTCGACCACTCAGTTTCGTGGAACACATACCGTTTCGAGTTTTATCGCCACAGGTTTCACAGAACGGGCGCTTCTCCTGGCACAGTATCGAACACTTAGTGTCAGAT
The DNA here is from genome assembly GCA_910591585.2 of Nysson spinosus. Taxonomy (NCBI): domain Eukaryota; kingdom Metazoa; phylum Arthropoda; class Insecta; order Hymenoptera; family Crabronidae; genus Nysson; species Nysson spinosus. Next base: position 803,155 of record CAJUYC020000086.1, read on the forward strand.
AGAACAATTAGTTTAAAATGGAAGTAAGTTTCGCATCTGCAGTTTCCTCTCTCACAAGGTCGACCACTTAGTTTCGTCGAACACATATGGTTTCGAGTAGCATCGCCACAGATTTCAGAGAACAGGCGCCTCTCCTGGCACAGTATCGAACACTTAGTTGCAGATAGAACAATTAGTTTAAAATGGAAGTAAGTTTCGCATCTGCAGTTTCCTCTCTCACAAGGTCGACCACTTAGTTTCGTCGAACACATACGGTTTCGAGTAGTATCGCCACAGATTTCAGAGAACAGGAGCTTCTCCTGGCACAGTATCGGACACTTAGTTTCAGATAGAACAATTAGTTTAAAATGGAACTAAGTTTCGCATCTGGAGTTTCCTTTCTCACAAGGTCGACCACTTAGTTTCGTCGAATACATACGGTTTCGAGTGGTATCGCCACAGATTTCGCAGAACGGCGCTTCACCTGGCACAGTATCGAACACTTAGATTCAGATAGAACAATTAGTTTAAAATGGAACTAAGTTTCGAATCTGGATATTCCTCCCTCACAAGGTCGACAAATTAGTTCCGTCGAACACATACGGTTTCGAGTGGCATCGCCACAGATTTCATAGAACAGGCGTTTCTCCTGGCACACTATCGAAAACTTAGTTCCTGATACAACAATTAGTTTAAAATGGAAGTAAGTTTCGCATCTGCAGTTTCCTCTCTCACAAGGTCGACCACTTAGTTTCGTCGAACACATACGGTTTCGAGTAGTATCGCCACAGATTTCAGAGAACAGGAGCTTCTCCTGGCACAGTATCGAACAGTTAGTTTCAGATAGAACAATTAATTTGAAATGGAACTGAGTTTCGCATCTGAAGTTTCCTCTCTCACAAGGTCGACAACTTAGTTTCGTCGAACACATACGGTTTCGAGTAGTATCGCCACAGATTTCAGAGAACAGGAGCTTCTCCTGGCACAGTATCGGACACTTAGTTTCAGATAGAACAATTAGTTTAAAATGGAAGTAAGTTTCGCATCTGGAGTTTCCTTTCTCACAAGGTCGGCCACTTAGTTTCGTCGAACACATACGGTTTCGAGTGGCATCGCCACAGATTTCAGAGAACAGGTGCTTCTCCTGGCACAGTATCGAACACTTAGTTGCAGATAGAACAATTAGTTTAAAATGGAAGTAAGTTTCGCATCTGCAGTTTCCTCTCTCACAAGGTCGACCACTTAGTTTCGTCGAACACATACGGTTTCGAGTAGTATCGCCACAGATTTCAGAGAACAGGAGCTTCTCCTGGCACAGTATCGGACACTTAGTTTCAGATAGAACAATTAGTTTAAAATGGAAGTAAGTTTCGCATCTGGAGTTTCCTTTCTCACAAGGTCGACCACTTAGTTTCGTCGAATACATACGGTTTCGAGTGGTATCGCCACAGATTTCGCAGAACGGCGCTTCACCTGGCACAGTATCGAACACTTAGATTCAGATAGAACAATTAGTTTAAAATGGAACTAAGTTTCGAATCTGGATATTCCTCCCTCACAAGGTCGACAAATTAGTTCCGTCGAACACATACGGTTTCGAGTGGCATCGCCACAGATTTCATAGAACAGGCGTTTCTCCTGGCACACTATCGAAAACTTAGTTCCTGATACAACAATTAGTTTAAAATGGAAGTAAGTTTCGCATCTGCAGTTTCCTCTCTCACAAGGTCGACCACTTAGTTTCGTCGAACACATACGGTTTCGAGTAGTATCGCCACAGATTTCAGAGAACAGGAGCTTCTCCTGGCACAGTATCGAACAGTTAGTTTCAGATAGAACAATTAATTTGAAATGGAACTGAGTTTCGCATCTGAAGTTTCCTCTCTCACAAGGTCGACAACTTAGTTTCGTCGAACACATACGGTTTCGAGTAGCATCGCCACAGATTTCAGAAAACAGGCGCTTCTCCTGCCACAGTATCGAACACTTTCAGATAGACCAACTAGTTTAAAATGGAACTAAGTTTCGCATCTGGAGTTTCCTCTCTCACAAGGTCGGCCACTTAGTTTCGTCGAACATATACGGTTTCGAGTGGTAACGCCACAGATTTCAGAGAACGGGCGCTTCTTCTAGCACAGTATCGAACACATAGTTTCAGATAGAAAAATTAATTTAAAATGGAACTAAGTTTCGCATCAGCAGTTTCCTCTCCCACAAGGTCGACCACTTAGTTTCGTCGAACACATACGGTTTCGAGGGGCATCGTCACAGATTTCAGAGAACAGGCGCTTCTACTGACACAGTATCGGACACATAGTTTCAGATACAACAATTAGTTTAAAATGGTACTAAGTTTCGCATCTGGAGTTTCCTCTCTGACCAGGCGACCTCTTAGTTTCGTCGAACACACACGGTTTCGAGTGGCATCGCCAAAGATTTCAGAGAACAGGCGCTTCTCCTGGCAGAGTATCGAACACTTAGTTTCAGATAGAACAATTAATTTGAAATGGAACTAAGTTTCGCATCTGGAGTTTCCTCTTTCGCAAGGCGACCACTTACTTTCGTCGAACACATTCGGTTTCGAGTAGCAACGCCACAGGTTTCAGAGAACAGGCGCTTCCCCTGGCACTGTATCGAACACTTAGTTTCAGATGGAACATTTGGTTTAAAATGGAACTGAGTTTCGCATCTGGAGTTTCCTCCCTCACAAGGTCGACAACATAGTTCCGTCGAACACATACGGTTTCGAGTAGTATCGCCACAGATTTCAGAGAACAGGAGCTTCTCCTGGCACAGTATCGAAAACATAGTTTCAGATGGAACATTTGGTTTAAAATGGAACTAAGTTTCGCCTCTGGAGTTTCCTCCCTCACAAGGTCGACAACATAGTTCCGTCGAACACATACGGTTTCGAGTAGTATCGCCACAGATTTCAGAGAACGGGCGCTTCTTCTAGCACAGTATCGAACACATAGTTTCAGATAGAAAAATTAATTTAAAATGGAACTAAGTTTCGCATCAGCAGTTTCCTCTCCCACAAGGCCGACCACTTAGTTTCGTCGAACACATACGGTTTCGAGGGGCATCGTCACAGATTTCAGAGAACAGGCGCTTCTCCTGACACAGTATCGAACACGTAGTTTCAGATGGAACAGTTAGTTTAAAATGGTACTATGTTTCGCATCTGGTTTTTCCTCTCTCACAAGGTGGGCCACTTAGTTTCCTCGAACACATAGGGTTTCGAGTAGCATCGCCACAGATTTTAGAGAGCAGGCGCTTCTCCTGGCACAGTATCGAAAACATAGTTTCAGAGAGAACAATTAGTTTAAAATGGAACTAAATTTCGCATCTGGAGTTTCCTCTCTCACAAGGTCGAACACTTAGTTTCGCCGAACGCATACGCTTTCGAGTGGCATCGCCACAGATTTCAGAGAACAGGCGCTTCATCTGGCACAGTATCGAACACTTAGTTTCAGATGGAACAATTGGTTTAAAATGGAACTAAGTTTCGCATCTGGAGCTTCCTCTCTCACAATGTGGACCACTTAGTTTCGTCGAACACATACGGTTTCGAGTAGCATCGCCACTGATTTCAGAGAACAGGCGCTTCTACTGGCAGATTATCGAATACTTAGTTTCACATAGAACAATTAGTTGAAAATGCAACTATGTTTCGCATCTGGAATTTCCTCTCTCACAAGGTCGGCCACTTAGTTTCGTCGAACACATACGGTTTCGAGTGGTATCGCCACAGATTTCAAAGAACAGGCGTTTATCGTGGCACACTATCGAACACTTAGTTCCAGATACAACAATTAGTTTTAAATGGAACTATGTTTCGCATCCGGAGCTTCCTCTCTCACAAGGTCAACCACTTAGTTTCGTCGAACACATACGGTTTCGAGTGGCATCGCCACACATTGCAGAGGACAGGCGCTTCTCCTGGCACAGTATCGAACACATAGTTTCAGATAGAACAATTGGTTTAAAATGGTACTAAGTTTCGCATCTGGAGTTTCTTCCCTCACAAGGCGACCACTTAGTTTCGTGGAACACATACGGTTTCGAGTGGCATCGCCACAGATTTCAGAGAACAGGCGTTCTCCTAGCACAGTATCGAACACTTAGTTTCAGATAGAACAATTAGTTTAAAATGGAACTAAGTTTGGCATCTGGAGTTTCCTCTCTCACAAGGCGGGCACTTAGTTTCGGAACACATACGGTTTCGAGTAGCATCGCGACAGATTTCAGAGAACAGGCGCTTCTCCTGGCACAGTATCGAACACTTAGTTTCAGATAGAACAATTGGTTTAAAATGGGACTAAGTTTCGCATCTGGAATTTCTTCCCTCACAAGGCGACCACTTAGTTTCGTCGAACACATACGGTTTCGAGTAGCAACGCCACAGATTTCAGAGAATATGCGCTTCTGCTGGCACAGTATCGAACACTTAGTTTCAGGTAGAACAATTAGTTTAAAATGGAACTATGTTTCGCATCTAGAGTTTCCTCTCTCACAAGGTCGGCCACTTAGTTTCGTCGAACACATACGGTTTCGAGTGGCATCGCCACAGATTTCAGAGAACAGGTGCTTCTCCTGGCACAGTATCGAACACTTAGTTTCAGGCAGAACAATTAGTTTAAAATGGAACTATGTTTCGCATCTTGAGTTTCCTCTCTCACAATGCGGCCACTTAGTTTCGTGGAACACATTCGGTTTCGATTAGCATCGCCACAGATTTCAGAGAACAGGCGCTTCTCCTGGCACAGTATCGAACACTTAGTTTCAGATAGAACAATTAGTTTAAAATGGAACTAAGTTTCGCATCTGGAGATACCTCTCTCACAAGGTCGACTACTTAGTTTCGCCGAACAAATACGGTTTCGAGTGGCATCGCCACAGATTTCAGAGAACAGGCGTTCATCGTGGCACACTATCGAACACTTAGTTCCAGATAGAACAATTAGTTTAAAATGGAACTAAGTTTCGGATCTGGAGATACCTCTCTCACAAGGTCGACTACTTAGTTTCGTCGAACACATACGGTTTCGAGTGGCATCGCCACAGATTTCAGTGAACAGGCGCTTCTGCTGGCACAGTATCGAACACTTAGTGTCAGATAGAACAATTAGTTAAGATGGCACTAAGTTTCGCGTCTTGAGTTTCCTCTCTCACAATGTCGACCACTCAGTTTCGTGGAACACATACCGTTTCGAGTTTTATCGCCACAGGTTTCACAGAACGGGCGCTTCTCCTGGCACAGTATCGAACACTTAGTGTCAGATAGAACAATTAGTTTAAAATGGAAGTAAGTTTCGCATCTGCAGTTTCCTCTCTCACAAGGTCGACCACTTAGTTTCGTCGAACACATATGGTTTCGAGTAGCATCGCCACAGATTTCAGAGAACAGGCGCCTCTCCTGGCACAGTATCGAACACTTAGTTTCAGGCAGAACAATTAGTTTAAAATGGAACTATGTTTCGCATCTTGAGTTTCCTCTCTCACAATGCGGCCACTTAGTTTCGTGGAACACATTCGGTTTCGATTAGCATCGCCACAGATTTCAGAGAACAGGCGCTTCTCCTGGCACAGTATCGAACACTTAGTTTCAGATAGAACAATTAGTTTAAAATGGAACTAAGTTTCGCATCTGGAGATACCTCTCTCACAAGGTCGACTACTTAGTTTCGCCGAACAAATACGGTTTCGAGTGGCATCGCCACAGATTTCAGAGAACAGGCGTTCATCGTGGCACACTATCGAACACTTAGTTCCAGATAGAACAATTAGTTTAAAATGGAACTAAGTTTCGGATCTGGAGATACCTCTCTCACAAGGTCGACTACTTAGTTTCGTCGAACACATACGGTTTCGAGTGGCGTCGCCACAGATTTCAGTGAACAGGCGCTTCTGCTGGCACAGTATCGAACACTTAGTGTCAGATAGAACAATTAGTTAAGATGGCACTAAGTTTCGCGTCTTGAGTTTCCTCTCTCACAATGTCGACCACTAAGTTTCGTGGAACACATACCGTTTCGAGTTTTATCGCCACAGGTTTCACAGAACGGGCGCTTCTCCTGGCACAGTATCGAACACTTAGTGTCAGATAGAACAATTAGTTTAAAATGGAAGTAAGTTTCGCATCTGCAGTTTCCTCTCTCACAAGGTCGACCACTTAGTTTCGTCGAACACATACGGTTTCGAGTAGCATCGCCACAGATTTCAGAGAACAGGCGCCTCTCCTGGCACAGTATCGAACACTTAGTTGCAGATAGAACAATTAGTTTAAAATGGAAGTAAGTTTCGCATCTGCAGTTTCCTCTCTCACAAGGTCGACCACTTAGTTTCGTCGAACACATACGGTTTCGAGTAGTATCGCCACAGATTTCAGAGAACAGGAGCTTCTCCTGGCACAGTATCGGACACTTAGTTTCAGATAGAACAATTAGTTTAAAATGGAAGTAAGTTTCGCATCTGGAGTTTCCTTTCTCACAAGGTCGACCACTTAGTTTCGTCGAATACATACGGTTTCGAGTGGTATCGCCACAGATTTCGCAGAACGGCGCTTCACCTGGCACAGTATCGAACACTTAGATTCAGATAGAACAATTAGTTTAAAATGGAACTAAGTTTCGAATCTGGATATTCCTCCCTCACAAGGTCGACAAATTAGTTCCGTCGAACACATACGGTTTCGAGTGGCATCGCCACAGATTTCATAGAACAGGCGTTTCTCCTGGCACACTATCGAAAACTTAGTTCCTGATACAACAATTAGTTTAAAATGGAAGTAAGTTTCGCATCTGCAGTTTCCTCTCTCACAAGGTCGACCACTTAGTTTCGTCGAACACATACGGTTTCGAGTAGTATCGCCACAGATTTCAGAGAACAGGAGCTTCTCCTGGCACAGTATCGAACAGTTAGTTTCAGATAGAACAATTAATTTGAAATGGAACTGAGTTTCGCATCTGGAGATACCTCTCTCACAAGGTCGACTACTTAGTTTCGCCGAACAAATACGGTTTCGAGTGGCATCGCCACAGATTTCAGAGAACAGGCGTTCATCGTGGCACACTATCGAACACTTAGTTCCAGATAGAACAATTAGTTTAAAATGGAACTAAGTTTCGGATCTGGAGATACCTCTCTCACAAGGTCGACTACTTAGTTTCGTCGAACACATACGGTTTCGAGTGGCGTCGCCACAGATTTCAGTGAACAGGCGCTTCTGCTGGCACAGTATCGAACACTTAGTGTCAGATAGAACAATTAGTTAAGATGGCACTAAGTTTCGCGTCTTGAGTTTCCTCTCTCACAATGTCGACCACTCAGTTTCGTGGAACACATACCGTTTCGAGTTTTATCGCCACAGGTTTCACAGAACGGGCGCTTCTCCTGGCACAGTATCGAACACTTAGTGTCAGATAGAACAATTAGTTTAAAATGGAAGTAAGTTTCGCATCTGCAGTTTCCTCTCTCACAAGGTCGACCACTTAGTTTCGTCGAACACATACGGTTTCGAGTAGCATCGCCACAGATTTCAGAGAACAGGCGCCTCTCCTGGCACAGTATCGAACACTTAGTTGCAGATAGAACAATTAGTTTAAAATGGAAGTAAGTTTCGCATCTGCAGTTTCCTCTCTCACAAGGTCGACCACTTAGTTTCGTCGAACACATACGGTTTCGAGTAGTATCGCCACAGATTTCAGAGAACAGGAGCTTCTCCTGGCACAGTATCGGACACTTAGTTTCAGATAGAACAATTAGTTTAAAATGGAAGTAAGTTTCGCATCTGGAGTTTCCTTTCTCACAAGGTCGACCACTTAGTTTCGTCGAATACATACGGTTTCGAGTGGTATCGCCACAGATTTCGCAGAACGGCGCTTCACCTGGCACAGTATCGAACACTTAGATTCAGATAGAACAATTAGTTTAAAATGGAACTAAGTTTCGAATCTGGATATTCCTCCCTCACAAGGTCGACAAATTAGTTCCGTCGAACACATACGGTTTCGAGTGGCATCGCCACAGATTTCATAGAACAGGCGTTTCTCCTGGCACACTATCGAAAACTTAGTTCCTGATACAACAATTAGTTTAAAATGGAAGTAAGTTTCGCATCTGCAGTTTCCTCTCTCACAAGGTCGACCACTTAGTTTCGTCGAACACATACGGTTTCGAGTAGCATCGCCACAGATTTCAGAGAACAGGAGCTTCTCCTGGCACAGTATCGAACAGTTAGTTTCAGATAGAACAATTAATTTGAAATGGAACTGAGTTTCGCATCTGAAGTTTCCTCTCTCACAAGGTCGACAACCTAGTTTCGTCGAACACATACGGTTTCGAGTAGTATCGCCACAGATTTCAGAGAACAGGAGCTTCTCCTGGCACAGTATCGGACACTTAGTTTCAGATAGAACAATTAGTTTAAAATGGAAGTAAGTTTCGCATCTGGAGTTTCCTTTCTCACAAGGTCGGCCACTTAGTTTCGTCGAACACATACGGTTTCGAGTAGTATCGCCACAGATTTCAGAGAACAGGAGCTTCTCCTGGCACAGTATCGAACAGTTAGTTTCAGATAGAACAATTAATTTGAAATGGAACTGAGTTTCGCATCTGAAGTTTCCTCTCTCACAAGGTCGACAACTTAGTTTCGTCGAACACATACGGTTTCGAGTAGCATCGCCACAGATTTCAGAAAACAGGCGCTTCTCCTGCCACAGTATCGAACACTTTCAGATAGACCAACTAGTTTAAAATGGAACTAAGTTTCGCATCTGGAGTTTCCTCTCTCACAAGGTCGGCCACTTAGTTTCGTCGAACATATACGGTTTCGAGTGGTAACGCCACAGATTTCAGAGAACGGGCGCTTCTTCTAGCACAGTATCGAACACATAGTTTCAGATAGAAAAATTAATTTAAAATGGAACTAAGTTTCGCATCAGCAGTTTCCTCTCCCACAAGGCCGACCACTTAGTTTCGTCGAACACATACGGTTTCGAGGGGCATCGTCACAGATTTCAGAGAACAGGCGCTTCTACTGACACAGTATCGGACACATAGTTTCAGATACAACAATTAGTTTAAAATGGTACTAAGTTTCGCATCTGGAGTTTCCTCTCTGACCAGGCGACCTCTTAGTTTCGTCGAACACACACGGTTTCGAGTGGCATCGCCAAAGATTTCAGAGAACAGGCGCTTCTCCTGGCAGAGTATCGAACACTTAGTTTCAGATAGAACAATTAATTTGAAATGGAACTAAGTTTCGCATCTGGAGTTTCCTCTTTCGCAAGGCGACCACTTACTTTCGTCGAACACATTCGGTTTCGAGTAGCAACGCCACAGGTTTCAGAGAACAGGCGCTTCCCCTGGCACTGTATCGAACACTTAGTTTCAGATGGAACATTTGGTTTAAAATGGAACTGAGTTTCGCATCTGGAGTTTCCTCCCTCACAAGGTCGACAACATAGTTCCGTCGAACACATACGGTTTCGAGTAGTATCGCCACAGATTTCAGAGAACAGGAGCTTCTCCTGGCACAGTATCGAAAACATAGTTTCAGATGGAACATTTGGTTTAAAATGGAACTAAGTTTCGCCTCTGGAGTTTCCTCCCTCACAAGGTCGACAACATAGTTCCGTCGAACACATACGGTTTCGAGTAGTATCGCCACAGATTTCAGAGAACGGGCGCTTCTTCTAGCACAGTATCGAACACATAGTTTCAGATAGAAAAATTAATTTAAAATGGAACTAAGTTTCGCATCAGCAGTTTCCTCTCCCACAAGGCCGACCACTTAGTTTCGTCGAACACATACGGTTTCGAGGGGCATCGTCACAGATTTCAGAGAACAGGCGCTTCTCCTGACACAGTATCGAACACTTAGTTTCAGATGGAACAGTTAGTTTAAAATGGTACTATGTTTCGCATCTGGTTTTTCCTCTCTCACAAGGTGGGCCACTTAGTTTCCTCGAACACATAGGGTTTCGAGTAGCATCGCCACAGATTTTAGAGAGCAGGCGCTTCTCCTGGCACAGTATCGAAAACATAGTTTCAGAGAGAACAATTAGTTTAAAATGGAACTAAATTTCGCATCTGGAGTTTCCTCTCTCACAAGGTCGAACACTTAGTTTCGCCGAACGCATACGCTTTCGAGTGGCATCGCCACAGATTTCAGAGAACAGGCGCTTCATCTGGCACAGTATCGAACACTTAGTTTCAGATGGAACAATTGGTTTAAAATGGAACTAAGTTTCGCATCTGGAGCTTCCTCTCTCACAATGTGGACCACTTAGTTTCGTCGAACACATACGGTTTCGAGTAGCATCGCCACTGATTTCAGAGAACAGGCGCTTCTACTGGCAGATTATCGAATACTTAGTTTCACATAGAACAATTAGTTGAAAATGCAACTATGTTTCGCATCTGGAATTTCCTCTCTCACAAGGTCGGCCACTTAGTTTCGTCGAACACATACGGTTTCGAGTGGTATCGCCACAGATTTCAAAGAACAGGCGTTTATCGTGGCACACTATCGAACACTTAGTTCCAGATACAACAATTAGTTTTAAATGGAACTATGTTTCGCATCCGGAGCTTCCTCTCTCACAAGGTCAACCACTTAGTTTCGTCGAACACATACGGTTTCGAGTGGCATCGCCACACATTTCAGAGGACAGGCGCTTCTCCTGGCACAGTATCGAACACATAGTTTCAGATAGAACAATTGGTTTAAAATGGTACTAAGTTTCGCATCTGGAGTTTCTTCCCTCACAAGGCGACCACTTAGTTTCGTGGAACACATACGGTTTCGAGTGGCATCGCCACAGATTTCAGAGAACAGGCGTTCTCCTAGCACAGTATCGAACACTTAGTTTCAGATAGAACAATTAGTTTAAAATGGAACTAAGTTTGGCATCTGGAGTTTCCTCTCTCACAAGGCGGGCACTTAGTTTCGGAACACATACGGTTTCGAGTAGCATCGCGACAGATTTCAGAGAACAGGCGCTTCTCCTGGCACAGTATCGAACACTTAGTTTCAGATAGAACAATTGGTTTAAAATGGGACTAAGTTTCGCATCTGGAATTTCTTCCCTCACAAGGCGACCACTTAGTTTCGTCGAACACATACGGTTTCGTGTGGCATCGCCACAGATTTCAAAGAACAGGCGTTTATCGTGGCACACTATCGAACACTTAGTTCCAGATAGAACAATTAGTTTTAAATGAAACTATGTTTCGCATCCGGAGCTTCCTCTCTCACAAGGTCAACCACTTAGTTTCGTCGAACACATACGGTTTCGATTAGCATCGCCACAGATTTCAGAGATCAAGCGCTTCTCCTGGCATATTATCAAACACTTAGTTTCAGATAGAACAATTAGTTTAAAATGGAACTGTGTTTCGCATCTGGAGTTTCCTCTCTCACCACGTCGACCACTTAGTTTCGTCGAACACATACGGTTTCGAGTAGCAACGCCACAGATTTCAGAGAATATGCGCTTCTGCTGGCACAGTATCGAACACTTAGTTTCAGGTAGAACAATTAGTTTAAAATGGAACTATGTTTCGCATCTAGAGTTTCCTCTCTCACAAGGTCGGCCACTTAGTTTCGTCGAACACATACGGTTTCGAGTGGCATCGCCACAGATTTCAGAGAACAGGTGCTTCTCCTGGCACAGTATCGAACACTTAGTTTCAGGCAGAACAATTAGTTTAAAATGGAACTATGTTTCGCATCTTGAGTTTCCTCTCTCACAATGCGGCCACTTAGTTTCGTGGAACACATTCGGTTTCGAGTAGCATCGCCACAGATTTCAGAGAACAGGCGCTTCTCCTGGCACAGTATCGAACACTTAGTTTCAGATAGAACAATTAGTTTAAAATGGAACTAAGTTTCGCATCTGGAGATACCTCTCTCACAAGGTCGACTACTTAGTTTCGCCGAACAAATACGGTTTCGAGTGGCATCGCCACAGATTTCAGAGAACAGGCGTTCATCGTGGCACACTATCGAACACTTAGTTCCAGATAGAACAATTAGTTTAAAATGGAACTAAGTTTCGGATCTGGAGATACCTCTCTCACAAGGTCGACTACTTAGTTTCGTCGAACACATACGGTTTCGAGTGGCATCGCCACAGATTTCAGTGAACAGGCGCTTCTGCTGGCACAGTATCGAACACTTAGTGTCAGATAGAACAATTAGTTAAGATGGCACTAAGTTTCGCGTCTTGAGTTTCCTCTCTCACAATGTCGACCACTCAGTTTCGTGGAACACATACCGTTTCGAGTTTTATCGCCACAGGTTTCACAGAACGGGCGCTTCTCCTGGCACAGTATCGAACACTTAGTGTCAGATAGAACAATTAGTTTAAAATGGAAGTAAGTTTCGCATCTGCAGTTTCCTCTCTCACAAGGTCGACCACTTAGTTTCGTCGAACACATATGGTTTCGAGTAGCATCGCCACAGATTTCAGAGAACAGGCGCCTCTCCTGGCACAGTATCGAACACTTAGTTGCAGATAGAACAATTAGTTTAAAATGGAAGTAAGTTTCGCATCTGCAGTTTCCTCTCTCACAAGGTCGACCACTTAGTTTCGTCGAACACATACGGTTTCGAGTAGTATCGCCACAGATTTCAGAGAACAGGAGCTTCTCCTGGCACAGTATCGGACACTTAGTTTCAGATAGAACAATTAGTTTAAAATGGAAGTAAGTTTCGCATCTGGAGTTTCCTTTCTCACAAGGTCGACCACTTAGTTTCGTCGAATACATACGGTTTCGAGTGGTATCGCCACAGATTTCGCAGAACGGCGCTTCACCTGGCACAGTATCGAACACTTAGATTCAGATAGAACAATTAGTTTAAAATGGAACTAAGTTTCGAATCTGGATATTCCTCCCTCACAAGGTCGACAAATTAGTTCCGTCGAACACATACGGTTTCGAGTGGCATCGCCACAGATTTCATAGAACAGGCGTTTCTCCTGGCACACTATCGAAAACTTAGTTCCTGATACAACAATTAGTTTAAAATGGAAGTAAGTTTCGCATCTGCAGTTTCCTCTCTCACAAGGTCGACCACTTAGTTTCGTCGAACACATACGGTTTCGAGTAGTATCGCCACAGATTTCAGAGAACAGGAGCTTCTCCTGGCACAGTATCGAACAGTTAGTTTCAGATAGAACAATTAATTTGAAATGGAACTGAGTTTCGCATCTGAAGTTTCCTCTCTCACAAGGTCGACAACCTAGTTTCGTCGAACACATACGGTTTCGAGTAGTATCGCCACAGATTTCAGAGAACAGGAGCTTCTCCTGGCACAGTATCGGACACTTAGTTTCAGATAGAACAATTAGTTTAAAATGGAAGTAAGTTTCGCATCTGGAGTTTCCTTTCTCACAAGGTCGGCCACTTAGTTTCGTCGAACACATACGGTTTCGAGTGGCATCGCCACAGATTTCAGAGAACAGGTGCTTCTCCTGGCACAGTATCGAACACTTAGTTTCAGGTAGAACAATTAGTTTAAAATGGAACTATGTTTCGCATCTTGAGTTTCCTCTCTCACAATGCGGCCACTTAGTTTCGTGGAACACATTCGGTTTCGAGTAGCATCGCCACAGATTTCAGAGAACAGGCGCTTCTCCTGGCACAGTATCGAACACTTAGTTTCAGATAGAACAATTAGTTTAAAATGGAACTAAGTTTCGCATCTGGAGATACCTCTCTCACAAGGTCGACTACTTAGTTTCGCCGAACAAATACGGTTTCGAGTGGCATCGCCACAGATTTCAGAGAACAGGCGTTCATCGTGGCACACTATCGAACACTTAGTTCCAGATAGAACAATTAGTTTAAAATGGAACTAAGTTTCGGATCTGGAGATACCTCTCTCACAAGGTCGACTACTTAGTTTCGTCGAACACATACGGTTTCGAGTGGCGTCGCCACAGATTTCAGTGAACAGGCGCTTCTGCTGGCACAGTATCGAACACTTAGTGTCAGATAGAACAATTAGTTAAGATGGCACTAAGTTTCGCGTCTTGAGTTTCCTCTCTCACAATGTCGACCACTCAGTTTCGTGGAACACATACCGTTTCGAGTTTTATCGCCACAGGTTTCACAGAACGGCCGCTTCTCCTGGCACAGTATCGAACACTTAGTGTCAGATAGAACAATTAGTTTAAAATGGAAGTAAGTTTCGCATCTGCAGTTTCCTCTCTCACAAGGTCGACCACTTAGTTTCGTCGAACACATATGGTTTCGAGTAGCATCGCCACAGATTTCAGAGAACAGGCGCCTCTCCTGGCACAGTATCGAACACTTAGTTGCAGATAGAACAATTAGTTTAAAATGGAAGTAAGTTTCGCATCTGCAGTTTCCTCTCTCACAAGGTCGACCACTTAGTTTCGTCGAACACATACGGTTTCGAGTAGTATCGCCACAGATTTCAGAGAACAGGAGCTTCTCCTGGCACAGTATCGGACACTTAGTTTCAGATAGAACAATTAGTTTAAAATGGAAGTAAGTTTCGCATCTGGAGTTTCCTTTCTCACAAGGTCGACCACTTAGTTTCGTCGAATACATACGGTTTCGAGTGGTATCGCCACAGATTTCGCAGAACGGCGCTTCACCTGGCACAGTATCGAACACTTAGATTCAGATAGAACAATTAGTTTAAAATGGAACTAAGTTTCGAATCTGGATATTCCTCCCTCACAAGGTCGACCACTTAGTTTCGTCGAACACATACGGTTTCGAGTAGTATCGCCACAGATTTCAGAGAACAGGAGCTTCTCCTGGCACAGTATCGAACAGTTAGTTTCAGATAGAACAATTAATTTGAAATGGAACTGAGTTTCGCATCTGAAGTTTCCTCTCTCACAAGGTCGACAACTTAGTTTCGTCGAACACATACGGTTTCGAGTAGCATCGCCACAGATTTCAGAAAACAGGCGCTTCTCCTGCCACAGTATCGAACACTTTCAGATAGACCAACTAGTTTAAAATGGAACTAAGTTTCGCATCTGGAGTTTCCTCTCTCACAAGGTCGGCCACTTAGTTTCGTCGAACATATACGGTTTCGAGTGGTAACGCCACAGATTTCAGAGAACGGGCGCTTCTTCTAGCACAGTATCGAACACATAGTTTCAGATAGAAAATTTAATTTAAAATGGAACTAAGTTTCGCATCAGCAGTTTCCTCTCCCACAAGGCCGACCACTTAGTTTCGTCGAACACATACGGTTTCGAGGGGCATCGTCACAGATTTCAGAGAACAGGCGCTTCTACTGACACAGTATCGGACACATAGTTTCAGATACAACAATTAGTTTAAAATGGTACTAAGTTTCGCATCTGGAGTTTCCTCTCTGACCAGGCGACCTCTTAGTTTCGTCGAACACACACGGTTTCGAGTGGCATCGCCAAAGATTTCAGAGAACAGGCGCTTCTCCTGGCAGAGTATCGAACACTTAGTTTCAGATAGAACAATTAATTTGAAATGGAACTAAGTTTCGCATCTGGAGTTTCCTCTTTCGCAAGGCGACCACTTACTTTCGTCGAACACATTCGGTTTCGAGTAGCAACGCCACAGGTTTCAGAGAACAGGCGCTTCCCCTGGCACTGTATCGAACACTTAGTTTCAGATGGAACATTTGGTTTAAAATGGAACTGAGTTTCGCATCTGGAGTTTCCTCCCTCACAAGGTCGACAACATAGTTCCGTCGAACACATACGGTTTCGAGTAGTATCGCCACAGATTTCAGAGAAAAGGAGCTTCTCCTGGCACAGTATCGAAAACATAGTTTCAGATGGAACATTTGGTTTAAAATGGAACTAAGTTTCGCCTCTGGAGTTTCCTCCCTCACAAGGTCGACAACATAGTTCCGTCGAACACATACGGTTTCGAGTAGTATCGCCACAGATTTCAGAGAACGGGCGCTTCTTCTAGCACAGTATCGAACACATAGTTTCAGATAGAAAAATTAATTTAAAATGGAACTAAGTTTCGCATCAGCAGTTTCCTCTCCCACAAGGCCGACCACTTAGTTTCGTCGAACACATACGGTTTCGAGGGGCATCGTCACAGATTTCAGAGAACAGGCGCTTCTCCTGACACAGTATCGAACACTTAGTTTCAGATGGAACAGTTAGTTTAAAATGGTACTATGTTTCGCATCTGGTTTTTCCTCTCTCACAAGGTGGGCCACTTAGTTTCCTCGAACACATAGGGTTTCGAGTAGCATCGCCACAGATTTTAGAGAGCAGGCGCTTCTCCTGGCACAGTATCGAAAACATAGTTTCAGAGAGAACAATTAGTTTAAAATGGAACTAAATTTCGCATCTGGAGTTTCCTCTCTCACAAGGTCGAACACTTAGTTTCGCCGAACGCATACGCTTTCGAGTGGCATCGCCACAGATTTCAGAGAACAGGCGCTTCATCTGGCACAGTATCGAACACTTAGTTTCAGATGGAACAATTGGTTTAAAATGGAACTAAGTTTCGCATCTGGAGCTTCCTCTCTCACAATGTGGACCACTTAGTTTCGTCGAACACATACGGTTTCGAGTAGCATCGCCACTGATTTCAGAGAACAGGCGCTTCTACTGGCAGATTATCGAATACTTAGTTTCACATAGAACAATTAGTTGAAAATGCAACTATGTTTCGCATCTGGAATTTCCTCTCTCACAAGGTCGGCCACTTAGTTTCGTCGAACACATACGGTTTCGAGTGGTATCGCCACAGATTTCAGAGAACAGGCGCTTCTCCTGGCACAGTATCGAACACTTAGTTTCAGATAGAATAATTAGTTTAAAATGGAACTAAGTTTCGCATCTGGAGTTTCCTCTCTCACAAGGTCGGCCACTTAGTTTCGTCGAACACATACGGTTTCGAGTGGCATCGCCACAGATTTCAGAGAACAGGCGCTTCTCCTGGCACAGTATCGAACACTTAGTTTGAGAAGGAACATTTAGTTTAAAATGGAACTAAGTCTTGCATCTGGAGTTTCCTCTCTCACAAGGTCGACCACTTAGTTTCGTTGAACACATACGGTTTCGAGTGGCAACGCCACATATTTCAGAGGACAGGCGCCTCTCCTGGAACAGTATCGAAAACTTAGTTTCAGATAGAACAATTAGTTTAAAATGGAAGTAAGTTTCGCATCTGCAGTCTCCTCTCTCACAAGGTCGACCACTTAATTTCGTCGAACACATACGGTTTCGAGTGGCATCACCACAGATTTCAGAGAACAGGCGCTTCTCCTGGCACAGTATCGAAAACTTAGTTTCAGATAGAACAATTAATTTAAAATGGAACTAAGTTTCGCATTTGGAGTTTCTTCCCTCACAAGGCGACCACTTAGTTTCATCGAACACATACGGTTTCGAGTGGCATTGCCACAGATTTCAGGGAGCAGGCGCTTCTCCTGGCACAGTATCGAACACATAGTTTCAGATAGAACAGTTAGTTTAAAATGGAACTATGTTTCGCATCTGGTGTTTCCTCTCTCACAAGGTGGGCCACTTAGTTTCGTCGAACACATAGGGTTTCGAGTAGCATCGCCACAGATTTTAGAGAGCAGGCGCTTCTCCTGGCACAGTATCGAAAACATAGTTTCAGAGAGAACAATTAGTTTAAAATGGAACTAAATTTCGCATCTGGAGTTTCCTCTCTCACAAGGTCGACCACTTAGTTTCGCCGAACGCATACGCTTTCGAGTGGCATCGCCACAGATTTCAGAGAACAGGCGCTTCATCTGGCACAGTATCGAACACTTAGTTTCAGATGGAACATTTGGTTTAAAATGGAACTAGGTTTCGCATCTGGAGCTTCCTCTCTCACAATGTGGACCACTTAGTTTCGTCGAACACATACGGTTTCGAGTAGCATCGCCACTGATTTCAGAGAACATGCGCTTCTACTGGCAGATTATCGAATACTTAGTTTCACATAGAACAATTACTTTAAAATGCAACTAAGTTTCGCATCCGGAGTTTCCTCTCTCAGAAGGTCGACCACTTAGTATAGTCGAACACATACGGTTTCGAGTGGCATCGCCACAGATTTCAGAGAACAGGCCCTTCTCCTGGCACAGTATCGAACACTTAGTTTCAGATGGAACATTTGGTTTAAAATGGAACTAAGTTTCGCATCTGGAGTTTCCTGTCTCACAAGGACGACCACTTACTTTCGTCGAACACATACGGTTTCGAGTAGCAACGCCACAGGTTTCAGAGAACAGGCGCTTCCCCTGGCACTGTATCGAACACTTAGTTTCAGATGGAACATTTGGTTTAAAGTGGAACTAAGTTTCGCATCTGGAGTTTCCTCCCTCACAAGGTCGACAACTTAGTTCCGTCGAACACATACGGTTTCGAGTGGCATCGCCACAGATTTCAGTGAACAGGCGCTTCTGCTGGCACAGTATCGAACACTTAGTGTCAGATAGAACAATTAGTTAAGATGGCACTAAGTTTCGCGTCTTGAGTTTCCTCTCTCACAATGTCGACCACTCAGTTTCGTGGAACACATACCGTTTCGAGTTTTATCGCCACAGGTTTCACAGAACGGGCGCTTCTCCTGGCACAGTATCGAACACTTAGTGTCAGATAGAACAATTAGTTTAAAATGGAAGTAAGTTTCGCATCTGCAGTTTCCTCTCTCACAAGGTCGACCACTTAGTTTCGTCGAACACATATGGTTTCGAGTAGCATCGCCACAGATTTCAGAGAACAGGCGCCTCTCCTGGCACAGTATCGAACACTTAGCTGCAGATAGAACAATTAGTTTAAAATGGAAGTAAGTTTCGCATCTGCAGTTTCCTCTCTCACAAGGTCGACCACTTAGTTTCGTCGAACACATACGGTTTCGAGTAGTATCGCCACAGATTTCAGAGAACAGGAGCTTCTCCTGGCACAGTATCGGACACTTAGTTTCAGATAGAACAATTAGTTTAAAATGGAAGTAAGTTTCGCATCTGGAGTTTCCTTTCTCACAAGGTCGACCACTTAGTTTCGTCGAATACATACGGTTTCGAGTGGTATCGCCACAGATTTCGCAGAACGGCGCTTCACCTGGCACAGTATCGAACACTTAGATTCAGATAGAACAATTAGTTTAAAATGGAACTAAGTTTCGAATCTGGATATTCCTCCCTCACAAGGTCGACAAAGTAGTTCCGTCGAACACATACGGTTTCGAGTGGCATCGCCACAGATTTCATAGAACAGGCGTTTCTCCTGGCACACTATCGAAAACTTAGTTCCTGATACAACAATTAGTTTAAAATGGAAGTAAGTTTCGCATCTGCAGTTTCCTCTCTCACAAGGTCGACCACTTAGTTTCGTCGAACACATACGGTTTCGAGTAGTATCGCCACAGATTTCAGAGAACAGGAGCTTCTCCTGGCACAGTATCGAACAGTTAGTTTCAGATAGAACAATTAATTTGAAATGGAACTGAGTTTCGCATCTGAAGTTTCCTCTCTCACAAGGTCGACAACTTAGTTTCGTCGAACACATACGGTTTCGAGTAGCATCGCCACAGATTTCAGAAAACAGGCGCTTCTCCTGCCACAGTATCGAACACTTTCAGATAGAACAACTAGTTTAAAATGGAACTAAGTTTCGCATCTGGAGTTTCCTCTCTCACAAGGTCGGCCACTTAGTTTCGTCGAACATATACGGTTTCGAGTGGTAACGCCACAGATTTCAGAGAACGGGCGCTTCTTCTAGCACAGTATCGAACACATAGTTTCAGATAGAAAAATTAATTTAAAATGGAACTAAGTTTCGCATCAGCAGTTTCCTCTCCCACAAGGCCGACCACTTAGTTTCGTCGAACACATACGGTTTCGAGGGGCATCGTCACAGATTTCAGAGAACAGGCGCTTCTACTGACACAGTATCGGACACATAGTTTCAGATACAACAATTAGTTTAAAATGGTACTAAGTTTCGCATCTGGAGTTTCCTCTCTGACCAGGCGACCTCTTAGTTTCGTCGAACACACACGGTTTCGAGTGGCATCGCCAAAGATTTCAGAGAACAGGCGCTTCTCCTGGCAGAGTATCGAACACTTAGTTTCAGATAGAACAATTAATTTGAAATGGAACTAAGTTTCGCATCTGGAGTTTCCTCTTTCGCAAGGCGACCACTTACTTTCGTCGAACACATTCGGTTTCGAGTAGCAACGCCACAGGTTTCAGAGAACAGGCGCTTCCCCTGGCACTGTATCGAACACTTAGTTTCAGATGGAACATTTGGTTTAAAATGGAACTGAGTTTCGCATCTGGAGTTTCCTCCCTCACAAGGTCGACAACATAGTTCCGTCGAACACATACGGTTTCGAGTAGTATCGCCACAGATTTCAGAGAACAGGAGCTTCTCCTGGCACAGTATCGAAAACATAGTTTCAGATGGACCATTTGGTTTAAAATGGAACTAAGTTTCGCCTCTGGAGTTTCCTCCCTCACAAGGTCGACAACATAGTTCCGTCGAACACATACGGTTTCGAGTAGTATCGCCACAGATTTCAGAGAACGGGCGCTTCTTCTAGCACAGTATCGAACACATAGTTTCAGATAGAAAAATTAATTTAAAATGGAACTAAGTTTCGCATCAGCAGTTTCCTCTCCCACAAGGCCGACCACTTAGTTTCGTCGAACACATACGGTTTCGAGGGGCATCGTCACAGATTTCAGAGAACAGGCGCTTCTCCTGACACAGTATCGAACACTTAGTTTCAGATGGAACAGTTAGTTTAAAATGGTACTATGTTTCGCATCTGGTTTTTCCTCTCTCACAAGGTGGGCCACTTAGTTTCCTCGAACACATAGGGTTTCGAGTAGCATCGCCACAGATTTTAGAGAGCAGGCGCTTCTCCTGGCACAGTATCGAACACTTAGTTTCAGATAGAACAATTAGTTTAAAATGGAACTAAATTTCGCATCTGGAGTTTCCTCTCTCACAAGGTCGAACACTTAGTTTCGCCGAACGCATACGCTTTCGAGTGGCATCGCCACAGATTTCAGAGAACAGGCGCTTCATCTGGCACAGTATCGAACACTTAGTTTCAGATGGAACAATTGGTTTAAAATGGAACTAAGTTTCGCATCTGGAGCTTCCTCTCTCACAATGTGGACCACTTAGTTTCGTCGAACACATACGGTTTCGAGTAGCATCGCCACTGATTTCAGAGAACAGGCGCTTCTACTGGCAGATTATCGAATACTTAGTTTCACATAGAACAATTAGTTGAAAATGCAACTATGTTTCGCATCTGGAATTTCCTCTCTCACAAGGTCGGCCACTTAGTTTCGTCGAACACATACGGTTTCGAGTGGTATCGCCACAGATTTCAGAGAACAGGCGCTTCTCCTGGCACAGTATCGAACACTTAGTTTCAGATAGAATAATTAGTTTAAAATGGAACTAAGTTTCGCATCTGGAGTTTCCTCTCTCAAAAGGCCGGCCACTTAGTTTCGTCGAACACATACGGTTTCGAGTGGCATCGCCACAGATTTCAGAGAACAGGCGCTTCTCCTGGCACAGTATCGAAAACTTAGTTTCAGATAGAACAATTAGTTTAAAATGGAACTAAGTTTCGCATCTGGAGTTTCCTCTCTCCCAAGGTCGGCCACTTAGTTTCGTCGAACATATACGGTTTCGAGTGGCATCGCCACAGATTTCAGAGGACAGGCGCCTCTCCTGGCACAGTATCGAAAACTTAGTTTCAGATAGAACAATTAGTTTAAAATGGAAGTAAGTTTCGCATCTGCAGTCTCCTCTCTCACAAGGTCGACCACTTAGTTTCGTCGAATACATACGGTTTCGAGTGGCATCGCCACAGATTTCAGAGAACAGGCGCTTCTGGTGGCACAGTATCGAACACTCAGTTTCAGATAGAACAACAAGATTAAAATGGAACTAAGTTTCGCATCTGGAGTTTCCTCTCTCACAAGGTCGACCATTTAGTTTCGTCGAACACATACGGTTTCGAGTAGCATCGCCACAGATTTCAGAGAGCAGGCGCTTCTCCTGGCACAGTATCGGACACATAGTTTCAGATACAACAATTAGTTTAAAATGGTACTAAGTTTCGCATCTGGAGTTTCCTCTTTCACAAGGCGACCACTTACTTTCGTCGAACACATACGGTTTCGAGTAGCATCGCCACAGATTTCAGAGAACAGGCGCTTCATCTGGCACAGTATCGGACACATAGTTTCAGATACAACAATTTGTTTAAAATGGTACTAAGTTTCGCATCTGGAGTTTCCTCTTTCACAAGGCGACCACTTAGTTTCGACGAACACATACGGTTTCGAGTAGCATCGCCACAGATTTCAGAGAACAGACGCTTCTCCTGGAACAGTATCGAACACTTAGTTCCAGATAGAACAATTTGTTTAAAATGGAACTAAGTTTCGCATCTGGAGTTTCCTCTCTCACAAGTTCGACCACTTAGTTTCGTCGAACACATACGGTTTCGAGTAGCATCGCCACCGATTTCAGAGAACAGACGCTTCTCCTGGCACAGTATCGAAAACTTAGTTTCAGATAAAACTATTAGTTTAAAATGGAACTGAGTTTCGCATCTGGAGTTTCCTCTCACACAAGGTCGACCACTTAGTTTCGTCGAACACATACGGTTTCGAGTAGTATCGCCACAGATTTCGCAGAACGGGAGTTTCTCCTGGCACAGTATCGAACACTTAGTTTCAGATAGAACAATTAGTTTAAAATGGAACTATGTTTCGCATCTGGAGTTTCCTCTCTCACAAGGCCGGCCACTTAGTTTCGTCGAACACATACGGTTTCGGGTGGCATCGCCACAGATTTCAGAGAACAGGCGCTTCTCCTGGCACAGTATCGAAAACTTAGTTTCAGATAGAACAATTAGTTTAAAATGGAACTAAGTTTCGCATCTGGAGTTTCCTCTCTCCCAAGGTCGGCCACTTAGTTTCGTCGAACATATACGGTTTCGAGTGGCATCGCCACAGATTTCAGAGGACAGGCGCCTCTCCTGGCACAGTATCGAAAACTTAGTTTCAGATAGAACAATTAGTTTAAAATGGAAGTAAGTTTCGCATCTGCAGTCTCCTCTCTCACAAGGTCGACCACTTAGTTTCGTCGAACACATACGGTTTCGAGTGGCATCGCCACAGATTTCAGAGAACAGGCGCTTCTGGTGGCACAGTATCGAACACTCAGTTTCAGATAGAACAACAAGATTAAAATGGAACTAAGTTTCGCATCTGGAGTTTCCTCTCTCACAAGGTCGACCATTTAGTTTCGTCGAACACATACGGTTTCGAGTAGCATCGCCACAGATTTCAGAGAGCAGGCGCTTCTCCTGGCACAGTATCGGACACATAGTTTCAGATACAACAATTAGTTTAAAATGGTACTAAGTTTCGCATCTGGAGTTTCCTCTTTCACAAGGCGACCACTTACTTTCGTCGAACACATACGGTTTCGAGTAGCATCGCCACAGATTTCAGAGAACAGGCGCTTCATCTGGCACAGTATCGAACACTTAGTTTCAGTTGGAACATTTGGTTTAAAATGGAACTAATTTTCGCATCTGGAGCTTCCTCTCTCACAATGTGGACCACTTAGTTTCGTCGAACACATACGGTTTCGAGTAGCATCGCCACTGATTTCAGAGAACAGGCGCTTCTACTGGCAGATTATCGAATACTTAGTTTCACATAGAACAATTACTTTAAAATGCAACTAAGCTTCGCATCTGGAGTTTCCTCTCTCACAAGGTCAAAGACTTAGTTTCGTCGAACACATACGGTTTCGAGTGGCATCGCCACAGATTTCAGAGAACAGGCGCTTCTGGTGGCACAGTATCGAACACTCAGTTTCAGATAGAACAACAAGATTAAAATGGAACTAAGTTTCGCATCTGGAGTTTCCTCTCTCACAAGGTCGACCATTTAGTTTCGTCGAACACATACGGTTTCGAGTAGCATCGCCACAGATTTCAGAGAGCAGGCGCTTCTCCTGGCACAGTATCGGACACATAGTTTCAGATACAACAATTAGTTTAAAATGGTACTAAGTTTCGCATCTGGAGTTTCCTCTTTCACAAGGCGACCACTTACTTTCGTCGAACACATACGGTTTCGAGTAGCATCGCCACAGATTTCAGAGAACAGGCGCCTCTCCTGGCACAGTATCGAACACTTAGTTTCAGATAGAACAATTAGTTTAAAATGGTACTAAGTTTCGCATCTGGAGTTTCCTCTCTCACAAGGCGACCTCTTAGTTTCGTGGAACTCATACGGTTTCGAGTGGCATCGCCACAGATTTCAGAGAACAGCCGCTTCTCCTGACACAGTATCGGACACATAGTTTCAGATACAACAATTAGTTTAAAATGGTACTAAGTTTCGCATCTGGAGTTCCCTCTCTATCAAGGCGACCTCTTAGTTTCGACGAACACATACGGTTTCGAGTCGCATCGCCACAGATTTCAGAGAACAGGCGCTTCTCCTGGCACAGTAACGAACACATAGTTTCAGATAGAATAATTAGTTTAAAATGGAACTAAGTTTCGCATCTGGAGTTTCCTCTTTCACAAGGCGACCACTTAGTTTCGTCGAACACACACGGTTTCGAGTGGCATCGCCAAAGATTTCAGAGAACAGGCGCTTCTCCTGGCACAGTATCGAACACTTTATTTCAGCTAGAATATATAGTTTTAAATGGAAATATGTTTCGCATTTGGAGTTTCCTCTCTCACAAGGTCGACCACTTAGTTTCGTCGAACACATACGGTTTCGAGTGACATCGCCACAGATTTCAGAGAACAGGCGCTTCGCCTGGCACAGTATCGAACACTTAGTTTCAGATAGAATAAATAGTTTAAAATGGAACTAAGTTTCGCATCTGGAGTTTCCTCTCTCACAAGGTCGGCCACTTAGTTTCGTCGAACACATACGGTTTCGAGTGGCATCGCCACAGATTTCAGAGAGCAGGCGCTTCTCCTGGCACAGTATCGGACACATAGTTTCAGATACAACAATTAGTTTAAAATGGAACTAAGTTTCGCATCTGGAGTTTCCTCTCTCACAAGGTCGACCACTTAGTTTCGACGAACACATACGGTTTCGAGTAGTATCGCCACAGATTTCGCAGAACGGGAGTTTCTGCTGGCACAGTATCGAACACTTAGTTTCTGATAGAACATTTAGTTTAAAATGGAACTAAGTTCCGCATCTGGAGTTTCCTCTCTCACAAGGTCGGCCACTTAGTATCGTCGAACACATACGGTTTTGAATGGCATCGCCACTGATTTCAGAGAACAGGCGCTTCTCGAGGCACAGTATCGAACACTTAGTTTCAGATAGAACAATTATTTTAATATGGAATTAAGTTTCGCATTTGGAGTTCCTCTCTCACAAGGTCGACCACTTAGTTTCGTCGAACACATACGGTTTCGAGTAGTATCGCCACAGATTTCGCAGAACGGGAGTTTCTCCTGGCACAGTATCGAACACTTAGTTTCAGATAGAACAATTAGTATAAAATGGTACTAAGTTTCGCATTAGGAGTTTCTTCCCTCACAAGGCGACCACTTAGTTTCATCGAACACATACGGTTTCGAGTGGCACTGCTACAGATTTCAGGGAACAGGCGCTTCTCCTGGCACAGTATCGAACACATAGTTTCAGATAGAACAGTTAGTTTAAAATGGTACTATGTTTCGCATCTGGAGTTTCCTCTTTGACAAGGCGACCACTTAGTTTCGTCGAACACATACGGTTTCGAGTAGCATCGCCACAGATTTCAGAGAACAGGAGCTTCTCCTGGCACAGTATCGAAAACTTAGTTTCAGATGGAACAATTGGTTTTAAATGGAACCAAGTTTCCCATCTGGAGTTTCCTCTTTCACAAGGCGACCACCTAGTTTCGTCGAACACATACGGTTTCGAGCGGCATCGCCACACATTTCAGAGAACAGGCGCTTCTCCTGGCACAGTATCGAACACTTAGTTTCAGATAGAACAATTAGTTTAAAATGGAAATATGTTTCGCATCTGGAGTATCCTCTCTCACAAGGTCGACCACTTAGTTTCGTCGAACACATACGGTTTCGAGTAGTATCGCCACAGATTTTAGAAAGCAGGCGCTTCTCCTGGCACAGTATCGAACACTTAGTTTCAGATAGAACAATTAGTTTAAAATGGAACTAAGTTCCGCATCTGGAGTTTCCTCTCTCACAAGGTCGGCCACTTAGTATCGTCGAACACATACGGTTTTGAATGGCATCGCCACTGATTTCAGAGAACAGGCGCTTCTCGAGGCACAGTATCGAACACTTAGTTTCAGATAGAACAATTATTTTAATATGGAATTAAGTTTCGCATTTGGAGTTTCCTCTCTCACAAGGTCGACCACTTAGTTTCGGCAAACACATACGGTTTCGAGTGGCAACGCCACAGGTTTCAGAGAACTGGCGCTACTCCTGGCACAGTATCGAACACTTAGTTTCAGATAGAACAATTAGTTTAAAATGTAACTATGTTTCGCATCTGGAGTATCCTCCCTCACAAGGTCGAGCACTTAGTTTCGTCGAACACATACGGTTTCGAGTGGCATCGCCACACATTTCAGAGAACAGGCGCTTTTCCTGGCGCAGTATCGAACACCTAGTTACAGATAGAACGCTTAGTTTAAAATGGAAATATGTTTCGCATCTGGAGTATCCTCTCTCACAAGGTCGACCACTTAGTTTCGTCGAACACATACGGTTTCGAGTAGTATCGCCACAGATTTTAGAAAGCAGGCGCTTCTCCTGGCACAGTATCGAACACTTAGTTTCAGATAGAACAATTAGTTTAAAATGGAACTAAGTTCCGCATCTGGAGTTTCCTCTCTCACAAGGTCGGCCACTTAGTATCGTCGAACACATACGGTTTTGAATGGCATCGCCACTGATTTCAGAGAACAGGCGCTTCTCGAGGCACAGTATCGAACACTTAGTTTCAGATAGAACAATTATTTTAATATGGAATTAAGTTTCGCATTTGGAGTTTCCTCTCTCACAAGGTCGACCACTTAGTTTCGGCAAACACATACGGTTTCGAGTGGCAACGCCACAGGTTTCAGAGAACTGGCGCTACTCCTGGCACAGTATCGAACACTTAGTTTCAGATAGAACAATTTGTTTAAAATGGAACTAAGTTTCGCATCTGGAGTTTCCTCTCTCACAAGGTCGGCCACTTCGTTTCGTCGAACACATACGGTTTCGAGTAGCATCGCCACAGATTTCAGAGAACAGGTGCTTCTCTTGGCACAGTATCGAACACTTAGTTTCAGATAGAACAATTTGTTTAAAATTGAACTAAGTTTCGCATCTGGAGTTTCCTCTCTCACAAGGTCGACCACTTAGTTTCGTCGAACACATACGTTTTCGAGCAGCATCGCCACGGATTTCAGAGAACAGGCGCTTCTCCTGGCACAGTATCGAGCCCTTAGTTTCAGATAGAACAATTTGTTTAAAATGGAACTAAGTTTCGCATCTGGAGATTCCTCTCCCCCAAGGTCGAACATTTAGATTTGTCGAACACATACGGTTTCGAGTGGCATCGCCAATGATTTCAGAGAACAGCCGCTTCTCCTTGCACAGTATCGAACACTTAGTTTCAGATAGAACAGTTAGTTTAAAATGGTACTATGTTTCGCATTTGGAGTTTCCTCTTTCACAAGGCGACCACTTAGTTTCGTCGAACACATACGGTTTCGAGTAGCATCGCCACAGATTTCAGAGAACAGACGCTTCTCCTGGAACAGTATCGAACACTTAGTTCCAGATAGAACAATTTGTTTAAAATGGAACTAAGTTTCGCATCTGGAGTTTCCTCTCTCACAAGTTCGACCACTTAGTTTCGTCGAACACATACGGTTTCGAGTAGCATCGCCACCGATTTCAGAGAACAGACGCTTCTCCTGGCACAGTATCGAACACTTAGTTTCAGATAGAACAATTAGTTTAAAGTGGAACTATGTTCCGCATCTGGTGAATCCTCTCTCACAAGGTCGACCACTTAGTTTCGTCGAACACATACAGTTTCGAGTGGTATCGCCACAGATTTCGGAGAACGGCGTTTCGCCTGGCACATTATCGAACACATAGTTTCAGATAGAAAAATTTCCTTTAAAATGGAACTAAGTTTCGCATCAGGAGGTTCCTCTCTCACAAGGTCGACCACTTAGTTTCGTCGAACACATACGGTTTCGAGTGGCAACGCCACAGATTTCAGAGAACAGGCGCTTCTCCTGGCACATTATCGAACACTTAGTTTCAGATAGAACAATAGGTTTAAAATGGATCTATCTTTCGCATCTGGAGTTTCCTCTCCCACAAGGTCGACTCAGTTTCGTCGAACACATACCGTTTCGAGTGGTATTGCCACAGGTTTCACAGAACGGGCGCTTCTCCTGGCACAGTATCGAACACTTAGTTTCAGATAGAACAATTAATTTAAAATGGAACTAAGTTTCGCATCTGAAGTTTCCTCTCTCACAAGGTCGGCCACTTAGTTTCGTCGAACACATACGGTTTCGAGTGGCATCGCCACAGATTTCAGAGAACAGGCGGTTCTCCTGGCACAGTATCGAACACTTAGTTTCAGAAGGAACATTTAGTTTAAAATTGAACTATGTTTCGCATCTGGAGTTTCCTCTCTCACAAGGTCGACCACTTAGTCTCGTCGAACACATACGGATTCGAGTGGCATCGCGACAGATTTCAGAGAACAGGCGCTTCTCCGGGCACAGTGTCGAAAACTTAGATTCTGGTAGAACAGTGAGTTTTAAATGGATCTAAGTTTCGCAGCTGGAGTTTCCTCTACCACAAGGTCGACCACTTAGTTTCGTCGAACACATACGGTTTCGAGTAGCATCGCCCCAGATTTCAGAGAACAGGCGCTTATCCTGGCACAGTATCGAGCACTTAATTTCAGATAGAACATTTAGTTTAAAATGCTACCAAATTTCGCATCAGGAGTTTCCTCTCTCAGAAGGTCGATCACTTAGTTTCGTTGAACACATACCGTTTCGGGGGTCATCGCCACAGATTTCAGAGAACAGGCGCTTCTCCTGTCACAGTATCGAACACTTAGTTTCAGATAGAACAATTAGTTTAAAATGGAGCAATGTTTCGCATCTGGTGTTACCTCTCTCACAAGGTCGACCACTTAGTTTCGTCAAACCAATACGGTTTCGAGTGGTATCGCCACAGATTTCAGAGAATGGGAGTTTCTCCTGGCACACTATTGAACACTTATTTCAGACTGAACAATTAGTTTAAAATGGTACTATGTTTCGCATCTGGAGTATCGTCTCTCACAAGATCAACCACTTAGTTTCGTCGAACACATACGGTTTCGAGTGGCATCGCCACACATTTCAGAGAACAGGCGCTTCTCCTGAAACATTATCGACCACTTAGTTTCGTTGAATAGCAATTGAAAATAAGTTTGAATTTAATTCCGGAACATGTAGTACGTTATTTAGCCTAACTTTATTTTTGGAACTCTCATGTTTCACTACAATTTCCCCCATTCCATTTGAGGTAATTTTTCTACCTTTCTTACCAGCTGATGTTATTTCCCTACTGCCGCTTTCTAAAAATCAAAAAGTTTTCATCCCTATAACTAAGCCCTCATTTCTCATTCGCGTTATTAAACCTTTAGCCACACGTCCTAATCTATGGTGCCAAACATCATTTCCCTTAACCATTTTTACATTTTCATTCTTTATTATTTCAGTTGTAACACGATAAATTCCCCTCTCTTATAGCCCTCATTTCTATCCAGTTCTTATTTTTATAAAGAACTGCGACATTTCTACCAAACTACCTTATACCCATTGTCTGTAAAGTTAGCAATTGACAATAAGTTTGAATTTAATTCCGGAACATATAGTACGTTTTTAGCCTAACTTTATTGGAATTCTCATGCTTCACTACAATTTCCCCCATTCCATTTGAGGTAATTTTTCTACCTTTCTTATCAGCTGATGTTATTTCCCTACTGCCGCTTTCTAAAAATCAAAAAGTTTTCATCCCTATAACTAAGCCCTCATTTCTCATTCGCGTTATTAAATCTCTAGCCACATGTCCTAATCTATGGTGCCAAACATCATTTCCCTTAACCATTTTTACATTTTCATCCTTTATTATTTCAGTAGCAACACGATAAATTCCCCTCTCTTATAGCCCTCATTTCTATCCAATTCTTATTTCTATAAACAATCGCGACATTTCTATCAAACTACCTTATACCCATTGTCTGTAAATTTAGCAATTGACAAAAAGTTTGAATTTAATTCCGGAACATGTAATACGTTATTTAGCCTAACTTTATCTTTTGAAATTCTCGTGTTTCACTACAATTTCCCCTATCCCATATGAGGTAATTTTTCTACCTTTCTTATCAGCTGAGATTATTTCCCTACTGTCGCTTTCTAAAAAGTCAAAAGTTTTCATCCCTATAACTAAGCCCTCATTTCTCATTCGCGTTATTAAATCTTTATTCACATGTCCTAACCTATTGTGCCAAACATCATTTCCCTTAACCATTCTTACATTTTCGTTCTTTATTATTTTCAGTCGTAATACGATAAATATTCCCTTCTCTTATAGCCCTCATTTCTATCCAGTTCTTATCTTTAGAAACAACTGCGTCAACTCTGTCAAACTCTACCTTATACCCATTGTCTGTAAAGTTAGCAATTGACAATAAGTTTGAATTTAATTCCGGAACATGTAGTACGTTATTTAGCCTAACTTTATTTTTGGAATTCTCATGTTTCACTACAATTTCCCCCATTCCATTTGAGGTAATTTTTCTACCTTTCTTATCAGCTGATGTTATTTCCCTACTGCCGCTTTCTAAAAATCAAAAAGTTTTCATCCCTATAACTAAGCCCTCATTTCTCATTCGCATTATTAAATCTTTATTCACATGTCCTAACCTATGGTGCCAAACATCATTTCCCTTAACCATTCTTACATTTTCGTTCTTTATTATTTTCAGTCGTAATACGATAAATATTCCCTTCTCTTATAGCCCTCATTTCTGTCCAGTTCTTATCTTTAGAAACAACTGCGTCAACTCTGTCTAACTCTACCTTATACCCATTGTCTGTAAATTTAGCGATTGACAATAAGTTTGAATTTAATTCCGGAACATGTAATACGTTATTTAGCCTAACTCCATTTTTTGAAATTCTCGTGTTTCACTACAATTTCCCCTATCCCATTTGAGATAAATTTTCTACCTTTCTTATCAGCTGATGTTATTTCCCTACTGTCGCTTTCTAAAAACCAAAAAGCTTTCATCCCTATAACTAAGCCCTCATTTCTCATTCGCGTTATTAAATCTTTATTCACATGTCCTAATCTATGGTGCCAAACATCATTTCCCTTAACCATTTTTACACTTTCATTTTTTATTATTTCAGCTATAATATGATAACTATTCCCTTCTCTTATAGCCCCCATTTTTATCCAGTTCTTATCTTTTCAAACAACGGCGCCATTTCTATCAAACTCTACCTTACACCCATTGTCGGTAAATTTAGCAATTGATAATAAGTTTGAAGTTAATTCCGGAACATGTAGCACGTTTTCTAGCCTAACTTTATTTTTGGAATTTTCTTGTTTCATTACAATTTCCCCCATTCCATTTGAGATAAATTTTCTACCTTTCTTATTAGCTGATGTTATTTCCCTACTCTCGCTTTCTAAACAATCAAAAGTTTTTCATCCCTATAACTAAGCCCTCATTTCTCATTTGTGTTATTAAATCTTTATTCACATGTCCTAATATATGGTGCCAAACATCATTTCCCTTAACCATTTTTACATCTTCATTCTTTATTATTTCAGTTGCAATACGATAAATATTCCCTTCTCTTATAGCCCTCTTTTCTATCCAGTTCTTATTTTTATAAAGAAATGCGACATTTCCATCCATTGTCTGTAAAGTTAGCAAGTGACAATAAGTTTGAATTTAATTCTGGAACATGTAATACGTTATTTAGCCTAACTTTATTTTTGGAATTCTCATGTTTCACTACAATTTCCCCTATCCCATATGAGGTAATTTTTCTACCTTTCTTATCAGCTGAGGTTATTTCCCTACTGTCGCTTTCTAAAAAGTCAAAAGTTTTCATCCCTATAACTAAGCCCTCATTTCTCATTCGCGTTATTAAATCTTTATTCACATGTCCTAACCTATGGTGCCACACATCATTTCCCTTAACCATTCTTACATTTTCGTTCTTTATTATTTTCTGTCGTAATATGATAAATATTCCCTTCTCTTATAGCCCTCATTTCTATCCAGTTCTTATCTTTAGAAACAACTGCGTCAACTCTGTCAAACTCTACCTTATACCCATTGTCTGTAAAGTTAGCAATTGACAATAAGTTTGAATTTAATTCCGGAACATGTAGTACGTTATTTAGCCTAACTTTATTTTTGGAATTCTCATGTTTCACTACAATTTCCCCCATTCCATTTGAGGTAATTTTTCTACCTTTCTTATCAGCTGATGTTATTTCCCTACTGCCGCTTTCTAAAAAAATCAAAAAATTTTTTTTTCATCCCTCTAACTAAGCCCTCATTTCTCATTCGCGTTATTAAATCCTTATTCACATGTCCTAATCTATGGGGCCAAACATCATTTCCCTTAACCATTTTTACATCTTCATTTTTTATCATTTCAGCTGTAATACGACAAATATTCCCTTCTCTTATAGCCCTCATTTCTATCCAGCTCTTATTTTTATAAACAACTGCGACATTTCTATCAAACTACCTTATACCCAGTGTCCGTAAATTTAGCAATTGACAATAAGTTTGAATTTAATTCCGGAACATGCAGTACGTTATTTAGCCTAACTGTATTTTTGGAATTTTCATGTTTCACTACAATTTCCCCCATTCCATTTGAGGTAACTTTTCTACCTTTCTTATCAGCTGACGTTATTTCCCTACTGTCGCTTTCTAAACAATCAAAAGTTTTTCATCCCTATAACTAAGCCCTCATTTCTCATTTGCGTTATTAAATCTTTATTCACATGTCCTAATATATGGTGCCAAACATCATTTCCCTTAACCATTTTTACATCTTCATTCTTTATTATTTCAGTTGCAATACGATAAATATTCCCTTCTCTTATAGCCCTCATTTCTATCCAGTTCTTATTTTTATAAAGAAATGCGACATTTCCATCCATTGTCTGTAAAGTTAGCAAGTGACAATAAGTTTGAATTTAATTCTGGAACATGTAATACGTTATTTAGCCTAACTTTATTTTTGGAATTCTCATGCTTCACTACAATTTCCCCCATTCCATTTGAGGTAATTTTTCTACCTTTCTTATCAGCTGATGTTATTTCCCTACTGCCGCTTTCTAAAAATCAAAAAGTTTTCATCCCTATAACTAAGCCCTCATTTCTCATTCGCGTTATTAAATCTCTAGCCACATGTCCTAATCTATGGTGCCAAACATCATTTCCCTTAACCATTTTTACATTTTCATCCTTTATTATTTCAGTAGCAACACGATAAATTCCCCTCTCTTATAGCCCTCATTTCTATCCAATTCTTATTTCTATAAACAATCGCGACATTTCTATCAAACTACCTTATACCCATTGTCTGTAAATTTAGCAATTGACAAAAAGTTTGAATTTAATTCCGGAACATGTAATACGTTATTTAGCCTAACTTTATCTTTTGAAATTCTCGTGTTTCACTACAATTTCCCCTATCCCATATGAGGTAATTTTTCTACCTTTCTTATCAGCTGAGATTATTTCCCTACTGTCGCTTTCTAAAAAGTCAAAAGTTTTCATCCCTATAACTAAGCCCTCATTTCTCATTCGCGTTATTAAATCTTTATTCACATGTCCTAACCTATGGTGCCAAACATCATTTCCCTTAACCATTCTTACATTTTCGTTCTTTATTATTTTCAGTCGTAATACGATAAATATTCCCTTCTCTTATAGCCCTCATTTCTATCCAGTTCTTATCTTTAGAAACAACTGCGTCAACTCTGTCAAACTCTACCTTATACCCATTGTCTGTAAATTTAGCGATTGACAATAAGTTTGAATTTAATTCCGGAACATGTAATACGTTATTTAGCCTAACTTTATTTTTTGAAATTCTCGTGTTTCACTACAATTTCCCCTATCCCATTTGAGATAAATTTTCTACCTTTCTTATCAGCTGATGTTATTTCCCTACTGCCGCTTTCTAAAAATCAAAAAGTTTTCATCCCTAAAACTAAGCCCTCATTTCTCATTCGCGTTATTAAATCTTTATTCACATGTCCTAATCTATGGTGCCAAACATCATTTCCCTTAACCATTTTTACATCTTCATTCTTTATCATTTCAGCTGTAATACGATAAATATTCCCTTCTCTTATAGCCCTCATTTCTATCCAGCTCTTATTTTTATAAACAACTGCGACATTTCTATCAAACTACCTTATACCCATTGTCCGTAAATTTAGCAATTGACAATAAGTTTGAATTTAATTCCGGAACATGCAGTACGTTATTTAGCCTAACTTTATTTTTGGAATTTTCATGTTTCACTACAATTTCCCCCATTCCATTTGAGGTAACTTTTCTACCTTTCTTATCAACTGACGTTATTTCCCTACTGTCGCTTTCTAAACAATCAAAAGTTTTCATCCCTATAACTAAGCCCTCATTTCTCATTCGCGTTATTAAATCTTTAGCCACATGTCCTAATCTATGGTGCCAAACATCATTTTCCCTTAACCATTTTTACATTTTCATTCTTTATTATTTCAGTTGTAACACGATAAATTCCCCTCTCTTATAGCCCTCACTTCTATCCAATTCTTATCGTTATAAACAATTGCAACATCTCTATCAAACTACCTTATACCCATTGTCTGTAAATTTAGCAACTGACAATAAGTTTGAATTTAATTCCGGAACACGTAATACGTTATTTAGCCTGACTTTATTTTTTGAAACTCTCGTGTTTCACTACAATTTCCCCTATTCCATTGGAGGTAATTTTTCTACCTTTCTTATCAGCTAATGTTATTTCCCTACTGCCGCTTTCTAAAAATCAAAAAGTTTTCATCCCTAAAACTAAGCCCTCATTTCTCATTCGCGTTATTAAATCTTTATTCACATGTCCTAATCTATGGTGCCAAACATCATTTCCCTTAACCATTGTTACATTTTCATTTTTTATTATTTCAGTTGTAATACGATAACTATTCCCTTCTCTCATAGCCCCCATTTTTATCCAGTTCTTATCTTTTCAAACAACGGCGCCATTTCTATCAAACTCTACCTTACACCCATTGTCTGCAAACTTAGCAATTGACAATAAGTTTGAATTTAATTCCGGAACATGTAGTACGTTTCTAGCCTGACTTTATTTTCGGAATTTTCTTGTTTCAATACAATTTCCCCTATCCCATTCGAGGTAATTTTTCTACCTTTCTTATCAGCTGACGTTATTTCCCTACTGTCGCTTTCTAAACAATTAAAAAGTTTTCATCCCTATAACTAAGCCCTCATTTCTCATTCGCGTTACTAAAGCTTTATTCACACGTCCTAATCTATGGTGCCAAACATCACTTCCCTTAACCATGCTTACACTCACCCCCCATATTGTATTTCATAAGTTTCACCGCGTTCGCTTAGAAACACTCTTAGAAATCTCCTTCCCATAAATAATTTTTACAAGTCTCAGACTGGACAGACGAACAAATACCCATTAAAAACTAGAAAACTAGAATTAAAAAACACTAAACCAACCCCCTCGCGTCACAACCGAACACACACACACACAAGGCATGTCCGAGTCACCACAGATTAGGTATCAGCCGCCCAGCCGGACGGGAAAGAAGGAAGCCGACAAGGAAGTCGCCCGGCAGGGGACCCCCAACACCCCAGTCCCAACCCGACAACCGCTCCCCCCCTCTAGGCCTCCAAACCTCAGGGGCACCGGACCCAGACCACCTCCCCCTAACAAACCCAGCACCCGACTACAAGCCAATAACGGCAAACCACCTCCCCCCCCCAACGCCTCCCCCATCACCTCGGAGAAGCCCCCGACAAACCCACCAGGACCCCCGGCCGAACCGGGACCGGAGGGACCAAGGCGCAAACAAGGTAATTCCCCACTGCAAGCCGGCAAAACCTAACGTATCGTTTCTTCTCTTTCCTACTAGCGAACCAAGGAAGCAAACGGCAACAGGAGGGAAAGAACCACCGATCAACGAGACGACCCCCAGACGGACAGGATGGCAACCCCTGGAACCAGCGGAGCAGGAAGGACGGCAACCCCCGGAACCAATAGAGAGGAAAGAGCGCCAACCACGGGAGCCAACGGAGAGGGAGGACCGCAGACAGGAAGAGACGACCACCCCTCCGACAGCGGCGGATTAAAAGTGGTGCAGATCAACCTGCACCACAGTGACGTGGCTTCATCACATTTGGTGAAGTTCATGGCCACAATTAAAGCCGACTTGGCGCTAATCCAAGAGCCCTGGATAAGCTTCAAGGCCCCTAGGGGACTTGGACTTATCGGGCAAACGGCACACGCCTCCGAGGATCCAGCCCCCAGGGCCTGCATCCTCGCCAGGAGGAACTGCCCGTTCACCCCGCTGCCACAATTCTGTAAAAGGGACCAAGCAGCGGGGATCTGGACAACCAGGGGGGAGAACGGAGCCCAGAAGGAGGTAGTGGTGGTTTCATCCTACCAACCCTGGGACCTCCCGTACCCTCCCCCCACCAACGAGCTGAGAGCCGTGGCCGAGTGGGCCACGGCGAACGGCAAGGAGTTGGTTATCGGTATGGACGCGAATGCTTGCCACAGAGACTGGGGCAGCACGACCACCAACCGAAGAGGAGAGTCCGTTATGGACTTCCTCGACAGCCTAGACCTGAGGCATATTAACAGGGGGTGTGAACACACCTACGAGATAAGGACTCGGAAAGAAACCTTAGACATCACGGTATGCTCCGAGAGCATGGCGGAAAGGGCAACGGATTGGAAGGTCTCCGACGTTCCATCCTTGTCCGACCACAGGTACATTACCTGCACCTTTCGGGGTAGGGGGGATCCCACCCCCCCCCCCCCGATAAGGAAGGCCAATCCGAGAAATACGGATTGGATCGCCTATGGGAACGCCCTCAGGGCGAACCTGAAAGATCTGCCCCCCAGGTACGGGACGAGGGATGACCTGGATGCGGCAGCCACCCGCATCACGGAGGCAATCTCAGGGGCCTTCAACGAGGCCTGCGAGGCCAAGGAGAGGTCCCGGAAAACCTCCGTGATGTGGTGGAACGAGGACCTGCAGAAGCAAAAGGACCACCTCCGAAGACTCGAGACGGCAGCCAGGAGAGGAGGACGAAGGAGCCAGTGGCTGGCAATGAGGACGGCCAGAGCAGCCATGAGGAAGGCAACCCGGAAAGCTCGCAACCTAGCGTGGAAGGCCCACTGCAAGGACGTCCGGTCGATCCCGGAGACGGTGAGGTTGCACAGAATCCTGGAGAGGGAACCGAGCGAAAATCTCGGCCCCCTCAAAAGGACCGATGGCAGCTTCACCACTTCGGATCGAGAAATCACGGAGATTTTAATGAGGGAACACTTCCCGGGCTTCCACCCCCATGGGGAGCCCACAGTGCCAAACGCCGCGGCGGGCGATATCGCTGACGATGACGTTCCCGGACCCCCTAACTGGGGTCTGGCGAACAAAATCGTAAATGAAGCCAGGGTGAAATGGGCCATAAACTCGTTCTCACCCTACAAGGCTCCAGGCCCGAATGAAATCCACCCGGTGCTCTTACAGAAAGGTCTGGCCCAGTTGTGCCAGCCTCTCACGAGAGTACTGAGGGCCAGCATAGCCACGGGGATTATCCCGAGGCTATGGACAGAAACGAGGGTGGTGTTCCTTCCAAAGCCCAAAAAGGCGGACTACACCACCCCCAAGGCCTTTAGACCAATAAGCCTGACCTCCTTCCTCCTGAAGACCCTGGAAAGATTGGTGGACAGGTATATAAAAGAGGTCTATCTGGTCGAAACCCCACTCCACCGCCACCAGTACGCTTTCAGGGCTGGCCTCTCGGTTGAGGCCGCCCTCCACAGAGTTGTGGGAAAGCTGGAGGCGGGGATCAGGGACAAGGGCATGACGGTATGCATCTTCATGGATATTGAAGGTGCATTTAACCAAACCTCGGCGGAGGCTATACAAAACGCACTTCGGGATTTCGCCATCCCGTCCACCATCAGCAGGTGGATTAAAACAATGCTGAACTCGAGACGACTGGCGGTCCAAAGAGGTCAGGAAACGGTAGAGGGGACAACCAATAAGGGTTGCCCTCAGGGAGGGATCCTCTCGCCGCTTCTGTGGACCCTAGTGGCCGACAGTCTGAGCGGAGCCTTGGAGGTCAGCGGAGTGGAGGCGCAAGCCTACGCCGATGACTTCCTGATAATGGCATACGGCAAGAATATCGACTCCATTATGGACCGATGCCAAACGGCTCTCGCAGCCACGGAGATCTGGTGCGAATGCACCGGTCTCATGGTTAATCCGACCAAAACGGAAATGGTGCTGGTCACCAGGAAAAACGTCGTCCCCAAGTACACGGCCCCCGTGCTCTTCGGACAGCCCCTCGTGACCACCAAAACAGCCAGATACCTGGGTGTCACGTTGGACTGGAGGATGAGCTGGAGGCCCCACTTGAGGACGCAAGGGAACAGGGCCCTCACATCCCTGAAGACGTTACGGCGCGTCATGGGGCCGACATGGGGACTTGGACCCGGCATAACCAAGTGGATCTATGAGGCCATAACCGTCCCGAGAATCCTCTTCGGGGCTCTACTATGGTGGAAGGGGGCCCAGCTGGCCACGATGCAGACGCTCTTGGGTAAAATCCAGGGGGCGGCACTGAGGTCCATCACAGGAGCCCTACCAACCGCACCAACGGCAGCCCTGGAGGCCATCTTGGGATGTTCACCACTCCACCTGAGGGCGCAGGAGGTAGCAATGAGGACGGCCCACTGCCTAAGTTCGTGGAGGCGTTGGCACACGCAGGACCACGGACACGCCAACCTCCCGGAGCGGAGGGATGAGCTAGAGGATAACTATCCTCTAGACTCGACTAACCCTGAGTTCAGGTTTAAAAAGAACTACGTGGTCACGATCCCCACCCGGGAGGAGTGGGCCACGAACAAGGTCCTGACTGGGACCATAAACCAAGTCTGGTACACCGATGGGTCGCGTAAAAACGACCTAGTCGGAGCCGCCTGGACGAGGGGTCCAGGGAGCAGAGGCGACTTTGCCTCCCTGGGATCAAGCCCCACCGTCTTCCAAGCGGAACTGTACGCCATCATTAGATGCGCAAGACTCCTCATAGAGGAAAAAACCGTCGGCCAGGTGATCAAGATCTGCTCCGACAGCCAAGCCGCCCTCGTGGCACTTGGCAACCCGACGAGCAGATCAAGCGACGTTCACAACGTCACTGAAGGCCAGAACCCGGGCGCTGCACCAGGCCGACTGGAACAACGTCGACGGCTGTCGACAGGCCAAGCTCCTCCTGGGTCCTGAAATAGACCTAAGGAGAGGCAAGGAACTTCTGTGCCTGCAGAAACAACAGGCGAGGGAGGCGGTGAGCTTGCTCATCGGATACGCCCCTACAGGACACACACTATGGAGGATGGGTCTGGCGGACACCCCGACCTGCCCGAGATGCCAGGAGGAACCCGAGACGGCCCAACACATCCTGCTGGACTGCCCAGCACTGACGGGATGGAGGACGACCATCATAGGGACCCCGAGGCCTACACCGGAGGAATTACGGTCCATCCCCCTCGCGACCCTGACGAGGTGGATCACCAGGGCAAAAGCGATCCGTGGCATCGGGGAAGCCACCCCACTAGCCGACCCCCCAGAGCAGCCCAGCCCAGGAGAGATGCCGTCCACCAGCAGGGCCGGTGGGTCCCTAACCAACCCAACCACAACTCCTGGCCCTAGTACCAGAAGCGGGCGGAAACGCCCGCACCCCACCCCAACCCCTCCACAAAAGACTAGAGGCGGCAAACGGCCCCGCGACCACTAACGCGGGATCGACACACCGCCCTCTAGACGACATTAAATAGAATCCCCACCCCCCTAGAAGCGACCCGGAATATGACCGGATCGCGGGGGCGGGAAATCGACACACCCCCACCTTCACCACTCCATACCCTCTCCCCTAAACACGGATAAACCCCGTAACAGGCTAGAGCGGCCTTCGTACACTCTATATATCCCGGCCCGGATTAAGAGGCAATCACTCCCCCCTGAGGTGGGAGCCGGCAATGTACCGCCGTAATTGGCTACGTGGTGGCCTCAAGCACCCGACCTCCGGCCCGGATTAAAGGCAATTACCCACCCTGTTCGTGGTGGGAGCTGACGAAATACCGTCAAAATAGGCTGCGTGGTGGCCTTTGCACACCCGACATCCGGCCCGGACTAAAGGCAACTACTCCCCCCTGAGGTGGGAGCCCGCGAAATATCGCAAAGACCGGCTACGGGGTGGCCATTATTTCACCCCGACTTCCGGCCCGGATTACAGGCAAGTCACTCACCCATGTCAGAGGTGGGAGCTGGCGGGATACCGCCACATCTCGTAGGCCAGGTTGGACTGCGCCACAAAACATCGGAGGACGGAGCGACGCACCTGCCTCCCCCACGTACCTCCCAGGGGCTCCATAACAACGCCCGTGACCGACCAGAGGGACCTGCGAGAGGAATCCAAGGTATGGCCTGGGCAGAACCATATGCGCGGAGTCCCGTACGGACGACACGTGGGGGGCAGGAGGGACGCTGCGCTCTCCGATGTGCTATAGGCTTGGGGGTAGCCTCTACCCACCCTCACTTCCTTAGCGGGGAGTCTAATTACCGCTAAACGATAGGCAGGAGCGGCCTTAACCAACAGCCCACCCGTCCGCTTCGCGCGTGACAAGTCCTTTGAGACACCAGTCAAACGGAGACGTTTGGCGAGAGAAATAGGTGGCTGCAGGGGAAAACCGAGCCACCTCTGACACCGTACGGTCTCTCCGAAAGGAGCTTGGGGTGTGATTCGGGGTATCCAGTTACCGGGGACACCCAGACTTAAGCAAGGTCAGAGAACCTATCTTCGCTCGCCTCGCAACTCTCCAGGTTAACGACCTGGCTCCACGACAAAGCCGCCCTAGTCGGCGTGCGCTGCGAGAGAGAAAGAGCATCGCGGGCAGAGGACCGTATCGCCTCGAGTCGTTGGGCGCATACAATTTAAGTCGGATCGGCGGCTCCCGGTGGGCCAGATCACCCCGGTGTAACACTGCTCTCTCACTCGCGTAGCACGTCGACGCGGCAAAGCGAATCCACAATCACGCTCGCCCTCCGTCCAACTCGATCGTCTCTAAGACTCTCCTGCCCGCTAGGGGCGGGTTGTCTCAGGAGGCATCGGGCAAGAGGGGCAGTAGCCATAGCGTGGGCGGGGAATCGCAAGCTCACCTGCCTAAACCGTAGGGAACTAAAGAAACTGTTCACGAGCAGGTGTGTGCGCTGCAGCCGCCCTTATACTTTAGGTGGCAAGCACTAATCCTCCCACTTGGGTTAACCCCCTGGGAGGCCCACACCCCCCCTTAATATTGACCCCCCGCCATTCCACTACAGACGACTAGTTTCGTTGAACCCATATGGTTTCGAGTGGCATCGCGACAGATTTCAGAGAACAGGCGCTTCTCCTGGCACAGTATCGAACACTCAGGTTCAGATAGAACAATTAGTTTAAAATGGAACTATGTTTCGCATCTGGAGTTTCCTCTCTCACATGGTCGACCACTTATTTTCGTCGAACACATACAGTTTCGAGTGGCACCGCCACAGATTTCAGAGAAAAGGCGCTTCTCCTGGCACAGTATCGAACACTTAGTTTCAGATAGAATAATTAGTTTAAAATGGAACTAAGTTTCGCATCTGGAGTTTCCTCTCTCACAAGGTCGACCACTTAGTTTCCTCGAACACATAGGGTTTCGAGTGGCATCGCCACACATTTCAGAGAACAGGCGCTTCTCCTGGCACAGTGTCGAACACATAGTTTAAGATAGAACAATTAGGTTAAAATGGAACTATGTTTCGCATCTGGAGTTTCCTCCCTCACAATGTCAATCACTTAGTTTCGTCGAACACATACGGTTTCGAGGAGCATCGCCACAGATTTCAGAGAACAGGCGCTTCTCCTGGCACAGTATCGAACACTCAGGTTCAGATAGAACAATTAGGTTAAAATGGAACTAAATTTCGCATCTGGAGTTTCCTCTCTTACAAGGTCGACCACTTAGTTTCGTGGAACACATACGGTTTCGAGTGGCATCGCCACAAATTTCAGAGAACAGGCGCTTCTCCTGGCACAGGATCGAACACTTAGTTTCAGATAGAATAATTAGTTTAAAATGGAAGTAAGTTTCGCATGTGGAGTTTCCTCTCCCACAAGGTCGACCACTTAGTTTCGTCGAACATATACGGTTTCGAGTGGCATGGCCACAGATTTCAGAGAACAGGCGCTTCTCCTCGCACAGTGTCGAACACATAGTTTCAGATAGAACAATTAGGTTAAAATGGAACTAAGTTTCGCATCTGGAGTTTCCTCTCTTACAACGTCGACCACTTAGTTTCGTCAAACACATACAGTTTCGAGTGGCACCGCCACAGATTTCAGAGAAAAGGCGCTTCTCCTGGCACAGTATCGAACACTTAGTTTCAGAAAAAAATAATAAGTTTAAAATGGAACTCAGTTTCGCATCTGGAGTTTCCTCTCTCACAAGGTCGACCACTTAGTTTCCTCGAACACATACGGTTTCGAGTGGCATCGCCACACATTTCAGAGAACAGGCGCTTCTCCTCGCACAGTGTCGAACACATAGTTTCAGATAGAACAATTAGGTTAAAATGGAACTAAGTTTCGCATCTGGAGTTTCCTCTCTTACAACGTCGACCACTTAGTTTCGTCAAACACATACAGTTTCGAGTGGCACCGCCACAGATTTCAGAGAAAAGGCGCTTCTCCTGGCACAGTATCGAACACTTAGTTTCAGAAAAAAATAATAAGTTTAAAATGGAACTCAGTTTCGCATCTGGAGTTTCCTCTCTCACAAGGTCGACCACTTAGTTTCCTCGAACACATACGGTTTCGAGTGGCATCGCCACACATTTCAGAGAACAGGCGCCTCTCCTGGCACAGTATCGAAAACTTAGTTTCAGTTAGAACAATTAGTTAAAAATGGAACTATGTTCCGCATCTGGTGTATCCTCCCTCACAAGGTCAATCACTTAGTTTCGTCGAACACATACGGTTTCGAGGAGCATCGCCACACATTTCAGAGAGCAGGCGCTTCTCCTGGCACAGTATCGAACACTTAGTATCAGATAGAACAATTAGTTTAAAATGGAACTATGTTTCGCATCTGGAGTTTCCTCCCTCACAAGTTCGACCACTTAGTTTCGTCAAACACATACAGTTTCGAGTGGCACCGCCACAGATTTCAGAGAAAAGGCGCTTCTCCTGGCACAGTATCGAACACTTAGTTTCAGATAGAATAATTAGTTTAAAATGGAACTAAGTTTCGCATCTGGAGTTTCCTCTCTCACAATGTCGACCACTTAGTTTCCTCGAACACATACGGTTTCGAGTGGCATCGCCACACATTTCAGAGAACAGGCGCTTCTCCTGGCACAGTATCGAACACTTAGTATCAGATAGAACAATTAGTTTAAAATGGAACTATGTTTCGCATCTGGAGTTTCCTCCCTCACAAGTTCGACCACTTAGTTTCGTCAAACACATACAGTTTCGAGTGGCACCGCCACAGATTTCAGAGAAAAGGCGCTTCTCCTGGCACAGTATCGAACACTTAGTTTCAGATAGAATAATTAGTTTAAAATGGAACTAAGTTTCGCATCTGGAGTTTCCTCTCTCACAATGTCGACCACTTAGT
Organism: Nysson spinosus; assembly: GCA_910591585.2. Classification (NCBI taxonomy): domain Eukaryota; kingdom Metazoa; phylum Arthropoda; class Insecta; order Hymenoptera; family Crabronidae; genus Nysson; species Nysson spinosus. The sequence goes on from CAJUYC020000086.1 coordinate 847,206, forward strand.
TTCCTCGAACACATACGGTTTCGAGTGGCATCGCCACACATTTCAGAGAACAGGCGCTTCTCCTGGCACAGTATCGAAAATTTAGTTTCAGATAGAACAATTAGTTTAAAATGGAACTATGTTCCGCATCTGGTGAATCCTCCCTCACAATGTCAATCACTTAGTTTCGTCGAACACATACGGTTTCGAGGAGCATCGCCACAGATTTCAGAGAACAGGCGCTTCTCCTGGCACAGTATCGAACACTCAGGTTCAGATAGAACAATTAGTTTAAAATGGAACTATGTTTCGCATCTGGAGTTTCCTCCCTCACAAGTTCGACCACTTAGTTTCGTCAAACACATACAGTTTCGAGTGGCACCGCCACAGATTTCAGAGAAAAGGCGCTTCTCCTGGCACAGTATCGAACACTTAGATTCAGGTAGAACATTTAGTTTTAAAAGAAACTAAGTTTCGCATCTGGAGTTTCTTCTCTCACAAGGCGACCACTTAGTTTCGTCGAACACATACGGTTTCGAGTAGCATCGCCACACATTTCAGAGAACACGCTCTTCTCCTGGCGCAGTATCGAATACTTAGTATCAGATAGCACAGTTAGTTTAAAATGGAAATAAGCTTCGCATCTGGAGTTTCCTCTCTCACAAAGTCGACCACTTAGTTTCGTCGAACACATACGGTTTCGAGTGGCATCGCCACAGATTTCAGAGAACAGGCGCTTCTCCTGGCACAGTATCGAACACTCAGGTTCAGATAGAACAATTAGTTTAAAATGGAACTATGTTTCGCATCTGGAGTTTCCTCCCTCACAAGTTCGACCACTTAGTTTCATCAAACACATACAGTTTCGAGTGGCACCGCCACAGATTTCAGAGAAAAGGCGGTTCTCCTGGCACAGTATCGAACACTTAGTTTCAGATAGAATAATTAGTTTAAAATGGAACTAAGTTTCGCATCTGGAGTTTCCTCTCTCACAAGGTCGACCACTTAGTTTCCTCGAACACATAGGGTTTCGAGTGGCATCGCCACACGTTTCAGAGAACAGGCGCTTCTCCTGGCACAGTGTCGAACACATAGTTTAAGATAGAACAATTAGGTTAAAATGGAACTATGTTTCGCATCTGGAGTTTCCTCCCTCACAATGTCAATCACATAGTTTCGTCGAACACATACGGTTTCGAGGAGCATCGCCACAGATTTCAGAGAACAGGCGCTTCTCCTGGCACAGTATCGAACACTCAGGTTCAGATAGAACAATTAGGTTAAAATGGAACTAAATTTCGCATCAGGAGTTTCCTCTCTTACAAGGTCGACCACTTAGTTTCGTGGAACACATACGGTTTCGAGTGGCATCGCCACAAATTTCAGAGAACAGGCGCTTCTCCTGGCACAGGATCGAAAACTTAGTTTCAGATAGAATAATTAGTTTAAAATGGAAGTAAGTTTCGCATGTGGAGTTTCCTCTCCCACAAGGTCGACCACTTAGTTTCGTCGAACATATACGGTTTCGAGTGGCATGGCCACAGATTTCAGAGAACAGGCGCTTCTCCTCGCACAGTGTCGAACACATAGTTTCAGATAGAACAATTAGGTTAAAATGGAACTAAGTTTCGCATCTGGAGTTTCCTCTCTTACAACGTCGACCACTTAGTTTCGTCAAACACATACAGTTTCGAGTGGCACCGCCACAGATTTCAGAGAAAAGGCGCATCTCCTGGCACAGTATCGAACACTTAGTTTCAGAAAAAAATAATAAGTTTAAAATGGAACTCAGTTTCGCATCTAGAGTTTCCTCTCTCACAAGGTCGACCACTTAGTTTCCTCGAACACATACGGTTTCGAGTGGCATCGCCACACATTTCAGAGAACAGGCGCCTCTCCTGGCACAGTATCGAAAACTTAGTTTCAGTTAGAACAATTAGTTAAAAATGGAACTATGTTCCGCATCTGAAGTTTCCTCTCTCACAAGGTCGGCCACTTAGTTTCGTCGAACACATACGGTTTCGAGTGGCATGGCCACAGATTTCAGAGAGCAGGCGCTTCTCCTGGCACAGTATCGAACTCTTACTTTGAGATGGAATATTTTGTTTAAAATTGACCTATGTTTCGCATCTGGAGTTTCCTCTCTCACAAGGTCGGCCACTTAGTTTCGTCGAACACATACGGTTTCGAGTGGCATCGCCACAGATTTCAGAAAACAGCCGCTTCGCCTGGCACAGTATCGAACACTTAGTTTCAGAAAGAACAAATAGTTTAAAATGGAACTATGTTCCGCATCTGGTGAATCCTCCCTCACAAGGTCAATCACTTAGTTTCGTCGAACACATACGGTTTCGAGTAGCAACGCCACAGATTTCAGACAACAGGCGCTTCTCCTGGCACAGTATCGAACACTCAGGTTCAGATAGAACAATTAGTTTAAAATGGAACTAAGTTTCGCATCTGGAGTTTCCTCTCTCACAAGATCAACCACTTAGTTTCCTCGAACACATACGGTTTCGAGTGGCATCGCCACACATTTCAGAGAACAGGCGCTTCTGCTGGCCCAGTATCAGACACATAGTTTCAGATAGAACAATTAGTCTAAAATTGTACTAAATTTCGCATCTGGAGTTTCTTCCCTCACAACGCGACCACTTAATTTCGACGAACACCTACGTTTTCGAGTAGCATCGCCAAATATTTCAGAGAACAGGCGCTTCTCCTGGCACAGTATCGAACACTCAGGTTCAGATAGAACAATTAGTTTAAAATGGAACTATGTTTCGCATCTGGAGTTTCCTCTCTCACATGGTCGACCACTTAGTTTCGTCGAACACATACGGTTTCGAGTGGCATCGCCACAGATTTCAGAAAACAGCCGCTTCGCCTGGCACAGTATCGAACACTTAGTTTCAGAGAGAATAATTAGTTTAAAATGGAACTATGTTCCGCATCTGGTGAATCCTCCCTCACAAGGTCAATCACTTAGTTTCGTCGAACACATACGGTTTCCAGTGGCATCGCCACAGATTTCAGAGAACAGGCGCTTCTCCTGGCACAGTATCGAACACTTATTTCAGACAGAACAATTAGATTAAAATGGAACTAGGTTTCGCATCTGGAGTTTCCTCTCACAAGTTCGAACACATACGGTTTCGAGTAGCATCGCCACAGATTTCAGAGACAGACGCTTCTCCTGGAACAGTATCGAACACTTAGTTCCAGATAGAACAATTTGTTTAAAATGGAACTAAATTTCGCATCTGGAAATTCGTCTCCCACGAGGTCGACCACTTAGTTTCCTCGAACACATACGGTTTCGAGTAGCTTCGCCACAGATTTCAGAGAACAGGCGCTTCTCCTGGCACAGTATCGAACACTTAGTTTCAGATAGAACAATTAGTTCAAAATGGAACTAAGTTTCGCATCTGGAGTTTCCTCTCTCACAAGGTCGACCACTTAGTTTCGTCGAACACATACGGTTTCGAGCGGCATCGCCACACAATTCAGAGAACAGGCGCTTCTCCTGGCACGGAATCGAACACTTAGTTTCAGATAGAACAATTAGTTCAAAATGGAACTATGTTTCGCATCTGGAGTTTCCTCCCTCACAAGGTCGACCATTTAGATTCGTCGAACACATACGGTTTAGAGTGGCATCACCACAGATTTCAGAGAACAGGCACTTCTCCTGGCACAGTATCGAACACTTAGTTTCAGATAGAACAATTAGTTTAAAATGGAACTAAGTTTCGCATCTGGAGTTTCCTCTCTCACAAGGTCGACGACTTAATTTCGTCGAACACATACGGTTTCGAATGGCATCGCCACAAATATCAGAGAACAGGCGCTTCTCCTGGCACAGTATCGAACACTAAGATTCAGAAGGAACAATCAGTTTTAAATGGAACTAAGTTTCGCATCTGGAGTTTCCTCTCTCACAAGTTCGACCACTTAGTTTCGTCGAACACATACGGTTTCGAGTAGCATCGCCACAGATTTCAGATAACAGGCGCTTCTCCTGGCACAGTATCGAACACTTAGTTTCAGAGGGAAAAATTAGTTTAAAATGGAACTATGTTTCGTATCTGGAGTATGCTCTCTCACAAGTTCAACCACTTAGTTTCGTCGAACACATACGGTTTCGAGTGGCATCGCGACAGATTTCAGAGAACAGGCGCTTCTCCTGGCACAGTATCGAACACTTAGTTTCAGAGGGAAAAATTAGTTTAAAATGCAACTATGTTTCGCATCTGGAGTTTCCTCTCTCACAAGTTCGTCCACTTAGTTTCGTCGAACACATACGGTTTCGAGTAGCATCGCCACCGATTTCGGAGAACAGACGCTTCTCCTGGCACAGTATCGAACACTTAGTATCAGATAGAATAATTAGTTTAAAATGGAACTATGTTTCGTATCTGGAGTATGCTCTCTCACAAGTTCAACCACTTAGTTTCGTCGAACACATACGGTTTCGAGTGGCATCGCGACAGATTTCAGAGAACAGGCGCTTCTCCTGGCACAGTATCGAACACTTAGTTTCAGATAGAACAATTAGTTTAAAATGGTACTAAGTTTCGCATTTGGAGTTTCTTCCCGCACAAGGCGACAACTTAGTCTCGTCGAACACATAGGGTTTCGAGTGGCATCGCCACACACTTTACAGAACAGCCGCTCCTCTTGGCACATTATCGAACACTTAGTTTCAGATAGAACAATTATTTTAAAATGGAAGTAAGTTTCGCATCTGCAGTTTCCTCTCTCACAAGGTCGACCACTTAGTTTCGTCGAACACATACGGTTTCGAGTAGCATCGCCACAGATTTCAGAGAACAAGCGCTTCTCCTAGCACAGTATCGAACACTTAGTTTCAGATAGAACAATTAGTTTAAAATGGACCTAAGTTTCGCATCTGGAGTATCCTCTCTCACAAGGTCGACCACTTAGTTTCGTCGAACACATACGGTTACGAGTAGTATCGCCACAGATTTCGCAGAACGGGAGTTTCTCCTGGCACAGTATCGAACACTTAGTTTCAGATAGAACAATTAGTTTAAAATGCAACTATGTTTCGCATCTGGAGTTTCCTGTCTCACAAGGTCGGCCACTTAGTTTCGTCGAACACATACGGTTTCGAGTGGTATTGCCACAGGTTTCACAGAACGGGCGCTTCTCCTGGCACAGTATCGAACACTTAGTTTCAGATAGAACAATTAGTTTAAAATGGAACTAGGTTTCGCATCTGGAGTTTCCTCTCCCACAAGGTCGACAACATAGTTTCGTCGAACACATACGGTTTCGAGTGGCATCGCCACAGATTTCAGAGAACAGGCGCTTCTCCTGGCACATTATCGAACACTTAGTTTCAGATAGAACAATTAGTTTAAAATGGACCTAAGTCTCGCATCTGGAGTATCCTCTCTCACAAGGTCGACCACTTAGTTTCGTCGAACACATACGGTTACGAGTAGTATCGCCACAGATTTCGCAGAACGGGAGTTTCTCCTGGCAGAGTATCGAACACTTAGTTTCAGATAGAACAATTAGTTTAAAATGCAACTATGTTTCGCATCTGGAGTTTCCTGTCTCACAAGGTCGGCCACTTAGTTTCGTCAAACACACACGGTTTCGAGTGGTATTGCCACAGGTTTCACAGAACGGGCGCTTCTCCTGGCACAGTATCGAACACTTAGTTTCAGATAGAACAATTAGTTTAAAATGGAACTAGGTTTCGCATCTGGAGTTTCCTCTCCCACAAGGTCGACAACATAGTTTCGTCGAACACATACGGTTTCGAGTGGCATCGCCACAGATTTCAGAGAACAGGCGCTTCTCCTGGCACAGTATCGAACACTTACTTTCAGATAGAACAATTAGTTTAAAATGGAACTAAGTTTCGCATCTGGAGTTCCTCTCTCACAAGGTCGACAACTTAGTTTCGTCAAACACATACGGTTTCGAGTGGCATCGCCACAGATTTCAGAGAACAGGCGCTTCTCCTGGCACAGTAACGAACACTTAGTTTCAGATAGAACAATTAGTTTAAAATGGAACTAAGTTTCGCATCTGAAGTTTCCTCTCCCACAAGGTCGACAACTTAGTTTCGTCAAACACATACGGTTTCGAGTGGCATCGCCACAGATTTCAGAGAACAGGCGCTTCTCCTGGCACAGTACCGAACACTTAGTTTCAGATAGAACAATTAGTTTAAAATGGAACTAAGTTTCGCATCTGGTGTTTCGTCTCCCACAAGGTCGACCACTTAGTTTTGTCGAACACATACGGTTTCGAGGGGCATCGCCACAGATTTCAGAGAACAGGCGATTCTCCTGGCACAGTATCGAAAACTTAGTTTCTGATAGAACAACTAGTTTAAAATGGAAATAAGCTTCGCATTTGGAGTTTCCTCTCTCACAAGGTCGACCACTTAGTTTCGTCGAACACCTACGGTTTCGAGTGGTATCGCCGCAAATTTCGCCGAACGGGAGCTTCTCCCGGCACAGTATCGACTACTTACTTTCGCCGAACACATACGGTTTCGAGTGGCATCGCCACAGATTTCAGGGAACAGGCGCTTCTCCTGGCACAGTACCGAACACTTAGTTTCAGTTAGAACAATTAGTTTAAAATGGTAGTAAGTTTCGCATCTGGAGTTTCCTCTCTCACAAGGTCTACCACTTAGTTTCGTCGAACACATACGGTTTCGAGTAGCATCGCCACAGATTTCAGAGAGCAGGCGCTTTTCCTGGCACAGTATCGAACACTTAGTATCAGATAGAACAATTAGTTTAAAATGGAACTATGTTTCGTATCTGGAGTATGCTCTCTCACAAGTTCAACCACTTAGTTTCGTCGAACACATACGGTTTCGAGTGGCATCGCGACAGATTTCAGAGAACAGGCGCTTCTCCTGGCACAGTATCGAACACTTAGTTTCAGATAGAACAATTAGTTTAAAATGGTACTAAGTTTCGCATTTGGAGTTTCTTCCCGCACAAGGCGACAACTTAGTCTCGTCGAACACATAGGGTTTCGAGTGGCATCGCCACACACTTTACAGAACAGCCGCTCCTCTTGGCACATTATCGAACACTTAGTTTCAGATAGAACAATTATTTTAAAAGGAAGTAAGTTTCGCATCTGCAGTTTCCTCTCTCACAAGGTCGACCACTTAGTTTCGTCGAACACATACGGTTTCGAGTAGCATCGCCACAGATTTCAGAGAACAAGCGCTTCTCCTAGCACAGTATCGAACACTTAGTTTCAGATAGAACAATTAGTTTAAAATAGACCTAAGTTTCGCATCTGGAGTATCCTCTCTCACAAGGTCGACCACTTAGTTTCGTCGAACACATACGGTTACGAGTAGTATCGCCACAGATTTCGCAGAACGGGAGTTTCTCCTGGCACAGTATCGAACACTTAGTTTCAGATAGAACAATTAGTTTAAAATGCAACTATGTTTCGCATCTGGAGTTTCCTGTCTCACAAGGTCGGCCACTTAGTTTCGTCGAACACATACGGTTTCGAGTGGTATTGCCACAGGTTTCACAGAACGGGCGCTTCTCCTGGCACAGTATCGAACACTTAGTTTCAGATAGAACAATTAGTTTAAAATGGAACTCGGTTTCGCATCTGGAGTTTCCTCTCCCACAAGGTCGACAACATAGTTTCGTCGAACACATACGGTTTCGAGTGGCATCGCCACAGATTTCAGAGAACAGGCGCTTCTCCTGGCACATTATCGAACACTTAGTTTCAGATAGAACAATTAGTTTAAAATGGACCTAAGTTTCGCATCTGGAGTATCCTCTCTCACAAGGTCGACCACTTAGTTTCGTCGAACACATACGGTTACGAGTAGTATCGCCACAGATTTCGCAGAACGGGAGTTTCTCCTGGCACAGTATCGAACACTTAGTTTCAGATAGAACAATTAGTTTAAAATGCAACTATGTTTCGCATCTGGAGTTTCCTGTCTCACAAGGTCGGCCACTTAGTTTCGTCGAACACATACGGTTTCGAGTGGTATTGCCACAGGTTTCACAGAACGGGCGCTTCTCCTGGCACAGTATCGAACACTTAGTTTCAGATAGAACAATTAGTTTAAAATGGAACTAGGTTTCGCATCTGGAGTTTCCTCTCCCACAAGGTCGACAACATAGTTTCGTCGAACACATACGGTTTCGAGTGGCGTCGCCACAGATTTCAGAGAACAGGCGCTTCTCCTGGCACAGTATCGAACACTTACTTTCAGATAGAACAATTAGTTTAAAATGGAACTAAGTTTCGCATCTGGAGTTCCTCTCTCACAAGGTCGACAACTTAGTTTCGTCAAACACATACGGTTTCGAGTGGCATCGCCACAGATTTCAGAGAACAGGCGCTTCTCCTGGCACAGTAACGAACACTTAGTTTCAGATAGAACAATTAGTTTAAAATGGAACTAAGTTTCGCATCTGAAGTTTCCTCTCCCACAAGGTCGACAACTTAGTTTCGTCAAACACATACGGTTTCGAGTGGCATCGCCACAGATTTCAGAGAACAGGCGCTTCTCCTGGCACAGTACCGAACACTTAGTTTCAGATAGAACAATTAGTTTAAAATGGAACTAAGTTTCGCATCTGGTGTTTCGTCTCCCACAAGGTCGACCACTTAGTTTTGTCGAACACATACGGTTTCGAGGGGCATCGCCACAGATTTCAGAGAACAGGCGCTTCTCCTGGCACAGTATCGAAAACTTAGTTTCTGATAGAACAACTAGTTTAAAATGGAAATAAGCTTCGCATTTGGAGTTTCCTCTCTCACAAGGTCGACCACTTAGTTTCGTCGAACACCTACGGTTTCGAGTGGTATCGCCGCAAATTTCGCCGAACGGGAGCTTCTCCCGGCACAGTATCGACTACTTACTTTCGCCGAACACATACGGTTTCGAGTGGCATCGCCACAGATTTCAGGGAACAGGCGCTTCTCCTGGCACAGTACCGAACACTTAGTTTCAGTTAGAACAATTAGTTTAAAATGGTAGTAAGTTTCGCATCTGGAGTTTCCTCTCTCACAAGGTCTACCACTTAGTTTCGTCGAACACATACGGTTTCGAGTAGCATCGCCACAGATTTCAGAGAGCAGGCGCTTTTCCTGGCACAGTATCGAACACTTAGTTTCAGATAGAACAATCAGTTTAAAATGGAACTATGTTCCGCCTCTGGAGTTTCCACGCTCACCATGTCGACCACTTAGTTTCGTCGAGCACCTACGGTATCGAGTGGTATCGCCGCAAATTTCGCCGAACGGGAGCTTCTCCCGGCACAGTATCGACTACTTACTTTCGCCGAACACATACGGTTTCGAGGGCATCGCCACAGATTTCAGGGAACAGGCGCTTCTCCTGGCACAGTATCGAATACTTAGTTTCAGATAGAACATTTAGCTTAAAATGGACATGTGTTTCGCATTTGGAGTTTCCTCGCTCACAAGGTCGACCACTTAGTTTCGTCGAACACATACGGTTTCGAGTGGCATCGCCACAGATTTCAGAGAACAGGCGCTTCTCCTGGCACAGTAACGAACACTTAGTTTCAGATAGAACAATTAGTTTAAAATGGAACTAAGTTTCGCATCTGAAGTTTCCTCTCCCACAAGGTCGACAACTTAGTTTCGTCAAACACATACGGTTTCGAGTGGCATCGCCACAGATTTCAGAGAACAGGCGCTTCTCCTGGCACAGTACCGAACACTTAGTTTCAGATAGAACAATTAGTTTAAAATGGAACTAAGTTTCGCATCTGGTGTTTCGTCTCCCACAAGGTCGACCACTTAGTTTTGTCGAACACATACGGTTTCGAGGGGCATCGCCACAGATTTCAGAGAACAGGCGCTTCTCCTGGCACAGTATCGAAAACTTAGTTTCTGATAGAACAACTAGTTTAAAATGGAAATAAGCTTCGCATTTGGAGTTTCCTCTCTCACAAGGTCGACCACTTAGTTTCGTCGAACACCTACGGTTTCGAATGGTATCGCCGCAAATTTCGCCGAACGGGAGCTTCTCCCGGCACAGTATCGACTACTTACTTTCGCCGAACACATACGGTTTCGAGTGGCATCGCCACAGATTTCAGGGAACAGGCGCTTCTCCTGGCACAGTACCGAACACTTAGTTTCAGTTAGAACAATTAGTTTAAAATGGTAGTAAGTTTCACATCTGGAGTTTCCTCTCTCACAAGGTCTACCACTTAGTTTCGTCGAACACATACGGTTTCGAGTAGCATCGCCACAGATTTCAGAGAGCAGGCGCTTTTCCTGGCACAGTATCGAACACTTAGTTTCAGATAGAACAATCAGTTTAAAATGGAACTATGTTCCGCCTCTGGAGTTTCCACGCTCACCATGTCGACCACTTAGTTTCGTCGAACACCTACGGTATCGAGTGGTATCGCCGCAAATTTCGCCGAACGGGAGCTTCTCCCGGCACAGTATCGACTACTTACTTTCGCCGAACACATACGGTTTCGAGTGGCATCGCCACAGATTTCAGAGAACAGGCGCTTCTCCTGGCATAGTATCGAATACTTAGTTTCAGAACGAACATTCAGTTTAAAATTGAACTATATCTCGCATCTGGATTTTCCTCTCTCACAAGGTCGACCACTTAGTTCCGCCGAACGCATACGGTTTCGAGTGGCATCGCCACAGATTTCACAGAACAGGCGCTTCTGCTGGCACAGTATCGAACACTTAGTTTCAGATAGAACAATTAATTGAAAATGGAACTAAGTTTCGCATCTGAAGTTTCCTTTCTCACAAGGTCGGCCACTTAGTTTCGTCGAACACATACGGTTTCCAGTGGCATCGCCACAGATTTCAGAGAACAGGCGCTTCTGCTGGCACAGTAGGGAACACTTAGTTTCAGATAGAACAATTAGTTTAAAATGGCACTAAGTTTCGCATCCGGAGTTTCCTCTCTCAGAAGGTAGGGCACTTAGTTTCGTCGAACACATACGGTTTTGAGTGGCATCGCCACAGATTTCGGAGAACAGGCGCTTCTCCTGGCACAGTATCGAACACTTAGTTTCAGATGGAACATTTAGTTTAAAATTGAACTATGTTTCGCATCTGGAGTTTCCTCTCTCACAAGGTCGACCACTTAGTTTCGCCGAACGCATACGGTGTCGAGTGGCATCGCCACAGATTTCAGAGAACAGGCGCTTCTGCTGGCACAGTATCGAACACTTAGTTTCAGATAGAACAATAAGTTTAAAATGGCACTAAGTTTCGCGTCTGGAGTTTCCTCTCTCACAAGGCCGACCACTCAGTTTCGTCGAACACATACCGTTTCGAGTAGCATCGCGACAGATTTCAGAGAACAGGCGCTTCTCCTGGCACAGTATCGAACACTTAGTTTCAGATAGAACAATTAATTTAAAATGGAACTAAGTTTCGCATCTGAAGTTTCCTTTCTCGCAAGGTCGGCCACTTAGTTTCGTCGAACACATACGGTTTCCAGTGGCATCGCCACAGATTTCAGAGAACAGGCGCTTCTGCTGGCACAGTGTCGAACACATAGTTTCAGATAGAACAATTAGGTTAAAATGGAACTAAGTTTCGCATTTGGAGTTTCTTCTCTCACAAGGTCGACCACTTAGTTTCGCCGAACACATACGTTTTCGAGTGGTATCGCCACAGATTTCGCCGAACGGGAGTTTCTCCTTGCACAGTATCGACCACTTAGTTTCGTCGAACACATACGGTTTCGAGTAGCATCGCCACAGATTTCAGAGAACAGGCGCCTCTCCTGGCACAGTATCGAACACTTAGTTTCAGATAGAATAATTAGTTTAAAATGGAAGTAAGTTTCGCATGTGGAGTTTCCTCTCCCACAAGGTCGACCACTTAGTTTCGTCGAACACATACGGTTTCGAGTGGCATGGCCACAGATTTCAGAGAACAGGCGCTTCTCCTGGCACAGTGTCGAACACATAGTTTCAGATAGAACAATTAGGTTAAAATGGAACTATGTTCCGCATCTGGTGAATCCTCCCTCACAATGTTAATCACTTAGTTTCGTCGAACACATACGGTTTCGAGTAGCATCTCCACAGATTTCAGAGAACAGGCGCTTCTCCTGGCACATTATCGAACACTCAGGTTCAGATAGAACAATTAGTTTAAAATGGAACTATGTTTCGCATCTGGAGTTTCCTCTCTCACATGGTCGACCACTTAGTTTCGTCGAACACATACGGTTTCGAGTGGCATCGCCACAGATTTCAGAAAACAGCCGCTTCTCCTGGCACAGTATCGAACACTTAGTTGCAGATAGAACAATTAATTTGAAATGGAACTAAGTTTCGCATCTGAAGTTTCCTCTCTCACAAGGTCGGCCACTTAGTTTCGTCGAACACATACGGTTTCGAGTGGCATCGCGACAGATTGCAGAGAACAGGCGCTTCTCCTGGCACAGTGTCGAACACATAGTTTAAGATATAACAATTAGGTTAAAATGGAACTAAATTTCGCAACTGGAGTTTCCTCTCTTACAAGGTCGACCACTTAGTTTCCTGGAACACATACGGTTTCGAGTGGCAACGCCACAGATTTCAGAGAACAGGCGCTTCTCCTGGCACAGTATCGAACACTTAGTTTCAGATAGAACAATTAGTTTAAAGTGGAACTATGTTCCGCATCTGGTGAATCCTCTCTCACAAGGTCGACCACTTAGTTTCGTCGAACACATACAGTTTCGAGTGGTATCGCCACAGATTTCGGAGAACGGCGTTTCGCCTGGCACATTATCGAACACATAGTTTCAGATAGAAAAATTTCCTTTAAAATGGAACTAAGTTTCGCATCAGGAGGTTCCTCTCTCACAAGGTCGACCACTTAGTTTCGTCGAACACATACGGTTTCGAGTGGCAACGCCACAGATTTCAGAGAACAGGCGCTTCTCCTGGCACATTATCGAACACTTAGTTTCAGATAGAACAATTAATTTAAAATGGAACTAATTTGCGCATCTGTATTTTCCTCTCTCACAAGGTCGACCACTTAGTTTCGGCGAACATACACGGTTTCGAGTAGCATCGCCACAGATTTCAGAGAGCAGGCGTTTCTCTTGACACAGTGTCGAACACATAGTTTCAGATAGAACAATTAGTTTAAAATGGAACTATGTTCCGCATCTGGTGAATCCTCTCTCACAAGGTCGACCACTTAGTTTCGTCGAACACATACGGTTTCCAGTGGCATCGCCACAGATTTCAGAGAACAGGCGCTTCTGCTGGCACAGTGTCGAACACATAGTTTCAGATAGAACAATTAGGTTAAAATGGAACTAAGTTTCGCATTTGGAGTTTCTTCTCTCACAAGGTCGCCAACTTAGTTTCGCCGAACACATACGTTTTCGAGTGGTATCGCCACAGATTTCGCCGAACGGGAGTTTCTCCTTGCACAGTATCGACCACTTAGTTTCGTCGAACACATACGGTTTCGAGTAGCATCGCCACAGATTTCAGAGAACAGGCGCCTCTCCTGGCACAGTATCGAACACTTAGTTTCAGATAGAATAATTAGTTTAAAATGGAAGTAAGTTTCGCATGTGGAGTTTCCTCTCCCACAAGGTCGACCACTTAGTTTCGTCGAACACATACGGTTTCGAGTGGCATGGCCACAGATTTCAGAGAACAGGCGCTTCTCCTGGCACAGTGTCGAACACATAGTTTCAGATAGAACAATTAGGTTAAAATGGAACTATGTTCCGCATCTGGTGAATCCTCCCTCACAATGTTAATCACTTAGTTTCGTCGAACACATACGGTTTCGAGTAGCATCACCACAGATTTCAGAGAACAGGCGCTTCCCCTGGCACATTATCGAACACTCAGGTTCAGATAGAACAATTAGTTTAAAATGGAACTATGTTTCGCATCTGGAGTTTCCTCTCTCACATGGTCGACCACTTAGTTTCGTCGAACACATACGGTTTCGAGTGGCATCGCCACAGATTTCAGAAAACAGCCGCTTCTCCTGGCACAGTATCGAACACTTAGTTGCAGATAGAACAATTAATTTGAAATGGAACTAAGTTTCGCATCTGAAGTTTCCTCTCTCACAAGGTCGGCCACTTAGTTTCGTCGAACACATACGGTTTCGAGTGGCATCGCGACAGATTGCAGAGAACAGGCGCTTCTCCTGGCACAGTGTCGAACACATAGTTTAAGATATAACAATTAGGTTAAAATGGAACTAAATTTCGCAACTGGAGTTTCCTCTCTTACAAGGTCGACCACTTAGTTTCCTGGAACACATACGGTTTCAAGTGGCAACGCCACAGATTTCAGAGAACAGGCGCTTCTCCTGGCACAGTATCGAACACTTAGTTTCAGATAGAACAATTAGTTTAAAGTGGAACTATGTTCCGCATCTGGTGAATCCTCTCTCACAAGGTCGACCACTTAGTTTCGTCGAACACATACAGTTTCGAGTGGTATCGCCACAGATTTCGGAGAATGGCGTTTCGCCTGGCACATTATCGAACACATAGTTTCAGATAGAAAAATTTCCTTTAAAATGGAACTAAGTTTCGCATCAGGAGGTTCCTCTCTCACAAGGTCGACCACTTAGTTTCGTCGAACACATACGGTTTCGAGTGGCAACGCCACAGATTTCAGAGAACAGGCGCTTCTCCTGGCACATTATCGAACACTTAGTTTCAGATAGAACAATTAATTTAAAATGGAACTAATTTGCGCATCTGTATTTTCCTCTCTCACAAGGTCGACCACTTAGTTTCGTCGAACATACACGGTTTCGAGTAGCATCGCCACAGATTTCAGAGAGCAGGCGTTTCTCTTGACACAGTGTCGAACACATAGTTTCAGATAGAACAATTAGTTTAAAATGGAACTATGTTCCGCATCTGGTGAATCCTCTCTCACAAGGTCGACCACTTAGTTTCGTCGAACACATACGGTTTCGAGTGGCAACGCCACAGATTTCAGAGAACAGGCGCTTCTGCTGGCACAGTGTCGAACACATAGTTTCAGATAGAACAAATAGGTTAAAATGGAACTAAGTTTCGCATTTGGAGTTTCTTCTCTCACAAGGTCGACCACTTAGTTTCGCCGAACACATACGTTTTCGAGTGGTATCGCCACAGATTTCGCCGAACGGGAGTTTCTCCTTGCACAGTATCGACCACTTAGTTTCGTCGAACACATACGGTTTCGAGTAGCATCGCCACAGATTTCAGAGAACAGGCGCCTCTCCTGGCACAGTATCGAAAACTTAGTTTCAGATAGAATAATTAGTTTAAAATGGAAGTAAGTTTCGCATGTGGAGTTTCCTCTCCCACAAGGTCGACCACTTAGTTTCGTCGAACACATACGGTTTCGAGTGGCATGGCCACATATTTCAGAGAACAGGCGCTTCTCCTGGCACAGTGTCGAACACTTAGTTTCAGATAGAATAATTAGTTTAAAATGGAAGTAAGTTTCGCATGTGGAGTTTCCTCTCCCACAAGGTCGACCACTTAGTTTCGTCGAACACATACGGTTTCGAGTAGCATCGCCACAGATTTCAGAGAACAGGCGCCTCTCCTGGCACAGTATCGAACACTTAGTTTCAGATAGAATAATTAGCTTAAAATGGAATTAAGTTTCGCATGTGGAGTTTCCTCTCCCACAAGGTCGACCACTTAGTTTCGTCGAACACATACGGTTTCGAGTGGCATGGCCACAGATTTCAGAGAACAGGCGCTTCTCCTGGCCCTGTGTCGAACACATAGTTTCAGATAGAACAATTAGGTTAAAATGGAACTAAGTTTCGCATCTGGAGTTTCTTCTCTTACAAGGTCGACCACTTAGTTTCGTGGAACTCATACGGTTTCGAGTGGCATCGCCACAGATTTCAGAGAACAGGCGCTTCTCCTGGCACAGTATCGAAAACTTAGTTTCAGATAGAATAATTAGTTTAAAATGGAACTATGTTCCTCATCTGGTGAATCCTCCATCACAAGGTCAATCACTTAGTTTCGTCGAACACATACGGTTTCGAGTGGCATCGCCACAGATTTCACAGAACAGGCGCTTCTCCTGGCGCAGTATCGAACACTCAGGTTCAGATAGAACAATTAGTTTAAAAGGGAACTATGTTTCGCATCTGGAGTTTCCTCTCTCACATGGTCGACAACTTAGTTTCGTCGAACACATACGGTTACGAGTGGCATCGCGACAGATTTCAGAAAACAGCCGCTTCTCCTGGCATAGTATCGAACACTTAGTTTCAGATAGAACAATTAGTCTAAAATTGTACTAAATTTCGCATCTGGAGTTTCTTCCCTCACAACGCGACCACTTAATTTCGACGAACACCTACGTTTCCGAGTAGCATCGCAACAGATTTCAGAGAAAAGGCGCTTCTCCTGGCACAGTATCGAACACTTAGTATGAGATAGAATAATTAGTTTAAAATGGAACTAAGTTTCGCATCTGGAGTTTCCTCTCTCACAAGGTCGACCACTTAGTTTCCTCGAACACATACGGTTTCGAGTGGCTTCGCCGCACATTTCAGAGAACAGGCGCTTCTCCTGGCACAGTATCGAAAATTTAGTTTCAAATAGAACAATTAGTTTAAAATGGAACTATGTTCCGCATCTGGTGAATCCTCCCTCACAATGTTAATCACTTAGTTTCGTCGAACACATACGGTTTCGAGTAGCATCACCACAGATTTCAGAGAACAGGCGCTTCTCCTGGCACAGTATCGAACACTCAGGTTCAGATAGAACAATTAGTTTAAAATGGAACTATGTTTCGCATCTGGAGTTTCCTCTCTCACATGGTCGACCACTTAGTTTCGTCGAACACATACGGTTTCGAGTGGCATCGCCACAGATTTCAGAAAACAGCCGCTTCTCCTGGCACAGTATCGAACACTTAGTTGCAGATAGAACAATTAATTTGAAATGGAACTAAGTTTCGCATCTGAAGTTTCCTCTCTCACAAGGTCGGCCACTTAGTTTCGTCGAACACATACGGTTTCGAGTGGCATCGCGACAAATTGCAGAGAACAGGCGCTTCTCCTGGCACAGTGTCGAACACATAGTTTAAGATATAACAATTAGGTTAAAATGGAACTAAATTTCGCAACTGGAGTTTCCTCTCTTACAAGGTCGACCACTTAGTTTCGTGGAACACATACGGTTTCGAGTGGCATCGCCACAGATTTCAGAGAACAGGCGCTTCTCCTGGCACAGTATCGAACACTTAGTTTCAGATAGAACAATTAGTTTAAAGTGGAACTATGTTCCGCATCTGGTGAATCCTCTCTCACAAGGTCGACCACTTAGTTTCGTCGAACACATACAGTTTCGAGTGGTATCGCCACAGATTTCGGAGAACGGCGTTTCGCCTGGCACATTATCGAACACATAGTTTCAGATGGAAAAATTTCCTTTAAAATGGAACTAAGTTTCGCATCAGGAGGTTCCTCTCTCACAAGGTCGACCACTTAGTTTCGTCGAACACATACGGTTTCGAGTGGCAACGCCACAGATTTCAGAGAACAGGCGCTTCTCCTGGCACATTATCGAACACTTAGTTTCAGATAGAACAATTAATTTAAAATGGAACTAATTTGCGCATCTGTATTTTCCTCTCTCACAAGGTCGACCACTTAGTTTCGTCGAACATACACGGTTTCGAGTAGCATCGCCACAGATTTCAGAGAGCAGGCGTTTCTCTTGACACAGTGTCGAACACATAGTTTCAGATAGAACAATTAGTTTAAAATGGAACTATGTTCCGCATCTGGTGAATCCTCTCTCACAAGGTCGACCACTTAGTTTCGTCGAACACATACGGTTTCGAGTGGCAACGCCACAGATTTCAGAGAACAGGCGCTTCTCCTGGCACAGTATCGAACACTTAGTTTCAGATAGAACAATTAATTTAAAATGGAACTAAGTTGCGCATCTGTATTTTCCTCTCTCACAAGGTCGACCACTTAGTTTCGTCGAACATACACGGTTTCGAGTAGCATCGCCACAGATTTCAGAGAGCAGGTGCTTCTCTTGACACAGTGTCGAACACATAGTTTCAGATAGAACAATTAGTTTAAAATGGAACTAAGTTTCGCATCTGGAGTTTCCTGTCCCACAAGGTCGACCACTTAGTTTCGTCGAACACATACGGTTTCGAGTAGCATCGCCACAGATTTCAGAGAACAGGCGCCCCTCCTGGCACAGTATCGAACACTTAGTTTCAGATAGAATAATTAGTTTAAAATGGAAGTAAGTTTCGCATGTGGAGTTTCCTCTCCCACAAGGTCGACCACTTAGTTTCGTCGAACACATACGGTTTCGAGTGGCATGGCCACAGATTTCAGAGAACAGGCGCTTCTCCTGGCACAGTGTCGAACACTTAGTTTCAGATAGAATAATTAGTTTAAAATGGAAGTAAGTTTCGCATGTGGAGTTTCCTCTCCCACAAGGTCGACCACTTAGTTTCGTCGAACACATACGGTTTCGAGTAGCATCGCCACAGATTTCAGAGAACAGGCGCCTCTCCTGGCACAGTATCGAACACTTAGTTTCAGATAGAATAATTAGCTTAAAATGGAATTAAGTTTCGCATGTGGAGTTTCCTCTCCCACAAGGTCGACCACTTAGTTTCGTCGAACACATACGGTTTCGAGTGGCATGGCCACAGATTTCAGAGAACAGGCGCTTCTCCTGGCCCTGTGTCGAACACATAGTTTCAGATAGAACAATTAGGTTAAAATGGAACTAAGTTTCGCATCTGGAGTTTCCTCTCTTACAAGGTCGACCACTTAGTTTCGTGGAACTCATACGGTTTCGAGTGGCATCGCCACAGATTTCAGAGAACAGGCGCTTCTCCTGGCACAGTATCGAAAACTTAGTTTCAGATAGAACAATTAGTTTAAAATGGAACTATGTTCCTCATCTGGTGAATCCTCCATCACAAGGTCAATTACTTAGTTTCGTCGAACACATACGGTTTCGAGTGGCATCGCCACAGATTTCACAGAACAGGCGCTTCTCCTGGCGCAGTATCGAACACTCAGGTTCAGATAGAACAATTAGTTTAAAAGGGAACTATGTTTCGCATCTGGAGTTTCCTCTCTCACATGGTCGACAACTTAGTTTCGTCGAACACATACGGTTTCGAGTGGCATCGCCACAGATTACAGAAAACAGCCGCTTCTCCTGGCACAGTATCGAACACTTAGTTGCAGATAGAACAATTAATTTGAAATGGAACTAAGTTTCGCATCTGAAGTTTCCTCTCTCACAAGGTCGGCCACTTAGTTTCGTCGAACACATACGGTTTCGAGTGGCATCGCGACAAATTGCAGAGAACAGGCGCTTCTCCTGGCACAGTGTCGAACACATAGTTTAAGATATAACAATTAGGTTAAAATGGAACTAAATTTCGCAACTGGAGTTTCCTCTCTTACAAGGTCGACCACTTAGTTTCGTGGAACACATACGGTTTCGAGTGGCATCGCCACAGATTTCAGAGAACAGGCGCTTCTCCTGGCACAGTATCGAACACTTAGTTTCAGATAGAACAATTAGTTTAAAGTGGAACTATGTTCCGCATCTGGTGAATCCTCCATCACAAGGTCAATCACTTAGTTTCGTCGAACACATACGGTTACGAGTGGCATCGCGACAGATTTCAGAGAACAGACGCTTCTACTCGCACAGTATCGAATACATAGTTTCAGATAGAACGATTAGTTTAAAATGGAACTAAGTTTCGCATCTGGAGTTTTCTCTCTCACAAGGTCGACCACTTAGTTTCGTCGAACACATACAGTTTCGAGTGGTATCGCCACAGATTTCGGAGAACGGCGTTTCGCCTGGCACATTATCGAACACATAGTTTCAGATAGAACAATTAGTTTAAAATGGAACTAAGTTTCGCATCAGGAGGTTCCTCTCTCACAAGGTCGACCACTTTGTTTCCTCGAACACATACAGTTTCGAGTGGTATCGCCACAGATTTCGGAGAACGGCGTTTCGCCTGGCACAGTATCGAACACATAGTTTCAGATAGAACAATTAGTTTAAAATGGAACTAAGTTTCGCATCAGGAGGTTCCTCTCTCACAAGGTCGACCACTTAGTTTCGTCGAACACATACGGTTTCGAGTGGCAACGCCACAGATTTCAGAGAACAGGCGCTTCTCCTGGCACAGTATCGAACACTTAGTTTCAGATAGAACAATTAGTTTAAAGTGGAACTATGTTCCGCATCTGGTGAATCCTCTCTCACAAGGTCGACCACTTAGTTTCGTCGAACACATACAGTTTCGAGTGGTATCGCCACAGATTTCGGAGAACGGCGTTTCGCCTGGCACATTATCGAACACATAGTTTCAGATAGAAAAATTTCCTTTAAAATGGAACTAAGTTTCGCATCAGGAGGTTCCTCTCTCACAAGGTCGACCACTTAGTTTCGTCGAACACATACGGTTTCGAGTGGCAACGCCACAGATTTCAGAGAACAGGCGCTTCTCCTGGCACAGTATCGAACACTTAGTTTCAGATAGAACAATTAATTTAAAATGGAACTAAGTTGCGCATCTGTATTTTCCTCTCTCACAAGGTCGACCACTTAGTTTCGTCGAACATACACGGTTTCGAGTAGCACCGCCACAGATTTCAGAGAGCAGGTGCTTCTCCTGGCACAGTATCGAAAACTTAGTTTCAGATAGAACAATTAGTTTAAAATGGAACTATGTTCCTCATCTGGTGAATCCTCCATCACAAGGTCAATCACTTAGTTTCGTCGAACACATACGGTTTCGAGTGGCATCGCCACAGATTTCACAGAACAGGCGCTTCTCCTGGCGCAGTATCGAACACTCAGGTTCAGATAGAACAATTAGTTTAAAAGGGAACTATGTTTCGCATCTGGAGTTTCCTCTCTCACATGGTCGACAACTTAGTTTCGTCGAACACATACGGTTACGAGTGGCATCGCGACAGATTTCAGAAAACAGCCGCTTCTCCTGGCACAGTATCGAACACTTAGTTTCAGATAGAACAATTAGTCTAAAATTGTACTAAATTTCGCATCTGGAGTTTCTTCCCTCACAACGCGACCACTTAATTTCGACGAACACCTACGTTTCCGAGTAGCATCGCCACAGATTTCAGAGAAAAGGCGCTTCTCCTGGCACAGTATCGAACACTTAGTATGAGATAGAATAATTAGTTTAAAATGGAACTAAGTTTCGCATCTGGAGTTTCCTCTCTCACAAGGTCGACCACTTAGTTTCCTCGAACACATACGGTTTCGAGTGGCTTCGCCGCACATTTCAGAGAACAGGCGCTTCTCCTGGCACAGTATCGAAAATTTAGTTTCAAATAGAACAATTAGTTTAAAATGGAACTATGTTCCGCATCTGGTGAATCCTCCCTCACAATGTTAATCACTTAGTTTCGTCGAACACATACGGTTTCGAGTAGCATCACCACAGATTTCAGAGAACAGGCGCTTCTCCTGGCACAGTATCGAACACTCAGGTTCAGATAGAACAATTAGTTTAAAATGGAACTATGTTTCGCATCTGGAGTTTCCTCTCTCACATGGTCGACCACTTAGTTTCGTCGAACACATACGGTTTCGAGTGGCATCGCCACAGATTACAGAAAACAGCCGCTTCTCCTGGCACAGTATCGAACACTTAGTTGCAGATAGAACAATTAATTTGAAATGGAACTAAGTTTCGCATCTGAAGTTTCCTCTCTCACAAGGTCGGCCACTTAGTTTCGTCGAACACATACGGTTTCGAGTGGCATCGCGACAAATTGCAGAGAACAGGCGCTTCTCCTGGCACAGTGTCGAACACATAGTTTAAGATATAACAATTAGGTTAAAATGGAACTAAATTTCGCAACTGGAGTTTCCTCTCTTACAAGGTCGACCACTTAGTTTCGTGGAACACATACGGTTTCGAGTGGCATCGCCACAGATTTCAGAGAACAGGCGCTTCTCCTGGCACAGTATCGAACACTTAGTTTCAGATAGAACAATTAGTTTAAAGTGGAACTATGTTCCGCATCTGGTGAATCCTCTCTCACAAGGTCGACCACTTAGTTTCGTCGAACACATACAGTTTCGAGTGGTATCGCCACAGATTTCGGAGAACGGCGTTTCGCCTGGCACATTATCGAACACATAGTTTCAGATAGAAAAATTTCCTTTAAAATGGAACTAAGTTTCGCATCAGGAGGTTCCTCTCTCACAAGGTCGACCATTTAGTTTCGTCGAACACATACGGTTTCGAGTGGCAACGCCACAGATTTCAGAGAACAGGCGCTTCTCCTGGCACATTATCGAACACTTAGTTTCAGATAGAACAATTAGTTTAAAATGGAACTATGTTCCTCATCTGGTGAATCCTCCATCACAAGGTCAATCACTTAGTTTCGTCGAACACATACGGTTTCGAGTGGCAACGCCACAGATTTCAGAGAACAGGCGCTTCTCCTGGCACATTATCGAACACTTAGTTTCAGATAGAACAATTAGTTTAAAATGGAACTATGTTCCTCATCTGGTGAATCCTCCATCACAAGGTCAATCACTTAGTTTCGTCGAACACATACGGTTACGAGTGGCATCGCGACAGATTTCAGAGAACAGACGCTTCTACTCGCACAGTATCGAATACATAGTTTCAGATAGAACGATTAGTTTAAAATGGAACTAAGTTTCGCATCTGGAGTTTTCTCTCTCACAAGGTCGACCACTTAGTTTCGTCGAACACATACAGTTTCGAGTGGTATCGCCACAGATTTCGGAGAACGGCGTTTCGCCTGGCACATTATCGAACACATAGTTTCAGATAGAACAATTAGTTTAAAATGGAACTAAGTTTCGCATCAGGAGGTTCCTCTCTCACAAGGTCGACCACTTTGTTTCCTCGAACACATACAGTTTCGAGTGGTATCGCCACAGATTTCGGAGAACGGCGTTTCGCCTGGCACAGTATCAAACACATAGTTTCAGATAGAACAATTAGTTTAAAGTGGAACTATGTTCCGCATCTGGTGAATCCTCTCTCACAAGGTCGACCACTTAGTTTCGTCGAACACATACAGTTTCGAGTGGTATCGCCACAGATTTCGGAGAACGGCGTTTCGCCTGGCACATTATCGAACACATAGTTTCAGATAGAAAAATTTCCTTTAAAATGGAACTAAGTTTCGCATCAGGAGGTTCCTCTCTCACAAGGTCGACCACTTAGTTTCGTCGAACACATACGGTTTCGAGTGGCAACGCCACAGATTTCAGAGAACAGGCGCTTCTCCTGGCACAGTATCGAACACTTAGTTTCAGATAGAACAATTAATTTAAAATGGAACTAAGTTGCGCATCTGTATTTTCCTCTCTCACAAGGTCGACCACTTAGTTTCGTCGAACATACACGGTTTCGAGTAGCACCGCCACAGATTTCAGAGAGCAGGTGCTTCTCTTGACACAGTGTCGAACACATAGGTTCAGATAGAACAATTAGTTTAAAATGGAACTAAGTTTCGCATCTGGAGTTTCCTGTCCCACAAGGTCGACCACTTAGTTTCGTCGAACACATACGGTTTCGAGTAGCATCGCCACAGATTTCAGAGAACAGGCGCCTCTCCTGGCACAGTATCGAACACTTAGTTTCAGATAGAATAATTAGCTTAAAATGGAATTAAGTTTCGCATGTGGAGTTTCCTCTCCCACAAGGTCGACCACTTAGTTTCGTCGAACACATACGGTTTCGAGTGGCATGGCCACAGATTTCAGAGAACAGGCGCTTCTCCTGGCCCTGTGTCGAACACATAGTTTCAGATAGAACAATTAGTTTAAAGTGGAACTATGTTCCGCATCTGGTGAATCCTCTCTCACAAGGTCGACCACTTAGTTTCGTCGAACACATACGGTTTCGAGTGGCATCACCACAGATTTCAGAGAACAGGCGCTTCTCCTGGCACAGTATCGAACACTTAGTTTCAGATAGAACAATTTGTTTAAAATGGAACTATGTTCCGCATCTGGTGAATCCTCTCTCACAAGGTCGACCACTTTGTTTCCTCGAACACATACAGTTTCGAGTGGTATCGCCACAGATTTCGGAGAACGGCGTTTCGCCTGGCACAGTATCGAACACATAGTTTCAGATAGAACAATTAGTTTAAAGTGGAACTATGTTCCGCATCTGGTGAATCCTCTCTCACAAGGTCGACCACTTAGTTTCGTCGAACACATACAGTTTCGAGTGGTATCGCCACAGATTTCGGAGAACGGCGTTTCGCCTGGCACATTATCGAACACATAGTTTCAGATAGAAAAATTTCCTTTAAAATGGAACTAAGTTTCGCATCAGGAGGTTCCTCTCTCACAAGGTCGACCACTTAGTTTCGTCGAACACATACGGTTTCGAGTGGCAACGCCACAGATTTCAGAGAACAGGCGCTTCTCCTGGCACAGTATCGAACACTTAGTTTCAGATAGAACAATTAGTTTAAAATGGACCTATATTTCGCATTTGGAGTTTTCTCTCTCACAAGTTCGACCACTTAGTTTCGTCGAACACATACGGTTTCGTGTGGCATCGCCACAGATTTCAAAGAACAGGCGTTTATCGTGGCACACTATCGAACACTTAGTTCCAGATAGAACAATTAGTTTTAAATGGAACTATGTTTCGCATCTGGTGAATCCTCCCTCACAAGGTCAGGCACTTAGTTTCGTCGAACACATACGGTTTCGAGTGGCATCGCCACAGATTTCAGAGAACAGGCGCTTCTCCTGGCACAGTATCGAACACTTAATATCATATAGAACAATTAGTTTAAAATGGAACTAAGTTTCGCATCTGGAGTTTCCTCTCTCACCAGGTCGACCACTTAATTTCGTCGAACACATACAGTTTCGAGTGGCATCGCCACAGATTTCGCAGAACGGCGTTTCTCCTGGCACATTATCGGACACTTAGTTTCATATAAAAAAATTAGTTTAAAATGGAACTATGTTTCGCTTCTGGAGTTACATCTCTCACAAGGTTGACCACTTAGCTTCGCCGAACACATACGGTTGCGAGTGGTATCGCCACAGATTTCGCCGAACCGGAGCTTCTCCCGGCACAGTATCGACTACTGAGTTTCGTCGAACACATACGGTTTCGACAGGCATTGCCACAGATTTCAGGGAACAGGCGCTTCTCCTGGCACAGTATCGAACACATAGTTTCAGATAGAACAATTAGTTTAAAATGGTACTATGTTTCGCATCTGGAGTTTCCTCTTTCACAAGGCGACCACTCAGTTTCGTCGAACACATACGGTTTCGAGTAGCATCGCCACACATTTCAGAGAACAGGCGCTTCTCCGGGCACAGTATCGAACACTTAGTATCAGATAGAACAATTAGTTTTAAATGGAACTAAACTTCGCATCTGGAGTTTCCACTCTCACAAGGTGGACCACTTAGTTTCCTCGAACACATACGGTTTCGAGTGGCATCGCCACACATTTCAGAGAACAGGCGCTTCTCCTGGCACAGTATCGAACACTTAGTATCAGATAGAACAATTAGTTTTAAATGGAACTAAGTTTCGCATCTGGAGTTTCCTCTTTCACAAGGCGACCACTCAGTTTCGTCGAACACATACGGTTTCGAGTAGCATCGCCACACATTTCAGAGAACAGGCGCTTCTCCTGGCGCAGTATCGAACACTCAGGTTCAGATAGAACAATTAGTTTAAAAGGGAACTATGTTTCGCATCTGGAGTTTCCTCTCTCACATGGTCGACAACTTAGTTTCGTCGAACACATACGGTTACGAGTGGCATCGCGACAGATTTCAGAAAACAGCCGCTTCTCCTGGCACAGTATCGAACACTTAGTTTCAGATAGAACAATTAGTCTAAAATTGTACTAAATTTCGCATCTGGAGTTTCTTCCCTCACAACGCGACCACTTAATTTCGACGAACACCTACGTTTCCGAGTAGCATCGCCACAGATTTC
The DNA here is from genome assembly GCA_910591585.2 of Nysson spinosus. Lineage (NCBI taxonomy): Eukaryota > Metazoa > Arthropoda > Insecta > Hymenoptera > Crabronidae > Nysson > Nysson spinosus. The sequence goes on from CAJUYC020000086.1 coordinate 873,230, forward strand.
AGAGAAAAGGCGCTTCTCCTGGCACAGTATCGAACACTTAGTATGAGATAGAATAATTAGTTTAAAATGGAACTAAGTTTCGCATCTGGAGTTTCCTCTCTCACAAGGTCGACCACTTAGTTTCCTCGAACACATACGGTTTCGAGTGGCTTCGCCGCACATTTCAGAGAACAGGCGCTTCTCCTGGCACAGTATCGAAAATTTAGTTTCAAATAGAACAATTAGTTTAAAATGGAACTATGTTCCGCATCTGGTGAATCCTCCCTCACAATGTTAATCACTTAGTTTCGTCGAACACATACGGTTTCGAGTAGCATCACCACAGATTTCAGAGAACAGGCGCTTCTCCTGGCACAGTATCGAACACTCAGGTTCAGATAGAACAATTAGTTTAAAATGGAACTATGTTTCGCATCTGGAGTTTCCTCTCTCACATGGTCGACCACTTAGTTTCGTCGAACACATACGGTTTCGAGTGGCATCGCCACAGATTACAGAAAACAGCCGCTTCTCCTGGCACAGTATCGAACACTTAGTTGCAGATAGAACAATTAATTTGAAATGGAACTAAGTTTCGCATCTGAAGTTTCCTCTCTCACAAGGTCGGCCACTTAGTTTCGTCGAACACATACGGTTTCGAGTGGCATCGCGACAAATTGCAGAGAACAGGCGCTTCTCCTGGCACAGTGTCGAACACATAGTTTAAGATATAACAATTAGGTTAAAATGGAACTAAATTTCGCAACTGGAGTTTCCTCTCTTACAAGGTCGACCACTTAGTTTCGTGGAACACATACGGTTTCGAGTGGCATCGCCACAGATTTCAGAGAACAGGCGCTTCTCCTGGCACAGTATCGAACACTTAGTTTCAGATAGAACAATTAGTTTAAAGTGGAACTATGTTCCGCATCTGGTGAATCCTCTCTCACAAGGTCGACCACTTAGTTTCGTCGAACACATACAGTTTCGAGTGGTATCGCCACAGATTTCGGAGAACGGCGTTTCGCCTGGCACATTATCGAACACATAGTTTCAGATAGAAAAATTTCCTTTAAAATGGAACTAAGTTTCGCATCAGGAGGTTCCTCTCTCACAAGGTCGACCACTTAGTTTCGTCGAACACATACGGTTTCGAGTGGCAACGCCACAGATTTCAGAGAACAGGCGCTTCTCCTGGCACATTATCGAACACTTAGTTTCAGATAGAACAATTAGTTTAAAATGGAACTATGTTCCTCATCTGGTGAATCCTCCATCACAAGGTCAATCACTTAGTTTCGTCGAACACATACGGTTACGAGTGGCAACGCCACAGATTTCAGAGAACAGGCGCTTCTCCTGGCACATTATCGAACACTTAGTTTCAGATAGAACAATTAGTTTAAAATGGAACTATGTTCCTCATCTGGTGAATCCTCCATCACAAGGTCAATCACTTAGTTTCGTCGAACACATACGGTTACGAGTGGCATCGCGACAGATTTCAGAGAACAGACGCTTCTACTCGCACAGTATCGAATACATAGTTTCAGATAGAACGATTAGTTTAAAATGGAACTAAGTTTCGCATCTGGAGTTTTCTCTCTCACAAGGTCGACCACTTAGTTTCGTCGAACACATACAGTTTCGAGTGGTATCGCCACAGATTTCGGAGAACGGCGTTTCGCCTGGCACATTATCGAACACATAGTTTCAGATAGAACAATTAGTTTAAAATGGAACTAAGTTTCGCATCAGGAGGTTCCTCTCTCACAAGGTCGACCACTTTGTTTCCTCGAACACATACAGTTTCGAGTAGTATCGCCACAGATTTCGGAGAACGGCGTTTCGCCTGGCACAGTATCGAACACATAGTTTCAGATAGAACAATTAGTTTAAAGTGGAACTATGTTCCGCATCTGGTGAATCCTCTCTCACAAGGTCGACCACTTAGTTTCGTCGAACACATACAGTTTCGAGTGGTATCGCCACAGATTTCGGAGAACGGCGTTTCGCCTGGCACATTATCGAACACATAGTTTCAGATAGAAAAATTTCCTTTAAAATGGAACTAAGTTTCGCATCAGGAGGTTCCTCTCTCACAAGGTCGACCACTTAGTTTCGTCGAACACATACGGTTTCGAGTGGCAACGCCACAGATTTCAGAGAACAGGCGCTTCTCCTGGCACAGTATCGAACACTTAGTTTCAGATAGAACAATTAATTTAAAATGGAACTAAGTTGCGCATCTGTATTTTCCTCTCTCACAAGGTCGACCACTTAGTTTCGTCGAACATACACGGTTTCGAGTAGCACCGCCACAGATTTCAGAGAGCAGGTGCTTCTCTTGACACAGTGTCGAACACATAGTTTCAGATAGAACAATTAGTTTAAAATGGAACTAAGTTTCGCATCTGGAGTTTCCTGTCCCACAAGGTCGACCACTTAGTTTCGTCGAACACATACGGTTTCGAGTAGCATCGCCACAGATTTCAGAGAACAGGCGCCTCTCCTGGCACAGTATCGAACACTTAGTTTCAGATAGAATAATTAGCTTAAAATGGAATTAAGTTTCGCATGTGGAGTTTCCTCTCCCACAAGGTCGACCACTTAGTTTCGTCGAACACATACGGTTTCGAGTGGCATGGCCACAGATTTCAGAGAACAGGCGCTTCTCCTGGCCCTGTGTCGAACACATAGTTTCAGATAGAACAATTAGTTTAAAGTGGAACTATGTTCCGCATCTGGTGAATCCTCTCTCACAAGGTCGACCACTTAGTTTCGTCGAACACATACGGTTTCGAGTGGCATCACCACAGATTTCAGAGAACAGGCGCTTCTCCTGGCACAGTATCGAACACTTAGTTTCAGATAGAACAATTTGTTTAAAATGGAACTATGTTCCGCATCTGGTGAATCCTCTCTCACAAGGTCGACCACTTAGTTTCGTCGAACACATACGGTTTCGAGTGGCATCGCCACACATTTCAGAGAACAGCCGCTTCTCCCGGCACAGTAGCGAACACTTAATTTCAGATAGAACAATTAGTTTAAAATGTAACTATGTGTCGCATGTTGAGTTTCCTCTCTCACAAAGTCGACCACTTAGTTCGTCGAACACATACGGTTTCGAGTGGTAACGCCACAGATTTGAGAGAACAGGCGCTTCTTCTGGCACAGTATCGAACACTTAGTTTCAGATAGAACAATTAGTTTAAAGTGGAACTATGTTCCGCATCTGGTGAATCCTCTCTCACAAGGTCGACCACTTAGTTTCGTCGAACACATACAGTTTCGAGTGGTATCGCCACAGATTTCGGAGAACGGCGTTTCGCCTGGCACATTATCGAACACATAGTTTCAGATAGAAAAATTTCCTTTAAAATGGAACTAAGTTTCGCATCAGGAGGTTCCTCTCTCACAAGGTCGACCACTTAGTTTCGTCGAACACATACGGTTTCGAGTGGCAACATCACAGATTTCAGAGAACAGGCGCTTCTCCTGGCACAGTATCGAACACTTAGTTTCAGATAGAACAATTAATTTAAAATGGAACTAAGTTTCGCATCTGGAGTTTTCTCTCTCACAAGGTCGACCACTTAGTTTCGTCGAACACATATAGTTTCGAGTGGTATGGCCACAGATTTCGGAGAACGGCGTTTCGCCTGGCACATTATCGAACACATAGTTTCAGATAGAAAAATTTCCTTTAAAATGGAACTAAGTTTCGCATCAGGAGGTTCCTCTCTCACAAGGTCGACCACTTAGTTTCGTCGAACACATACGGTTTCGAGTGGCAACGCCACAGATTTCAGAGAACAGGCGCTTCTCCTGGCACATTATCGAACACTTAGTTTCAGATAGAACAATTAATTTAAAATGGAACTAAGTTGCGCATCTGTATTTTCCTCTCTCACACGGTCGACCACTTAGTTTCGTCGAACATACACGGTTTCGAGTAGCATCGCCACAGATTTCAGAGAGCAGGCGCTTCTCTTGACACAGTGTCGAACACTTAGTTTCAGATAGAATAATTAGTTTAAAATGGAACTAAGTTTCGCATCTGGAGTTTCCTATCTAACAAGGTCGACCACTTAGTTTCGTTGAACACATACGGTTTCGAGTGGCAACGCCACAGATTTCAGAAAACAGGCACTTCTCCTGGCACAGTATCAGACACATAGTTTCAGATAGAACAATTAGTCTAAAATTGTACTAAATTTCGCATCTGGAGTTTCTTCCCTCACAACGCGACCACTTAATTTCGACGAACACCTACGGTTTCGAGTGGCATCTCCACAGATTTCAGAGAACAGGCGCTTCTCCTGGCACAGTATCGAACACTTAGTTTCAGGTAGAACAATTAGTTTAAAATGGTAATAAGTTTCGCATCTGGAGTTTCCTCCTTCTCAAGGCGACCACTTAGTTTCGTCGAACACATACGGTTTCGAGTAGCATCGCCACAGATTTCAGAGAACAGGCGCCTCTCCTGGCACAGTATCGAACACTCAGTTTCAGATAGAACAATTAGTTTTAATTGAAACTAAGTCTGGCACCTGGAGTTTCCTCTCTCACAAGGTGGACCACTTAGTTTCGTCGAACACATACGGTTTCGAGTAGCATCGCCAGAGATTTCAGAGAACAAGCACTTCTCCTGGCACAGTATGGAACACTTAGTTTCAGATAGAACAATTAGTTTAAAATGGACCTATATTTCGCATTTGGAGTTTTCTCTCTCACAAGTTCGACCACTTAGTTTCGTCGAACACATACGGTTTCGTGTGGCATCGCCACAGATTTCAAAGAACAGGCGTTTATCGTGGCACACTATCGAACACTTAGTTCCAGATAGAACAATTAGTTTTAAATGGAACTATGTTTCGCATCTGGTGAATCCTCCCTCACAAGGTCAGGCACTTAGTTTCGTCGAACACATACGGTTTCGAGTGGCATCGCCACAGATTTCAGAGAACAGGCGCTTCTCCTGGCACAGTATCGAACACTTAATATCATATAGAACAATTAGTTTAAAATGGAACTAAGTTTCGCATCTGGAGTTTCCTCTCTCACCAGGTCGACCACTTAATTTCGTCGAACACATACAGTTTCGAGTGGCATCGCCACAGATTTCGCAGAACGGCGTTTCTCCTGGCACATTATCGGACACTTAGTTTCATATAAAAAAATTAGTTTAAAATGGAACTATGTTTCGCTTCTGGAGTTACATCTCTCACAAGGTTGACCACTTAGCTTCGCCGAACACATACGGTTGCGAGTGGTATCGCCACAGATTTCGCCGAACCGGAGCTTCTCCCGGCACAGTATCGACTACTGAGTTTCGTCGAACACATACGGTTTCGACAGGCATTGCCACAGATTTCAGGGAACAGGCGCTTCTCCTGGCACAGTATCGAACACATAGTTTCAGATAGAACAATTAGTTTAAAATGGTACTATGTTTCGCATCTGGAGTTTCCTCTTTCACAAGGCGACCACTCAGTTTCGTCGAACACATACGGTTTCGAGTAGCATCGCCACACATTTCAGAGAACAGGCGCTTCTCCTGGCACAGTATCGAACACTTAGTATCAGATAGAACAATTAGTTTTAAATGGAACTAAGTTTCGCATCTGGAGTATCCTCTCTCACAAGGTCGACCACTAAGTTTCGTCGAACACATACGGTTTCGAGTAGAATCGCCACAGATTTCGCAGAACGGGAGTTTCTCGTGGCACAGTATCGAACACATAGTTTCAGATGGAACAATTAGTTTTAAATGGAACTAAGTTTCGCATCTGGAGTTTCCCCTTTCACAAGGCGACCACTCAGTTTCGTCGAACACATACGGTTTCAAGTGGCATCGCCACAGATTTCAGAAAACAGGCGCTTCTCCTAGCACAGTATCGAACACTTAGTATCAGATAGAACAATTAGTTTAAAATGGAAGTACGATTCGCATCTGGAATTTCCTCTCTCACAAGGTCGACAACTTAGTTTCGTCGAACATATACGGTTTCGAGTGGCATCGCCACAGATTTCAGAGAACAGGCGCTTCTACTGGCACATTATCGAACACTTAGTTACAGATAGAACAATTAGTTTAAAATGGAACTATGTTTCGCATCTGTAGGATCCTCTCTCACAAGGTCAACAACTTAGTTTCGTCGAACACATACGGTTTCAAGTAGCATCGCCACAGATTTCAGAGAACGGGCGCTTCTCCTGGCACAGTATCGAACACTTAATATCATATAGAACAATTATTTTAAAATGGAATTAAGTTTCGCATTTGGAGTTTCCTCTCTCACAAGGTCGACAACTTAGTTTCGTCGAACAAATACGGTTTCGAGTGGCATCGCCACAGATTTCAGGGAACAGGCGCTTCTCCTGGCACAGTATCGAACACTTAGTATCAGATACAACAAATAGTTTAAAATGGAACTATGTTTCGCATCTGGAGATTCCTCTCTCACTAGGTCGACAACTTAGTTTCGGCGAACACATACGGTGTCGAGTGGCATTGCCACAGATTTCAGAGAACAGGCGCTTCTCCTGGCACAGTATCGAACACTTAGTTTCAGATGGAACAATTAGTTTTAAATGGAACTAAGTTTCGCATCTGGAGTTTCCCCTTTCACAAGGCGACCACTCAGTTTCGTCGAACACATACGGTTTCGAGTGGCACCGCCACAGATTTCAGAGAACAGGCGTTTCTCCTGGCACAGTATCGAACACTTAGTATCAGATAGAACAATTAGTTTAAAATGGAAGTACGATTCGCATCTGGAGTTTCCTCTCTCACAAGGTCGACAACTTAGTTTCGTCGAACACATACGGTTTCGAGTGGCACCGCCACAGATTTCAGAGAACAGGCGTTTCTCCTGGCACAGTATCGAACACTTAGTATCAGATAGAACAATTAGTTTAAAATGGAAGTACGATTCGCATCTGGAGTATCCTCTCTCACAAGGTCGACCACTAAGTTTCGTCGAACACATACGGTTTCGAGTAGAATCGCCACAGATTTCGCAGAACGGGAGTTTCTCGTGGCACAGTATCGAACACTTAGTTTCAGATAGAACAATTAGTTTAAAATGGAACTATGTTTCGCATCTGGAGTTTCCTCTCTCACAAGGTCGACCACTCAGTTTCGTCGAACACATACCGTTTCGAGTGTTATCGCCACAGGTTTCACAGAACGGGCGCTTCTCCTGGCACAGTATCGAACACATAGTTTCAGATGGAACAATTAGTCTAAATGGAACTAAGTTTCGCATCTGGAGTTTCCCCTTTCACAAGGCGACCACTCAGTTTCGTCGAACACATACGGTTTCGAGTGGCATCGCCACAGATTTCAGAAAACAGGCGCTTCTCCTAGCACAGTATCGAACACTTAGTATCAGATAGAACAATTAGTTTAAAATGGAAGTACGATTCGCATCTGGAGTTTCCTCTCTCACAAGGTCGACCGCTTAGTTTCGACGAACACATACGGTTTCGAGTAGCATCGCCACAGATTTCAGAAAACAGGCGCTTCTCCTAGCACAGTATCGAACACTTAGTATCAGATAGAACAATTAGTTTAAAATGGAACTAAGTTTCGCATCTGGAGTATCCTCTCTCACAAGGTCGACCACTAAGTTTCGTCGAACACATACGGTTTCGAGTAGAATCGCCACAGATTTCGCAGAACGGGAGTTTCTCGTGGCACAGTATCGAACACTTAGTATCAGATAGAACAATTAGTTTTAAATGGAACTAAGTTTCGCATCTGGAGTATCCTCTCTCACAAGGTCGACCACTAAGTTTCGTCGAACACATACGGTTTCGAGTAGAATCGCCACAGATTTCGCAGAACGGGAGTTTCTCGTGGCACAGTATCGAACACATAGTTTCAGATGGAACAATTAGTTTTAAATGGAACTAAGTTTCGCATCTGGAGTTTCCCCTTTCACAAGGCGACCACTCAGTTTCGTCGAACACATACGGTTTCGAGTAGCATCGCCACACATTTCAGAGAACAGGCGCTTCTCCGGGCACAGTATCGAACACTTAGTATCAGATAGAACAATTAGTTTTAAATGGAACTAAACTTCGCATCTGGAGTTTCCTCTCTCACAAGGTGGACCACTTGGTTTCCTCGAACACATACGGTTTCGAGTGGCATCGCCACACATTTCAGAGAACAGGCGCTTCTCCTGGCACAGTATCGAACACTTAGTATCAGATAGAACAATTAGTTTTAAATGGAACTAAGTTTCGCATCTGGAGTATCCTCTCTCACAAGGTCGACCACTAAGTTTCGTCGAACACATACGGTTTCGAGTAGAATCGCCACAGATTTCGCAGAACGGGAGTTTCTCGTGGCACAGTATCGAACACATAGTTTCAGATGGAACAATTAGTTTTAAATGGAACTAAGTTTCGCATCTGGAGTTTCCCCTTTCACAAGGCGACCACTCAGTTTCGTCGAACACATACGGTTTCGAGTAGCATCGCCACACATTTCAGAGAACAGGCGCTTCTCCGGGCACAGTATCGAACACTTAGTTTCAGATAGAACAATTGGTTTAAAATGGAACTATGTTTCGCATCTGGAGTTTCCCCTTTCACAAGGCGACCACTCAGTTTCGTGGAACACGTACGGTTTCGAGTGGCATCGCCACAGATTTCAGAGAACAGGCGCTTCTCCTGGCACATTATCGAACACTTAGTTACAGATAGAACAATTGGTTTAAAATGGAATTATATTTCGCATCTGGAGGATCCTCTCTCACAAGGTCAACAACTTAGTTTCGTCGAACACATACGGTTTCGAGCGGCATCGCCACACATTTCAGAGAACAGGCGCTTCTCCTGGCACAGTATCGAACACTTAGTATCAGATAGAACAATTAGTTTAAAATGGATCTATGTTTCGCATCTGGAGTGTCCTCTCTCACAAGGTCGACCACTTAGTTTCGTCGAACACATACGGTTTCGAGCAGTATCGCCACAGATTTCGCAGAACGGGAGTTTCTCCTGGCACAGTATCGAACACTTAGTTTCAGATGGAACAATTAGTTTAAATGGAACTAAGTTTCGCATCTGGAGTTTCCCCTTTCACAAGGCGACCACTCAGTTTCGTCGAACACATACGGTTTCAAGTGGCATCGCCACAGATTTCAGAAAACAGGCGCTTCTCCTAGCACAGTATCGAACACTTAGTATCAGATAGAACAATTAGTTTAAAATGGAAGTACGATTCGCATCTGGAATTTCCTCTCTCACAAGGTCGACAACTTAGTTTCGTCGAACATATACGGTTTCGAGTGGCATCGCCACAGATTTCAGAGAACAGGCGCTTCTACTGGCACATTATCGAACACTTAGTTACAGATAGAACAATTAGTTTAAAATGGAACTATGTTTCGCATCTGTAGGATCCTCTCTCACAAGGTCAACAACTTAGTTTCGTCGAACACATACGGTTTCAAGTAGCATCGCCACAGATTTCAGAGAACGGGCGCTTCTCCTGGCACAGTATCGAACACTTAATATCATATAGAACAATTATTTTAAAATGGAATTAAGTTTCGCATTTGGAGTTTCCTCTCTCACAAGGTCGACAACTTAGTTTCGTCGAACAAATACGGTTTCGAGTGGCATCGCCACAGATTTCAGGGAACAGGCGCTTCTCCTGGCACAGTATCGAACACTTAGTATCAGATACAACAAATAGTTTAAAATGGAACTATGTTTCGCATCTGGAGATTCCTCTCTCACTAGGTCGACAACTTAGTTTCGGCGAACACATACGGTGTCGAGTGGCATTGCCACAGATTTCAGAGAACAGGCGCTTCTCCTGGCACAGTATCGAACACTTAGTTTCAGATGGAACAATTAGTTTTAAATGGAACTAAGTTTCGCATCTGGAGTTTCCCCTTTCACAAGGCGACCACTCAGTTTCGTCGAACACATACGGTTTCGAGTGGCACCGCCACAGATTTCAGAGAACAGGCGTTTCTCCTGGCACAGTATCGAACACTTAGTATCAGATAGAACAATTAGTTTAAAATGGAAGTACGATTCGCATCTGGAGTTTCCTCTCTCACAAGGTCGACAACTTAGTTTCGTCGAACACATACGGTTTCGAGTGGCACCGCCACAGATTTCAGAGAACAGGCGTTTCTCCTGGCACAGTATCGAACACTTAGTATCAGATAGAACAATTAGTTTAAAATGGAAGTACGATTCGCATCTGGAGTATCCTCTCTCACAAGGTCGACCACTAAGTTTCGTCGAACACATACGGTTTCGAGTAGAATCGCCACAGATTTCGCAGAACGGGAGTTTCTCGTGGCACAGTATCGAACACTTAGTTTCAGATGGAACAATTAGTTTAAAATGGAACTATGTTTCGCATCTGGAGTTTCCTCTCTCACAAGGTCGACCACTCAGTTTCGTCGAACACATACGGTTTCGAGTGGCACCGCCACAGATTTCAGAGAACAGGCGTTTCTCCTGGCACAGTATCGAACACTTAGTATCAGATAGAACAATTAGTTTAAAATGGAAGTACGATTCGCATCTGGAGTTTCCTCTCTCATAAGGTCGACAACTTAGTTTCGTCGAACACATACGGTTTCGAGTGGCACCGCCACAGATTTCAGAGAACAGGCGTTTCTCCTGGCACAGTATCGAACACTTAGTATCAGATAGAACAATTAGTTTAAAATGGAAGTACGATTCGCATCTGGAGTATCCTCTCTCACAAGGTCGACCACTAAGTTTCGTCGAACACATACGGTTTCGAGTAGAATCGCCACAGATTTCGCAGAACGGGAGTTTCTCGTGGCACAGTATCGAACACTTAGTTTCAGATAGAACAATTAGTTTAAAATGGAACTATGTTTCGCATCTGGAGTTTCCTCTCTCACAAGGTCGACCACTCAGTTTCGTCGAACACATACCGTTTCGAGTGTTATCGCCACAGGTTTCACAGAACGGGCGCTTCTCCTGGCACAGTATCGAACACATAGTTTCAGATGGAACAATTAGTCTAAATGGAACTAAGTTTCGCATCTGGAGTTTCCCCTTTCACAAGGCGACCACTCAGTTTCGTCGAACACATACGGTTTCGAGTGGCATCGCCACAGATTTCAGAAAACAGGCGCTTCTCCTAGCACAGTATCGAACACTTAGTATCAGATAGAACAATTAGTTTAAAATGGAAGTACGATTCGCATCTGGAGTTTCCTCTCTCACAAGGTCGACCGCTTAGTTTCGACGAACACATACGGTTTCGAGTAGCATCGCCACAGATTTCAGAAAACAGGCGCTTCTCCTAGCACAGTATCGAACACTTAGTATCAGATAGAACAATTAGTTTAAAATGGAACTAAGTTTCGCATCTGGAGTATCCTCTCTCACAAGGTCGACCACTAAGTTTCGTCGAACACATACGGTTTCGAGTAGAATCGCCACAGATTTCGCAGAACGGGAGTTTCTCGTGGCACAGTATCGAACACATAGTTTCTTATGGAACAATTAGTTTTAAATGGAACTAAGTTTCGCATCTGGAGTTTCCCCTTTCACAAGGCGACCACTCAGTTTCGTCGAACACATACGGTTTCGAGTAGCATCGCCACAGATTTCAGAGAACAGGCGTTTCTCCTGGCACAGTATCGAACACTTAGTATCAGATAGAACAATTAGTTTAAAATGGAAGTACGATTCGCATCTGGAGTATCCTCTCTCACAAGGTCGACCACTAAGTTTCGTCGAACACATACGGTTTCGAGTAGAATCGCCACAGATTTCGCAGAACGGGAGTTTCTCGTGGCACAGTATCGAACACTTAGTTTCAGATAGAACAATTAGTTTAAAATGGAACTATGTTTCGCATCTGGAGTTTCCTCTCTCACAAGGTCGACCACTCAGTTTCGTCGAACACATACCGTTTCGAGTGTTATCGCCACAGTTTTCACAGAACGGGCGCTTCTCCTGGCACAGTATCGAACACATAGTTTCAGATGGAACAATTAGTCTAAATGGAACTAAGTTTCGCATCTGGAGTTTCCCCTTTCACAAGGCGACCACTCAGTTTCGTCGAACACATACGGTTTCGAGTGGCATCGCCACAGATTTCAGAAAACAGGCGCTTCTCCTAGCACAGTATCGAACACTTAGCATCAGATAGAACAATTAGTTTAAAATGGAAGTACGATTCGCATCTGGAGTTTCCTCTCTCACAAGGTCGACCGCTTAGTTTCGACGAACACATACGGTTTCGAGTAGCATCGCCACAGATTTCAGAAAACAGGCGCTTCTCCTAGCACAGTATCGAACACTTAGTATCAGATAGAACAATTAGTTTAAAATGGAACTAAGTTTCGCATCTGGAGTATCCTCTCTCACAAGGTCGACCACTAAGTTTCGTCGAACACATACGGTTTCGAGTAGAATCGCCACAGATTTCGCAGAACGGGAGTTTCTCGTGGCACAGTATCGAACACATAGTTTCTGATGGAACAATTAGTTTTAAATGGAACTAAGTTTCGCATCTGGAGTTTCCCCTTTCACAAGGCGACCACTCAGTTTCGTCGAACACATACGGTTTCGAGTAGCATCGCCACACATTTCAGAGAACAGGCGCTTCTCCGGGCACAGTATCGAACACTTAGTATCAGATAGAACAATTAGTTTGAAATGGATCTATGTTTCGCATCTGGAGTGTCCTCTCTCACAAGGTCGACCACTTAGTTTCGTCGAACACATACGGTTTCGAGTAGTATCGCCACAGATTTCGCAAAACGGGAGTTTCTCTTGGCACAGTATCGAACACTTAGTTTCAGATAGAACAATTGGTTTAAAATGGAACTATGTTTCGCATCTGGAGTTTCCCCTTTCACAAGGCGACCACTCAGTTTCGTGGAACACGTACGGTTTCGAGTGGCATCGCCACAGATTTCAGAGAACAGGCGCTTCTCCTGGCACATTATCGAACACTTAGTATCAGATAGAACAATTAGTTTGAAATGGATCTATGTTTCGCATCTGGAGTGTCCTCTCTCACAAGGTCGACCACTTAGTTTCGTCGAACACATACGGTTTCGAGTAGTATCGCCACAGATTTCGCAAAACGGGAGTTTCTCTTGGCACAGTATCGAACACTTAGTATCAGATAGAACAATTAGTTTGAAATGGATCTATGTTTCGCATCTGGAGTGTCCTCTCTCACAAGGTCGACCACTTAGTTTCGTCGAACACATACGGTTTCGAGTAGTATCGCCACAGATTTCGCAAAACGGGAGTTTCTCTTGGCACAGTATCGAACACTTAGTTTCAGATAGAACAATTGGTTTAAAATGGAACTATGTTTCGCATCTGGAGTTTCCCCTTTCACAAGGTCGACCACTAAGTTTCGTCGAACACATACGGTTTCGAGTAGAATCGCCACAGATTTCGCAGAACGGGAGTTTCTCGTGGCACAGTATCGAACAGATAGTTTCTGATGGAACAATTAGTTTTAAATGGAACTAAGTTTCGCATCTGGAGTTTCCCCTTTCACAAGGCGACCACTCAGTTTCGTCGAACACATACGGTTTCGAGTAGCATCGCCACACATTTCAGAGAACAGGCGCTTCTCCGGGCACAGTATCGAACACTTAGTATCAGATAGAACAATTAGTTTGAAATGGATCTATGTTTCGCATCTGGAGTGTCCTCTCTCACAAGGTCGACCACTTAGTTTCGTCGAACACATACGGTTTCGAGTAGTATCGCCACAGATTTCGCAAAACGGGAGTTTCTCTTGGCACAGTATCGAACACTTAGTTACAGATAGAACAATTGGTTTAAAGTGGAACTATATTTCGCATCTGGACGATCCTCTCTCACAAGGTCAACAACTTAGTTTCGTCGAACACATATGGTTTCGAGCGGCATCGCCACACATTTCAGAGAACAGGCGCTTCTCCTGGCACAGTATCGAACACTTAGTATCAGATAGAACAATTAGTTTAAAATGGATCTATGTTTCGCATCTGGAGTGTCCTCTCTCACAAGGTCGACCACTTAGTTTCGTCGAACACATACGGTTTCGAGCAGTATCGCCACAGATTTCGCAGAACGGGACTTTCTCCTGGCACAGTATCGAACACTTAATATCATATAGAACAATTATTTTAAAATGGAATTAAGTTTCGCATTTGGAGTTTCCTCTCTCACAAGGTCGACAACTTAGTTTCGTCGAACAAATACGGTTTCGAGTGGCATCGCCACAGATTTCAGGGAACAGGCGCTTCTCCTGGCACAGTATCGAACACTTAGTATCAGATACAACAAATAGTTTAAAATGGAACTATGTTTCGCATCTGGAGATTCCACTCTCACTACGTCGACAACTTAGTTTCGGCGAACACATACGGTGTCGAGTGGCATTGCCACAGATTTCAGAGAACAGGCGCTTCTCCTGGCACATTATCGAACACTTAGTTACAGATAGAACAATTAGTTTAAAATGGAACTATGTTTCGCATCTGGAGATTCCTCTGTCACAAAGTCGGCCACTGAGTTTCGTCGAACACATACGGTTTCGAGTGGCATCGCCGCAGATTTCAGAGAACAGGCGCTTCTCCTGGCACAGTATCGAACACTTAATATCATATAGAACAATTAGTTTAAAATGGAACTAAGTTTCGCAACTGGAGTTTCCTCTCTCACCAGGTCGACCACTTAGTTTCGTCGAACACATACGGTTTCGAGTGGCATTGCCTCAGATTTCAGAGAACCGGCGTTTCTCCTGGCACACTGTCGAACACTTAGTTTCAGATAGAACAATTATTTTAATATGGAATTAAGTTTCGCATTTGGAGTTTCCTCTCTCACTAGGTCGACAACTTAGTTTCGTCGAACACATACGGTTTCGAGCGGCGTCGCCACACATTTCAGAGAACAGGCGCTTCTCCTGGCATAGTATCGAACACTTAGTTTCTGATAGAACAATTAGTTTAAAATGGAACTATGTTTCGCATCTGGAGTTTCCTCTCGCACAAGGTCGGCCACTTAGTTTCGTCGAACACATACGGTTTCGAGTGGTATCGCCACAGATTTCAGAGAACAGGCGCTTCTCCTGGCACAGTATCGAACACTTAGTTTCAGATGGAACAATTAGTTTTAAATGGAACTAAGTTTCGCATCTGGAGTTTCCCCTTTCACAAGGTCGGCCACTTAGTTTCGTCGAACACATACGGTTTCGAGTGGTATTGCCACAGATTTCAGAAAACACGCGCTCCTCCAGGCACAGTATCGAACACTTTCAGATAGAACAATTAGTTTAAAGTGGAACTTAGTTTCGCATCTGGAGATTCCTCTGTCACAAAGTCGGCCACTGAGTTTCGTCGAACACATACGGTTTCGAGTGGCATCGCCGCAGATTTCAGAGAACAGGCGCTTCTCCTGGCACAGTATCGAACACTTAATATCATATAGAACAATTAGTTTAAAATGGAACTAAGTTTCGCAACTGGAGTTTCCTCTCTCACCAGGTCGACCACTTAGTTTCGTCGAACACATACGGTTTCGAGTGGCATCGCCTCAGATTTCAGAGAACCGGCGTTTCTCCTGGCACACTGTCGAACACTTAGTTTCAGATAGAACAATTATTTTAATATGGAATTAAGTTTCGCATTTGGAGTTTCCTCTCTCACTAGGTCGACAACTTAGTTTCGTCGAACACATACGGTTTCGAGCGGCGTCGCCACACATTTCAGAGAACAGGCGCTTCTCCTGGCATAGTATCGAACACTTAGTTTCAGATAGAACAATTAGTTTAAAATGGAACTATGTTTCGCATCTGGAGTTTCCTCTCGCACAAGGTCGGCCACTTAGTTTCGCCGAACACATACGGTTTCGAGTGGTATCGCCACAGATTTCAGAGAACAGGCGCTTCTCCTGGCACAGTATCGAACACTTAGTTTCAGATAGAACAATTAGTTTAAAATGGAACTATGTTTCGCATCTGGAGTTTCCCCTTTCACAAGGTCGGCCACTTAGTTTCGTCGAACACATACGGTTTCGAGTGGTATTGCCACAAATTTCACAGAACAGGCGCTGCTCCTGGCACAGTATCGAACACTTAGTTTCAGATAGAAAAATTAGTTTAAAATGGAACTAAGTTTCCCTTTTTTTAGTTTCCTCTCTCACAAGTTCGACAACTTTGTTTCGTCGAACACATACGGTTTCGAGTAGCATCGCCACACATTTCAGAGAACAGGCGCTTCTCCTGGCATAGTATCGAACACTTAGTTTCAGATAGAACAATTAGTTTAAAATGGAACTATGTTTGGCATCTGGAGTTTCCTCTCGCACAAGGTCGGCCACTTAGTTTCGTCGAACACATACGGTTTCGAGTGGTATCGCCACAGATTTCAGAGAACAGGCGCTTCTCCTGGCACAGTATCGAACACTTAGTTTCAGATGGAACAATTAGTTTTAAATGGAACTAAGTTTCGCATCTGGAGTTTCCCCTTTCACAAGGTCGGCCACTTAGTTTCGTCGAACACATACGGTTTCGAGTGGTATTGCCACAAATTTCACAGAACAGGCGCTTCTCCTGGCACAGTATCGAACACTTAGTTTCAGATAGAACAATTAATTTAAAATGGAACTAAGTTTCGCATCTGGAATTTCCTCTCTCACAAGGTCGACCGCTTAGTTTCGACGAACACATACGGTTTCGAGTAGTATCGCCACAGATTTCAGAGAACGGGCGCTTCTCCTGGCACAGTATCGAAAACTTAGTTTCAGATAGAACAATTAATTTAAAATGGAACTAAGTTTCGCATGTGGAATTTCCTCTCTCACAAGGCGGCCACTTAGTTTCGTGGATCACATTCGGTTTCGAGTGGCATCGCCACAGATTCCAGAGAAAAGGCGCTTCTCCTGGCACAGTATCGAACACTTAGTTTCAGATAGAACAATTAGTTTAAAATGGAACTATATTTCGCATTTGGAGTTTCCTCTCTCACAAGGTGGACCACTTAGTTTCATCGAACACATACGGTTTCGAGTAACATCGCCACAGATTTCAGAGAACATGCGCTTCTCCTGGTACAGTAACGAACACTTAGTTTCAGATAGAACAATTAGTTTAAAATGGAACTAAGTTTCGCATTTGGAGTTTCCTCTCTCACAAGGTCGACCGCTTAGTTTCGACGAACAAATACGGTTTCGAGTAGTATCGCCACAGATTTCAGAGAACGGGCGCTTCTCCTGGCACAGTATCGAACACTTAATATCATATAGAACAATTATTTTAAAAACGAACTAAGTTTCGCATCTGGAGTTTCCTCTCTCACAAGGTCGACCGCTTAGTTTCGACGAACACATTCGGTTTCGAGTAACATCGCCACAAATTTCACAGAACAGGCGCTTCTCCTGGCACAGTATCGAACACTTAGTTTCAGATAGAACAATTAATTTAAAATGGAACTAAGTTTCACATCTGGAGTTTCCTCTCTCACAAGGTCGACCGCTTAGTTTCGACGAACACATACGGTTTCGAGTAGTATCGCCACAGATTTCAGAGAACGGGCGCTTCTCCTGGCACAGTATCGAAAACTTAGTTTCAGAGAGAACAATTAGTTTAAAATGGAACTATATTTCGCATTTGGAGTTTCCTCTCTCACAAGGTGGACCACTTAGTTTCATCGAACACATACGGTTTCGAGTAACATCGCCAGAAATTTCACAGAACAGGCGCTTTTCCTGGCACAGTATCGAACACTTAGTTTCAGATAGAACAATTAATTTAAAATGGAACTAAGTTTCGCATCTGGAGTTTCCTCTCTCACAAGGTCGACCGCTTAGTTTCGACGAACACATACGGTTTCGAGTAGTATCGCCACAGATTTCAGAGAACGGGCGCTTCTCCTGGCACAGTATCGAACACTTAATATCATATAGAACAATTATTTTAAAATGGAATTAAGTTTTGCATTTGGAGTTTCCACTCTCACAAGGTCGCCAACTTAGTTTTGTCGAACAAATACGGTTTCGAGTGGCATCGCCACAGATTTCAGGGAACAGGCGCTTCTCCTGGCACAGTATCGAATACTTAGTATCAGATACAACAATTAGTTTAAAATGGATCTATGTTTCGCATCTGGAGTGTCCTCTCTCACAAGGACGACCACTTAGTTTCGTCGAACACATACCGTTTCGAGTAGCATCGCCACAGATTTCAGAGAACAGGCGCTGCTCCTGGCACAGTATCGAACACTTAGTTTCAGATAGAAAAATTAGTTTAAAATGGAACTAAGTTTCCCTTTTTTTAGTTTCCTCTCTCACAAGTTCGACAACTTTGTTTCGTCGAACACATACGGTTTCGAGTAGCATCGCCACCGATGTCAGAGTACAGACACTTCTCCTGGCACAGTATCGAATACTTAGTTTCAGATAGAACAATTAGTTTAAAATGGAACTATGTTTCGCATCTGGAGTTTCCTGTCTCACAAGTTCGGCCACTTAGTTTCGTCGAACACATACGGTTTCGAGTGGCATCGCCACAGATTTCAGAGAACAGGCGCTTCTCCTAGCACAGTATCGAACACTTAGTTTCAGAGAGAACAATTAGTTTAAAATGGAACTATATTTCGCATTTGGAGTTTCCTCTCTCACAAGGTGGACCACTTGGTTTCATCGAACACATACGGTTTCGAGTAGCATCGCCACAGATTTCAGAGAACAGGCGCGTCTCCTGGCACAGTATCGAACACTTAGTTTCAGAGAGAACAATTAGTTTAAAATGGAACTATATTTCGCATTTGGAGTTTCCTCTCTCACAAGGTGGACCACTTAGTTTCATCGAACACATACGGTTTCGAGTAGCATCGCCACAGATTTCAGAGAACAGGCTCGTCTCCTGGCAAAGTATCGAACACTTAGTTTCAGATAGAACCATTAGTTTAAAATGGTACTAAATTTCGCATGTGGAATTTCCTCCCTCACAAGGCGGCCACTTAGTTTCGTGGATCACATTCGGTTTCGAGTGGCATCGCCACAGATTCCAGAGAAAAGGCGCTTCTCCTGGCACAGTATCGAACACTTAGTTTCAGATAGAACAATTAGTTTAAAATGGAACTATGTTTCGCATTTGGAGTTTCCTCTCTCGCAAGGTGGACCACTTAATTTCGTCGAACACATACGGTTTTGAGTGGCATCGTCACACATTTCAGAGAACAGGCGCTTCTCCTGGCACAGTATCGGAACAGAGTTTCAGTTAGAACAATTAGTTTAAAATGGTACTAAATTTCGCATCAGGAGTTTCCTCTCTCACAAGGCGGCCACTTAGTTTCGTGGAGCACATTTGGTTTCGAGTAGCATCGCCACAGATTTCAGAGAACAGGCGCTTCTCCTGGCACAGTATCGAACACTTAGTTTAAGAGAGAACAATTAGTTTAAAATGGAACTATATTTCGCATTTGGAGTTTCCTCTCTCACAAGGTGGACCACTTAGTTTCATCGAACACATACGGTTTCGAGTAACATCGCCACAGATTTCAGAAAACAGGCGCTTCTCCTGGTACAGTAACGAACACTTAGTTTCAGATAGAACAATTAGTTTAAAATGGAACTAAGTTTCGCATTTGGAGTTTCCTCTCTCAAAAGGTCGACCGCTTAGTTTCGACGAACACATACGGTTTCGAGTAGTATCGCCACAGATTTCAGAGAACGGGCGCTTCTCCTGGCACAGTATCGAACACTTAATATCATATAGAACAATTATTTTAAAAAGCAACTAAGTTTCGCATCTGGAGTTTCCTCTCTCACAACGTCGACCGCTTAGTTTCGACGAACACATACGGTTTCGAGTAAGATCGCCACAAATTTCACAGAACAGGCGCTTCTCCTGGCACAGTATCGAACACTTAGTTTCAGATAGAAAAATTAGTTTAAAATGGAACTAAGTTTCGCATTTGTAGTTTCCTCTCTCACAAGTTCGACCACTTTGTTTCGTCGAACACATACGGTTTCGAGTAGCATCGCCACCGATGTCAGAGTACAGACGCTTCTCCTGGCACATTATCGAACACTAAGTTTCAGGTAGAACAATTAGTTTAAAATGGAACTAAGTTTCGCATCTGGAGTTTCCTCTCCCACAAGGTCGACCACTTAGTTTCGTCGAACACAGACGGTTTCGAGTGGCATCGCCACAGATTTCAGAGAACAGGCGCTTCTCCTGGCACAGTATCGAACACTTAGTTTCAGATGGAACATTTAGTTTACAATTGAACTATGTTTCGCATCTGGAGTTTCCTCTCTCACATGGTCGACCACTTACTTTCGTCGAACACATTCGGTTTCGTGTAGCAACGCCACAGATTTCAGAGAACAGGCGCTTCTACTGGCAGTTTATCGAATACTTAGTTTCAGATGGAACATTCGGTTTAAAATGGAACTAAGTTTCGCATCTGGAGTTTCCTCTCTCACACCGTCGACCACTTACTTTCGTCGAACACATTCGGTTTCGTGTAGCAACGTCACAGATTTCAGAGGACATGCGCTTCTCCTGCACAGTATCGAACACTTAGTTACAGATAGAACACTTAGTTTAAAATGGAACTATGTTTCGCATTTGGAGTTTCCTCTCTCACTAGGTCGACAACTTAGTTTCGTCGAACACATACGGTTTCGAGCGGCGTCGCCACACATTTCAGAGAACAGGCGCTTCTCCTGGCATAGTATCGAACACTTAGTTTCAGATAGAACAATTAGTTTAAAATGGAACTATGTTTCGCATCTGGAGTTTCCTCTCGCACAAGGTCGGCCACTTACTTTCGTCGAACACATTCGGCTTCGAGTAGCAACGCCACAGGTTTCAGAGAACAGGCGCTTCTACTGGCAGATTATCGAATACTTAGTTTCAGATAGAATATTTAGCTTAAAATGGAAATATGTTTCGCATTTGGAATTTCCTCCCTCACAAGGTCGACCACTTAGTTTCGTCGAACACATACGGTTTCGAGTGCCATCGCCACAGATTTCAGAGAACAGGCGCTTCTCCTGGCCCAGTATCGAACACTTAGTTTCAGATGGAACATTTGGTTTAAAATGGAACTAAGTTTCCCATCTGGAGTTTCCTCTCTCACAATGTAGACCACTTACTTTCGTGGAACACATTCGGTTTCGTGTAGCAACGCCACAGGTTTCAGAACAGGCGCTTCTGCTCGCAGTTTATCGAATACTTAGTTTCAGATAGAATATTTAGCTTAAAATGGAAATATGTTTCGCATTTGGAGATTCCTCTCTCGCAAGGTGGACCACTTAATTTCGTCGACACATACGGTTTTGAGTGGCATCGTCACACATTTCAGAGAACAGGCGCTTCTCCTGGCACAGTATCGGACACAGAGTTTCAGTTAGAACAATTAGTTTAAAATGGTACTAAATTTCGCATCTGCAGTTTCCTCTCTCACAAGGCGGCCACTTAGTTTCGTGGAGCACATTTGGTTTCGAGTAGCATCGCCACAGATTTCAGAGAACAGGCGCTTCTCCTGGCACAGTATCGAACACTTAGTTTCAGAGAGAAATATTAGTTTAAAATGGAACTATATTTCGCATTTGGAGTTTCCTCTCTCACAAGGTGGACCACTTAGTTTCATCGAACACATACGGTTTCGAGTAACATCGCCACTGATTTCAGAGAACATGCGCTTCTCCTGGTACAGTAACGAACACTTAGTTTCAGATAGAACAATTAGTTTAAAATGGAACTAAGTTTCGCATTTGGAGTTTCCTCTCTCACAAGGTCGACCGCTTAGTTTCGACGAACACATACGGTTTCGAGTAGTATCGCCACAGATTTCAGAGAACGGGCGCTTCTCCTGGCACAGTATCGAACACTTAATATCATATAGAACAATTATTTTAAAAACGAACTAAGTTTCGCATCTGGAGTTTCCTCTCTCACAAGGTCGACCGCTTAGTTTCGACGAACACATTCGGTTTCGAGTAACATCGCCACAAATTTCACAGAACAGGCGCTTCTCCTGGCACAGTATCGAACACTTAGTTTCAGATAGAACAATTAATTTAAAATGGAACTAAGTTTCACATCTGGAGTTTCCTCTCTCACAAGGTCGACCGCTTAGTTTCGACGAACACATACGGTTTCGAGTAGTATCGCCACAGATTTCAGAGAACGGGCGCTTCTCCTGGCACAGTATCGAAAACTTAGTTTCAGAGAGAACAATTAGTTTAAAATGGAACTATATTTCGCATTTGGAGTTTCCTCTCTCACAAGGTGGACCACTTAGTTTCATCGAACACATACGGTTTCGAGTAACATCGCCAGAAATTTCACAGAACAGGCGCTTTTCCTGGCACAGTATCGAACACTTAGTTTCAGATAGAACAATTAATTTAAAATGGAACTAAGTTTCGCATCTGGAGTTTCCTCTCTCACAAGGTCGACCGCTTAGTTTCGACGAACACATACGGTTTCGAGTAGTATCGCCACAGATTTCAGAGAACGGGCGCTTCTCCTGGCACAGTATCGAACACTTAATATCATATAGAACAATTATTTTAAAATGGAATTAAGTTTTGCATTTGGAGTTTCCACTCTCACAAGGTCGCCAACTTAGTTTTGTCGAACAAATACGGTTTCGAGTGGCATCGCCACAGATTTCAGGGAAGAGGCGCTTCTCCTGGCACAGTATCGAATACTTAGTATCAGATTCAACAATTAGTTTAAAATGGATCTATGTTTCGCATCTGGAGTGTCCTCTCTCACAAGGACGACCACTTAGTTTCGTCGAACACATACCGTTTCGAGTAGCATCGCCACAGATTTTAGAGAACAGGCGCTGCTCCTGGCACAGTATCGAACACTTAGTTTCAGATAGAACAATTAGTTTAAAATGGAACTAAGTTTCCCTTTTTTTAGTTTCCTCTCTCACAAGTTCGACAACTTTGTTTCGTCGAACACATACGGTTTCGAGTGGCATCGCGACAGATTTCAGAGAACAGGCGCTTCTCCTGGCACAGTATCGAACCCTTAGTTTCAGATAGAACAATTAGTTTAAAGGGGCACTAAGTTTCGCGTCTGGAGTTTCCTCTCTCAAAAGGTCGACCACTGAGTTTCGTCGAACATATACCGTTTCGAGTGGTATCGCCACAGGTTTCACAGAACGGTCGCTTCTCCTGGCACAGTATCGAACACTTAGTTTCAGATAGAACAATTAGTTTAAAATGGAACTAAGTTTCGCATCTGGAGTTTCCTCTCACACAAGGTCGACCATTTAGATTCGTCGAACACATACGGTTTCGAGTAGCATCGCCACAGATTTCAGAGAACAGGCGCTTCTCCTGGCACAGTATCGAACACTTTCAGATAGAACAATTAGTTTAAAATGGAACTAAGTTTCGCACCTGGAGGTTCCTCTCTCACAAGGCGTCCACTTAGTTTCGTCGAACACAAACCGTTTCGAGTGGTATCGCCACAGGTTTCACAGAACGGGAGCTTCTCCTGGCACAGTATCGAACACTTAGTTTCAGATAGAACAATTAATTTAAAATGGAACTAAATTTCGCATCTGAAGTTTCCTCTCTCACAAGGTCGGCCACTTAGTTTCGTCGAACACATACGGTTTCGAGTAGCATCGCGACAGATTTCACAGAACAGGCGCTTCACCTGGCACAGAATCGAACACTTAGTTTCAGATAGAACAATTAGTTTTAAATGGTACTAAGCTTCGCATCTGGAGTTTCCTCTCCCACAACGTCGACCACCTAGTTTCGTCGAACACATACGGTTTCGAGTAGCATCGCGACAGATTTCCGAGAACAGGCGCTTCTCCTGGCACAGTATCCAACACTTAGTTTCAGATAGAACAATCAGTTTAAAATGGAACTAAGTTTCGCATCTGGAATTTCCTCTCTCACAAGGTCGACCACTTAGTTTCTTCGAACACATACGGTTTCGAGTAGCATCGCCACATATTTCAGAGAGAAGGCGCTTCTCCTGTCACATTATCGAACACTTAGTTTCAGATAGAACAATTAGTTTAAAATGGAACTAAATTTCGCAACTGGAGTTTCCTCTCTCACAAGGTCGACCACTTAGTTTCGTCGAACACATACGGTTTCGAGTGGCATCGCCACAGATTTCAGAGAACAGTCGCTTCTCCTGGCACAGTATCGAACACTTAGTTTCAGATAGAACAATTAGTTTAAAATGGAACTAGGTTTCGCATCTGGAGTTTCCTCTTCCACAAGGTCGACAACATAGTTTCGTCGAACACATACGGTTTCGAGTGGCATCGCCACAGATTTCAGAGAACAGGCGCTTCTCCTGGCACAGTATCGAACACTTACTTTCAGATAGAACAATTAGTTTAAAATGGAACTAAGTTTCGCATCTGGAGTTCCTCTCTCACAAGGTCGACAACTTAGTTTCGTCAAACACATACGGTTTCGAGTGGCATCGCCACAGATTTCAGAGAACAGGCGCTTCTCCTGGCACATTATCGAACACTTAGTTTCAGATAGAACAATTAGTTTAAAATGGAACTAAATTTCGCATCTGGAGTTTCCTCTCTCACAAGGTCGACCACTTAGTTTCGTCGAACACATACGGTTTCGAGTGGCATCGCCACAGATTTCAGAGAACGGGCGCTTCTGCTGGCACAGTATCGAACACTTAGTTTCAGATAGAACAATTAGTTTAAAATGGAACAAAGTTTAGCATCTGGAGTTTCCTCTCCCACAAGGTCGACCACTTAGTTTCGAAGAACACATACGGTCTCGAGTGGTATCGCCACAGATTTCGCAGAACGGGAGTTTCTCCTGGCACATTATCGAACACTATGTTTCAGATAGCACAATTAGTTTAAAATGGAACTAAGTCTCGCATCTGGAGTTTCCTCTCCAACAAGGTCGACCACTTAGTTTCGTCGAACACATATGGTTTCGAATAGCATCGCCACAGATTTCAGAGAACAGGCTCTTCTCCTGGCACTGTATCGAACACTTAGTTTCAGATAGAACAATTAATTTAAAATGGAACTAAGTTTCGCATCTGAAGTTTCCTCTCTCACAAGGTCGGCCACTTAGTTTCGTCGAACACATACGGTTTCGAGTAGCATTGCGACAGATTTCACAGAACAGGCGCTTCACCTGGCACAGAATCGAACCCTTAGTTTCAGATAGAACAATTAGTTTTAAATGGTACTAAGCTTCGCATCTGGAGTTTCCTCTCCCACAAGGTCGGCCACTTAGTTTCGCCGATCACATACGGTTTCGAGTGGCATCGCCACACATTTCAGAGAACAGGCGCTTCTCCTGGCACAGTATCCAACACTTAGTTTCAGATAGAACAATCAGTTTAAAATGGAACTAAGTTTCGCATCTGGAGTTTCCTCTCTCACAAGGTCGACCACTTAGTTTCGTCGAACACATACGGTTTCGAGTGGCATCGCCACAGATTTCAGAGAACAGGCGCTTCTCCTGGCACTGTATCGAACACTTAGTTTCAGATAGAACAATCAGTTTAAAATGGAACTAAGTTTCGCATCTGGAGTTTCCTCTCTCACAAGGTCGGCCACTTAGTTTCGCCGATCACATACGGTTTCGAGTGGCATCGCCACAGATTTCAGAGAACAGGCGCTTCTCCTGGCACGGTATCGAACACTTAGTTTCAGATAGAACAATTAGTTCAAAATGGAATTAAATTTCGCATCTGGAGTTTCCTCTCTCACCATTTCGACCACTTAGTTTCGTCGAACATATACGCTTTCGAGTAGCATCGCGATAGATTTCCGAGAACAGGCGCTTCTCCTGGCACCGTATCCAACACTTAGTTTCAGATAGAACAATCAGTTTAAAATGGAAATAAGTTTCGCATCTGGAGTTTCCTCTCTCACAAGGTCGACCACTTAGTTTCGTCGAACACATACGGTTTCGAGTAGCATCGCCACATATTTCAGAGAACAGGCGCTTCTCCTGGCACCGTATCGAACACTTAGTTTCAGATAGAACAATTAGTTTAAAATGGAACTAAGTTTAGCATCTGGAGTTTCCTCTCTCACAAGGTCGGCCACTTAGTTTCGCCGATCACATACGGTTTCGAGTGGCATCGCCACAGATTTCAGAGGACAGGCGCTTCTCCTGGCACAGTATCGAACACTTGGATTCAGATAGAACAATTAGTTTCAAATGGAACTAAGTTTCGCATCTGCAGTTTCCTCTCCCACAAGGTCGACCACTTAGTTTCGTCGAACATATACGGTTTCGAGTAGCATCGCCACAGATTTCAGAGAACGGGCACTTCTCCTGGCACAGTATCGAACACTTAGTTTCAGATGGAACATTTGGTTTAAAATGGAACTAAATTTCGCATGTGGAGTTTCCTCTGTCACAAGGTCGGCCACTTAGTTTCGTCGAACACATACGGTTTCGAGTAGCATCGCGACAGATTTCAGAGAACAGGCGCTTCTCCTGGCACAGTATCGAACACTTAGTTTCAGATAGAACAATTAGTTTAAAATGGAACAAAATTTCGCATCTGGAGTTTCCTCTCTCAGAAGGTCGACCACTTAGTTTCGTCGAACACATTCGCTTTCGAGTAGCATCGCGACAGATTTCAGAGAACAGGCGCTTCTCCTGGCACAGTATCGAAAACATAGTTTCAGATAGAACAATTAGTTTAAAATGGAACTAAGTTTCGCATCTTCAGTTTCCTCTCTCACAAGGTCGGCCACTTAGTTTCGTCGAACACATACGGTTTCGAGTGGCATCGCCACAGATTTCAGAGAACAGGCGCTTCTCCTGGTACAGTATCGAACACTTAGTTTCAGATAGAACAATTAGTTTAAAATGGAACTAAATTTCGCATCTGGAGTTTCCTCTCTCACAAGGTCGACCACTTCGTACCGTCGAACACATACGGTTTCGAGTGGCATCGCCACAGATTGCAGAGAACAGGCGCTTCTCCTGGCACAGTATCGAACACTTAGTTTCAGATAGAACAATTAGTTTAAAATGGAACTAAGTTTCGCATCTGGAGTTTCCTCTCTCACAAGGTCGACCACTTCGTACCGTCGAACACATACGGTTTCGAGTGGCATCGCCACAGATTGCAGAGAACAGGCGCTTCTCCTGGCACAGTATCGAACACTTAGTTTCAGATAGAACAATTAGTTTAAAATGGAACTAAGTTTCGCATCTGGAGTTTCCTCTCTCACAAGGTCGACCACTTAGTTTCGTCGAACACATACGGTTTCGAGCGGCATCGCCATACAGTTCAGACAAAAGGCGCTTCTCCTGGCACAGTATCGAACACTTAGATTCAGATAGAACAATTAGTTTCAATTGGAACTAAGATTCGCATCTGCAGTTTCCTCTCTCACAAGGTCGACCACTTAGTTTCGTCGAACACATACGGTTTCGAGTGGTATCGCCACAGATTTCGCAGAACAGGCGCTTCTCCTGGCACAGTATCGAACACTTAGTTTCAGATAGAACAATTAGTTTAAAATGGAACAAAGTTTAGCATCTGGAGTTTCCTCTCCCACAAGGCCGACCACTCAGTTTCGAGGAACACATACGGTTTCGAGTGGTATCGCCACAGATTTCGCAGAACGGGAGTTTCTCCTGGCACATTATCGAACACTATGTTTCAGATAGCACAATTAGTTTAAAATGGAACTAAGTCTCGCATCTGGAGTTTCCTCTCCAACGAGGTCGACCACTTAGTTTCGTCGAACACATATGGTTTCGAGTAGCATCGCCAGAGATTTCAGAGAACGGTCACTTCTGTTGGCACAGTATCGAACACTTAGTTTCAGATAGAACAATTAGTTTAAAATGGAACTAAGTTTCGCATCTGGAGTTTCCTCTCTCATAAGGTCGACCACTTAGTTTCGTCGAACATATACGGTTTCGAGTAGCATCGCCAGAGATTTCAGAGAACGGGCACTTCTGTTGGCACAGTATCGAACACTTAGTTTCAGATAGAACAATTAGTTTAAAATGGAACTAAGTTTCGCATCTGGAGTTTCCTCTCTAACAAGGTCGGCCACTTCGTACCGTCGAACACATACGGTTTCGAGTGGCATCGCCACAGATTGCAGAGAACAGGCGCTTCTCCTGGCACAGTATCGAACACTTAGTTTCAGATGGAACATTTGGTTTAAAATCGAAATATGTTTCGCATGTGGAGTTTCCTCTCTCACAAGGTCGACCACTTAGT
Source organism: Nysson spinosus (assembly GCA_910591585.2). Classification (NCBI taxonomy): domain Eukaryota; kingdom Metazoa; phylum Arthropoda; class Insecta; order Hymenoptera; family Crabronidae; genus Nysson; species Nysson spinosus. The sequence goes on from CAJUYC020000086.1 coordinate 901,446, forward strand.
TTCGTCGAGCACATCCGGTTTCGAGTGGCATCGCCACAGATTTCAGAGAACAGGCGCTTCTCCTGGCACAGTATCGAACACTTAGTTACAGATAGAACACTTAGTTTAAAATGGATAAGTTTCGCATCTGGAGTTTCCTCTCTCACAAGGTCGACCACTTAGTTTCGTCGAACACATTCGGTTTCGAGTGTTATCGCCACAGGTTTCACAGAACGGGCGCTTCTCCTGGCACAGTATCGAACACTTAGTTTCAGATAGAATAATTAATTTAAAATGGAACTAAGTTTCGCATCTGAAGTTTCCTCTCTCACAAGGTCGGCCACTTAGTTTCGACGAAAAGTTTGGCACTTTTTCCAGATTTCCCTATTTCAGAAACGAGAAATGGAAACATAGTTTCAGATAGAACAATTAGTTTAAAATGGAACTAAGTTTCGCATCTGGAGTTTCCTCTCTCACAAGGTCGACCACTTAGTTTCGTCGAACACATACGGTTTCGAGTGGTATCGCCACAGATTTCGCAGAACAGGCGCTTCTCCTGGCACAGTATCGAGTACTTAGTTTCAGATAGAAGAATTACTTTAAAATGGAACTATGTTTCGCATCTGGAGTTTCCTCTCTCACAATGTCGACCACTTAGTTTCGTCGAACACATACGGTTTCGAGTGGCATCGCCACAGATTTCAGAGAACCGGCGTTTCTCCTGGCACACTATCGAACACTTAGTTACAGATAGAGCAATTAGTTTAAAATGGATCTATGTTTCGCATCTGGAGTATCCTCTCTCACAAGGTCAACCACTTAGTTTCGTCGAACACATACGGTTTCGAGCGGCATCGCCACACATTTCAGAGGACAGGCGCCACTCCTGGCCCAGTATCGAACACTTAGTATCAGATAGTACAATTAGTTTAAAATGGATCTATGTTTCGCATCTGGAGTGTCCTCTCTCACAAGGTCGACCACTTAGTTTCGTCGAACACATACGGTTTCGAGTAGTATCGCCACAGATTTCGCAGAACGGGAGTTTCTCCTGGCACAGTATCGAACAATTAGTTTGAGATAGAACAATTAGTTTAAAATGGAACTAAGTTTCGCATCTGGAGTTTCCTCTCTCACAAGGTCGACCACTTAGTTTCGTCGAACACATACGGTTTCGAGTGGTATCGCCACAGATTTCGCAGAACAGGCGCTTCTCCTGGCACAGTATCGAATACTTAGTTTCAGATAGAAGAATTACTTTAAAATGGAACTAAGCTTCGCATCTGGAATTTCCTCTCTCACAAGGTGGGCACTTATTTTCGTCGAACACATACGGTTTCGAGTAGCATCGCCACAGATTTGAGAGAACAGGCGCTTCTCCTGGCAAAGTATCGAACACTTAGTTTCAGATGGAACATTTGGTTTAAAATCGAAATATGTTTCGCATGTGGAGTTTCCTCTCTCACAAGGTCGACCACTTAGTTTCGTCGAGCACATCCGGTTTCGAGTGGCATCGCCACAGATTTCAGAGAACAGGCGCTTCTCCTGGCACAGTATCGAACACTTAGTTACAGATAGAACACTTAGTTTAAAATGGATAAGTTTCGCATCTGGAGTTTCCTCTCTCACAAGGTCGACCACTTAGTTTCGTCGAACACATTCGGTTTCGAGTGTTATCGCCACAGGTTTCACAGAACGGGCGCTTCTCCTGGCACAGTATCGAACACTTAGTTTCAGATAGAATAATTAATTTAAAATGGAACTAAGTTTCGCATCTGAAGTTTCCTCTCTCACAAGGTCGGCCACTTAGTTTCGACGAAAAGTTTGGCACTTTTTCCAGATTTCCCTATTTCAGAAACGAGAAATGGAAACATAGTTTCAGATAGAACAATTAGTTTAAAATGGAACTAAGTTTCGCATCTGGAGTTTCCTCTCTCACAAGGTCGACCACTTAGTTTCGTCGAACACATACGGTTTCGAGTGGTATCGCCACAGATTTCGCAGAACAGGCGCTTCTCCTGGCACAGTATCGAGTACTTAGTTTCAGATAGAAGAATTACTTTAAAATGGAACTATGTTTCGCATCTGGAGTTTCCTCTCTCACAATGTCGACCACTTAGTTTCGTCGAACACATACGGTTTCGAGTGGCATCGCCACAGATTTCAGAGAACCGGCGTTTCTCCTGGCACACTATCGAACACTTAGTTACAGATAGAGCAATTAGTTTAAAATGGATCTATGTTTCGCATCTGGAGTATCCTCTCTCACAAGGTCAACCACTTAGTTTCGTCGAACACATACGGTTTCGAGCGGCATCGCCACACATTTCAGAGGACAAGCGCCACTCCTGGCACAGTATAGAACACTTAGTATCAGATAGTACAATTAGTTTAAAATGGATCTATGTTTCGCATCTGGAGTGTCCTCTCTCACAAGGTCGACCACTTAGTTTCGTCGAACACATACGGTTTCGAGTAGTATCGCCACAGATTTCGCAGAACGGGAGTTTCTCCTGGCACAGTATCGAACAATTAGTTTGAGATAGAACTATTAGTTTAAAATGGAACTAAGTTTCGCATCTGGAGTTTCCTCTCTCACAAGGTCGACCACTTAGTTTCGTCGAACACATACGGTTTCGAGTGGTATCGCCACAGATTTCGCAGAACAGGCGCTTCTCCTGGCACAGTATCGAATACTTAGTTTCAGATAGAAGAATTACTTTAAAATGGAACTAAGCTTCGCATCTGGAATTTCCTCTCTCACAAGGTGGGCACTTATTTTCGTCGAACACATACGGTTTCGAGTAGCATCGCCACAGATTTGAGAGAACAGGCGCTTCTCCTGGCAAAGTATCGAACACTTAGTTTCAGATAGAACACTTTGTTTAAAATGGAACTAAGTTTCGCATCTGGAGTTTCCTCTCTCACAAGGTCGACCACTTAGTTTCGTCGAACACATACGGTTTCGAGTGGTATCGCCACAGATTTCGCAGAACAGGCGCTTCTCCTGGCACAGTATCGAATACTTAGTTTCAGATAGAAGAATTACTTTAAAATGGAACTATGTTTCGCATCTGGAGTTTCCTCTCTCACAATGTCGACCACTTAGTTTCGTCGAACACATACGGTTTCGAGTGGCATCGCCACAGATTTCAGAGAACCGGCGTTTCTCCTGGCACACTATCGGACACTTAGTTACAGATAGAGCCATTAGTTTAAAATGGATCTATGTTTCCCATCTGGAGTATCCTCTCTCACAAGGTCAACCACTTAGTTTCGTCGAACACATACGGTTTCGAGCGGCATCGCCACACATTTCAGAGGACAAGCGCCACTCCTGGCACAGTATAGAACACTTAGTATCAGATAGAACAATTAGTTTAAAATGGATCTATGTTTCGCATCTGGAGTGTCCTCTCTCACAAGGTCGACCACTTAGTTTCGTCGAACACATACGGTTTCGAGTAGTATCGCCACAGATTTCGCAGAACGGGAGTTTCTCCTGGCACAGTATCGAACAATTAGTTTGAGATAGAACAATTATTTAAAATGGAACTATGGTTCGATTATGGAGTTTCCTCTCTCACAAAGTCGGCCACTTTGTTTCTTCGAACACATACGGTTCCGAGTGGTATCGCCACAGATTTCAGAGAACCGGCGCTTCTCCTGGCACAGTATCGAACACTTAGTTTCAGATAGAACAATTAGTTTTAACTGGGACTAAGTTTCGCATCTGGAGTTTCCTCTTTCACAAGGCGACCACTCAGTTTCGTCGAACACATACGGTTTCGAGTGGCATCGCCACAGATTGCAGAGAACAGGCGTTTCTCCTGGCACAGTATCGAACACTTAGTATCAGATAGAACAATTAGTTTAAAATGGAACTATGTTTCGCATCTGGAGTTTCCTCTCTCACAAGGTCGACCACTTAGTTTCGTCGAACACATACGGTTTCGAGTAGCATCGCCACCGACTTCAGAGAACACGTGTTTCTCCTGGCGCAGTATCGAACACTTAGTTACAGATAGAACAATTAGTTTAAAATGGATCTATGTTTCGCATCTGGAGTGTCCTCTCTCACAAGGTCGACCACTTAGTTTCGTCGAACACATACGGTTTCGAGTAGTATCGCCACAGATTTCGCAGAACGGGAGTTTCTCCTGGCACAGTATCGAACAATTAGTTTGAGATAGAACAATTAGTTAAAATGGAACTATGTTTCGCATCTGGAGTTTCCTCTCTCACAAGGTCGACCACTCAGTTTCGTCGAACACATACGGTTTCGAGTGGCATCGCCACAGATTTCAGAGAACAGGCGTTTCTCCTGGCACAGTATCGAACACTTTGTATCAGATAGAACAATTAGTTTAAAATGGATCTATGTTTCGCATCTGGAGTGTCCTCTCTCACAAGGTCCACCACTTAGTTTCGTCGAACACATACGGTTTCGAATAGTACCGCCACAGATTTCGCAGAACGGGGTTTCTCCTGGCACATTTTCGAACACATAGTTTCAGATAGAACAATTAGTTTAAAATGGAACTAAGTTTCGCATCTGGAGATTCCTCTCTCACAAGGTCGGCCACTTCGTACCGTCGAACACATACGGTTTCGAGTGGCATCGCCACAGATTGCAGAGAACAGGCGCTTCTCCTGGCACAGTATCGAACACTTAGTTTCAGATGGAACATTTGGTTTAAAATCGAAATATGTTTCGCATGTGGAGTTTCCTCTCTCACAAGGTCGACCACTTAGTTTCGTCGAACACATACGGTTTCGAGTGGCATCGTCACAGATTTCAGAGAACAGGCGCTTCTCCTGGCACAGTATCGAACACTTAGTTACAGATAGAACACATAGTTTAAAATGGATCTAAGTTTCGCATCTGGAGTTTCCTCTCTCACAAGGTCGACCACTTAGTTTCGTCGAACACATTCGGTTTCGAGTGTTATCGCCACAGGTTTCACAGAACGGGCGCTTCTCCTGGCACAGTATCGAACACTTAGTTTCAGATAGAATAATTAGTTTAAAATGGAACTATGTTTCGCATCTGGAGTTTCCTCTCTCACAAGGTCGGCCACTTAGTTTCGACGAAAAGTTTGGCACTTTTTCCAGATTTCCCTATTTCAGAAACGAGAAATGGAAACATAGTTACAGATAGAACAATTAGTTTAAAATGGAACTATGTTTCGCATCGGGAGTTTCCTCTCTCAGAAGGTCGGCCACTTAGTTTCGTCGAACACATACGGTTTCGAGTGGCATCGTCACAGATTTCAGAGAACAGGCGCTTCTCCTGGCACAGTATCGAACACTCAGTTTCAGATAGAACAATTAGTTTTAAATGAAAATAAGTCTGGCACCTGGAGTTTCCTCCCTCACAAGGTGGACCACTTAGTTTCGTCGAACACATACGGTTTCGAGTAGCATCGCCACAGATTTCAGAGAACAGGCGCTTCTCCTGGCACAGTATCGAACACTTAGTATCAGATAGAACAATTAGTTTAAAATGGAACTATGTTTCGTATCTAGAGTATGCTCTCTCACAAGTTCAACCACTTAGTTTCGTCGAACACACGGTTTCGAGTGGCATCGCCACAGATTTTAGAGAACAGACGCTTCTCCTGTCACATTATCGAACACTTAGTTACAGATAGAACAATTAGTTTAAAATGGAACTATGTTCCGCATCTTGTGAATCCTCTCCCACAAGGTCAACCACTTAGTTTCGTCGAACACATCCGGTTTCGAGTGGCATCGCCACAGATTTCAGAGAACAGGCGCTTCTCCTGGCACAGTATCGAACACTCAGTTTCAGATAGAACAATTAGTTTAAAATGGAACTATGTTTCCCATCTGGAGTATCCTCTCTCACAAGGTCAACCACTTAGTTTCGTCGAACACATACGGTTTCGAGCGGCATCGCCACACATTTCAGAGGACAAGCGCCACTCCTGGCACAGTATAGAACACTTAGTATCAGATAGAACAATTAGTTTAAAATGGATCTATGTTTCGCATCTGGAGTGTCCTCTCTCACAAGGTCGACCACTTAGTTTCGTCGAACACATACGGTTTCGAGTAGTATCGCCACAGATTTCGCAGAACGGTAGTTTCTCCTGGCACAGTATCGAACAATTAGTTTGAGATAGAACAATTATTTAAAATGGAACTATGGTTCGATTATGGAGTTTCCTCTCTCACAAAGTCGGCCACTTTGTTTCTTCGAACACATACGGTTCCGAGTGGTATCGCCACAGATTTCAGAGAACCGGCGCTTCTCCTGGCACAGTATCGAACACTTAGTTTCAGATAGAACAATTAGTTTTAACTGGGACTAAGTTTCGCATCTGGAGTTTCCTCTTTCACAAGGCGACCACTCAGTTTCGTCGAACACATACGGTTTCGAGTGGCATCGCCACAGATTGCAGAGAACAGGCGTTTCTCCTGGCACAGTATCGAACACTTAGTATCAGATAGAACAATTAGTTTAAAATGGAACTATGTTTCGCATCTGGAGTTTCCTCTCTCACAAGGTCGACCACTTAGTTTCGTCGAACACATACGGTTTCGAGTAGCATCGCCACCGACTTCAGAGAACACGTGTTTCTCCTGGCGCAGTATCGAACACTTAGTTACAGATAGAACAATTAGTTTAAAATGGATCTATGTTTCGCATCTGGAGTGTCCTCTCTCACAAGGTCGACCACTTAGTTTCGTCGAACACATACGGTTTCGAGTAGTATCGCCACAGATTTCGCAGAACGGGAGTTTCTCCTGGCACAGTATCGAACAATTAGTTTGAGATAGAACAATTAGTTAAAATGGAACTATGTTTCGCATCTGGAGTTTCCTCTCTCACAAGGTCGACCACTCAGTTTCGTCGAACACATACGGTTTCGAGTGGCATCGCCACAGATTTCAGAGAACAGGCGTTTCTCCTGGCACAGTATCGAACACTTTGTATCAGATAGAACAATTAGTTTAAAATGGATCTATGTTTCGCATCTGGAGTGTCCTCTCTCACAAGGTCGACCACTTAGTTTCGTCGAACACATACGGTTTCGAATAGTATCGCCACAGATTTCGCAGAACGGGGTTTCTCCTGGCACATTTTCGAAGACATAGTTTCAGATAGAACAATTAGTTTAAAATGGAACTAAGTTTCGCATCTGGAGATTCCTCTCTCACAAGGTCGGCCACTTCGTACCGTCGAACACATACGGTTTCGAGTGGCATCGCCACAGATTGCAGAGAACAGGCGCTTCTCCTGGCACAGTATCGAACACTTAGTTTCAGATGGAACATTTGGTTTAAAATCGAAATATGTTTCGCATGTGGAGTTTCCTCTCTCACAAGGTCGACCACTTAGTTTCGTCGAACACATACGGTTTCGAGTGGCATCGTCACAGATTTCAGAGAACAGGCGCTTCTCCTGGCACAGTATCGAACACTTAGTTACAGATAGAACACATAGTTTAAAATGGATCTAAGTTTCGCATCTGGAGTTTCCTCTCTCACAAGGTCGACCACTTAGTTTCGTCGAACACATTCGGTTTCGAGTGTTATCGCCACAGGTTTCACAGAACGGGCGCTTCTCCTGGCACAGTATCGAACACTTAGTTTCAGATAGAATAATTAGTTTAAAATGGAACTATGTTTCGCATCTGGAGTTTCCTCTCTCACAAGGTCGGCCACTTAGTTTCGACGAAAAGTTTGGCACTTTTTCCAGATTTCCCTATTTCAGAAACGAGAAATGGAAACATAGTTACAGATAGAACAATTAGTTTAAAATGGAACTATGTTTCGCATCGGGAGTTTCCTCTCTCAGAAGGTCGGCCACTTAGTTTCGTCGAACACATACGGTTTCGAGTGGCATCGTCACAGATTTCAGAGAACAGGCGCTTCTCCTGGCACAGTATCGAACACTCAGTTTCAGATAGAACAATTAGTTTTAAATGAAAATAAGTCTGGCACCTGGAGTTTCCTCCCTCACAAGGTGGACCACTTAGTTTCGTCGAACACATACGGTTTCGAGTAGCATCGCCACAGATTTCAGAGAACAGGCGCTTCTCCTGGCACAGTATCGAACACTTAGTATCAGATAGAACAATTAGTTTAAAATGGAACTATGTTTCGTATCTAGAGTATGCTCTCTCACAAGTTCAACCACTTAGTTTCGTCGAACACACGGTTTCGAGTGGCATCGCCACAGATTTTAGAGAACAGACGCTTCTCCTGTCACATTATCGAACACTTAGTTACAGATAGAACAATTAGTTTAAAATGGAACTATGTTCCGCATCTTGTGAATCCTCTCCCACAAGGTCAACCACTTAGTTTCGTCGAACACATCCGGTTTCGAGTGGCATCGCCACAGATTTCAGAGAACAGGCGCTTCTCCTGGCACAGTATCGAACACTCAGTTTCAGATAGAACAATTAGTTTAAAATGGAACTATGTTTCGCATCTGGTGAATCCTCTCTCACAAGGTCGACCACTTAGTTTCGTCGAGCACATCCGGTTTCGAGTGGCATCGCCACAGATTTCAGAGAACAGGCGCTTCTCCTGGCACAGTATCGAACACTTAGTTACAGATAGAACAATTAGTTTAAAATGGAATTATGTTTCGCATCTGGAGTTTCCTCTCTCAGAAGGTCGAACACATACGGTTTCGAGTGGCATCGTCACAGATTTCAGAGAACAGGCGCTTCTCCTGGCAAAGTATCGAACACTCAGTTTCAGATAGAACAATTAGTTTTAAATGAAACTAAGTCTGGCACCTGGAGTTTCCTCTCTCACAAGTTCAACGACTTAGTTTCGTCGAACACACGGTTTCGAGTGGCATCGCCACAGATTTTAGAGAACAGACGCTTCTCCTGTCACATTATCGAACACTTAGTTACAGATAGAACAATTAGTTTAAAATGGAACTATGTTCCGCATCTTGTGAATCCTCTCCCACAAGGTCAACCACTTAGTTTCGTCGAACACGTCCGGTTTCGAGTAGTATCGCCACAGATTTCGCAGAACGGGAGTTTCTCCTGGCACAGTATCGAACACTTAGTTTCAGATAGAACAATTAGTTTAAAATGCAACTATGTTTCGCATCTGAAGTTTCCTCTCTCACAAGGTCGGCCACCTAGTTGCGTCGAACACATACAGTTTCGAGTGGCATCAGCACAGATTTCAGAGAACAGGCGCTTCTCCTGGCATAGTATCGAACACTTAGTTTCAGATGGAACATTTAGTTTAAAATTGATCTATGTTTCGCATCTGGAGTTTCCTCTCTCACAAGGTCGACCACTTAGTTTCGCCGAACGCATACGGTTTCGAGTGGCATCACCACAGATTTCAGAGATCAGGCGCTTCTGCTGGCACAGTATCGAACACTTAGTTTCAGATAGAACAATTAGTTTAAAATGGCACTAAGTTTCGCGTCCGGAATTTTCTCTCTCACAAGGTCGACCACTCAATTTCGTCGAACACATACGGTTTCGAGTGACATCGCGACAGATTTCAGAGAACAGGCGCTTCTCCTGGCACAGTATCGAACACTTAGTTTCAAATAGAACAATTAGTTTAAAATGGAACTAAGATTCGCATCTGGAGTTTCCTCTCTCACAAGGTCGACCACTTAGTTTCGTCGAACACATACGGTTTCGAGTTGCATCGCCACACATTTCAGAGAACAGGCGCTTCTCCTGGCACAGTATAGGACACATAGTTTCAGATAGAACAATTAATTTAAAATGGTATTAAGTTCCGCATCTGGAGTTTCCTCTCTCACAAGGTCGACCACTTAGTTTCGTCGAACACATACGGTTTCGAGTGGCATCGCCACACATTTCAGAGAACAGGCGCTTCTCCTGGCACAGTATCGGACACATAGTTTCAGATAGAACAATTAATTTAAAATGGTATTAAGTTCCGCATCTGGAGTTTCCTCTCTCACAAGGTCGACCACTTAGTTCCGTCGAACACATACGGTTTCGAGTAGCATCGCCACAGATTTCTGAGAACAGGCCCTTCTCCTGGCACAGTATCGAACACTTAGTTTCAGATGGAACATTTAGTTTAAAATGGAACTAAGTTTCTCATCTGGAGTTTCCTCTCTCACAAGGTCGACCACTTAGTTTCGCCGAACACATACGGTTTCGAGTAGCATCGCCACAGATTTCAGAGAACAGGCGCTTCTCCTGGCACAGTATCGAAAACTTAGTTTCAGATAGAACAATCAGTTTAAAATGGAACTAAGTTTCGCATCCGGAATTTCCTCTCCCACAAGGTCGACCACTTAGTTTTGTCGAACACATACGGTTTCGAGTAGCATCGCCACAGATTTCTGAGAACAGGCCCTTCTCCTGGCACAGTATCGAACACTTAGTTTCAGATGGAACATTTAGTTTAAAATGGAACTAAGTTTCTCATCTGGAGTTTCCTCTCTCACAAGGTCGACCACTTAGTTTCGTCGAACACATACGGTTTCGAGTAGCATCGCCACAGATTTCAGAGAACAGGCGCTTCTCCTGGCACAGTATCGAAAACTTAGTTACAGATAGAACAATCAGTTTAAAATGGAACTAAGTTTCGCATCCGGAATTTCCTCTCCCACAAGGTCGACCACTTAGTTTTGTCGAACACATACGGTTTCGAGTAGCATCGCCACAGATTTCAGAGAACAGGCGATTCTCCTGGTACAGTATCGAACACTTAGATTCACATAGAACAATTAGTTTAAAATGTAACTATGTGTCGCATCTGGAGTTTCTGCTCTCACAAGGTCGACGACTTAGTTTCGTTGAACACATTCGGTTTCGAGTGGCATCGCCACAGGTTTCAGAGACAGGCGCTTCTACTGGCACAGTATCGAAAACTTAGTTTCAGATAGAACAATCAGTTTAAAAGGAAACTAAGTTTCGCATCCGGAATTTCCTCTCCCACAAGGTCGACCACTTAGTTTCGTCGAACACATACGGTTTCGAGTGGTATCGCCACAGATTTCAGAGACAGGCGCTTCTACTGGTACAGTATCGAAAACTTAGTTTCAGATAGAACAATTAGGTTAAAATGGAACTATGTTTCGCATCTGGAGTTCCCTCTTTCACAAGGTCGACCACTTAGTTTTGTCGAACACATACAGTTTCGAGTAGCATCGCCACAGATTTCAGAGAACAGGCGCTTCTCCTGGCACAGTATCGAACACTTAGTTTCAGACAGAACGATTAGTTTAAAATGGAACTAAGTTTCTCATCTGGAGTTTCCTCTCTCACAAGGTCGACCACTTAGTTTCGTCGAACACATACGGTTTCGAGTAGCATCGCCACAGATTTCAGAGAACAGGCGCTTCTCCTGGCACAGTATCGAAAACTTAGTTTCAGATAGAACAATCAGTTTAAAATGGAACTAAGTTTCGCATCCGGAATTTCCTCTCCCACAAGGTCGACCACTTAGCTTTGTCGAACACATACGGTTTCGAGTAGCATCGCCACAGATTTCAGAGAACAGGCGATTCTCCTGGTACAGTATCGAACACTTATATTCAGATAGAACAATTAGTTTAAAATGTAACTATGTGTCGCATCTGGAGTATCCACTCTCACAAGGTCGACGACTTAGTTGCGTCGAACACATACAGTTTCGAGTGGCATCAGCACAGATTTCAGAGAACAGGCGCTTCTCCTGGAACAGTAACGAGCACTTAGTTCCAGATACAACAATTAGTTTAAAATGCAACTAAGTTTCGCATCTGGAGTTTCCTCTCCCACAAGGTCGACCACTTAGTTTCCGCGAACACATGCGGCCTCGAGTAGCATCGCCACAGATTTCAGAGAACAGGTGCTTCGCCTGGCACAGTATCGAACACTTAGTTTCAGAGAGAACAATTAGTTTAAAATGGAACTATGTTTCGCATTTGGAGTTTCCTCTCTCGCAAGGTGGACCACTTAGTTTCGTCGAACACATACGGTTTCGAGTGGCATCGCCACAGATTTCAGAGAACAGGCGCTTCTCCTGGCACAGTATCGAACGCTTAGTTTTGGATGGAACATTTGGTTTAAAGTGGAACTAAGTTTCGCATCTGGAGTTTCCTCTCTCACAAGGTCGACCATTTAGATTCGTCGAACGCATACGGTTTCGAGTGGCATCGCCACAGATTTCAGAGAACAGGCGCTTCTGCTGGCATAGTATCGAACACTTAGTTTCAGATAGAACAATTAGTTTAAAATGGAACTAAGTTTCGCATCTGAAGTTTCCTCTCTCACAAGGTCGGCCACCTAGTTGCGTCGAACACATACAGTTTCGAGTGGCATCAGCACAGATTTCAGAGAACAGGCGCTTCTCCTGGCACAGTATCGAACACTTAGTTTCAGATGGAACATTTAGTTTAAAATTGAACTATGTTTCGCATCTGGAGTTTCCTCTCTCACAAGGTCGACCACTTAGTTTCGCCGAACGCATACGGTTTCGAGTGGCATCACCACAGATTTCAGAGATCAGGCGCTTCTGCTGGCACAGTATCGAACACTTAGTTTCAGATAGAACAATTAGTTTAAAATGGCACTAAGTTTCGGGTCAGGAATTTCCTCTCTCACAAGGTCGACCACTCAGTTTCGTCGAACACATACGGTTTCGAGTGACATCGCGACAGATTTCAGAGAACAGGCGCTTCTCCTGGCACAGTATCGAACACTTAGTTTCAAATAGAACAATTAGTTTAAAATGGAACTAAGATTCGCATCTGGAGTTTCCTCTCTCACAAGGTCGACCACTTAGTTTCGTCGAACACATACGGTTTCGAGTTGCATCGCCACACATTTCAGAGAACAGGCGCTTCTCCTGGCACAGTATAGGACACATAGTTTCAGATAGAACAATTAATTTAAAATGGTATTAAGTTCCGCATCTGGAGTTTCCTCTCTCAAAGGGTCGACCACTTAGTTCCGTCGACCACATACGGTTTCGAGTAGCATCGCCACAGATTTCTGAGAACAGGCCCTTCTCCTGGCACAGTATCGAACACTTAGTTTCAGATGGAACATTTAGTTTAAAATGGAACTAAGTTTCTCATCTGGAGTTTCCTCTCTCACAAGGTCGACCACTTAGTTTCGTCGAACACATACGGTTTCGAGTAGCATCGCCACAGATTTCAGAGAACAGGCGCTTCTCCTGGCACAGTATCGAAAACTTAGTTTCAGATAGAACAATCAGTTTAAAATGGAACTAAGTTTCGCATCCGGAATTTCCTCTCCCACAAGGTCGACCACTTAGTTTTGTCGAACACATACGGTTTCGAGTAGCATCGCCACAGATTTCAGAGAACAGGCGCTTCCCCTGGCACAGTATCGAACACTTAGTTTCAGATAGAACAATTTGTTTAAAATGGAAGTAATTTTCGCATATGGAGTTTCCTCTCTCAGAAGGTCGACCACTTAGTTTCGTCGAACACATACGGTTTCGAGTAGCATCGCCAATGATCTCAGAGAACCGGCGCTACTCCTGGCACAGTATCGAATACTTAGTATCAGATAGAACAATTAGTTTAAAATGGAACTAAGTTTCGCATCTGGAGTTTCCTCTCCCACCAGGTCGACCATTTAGATTCGTCGAACACATGTGTCGCGATGCTACTCGAAACCGTATGTGTTCGACGAAACTAAGTGGCCGACCTTGTGACAGAGGAAACTCCACATTCGAAATTTAGTTCCATTTTAAACCAAATGCTCCATCTGAAACTAAGTGTCCGATACTGTCCCAGGAGAAGCGCCTGTTCTCTGAAATCTGTGGCGATGCCACTCGAAACCGTATGTGTTCGACGAAACTAAGTGGACGACCTTCTGAGAGAGGAAACTCCAAATGCGAAACATATTTCCATTTTAAACTAATTATTCTAACTGAAACTAAGTGTTCGATACTGTGCCAGGAGAAACTCCCGTTCTGCGAAATCTGTGGCGATACTACTCGAAACCGTATGTGTTCGACGAAACTAAGTGGTCGACCTTCTGGGAGAGGAAACTCCGGATGCGAAACTTAGTTCCATTTTAAACTAATTGTTCTATCTGAAACTAAGTGGTCGATATTGTGCCAGGAGAAACTCCCGTTCTCTGAAATCTGTGGCGTTGCCACTCGAAACCGTATGTGTTCAACGAAACTAAGTGGTCGACCTTGTGGGAGAGGAAACTCCAAATGCGAAACAGAGTTCCAATTTAAACTAATTGTACTATGTGAAACTAAGTGTTCGATACTGTGCCAGGAGTAGCGCCTGTTCTCTGAGATCTGTGGCGATGCCACTCGAAACCGTATGTATTCGACGAAACCAAGTGATCGACCATGTGAGAGAGGAATCTCCAGATGCGAAAGTTAGTTCCATTTTAAACTAAATATTCTATCTGAAAATAAGTATTCGATAATCTGCAAGTAGAAGCGCCTCTTCTCGGAAACCTGTGGCGTTGCTACCCGAAACCGTATGTGTTCGACGATACTAAGTGGCCGACCTTGTGCGAGAGGAAACTTCAGATGCGAAACTTAGTTCCATTTTAAACCAAATGTTCCATCTGAAACTAAGTGTTCGATACTGTGCCAGGAGAAGCGCCTGTTCTCTGAAATCTGTGGCGATGCCACTCGAAACCGTATGTGTTCGACGAAACAAAGTGGTCGACCTTGTGAGGGAGGAAACTCCAAATGCGAAACAAATTTCCATTTTAAACGAAATATTCTATCTGAAACTATGTATTCGATACTGTGCCAGGAGAAGCGCCTATTCTCTGAAATCTGTGGCCATGCTACTCGAAACCGCATGTGTTCGACGTAAGTAAGTGGTAGACCTTGTGAGAGAGGAAACTCCAGATGCCAAACTTAGTTCCATTTAAAACTAATTGTTCTACCTGAAACAGTGTTCGATACTGTGCCAGGAGAATCGCCTGTTCTCTGAAATCAATGGCGATGCCACTGGAAACCGTATGTGTTCGACGAAACTAAGTGGTCGACCTTGTGAGAGAGGAAACTCCAGATGCGAAACATATTTCCATTTTAAACTAAATGTTTTATCTTTAACTAAGTGCTCGATACTGCGCCAGGAGAAGCGCCTGTTCTCTGAAATCTGTGGCGATGCCACTCGAAACCATATGTGGTCGACGAAACTAAGTGGTCGACCTTCTGGGAGAGGAAACTACAGATGCGAAACATATTTCCATTTTAAACTAAATGTTTTATCTTTAACTAAGTGCTCGATAGTGCGCCCGGAGAAGCGCCTGTTCTCTGATATCTGTGGCGATGCCACTCGAAACCGTATGTGTTCGACGAAACTAAGTGGTCGACCTTGTGAGAGAGGTTTCACTAGATGCGGAACATAGTTCCATTTTAAACTAATTGTTCTATCTGAAACTAAGTGTTCGATACTGTGCCAAGAGAAGCGCCTGTTCACTGAAATCTGTGGCGATGCTACTCGAAATCGTATGTGTTCGACGAAACTAAGTGGTCGACCTTGTGACAGAGGAAACTCCAAATGCGAAACATATTTCCATTTTAAACTAAATGTTTTATCTTTAACTAAGTGCTCGATACTGCGCCAGGAGAAGCGCCTGTTCTCTGAAATCTGTGGCGATGCCACTCGAAACCATATGTGGTCGACGAAACTAAGTGGTCGACCTTCTGGGAGAGGAAACTCCAGATGCGAAACTTAGTTCCATTTTAAACTAATTGTTCTATCTGTAACTAAGTGTTCGATACTGCGCCAGGAGAAGCGCCTGTTCTCTGAAATCAATGGCGATGCTACTGGAAACCGTATGTGTTCGACGAAACTAAGTGGGCGACCTTGTGAGAGAGGAAACTCCAGATGCGAGACATAGTTCAATTTTAAACTAGAAGTTCCATCTGAAACTAAATGTTCGATACTGTTCCAGGAGAAGCGCCTGTTCTCTGAAATCTGTGGCGATGCTACTCGAAACCGTATGTGTTCGAGGAAACTAAGTTGTCGACCTTGGGAGGGAGGAAACTCCAAATGCGAAACATATTTCCATTTTAAACTAAATGTTCTATCCGAAACTAAGTATTCGATACTCTGCCAGTAGAAGCGCCTGTTCTCTGAAACCTGTGGCGTTGCTACTCGAAGCCGAATGTGTTCGACGAAAGTAAGTGGTAGACCGTGTGAGAGAAGAAACTCCAAATGCGAAACATAGTTCCATTTAAGCTAAGTGTTCTATCTGTAACTAAGTGTTCGATACTGTGCCAGGAGAAGCGCCTGTTCTCTGAAATCTGTGGCGATGCTACTCGAAACCGTATGTGTTCGACGAAACTAAGTGGCCGACCTTGTGAGAGGGGAAACTCCAAATGCGAAACATAGTTCCATTTTAATCTTATTGTTCTACCTGAAACTAAGTGTTCGATACTGTGCCAGGAGAAGCGCCAGTTCTCTGAAACCTGTGGCGATTCCACTCGAAACCGTATGTCTTTGACGAAACTAAGTGGTCCACCTTGCGAGAGAGGAAACTCCCGAAGTGAAATTTAGTTTCTTTTAAAACTAACTGTTCTATCTGAAACTAAGTGTTCGATAATGTGCCAGGAGAAGCGCCAGTTCTCTGAAATCTGTGGCGATACAACTCAAACCGTATGTGTTTGACGATACTAAGTGGTCCACCTTGTGAGAAAGGAAACTCCAAATGCGAAACATATTTTATTTTAAACTAAATGTTCGATCTGAAACTAAGTGTTCGATACTGTGCCAGGAGAAGGGCCTTTTCTCTGAAATCTGTGGCGATGCCACTCGAAACCGTATGTGTTCGAGGAAACTAAGTGGTCGAACTTGTGGGACAGGAAACTCCAGATGCGAAACTTAGTTCCATTTTAAACTAATTGTTCTATCTGAAACTATGTGTTCGACACTGTGTCAGGAGAAGCGCCTGTTCTCTGAAATGTGTAGCGATGCCACTCGAAACCGTATGTGTTCGACGGACCTAAGTGGTTGACCTTGTGAGAGTGGATACTCCAGATGCGAAACATAGTTCCATTTTAATCTTATTGTTCTACCTGAAACTAAGTTTTCGATACTGTGCCAGGAGAAGCGCCTGTTCTCTGAAATCTGTGGCGATGCCACTCGAAACCGTATGTGTTCGACGAAAATAAGTGGCCGACCTTGTGAGAGAGGAAACTTCAGTTGCGAAACTTACTTCCAATTTAAACTAATTGTTCTATCTGAACCTAAGTGTTCGATACTGTGCCAGCAGAAGCGCCTGTTCTCTGAAATCTGTGGCGATGCCACTCGAAACCGTATGCGTTCGGCGAAAGTAAGTGGGCGACCTTGTGATAGAGGAAACTCCAGATGCGAGACATAGTTCAATTTTAAACTAGAAGTTCCATCTGAAACTAAATGTTCGATACTGTGCCAGGAGAAGCGCCTGTTCTCTGAAATCTGTGGCGATGCTACTCGAAACCGTATGTGTTCGAGGAAACTAAGTGGTCGACCTTGTGAGAGAGGAAACTCCAGATGCGAAACTTAGTTCCATTTTAATCTTATTGTTCTACCTGAAACTAAGTTTTCGATACTGTGCCAGGAGAAGCGCCTGTTCTGTGAAATCTGTGGCGATGCCACTCGAAACCGTATGTGTTCGACGAATCTAAATGGTCGACTTTGTGAGAGAGGAAACTCCAGATGCGAATCTTAGTTCCATTTTAAACAAATTGTTCTATCTGAAACTAAGTGTTCGATACTCTGCCAGGAGAAGCGCCTGTTCTCTGAAATCTGTCGCGATGCTACTCGATACGGTATGTGTTCGACGAAACTGAGTGGTCGACCTTGTGAGAGAGGAAACTCCAGACGCGAAACCTATTGCCATTTTAAACTAATTGTTCTATCTGAAACTAAGTGTTCGATACTGTGCCAGCAGAAGCGCCTGTCTTCTGAAATCTGTGGCGATGCCACTCGAAACCGTATGTGTTCGACGAAACTAAGTGGCCGACCTTGTGAGAGAGGAAACTACAGATGCGAAACATAGTTCCATTTTAAATGAATTGTTCTCTCTGAAACTAAGTGTTCGATACTGTGCCAGGAGAAGCGCCCGTTTTGTGAAACCTGTGGCGATACCACTCGAAACGGTATGTGTTCGACGAAACTGAGTGGTCGACTTTGTGAGAGAGGAAACTCCAGATGCGAATCTTAGTTCCATTTTAAACTAATTGTTCCATCTGAAACTAAGTGTTCGATACTGTGCCAGGAGAAGCGCCTGTTCTCTGAAATCTGTGGCGATGCCACTCGAAACCGTACGCGTTCGGCGAAAGTAAGTGGTCGACCTTGTGAGAGAGGAAACTCCAGATGCAAGACATAGTTCAATTTTAAACTAGAAGTTCCATCTGAAACTAAATGTTCGATACTGTGCCAGGCGAAGCGCCTTTTCTCTGAAATCTGTGGCGATGCCACTCGAAACCGTATGTGTTCGACGAAACTAAGTGGCCGACCTTGGGAGAGAGGAAACTCCAGGTGCGAAACATAGTTCAATTTTAAACTAAATGTTCTATCTGAAACTAAGTGTTCGATACTGTGCCAGGAGAAGCGCCTGTTCTCTGAAATCTGTGGCGATGCTACTCGAAACCGTATGTGTTCGACGAAACTAAGTGGCCGACCTTGTGAGAGGGGAAACTCCAAATGCGAAACATAGTTCCATTTTAATCTTATTGTTCTACCTGAAACTAAGTGTTCGATACTGTGCCAGGAGAAGCGCCAGTTCTCTGAAACCTGTGGCGATTCCACTCGAAACCGTATGTCTTTGACGAAACTAAGTGGTCCACCTTGCGAGAGAGGAAACTCCCGAAGTGAAATTTAGTTTCTTTTAAAACTAACTGTTCTATCTGAAACTAAGTGTTCGATAATGTGCCAGGAGAAGCGCCAGTTCTCTGAAATCTGTGGCGATACAACTCAAACCGTATGTGTTTGACGATACTAAGTGGTCCACCTTGTGAGAAAGGAAACTCCAAATGCGAAACATATTTTATTTTAAACTAAATGTTCCATCTGAAACTAAGTGTTCGATACTGTGCCAGGAGAAGGGCCTTTTCTCTGAAATCTGTGGCGATGCCACTCGAAACCGTATGTGTTCGAGGAAACTAAGTGGTCGAACTTGTGGGACAGGAAACTCCAGATGCGAAACTTAGTTCCATTTTAAACTAATTGTTCTATCTGAAACTATGTGTTCGACACTGTGTCAGGAGAAGCGCCTGTTCTCTGAAATGTGTAGCGATGCCACTCGAAACCGTATGTGTTCGACGGACCTAAGTGGTTGACCTTGTGAGAGTGGATACTCCAGATGCGAAACATAGTTCCATTTTAATCTTATTGTTCTACCTGAAACTAAGTTTTCGATACTGTGCCAGGAGAAGCGCCTGTTCTCTGAAATCTGTGGCGATGCCGCTCGAAACCGTATGTGTTCGACGAAAATAAGTGGCCGACCTTGTGAGAGAGGAAACTTCAGTTGCGAAACTTACTTCCAATTTAAACTAATTGTTCTATCTGAACCTAAGTGTTCGATACTGTGCCAGCAGAAGCGCCTGTTCTCTGAAATCTGTGGCGATGCCACTCGAAACCGTATGCGTTCGGCGAAAGTAAGTGGGCGACCTTGTGATAGAGGAAACTCCAGATGCGAGACATAGTTCAATTTTAAACTAGAAGTTCCATCTGAAACTAAATGTTCGATACTGTGCCAGGAGAAGCGCCTGTTCTCTGAAATCTGTGGCGATGCTACTCGAAACCGTATGTGTTCGAGGAAACTAAGTGGTCGACCTTGTGAGAGAGGAAACTCCAGATGCGAAACTTAGTTCCATTTTAATCTTATTGTTCTACCTGAAACTAAGTTTTCGATACTGTGCCAGGAGAAGCGCCTGTTCTGTGAAATCTGTGGCGATGCCACTCGAAACCGTATGTGTTCGACGAATCTAAATGGTTGACCTTGTGAGAGAGGATACTCCAAATGCGAAACTTAGTTCCATTTTAAACTAATTGTTCTATCTGAAACTAAGTGTTCCATACTGTGCCCGGAGAAGCGCCTGTTCTCTGATATCTGTGGCGATGCCACTCGATACCGTATGTGTTCGACGATACTAAGTGGTCGACCTTGTGAGAGAGGAAACTCCAGATGCGAAACATATTTCCATTTTAAACTAAATGTTTTATCTTTAACTAAGTGCTCGATACTGCGCCAGGAGAAGCGCGTGTTCTCTGAAATCTGTGGCGATGCCACTCGAAACCATATGTGGTCGACGAAACTAAGTGGTCGACCTTCTGGGAGAGGAAACTACAGATGCGAAACATATTTCCATTTTAAACTAAATGTTTTATCTTTAACTAAGTGCTCGATAGTGCGCCCGGAGAAGCGCCTGTTCTCTGATATCTGTGGCGATGCCACTCGAAACCGTATGTGTTCGACGAAACTAAGTGGTCGACCTTGTGAGAGAGGTTTCACTAGATGCGGAACATAGTTCCATTTTAAACTAATTGTTCTATCTGAAACTAAGTGTTCGATACTGTGCCAAGAGAAGCGCCTGTTCACTGAAATCTGTGGCGATGCTACTCGAAATCGTATGTGTTCGACGAAACTAAGTGGTCGACCTTGTGACAGAGGAAACTCCAAATGCGAAACATATTTCCATTTTAAACTAAATGTTTTATCTTTAACTAAGTGCTCGATACTGCGCCAGGAGAAGCGCCTGTTCTCTGAAATCTGTGGCGATGCCACTCGAAACCATATGTGGTCGACGAAACTAAGTGGTCGACCTTCTGGGAGAGGAAACTACAGATGCGAAACTTAGTTCCATTTTAAACTAATTGTTCTATCTGTAACTAAGTGTTCGATACTGCGCCAGGAGAAGCGCCTGTTCTCTGAAATCAATGGCGATGCTACTGGAAACCGTATGTGTTCGACGAAACTAAGTGGGCGACCTTGTGAGAGAGGAAACTCCAGATGCGAGACATAGTTCAATTTTAAACTAGAAGTTCCATCTGAAACTAAATGTTCGATACTGTTCCAGGAGAAGCGCCTGTTCTCTGAAATCTGTGGCGATGCTACTCGAAACCGTATGTGTTCGAGGAAACTAAGTTGTCGACCTTGGGAGGGAGGAAACTCCAAATGCGAAACATATTTCCATTTTAAACTAAATGTTCTATCTGAAACTAAGTATTCGATACTCTGCCAGTAGAAGCGCCTGTTCTCTGAAACCTGTGGCGTTGCTACTCGAAGCCGAATGTGTTCGACGAAAGTAAGTGGTAGACCGTGTGAGAGAAGAAACTCCAAATGCGAAACATAGTTCCATTTAAGCTAAGTGTTCTATCTGTAACTAAGTGTTCGATACTGTGCCAGGAGAAGCGCCTGTTCTCTGAAATCTGTGGCGATGCTACTCGAAACCGTATGTGTTCGACGAAACTAAGTGGCCGACCTTGTGAGAGGGGAAACTCCAAATGCGAAACATAGTTCCATTTTAATCTTATTGTTCTACCTGAAACTAAGTGTTCGATACTGTGCCAGGAGAAGCGCCAGTTCTCTGAAACCTGTGGCGATTCCACTCGAAACCGTATGTCTTTGACGAAACTAAGTGGTCCACCTTGCGAGAGAGGAAACTCCCGAAGTGAAATTTAGTTTCTTTTAAAACTAACTGTTCTATCTGAAACTAAGTGTTCGATAATGTGCCAGGAGAAGCGCCAGTTCTCTGAAATCTGTGGCGATACAACTCAAACCGTATGTGTTTGACGATACTAAGTGGTCCACCTTGTGAGAAAGGAAACTCCAAATGCGAAACATATTTTATTTTAAACTAAATGTTCGATCTGAAACTAAGTGTTCGATACTGTGCCAGGAGAAGGGCCTTTTCTCTGAAATCTGTGGCGATGCCACTCGAAACCGTATGTGTTCGAGGAAACTAAGTGGTCGAACTTGTGGGACAGGAAACTCCAGATGCGAAACTTAGTTCCATTTTAAACTAATTGTTCTATCTGAAACTATGTGTTCGACACTGTGTCAGGAGAAGCGCCTGTTCTCTGAAATGTGTAGCGATGCCACTCGAAACCGTATGTGTTCGACGGACCTAAGTGGTTGACCTTGTGAGAGTGGATACTCCAGATGCGAAACATAGTTCCATTTTAATCTTATTGTTCTACCTGAAACTAAGTTTTCGATACTGTGCCAGGAGAAGCGCCTGTTCTCTGAAATCTGTGGCGATGCCACTCGAAACCGTATGTGTTCGACGAAAATAAGTGGCCGACCTTGTGAGAGAGGAAACTTCAGTTGCGAAACTTACTTCCAATTTAAACTAATTGTTCTATCTGAACCTAAGTGTTCGATACTGTGCCAGCAGAAGCGCCTGTTCTCTGAAATCTGTGGCGATGCCACTCGAAACCGTATGCGTTCGGCGAAAGTAAGTGGGCGACCTTGTGATAGAGGAAACTCCAGATGCGAGACATAGTTCAATTTTAAACTAGAAGTTCCATCTGAAACTAAATGTTCGATACTGTGCCAGGAGAAGCGCCTGTTCTCTGAAATCTGTGGCGATGCTACTCGAAACCGTATGTGTTCGAGGAAACTAAGTGGTCGACCTTGTGAGAGAGGAAACTCCAGATGCGAAACTTAGTTCCATTTTAATCTTATTGTTCTACCTGAAACTAAGTTTTCGATACTGTGCCAGGAGAAGCGCCTGTTCTGTGAAATCTGTGGCGATGCCACTCGAAACCGTATGTGTTCGACGAATCTAAATGGTCGACTTTGTGAGAGAGGAAACTCCAGATGCGAATCTTAGTTCCATTTTAAACAAATTGTTCTATCTGAAACTAAGTGTTCGATACTCTGCCAGGAGAAGCGCCTGTTCTCTGAAATCTGTCGCGATGCTACTCGATACGGTATGTGTTCGACGAAACTGAGTGGTCGACCTTGTGAGAGAGGAAACTCCAGACGCGAAACCTATTGCCATTTTAAACTAATTGTTCTATCTGAAACTAAGTGTTCGATACTGTGCCAGCAGAAGCGCCTGTCTTCTGAAATCTGTGGCGATGCCACTCGAAACCGTATGTGTTCGACGAAACTAAGTGGCCGACCTTGTGAGAGAGGAAACTACAGATGCGAAACATAGTTCCATTTTAAATGAATTGTTCTCTCTGAAACTAAGTGTTCGATACTGTGCCAGGAGAAGCGCCCGTTTTGTGAAACCTGTGGCGATACCACTCGAAACGGTATGTGTTCGACGAAACTGAGTGGTCGACTTTGTGAGAGAGGAAACTCCAGATGCGAATCTTAGTTCCATTTTAAACTAATTGTTCCATCTGAAACTAAGTGTTCGATACTGTGCCAGGAGAAGCGCCTGTTCTCTGAAATCTGTGGCGATGCCACTCGAAACCGTACGCGTTCGGCGAAAGTAAGTGGTCGACCTTGTGAGAGAGGAAACTCCAGATGCAAGACATAGTTCAATTTTAAACTAGAAGTTCCATCTGAAACTAAATGTTCGATACTGTGCCAGGCGAAGCGCCTTTTCTCTGAAATCTGTGGCGATGCCACTCGAAACCGTATGTGTTCGACGAAACTAAGTGGCCGACCTTGGGAGAGAGGAAACTCCAGGTGCGAAACATAGTTCAATTTTAAACTAAATGTTCTATCTGAAACTAAGTGTTCGATACTGTGCCAGGAGAAGCGCCTGTTCTCTGAAATCTGTGGCGATGCTACTCGAAACCGTATGTGTTCGACGAAACTAAGTGGCCGACCTTGTGAGAGGGGAAACTCCAAATGCGAAACATAGTTCCATTTTAATCTTATTGTTCTACCTGAAACTAAGTGTTCGATACTGTGCCAGGAGAAGCGCCAGTTCTCTGAAACCTGTGGCGATTCCACTCGAAACCGTATGTCTTTGACGAAACTAAGTGGTCCACCTTGCGAGAGAGGAAACTCCCGAAGTGAAATTTAGTTTCTTTTAAAACTAACTGTTCTATCTGAAACTAAGTGTTCGATAATGTGCCAGGAGAAGCGCCAGTTCTCTGAAATCTGTGGCGATACAACTCAAACCGTATGTGTTTGACGATACTAAGTGGTCCACCTTGTGAGAAAGGAAACTCCAAATGCGAAACATATTTTATTTTAAACTAAATGTTCCATCTGAAACTAAGTGTTCGATACTGTGCCAGGAGAAGGGCCTTTTCTCTGAAATCTGTGGCGATGCCACTCGAAACCGTATGTGTTCGAGGAAACTAAGTGGTCGAACTTGTGGGACAGGAAACTCCAGATGCGAAACTTAGTTCCATTTTAAACTAATTGTTCTATCTGAAACTATGTGTTCGACACTGTGTCAGGAGAAGCGCCTGTTCTCTGAAATGTGTAGCGATGCCACTCGAAACCGTATGTGTTCGACGGACCTAAGTGGTTGACCTTGTGAGAGTGGATACTCCAGATGCGAAACATAGTTCCATTTTAATCTTATTGTTCTACCTGAAACTAAGTTTTCGATACTGTGCCAGGAGAAGCGCCTGTTCTCTGAAATCTGTGGCGATGCCGCTCGAAACCGTATGTGTTCGACGAAAATAAGTGGCCGACCTTGTGAGAGAGGAAACTTCAGTTGCGAAACTTACTTCCAATTTAAACTAATTGTTCTATCTGAACCTAAGTGTTCGATACTGTGCCAGCAGAAGCGCCTGTTCTCTGAAATCTGTGGCGATGCCACTCGAAACCGTATGCGTTCGGCGAAAGTAAGTGGGCGACCTTGTGATAGAGGAAACTCCAGATGCGAGACATAGTTCAATTTTAAACTAGAAGTTCCATCTGAAACTAAATGTTCGATACTGTGCCAGGAGAAGCGCCTGTTCTCTGAAATCTGTGGCGATGCTACTCGAAACCGTATGTGTTCGAGGAAACTAAGTGGTCGACCTTGTGAGAGAGGAAACTCCAGATGCGAAACTTAGTTCCATTTTAATCTTATTGTTCTACCTGAAACTAAGTTTTCGATACTGTGCCAGGAGAAGCGCCTGTTCTGTGAAATCTGTGGCGATGCCACTCGAAACCGTATGTGTTCGACGAATCTAAATGGTCGACTTTGTGAGAGAGGAAACTCCAGATGCGAATCTTAGTTCCATTTTAAACAAATTGTTCTATCTGAAACTAAGTGTTCGATACTCTGCCAGGAGAAGCGCCTGTTCTCTGAAATCTGTCGCGATGCTACTCGATACGGTATGTGTTCGACGAAACTGAGTGGTCGACCTTGTGAGAGAGGAAACTCCAGACGCGAAACCTATTGCCATTTTAAACTAATTGTTCTATCTGAAACTAAGTGTTCGATACTGTGCCAGCAGAAGCGCCTGTCTTCTGAAATCTGTGGCGATGCCACTCGAAACCGTATGTGTTCGACGAAACTAAGTGGCCGACCTTGTGAGAGAGGAAACTACAGATGCGAAACATAGTTCCATTTTAAATGAATTGTTCTCTCTGAAACTAAGTGTTCGATACTGTGCCAGGAGAAGCGCCCGTTTTGTGAAACCTGTGGCGATACCACTCGAAACGGTATGTGTTCGACGAAACTGAGTGGTCGACTTTGTGAGAGAGGAAACTCCAGATGCGAATCTTAGTTCCATTTTAAACTAATTGTTCCATCTGAAACTAAGTGTTCGATACTGTGCCAGGAGAAGCGCCTGTTCTCTGAAATCTGTGGCGATGCCACTCGAAACCGTACGCGTTCGGCGAAAGTAAGTGGTCGACCTTGTGAGAGAGGAAACTCCAGATGCAAGACATAGTTCAATTTTAAACTAGAAGTTCCATCTGAAACTAAATGTTCGATACTGTGCCAGGCGAAGCGCCTTTTCTCTGAAATCTGTGGCGATGCCACTCGAAACCGTATGTGTTCGACGAAACTAAGTGGCCGACCTTGGGAGAGAGGAAACTCCAGGTGCGAAACATAGTTCAATTTTAAACTAAATGTTCTATCTGAAACTAAGTGTTCGACACTGTGCCAGGAGAAGCGACTGTTCTCTGAAATCTGTGACGATGCTACTCGAAACCGTATGTGTTCGACGAAACTAAGTGGTCGACCTTGTGAGTGAGGAAACTCCAGATGCGAAACTTAGTTCCATTTTAAACTAATTGTTCTATCTGAAACTAAGTGTTCGACACTGTACCAGGAGAAGCGACTGTTCTCTGAAATCTGTGGCGATGCTACTCGAAACTGTATGTGTTCGACGAAATTAAGTGGTCGACCTTGTGAGAGAGGAAACTCCAGATGCGAAACCTAGTTCCATTTTAAACTAATTGTTCTATTTGAAACTAAGTGTTCGATAATGTGCCAGGAGAAACGCCGTTCTGCGAAATCTGTGGCGATACCACTCGAAACCGTATGTGTTCGACGAATCTAAATGTTCGACCTTGTGAGAGAGCAAACTCCAGATGCGAGACATAGTTCAATTTTAAACCAGAAGTTCCATCTGAAACTAAATGTTCGATACTGTGCCAGGAGAAGCGCCTGTTCTCTGAAATCTGTGGCGATGCTACTCGAAACCGTATGTGTTCGAGGAAACTAAGTGGTCCACCTTGTGAGAGAGGAAACTCCAGAAGTGAAATTTAGTTTCTTTTTAAACTAAATGTTCCATCTGAAACTAAGTATTCGATACTCTGCCAGTAGAAGCGCCTGTTCTCTGAAACCTGTGGCGTTGCTACTCGAAGCCGAATGTGTTCGACGAAAGTAAGTGGTAGACCGTGTGAGAGAAGAAACTCCAAATACGAAACATAGTTCCATTTTAAGCTAAGTGTTCTATCTGTAACAAGTGTTCGATACTGTGCCAGGAGAAGCGCCTGTTCTCTGAAATCTGTGGCGATGCTACTCGAAACCGTATGTATTCGACGAAACTAAGTGGTCCACCTTGTGAGAGAGGAAACTCCAGAAGTGAAATTTAGTTTCTTTTTAAACTAAATGTTCCATCTGAAACTAAGTGTTCGATACTGTGCCAGGAGAAGGGCCTTTTCTCTGAAATCTGTGGCGATGCCACTCGAAACCGTATGTGTTCGAGGAAACTAAGTGGTCGACCTTGTGGGACAGGAAACTCCAGATGCGAAACTTTGTTCCATATTAAACTAATTGTTCTATCTGAAACTATGTGTTCGACACTGTGCCAGGAGAAGCGCCTGTTCTCTGAAATGTGTAGCGATGCCACTCGAAACCGTATGTGTTCGACGAAAGTAAGTGGTAGACCGTGTGAGAGAAGAAACTCCAAATGCGAAACATAGTTCCATTTAAGCTAAGTGTTCTATCTGTAACTAAGTGTTCGATACTGTGCCAGGAGAAGCGCCTGTTCTCTGAAATCTGTGGCGATGCTACTCGAAACCGTATGTGTTCGACGAAACTAAGTGGCCGACCTTGTGAGAGGGGAAACTCCAAATGCGAAACATAGTTCCATTTTAATCTTATTGTTCTACCTGAAACTAAGTGTTCGATACTGTGCCAGGAGAAGCGCCAGTTCTCTGAAACCTGTGGCGATACAACTCGAAACCGTATGTCTTTGACGAAACTAAGTGGACCACCTTGCGAGAGAGGAAACTCCCGAAGTGAAATTTAGTTTCTTTTAAAACTAACTGTTCTATCTGAAACTAAGTGTTCGATAATGTGCCAGGAGAAGCGCCAGTTCTCTGAAATCTGTGGCGATACAACTCGAAACCGTATGTGTTTGACGATACTAAGTGGTCCACCTTGTGAGGGAGAAAACTCCAAATGCGAAACATAGTTCTATTTTAAACTAAATGTTCTATCTGTAACTAAGTGTTCGATACTGTGCCAGGAGAAGCGCCTGTTCTCTGAAATCTGTGGCGATGCTACTCGAAACCGTATGTGTTCGACGAAACTAAGTGGCCGACCTTGTGAGAGGGGAAACTCCAAATGCGAAACATAGTTCCATTTTAATCTTATTGTTCTACCTGAAACTAAGTGTTCGATACTGTGCCAGGAGAAGCGCCAGTTCTCTGAAACCTGTGGCGATACAACTCGAAACCGTATGTCTTTGACGAAACTAAGTGGACCACCTTGCGAGAGACGAAACTCCCGAAGTGAAATTTAGTTTCTTTTAAAACTAACTGTTCTATCTGAAACTAAGTGTTCGATAATGTGCCAGGAGAAGCGCCAGTTCTCTGAAATCTGTGGCGATACAACTCGAAACCGTATGTGTTTGACGATACTAAGTGGTCCACCTTGTGAGGGAGAAAACTCCAAATGCGAAACATAGTTCTATTTTAAACTAAATGTTCCATCTGAAACTAAGTGTTCGATACTGTGCCAGGAGAAGGGCCTTTTCTCTGAAATCTGTGGCGATGCCACTCGAAACCGTACGTGTTCGAGGAAACTAAGTGGTCGACCATGTGGGACAGGAAACTCCAGATGAGAAACTTAGTTCCATTTTAAACTAATTGTTCTATCTGAAACTAAGTGTTCGATACTTTGCCAGCAGAAGCGACTGTTCTCTGAAATCTGTGGCGATGCTACTCGAAACTGTATGTGTTCGACGAAATTAAGTGGTCGACCTTGTGAGAGAGGAAACTCCAGATGCAAAACTTAGTGCCATTTTAAACTAATTGTTCTATCTGAAACTAAGTGTTCGATACTGTGCCAGGCGAAGCGCCTGTTCTCTGAAATCTGTGGCGATGCCACTCGAAACCGTATGTGTTCGAGGAAACTAAGTGGTCGACCTTGTGGGACAGGAAACTCCAGATGCGAAACTTAGTTCCATTTTAAACTAATTGTTCTATCTGAAACTATGTGTTCGACACTGTGCCAGGAGAAGCGCCTGTTCTCTGAAATGTGTAGCGATGCCACTCGAAACCGTATGTGTTCGACGGACCTAAGTGGTTGACCTTGTGAGAGTGGATACTCCAGATGCGAAACATAGTTCCATTTTAATCTTATTGTTCTACCTGAAACTAAGTTTTCGATACTGTGCCAGGAGAAGCGCCTGTTCTCTGAAATCTGTGGCGATGCCACTCGAAACCGTATGTGTTCGACGAAAATAAGTGGCCGACCTTGTGAGAGAGGAAACTTCAGATGCGAAACTTACTTCCATTTTAAACTAATTGTTCTATCTGAAACTAAGTGTTCGATACTGTGCCAGTAGAAGCGCCTGTTCTCTGAAATCTGTGGCGATGCCACTCGAAACCGTATGCGTTGGGCGAAAGTAAGTGGGCGACCTTGTGAGAGAGGAATCTCCAGATGCGAGACATAGTTCAATTTTAAACTAGAAGTTCCATCTGAAACTAAATGTTCGATACTGTGCCAGGAGAAGCGCCTGTTCTCTGAAATCTGTGGCGATGCTACTCGAAACCGTATGTGTTCGAGGAAACTAAGTGGTCGACCTTGTGGGACAGGAAACTCCAGATGCGAAACTTAGTTCCATTTTAAACTAATTGTTCTATCTGAAACTATGTGTTCGACACTGTGCCAGGAGAAGCGCCTGTTCTCTGAAATGTGTAGCGATGCCACTCGAAACCGTATGTGTTCGACGGACCTAAGTGGTTGACCTTGTGAGAGTGGATACTCCAGATGCGAAACATAGTTCCATTTTAATCTTATTGTTCTACCTGAAACTAAGTTTTCGATACTGTGCCAGGAGAAGCGCCTGTTCTCTGAAATCTGTGGCGATGCCACTCGAAACCGTATGTGTTCGACGAAAATAAGTGGCCGACCTTGTGAGAGAGGAAACTTCAGATGCGAAACTTACTTCCATTTTAAACTAATTGTTCTATCTGAAACTAAGTGTTCGATACTGTGCCAGCAGAAGCGCCTGTTCTCTGAAATCTGTGGCGATGCCACTCGAAACCGTATGCGTTCGGCGAAAGTAAGTGGGCGACCTTGTGAGAGAGGAAACTCCAGATGCGAGACATAGTTCAATTTTAAACTAGAAGTTCCATCTGAAACTAAATGTTCGATACTGTGCCAGGAGAAGCGCCTGTTCTCTGAAATCTGTGGCGATGCTACTCGAAACCGTATGTGTTCGAGGAAACTAAGTGGTCGACCTTGGGAGGGAGGAAACTCCAAATGCGAAACACATTTCCATTTTAAACTAAATGTTCTATCTGTAACTAAGTATTCGATACTCTGCCAGTAGAAGCGCCTGTTCTCTGAAACCTGTGGCGTTGCTACTCGAAGCCGAATGTGTTCGACGAAAGTAAGTGGTAGACCGTGTGAGAGAAGAAACTCCAAATGCGAAACATAGTTCCATTTAAGCTAAGTGTTCTATCTGTAACTAAGTGTTCGATACTGTGCCAGGAGAAGCGCCTGTTCTCTGAAATCTGTGGCGATGCTACTCGAAACCGTATGTGTTCGACGAAACTGAGTGGCCGACCTTATGAGAGGGGAAACTCCAAATGCGAAACATAGTTCCATTTTAATCTTATTGTTCTACCTGAAACTAAGTGTTCGATACTGTGCCAGGAGAAGCGCCAGTTCTCTGAAACCTGTGGCGATTCCACTCGAAACCGTATGTCTTTGACGAAACTAAGTGGTCCACCTTGCGAGAGAGGAAACTCCCGAAGTGAAATTTAGTTTCTTTTAAAACTAACTGTTCTATCTGAAACTAAGTGTTCGATAATGTTCCAGGAGAAGCGCCAGTTCTCTGAAATCTGTGGCGATACAACTCGAAACCGTATGTGTTTGACGATACTAAGTGGTCCACCTTGTGAGGGAGAAAACTCCAAATGCGGAACATAGTTCTATTTTAAACTAAATGTTCCATCTGAAACTAAGTGTTCGATACTGTGCCAGGAGAAGGGCCTTTTCTCTGAAATCTGTGGCGATGCCACTCGAAACCGTACGTGTTCGAGGAAACTAAGTGGTCGACCATGTGGGACAGGAAATTCCGGATGCGAAACTTAGTTCCATTTTAAACTGATTGTTCTATCTGAAACTAAGTTTTCGATACTGTGCCAGGAGAAGCGCCTGTTCTCTGAAATCTGTGGCGATGCTACTCGAAACCGTATGTGTTCGACGAATCTAAATGGTCGACTTTGTGAGAGAGGAAACTCCAGATGCGAATCTTAGTTCCATTTTAAACTAATTGTTCTATCTGAAACTAAGTGTTCGGTAGTGTGCCAGGAGAAGCGCCTTTTCTCTGAAATCTGTGGCGATGCCACTCGAAACGGTATGTGTTCAACGTAACTGAGTTGTCGACCTTGTGAGAGAGGAAACTCCAGACGCGAAACTTAGTGCCATTTTAATCTAATTGTTCTATCTGAAACTAAGTGTTCGATACTGTGCCAGGAGAAGCGACTGTTCTCTGAAATCTGTGGCGATGCCACTTGAAACCGTGTGTGTTCGACGAAATTAAGTGGTCGACCTTGTGAGAGAGGAAACTCCAGATGCGAAACTTAGTTCCATTTTAATCTTATTGTCCTACCTGAAACTAAGTTTTCGATACTGTGCCAGGAGAAGCGCCTGTTCTGTGAAATCTGTGGCGATGCCACTCGAAACCGTATGTGTTCGACGAATCTAAATGGTCGACTTTGTGAGAGAGGAAACTCCAGATGCGAATCTTAGTTCCATTTTAAACAAATTGTTCTATCTGAAACTAAGTGTTCGATACTGTGCCAGGAGAAGCGCCTGTTCTCTGAAATCTGTCGCGATGCTACTCGAAACGGTATGTGTTCGACGAAACTGAGTGGTCGACCTTGTGAGAGAGGAAACTCCAGGTGCGAAACATAGTTCAATTTTAAACTAAATGTTCCATCTGATACTAAGTGCTCGATACTGTGCCAGGAGAAGCGCCTGTTCTGTGAAATCTGTGGCGATGCCACTCGAAACCGTATGTGTTCGACGAATCTAAATGGTCGACTTTGTGAGAGAGGAAACTCCAGATGCGAATCTTAGTTCCATTTTAAACAAATTGTTCTATCTGAAACTAAGTGTTCGATACTGTGCCAGGAGAAGCGCCTGTTCTCTGAAATCTGTCGCGATGCTACTCGAAACGGTATGTGTTCGACGAAACTGAGTGGTCGACCTTGTGAGAGAGGAAACTCCAGGTGCGAAACATAGTTCAATTTTAAACTAAATGTTCCATCTGATACTAAGTGCTCGATACTGTGCCAGGCGAAGCGCCTGTTCTCTGAAATCTCTGGCGATGCCACTCGAAACCGTATGTGTTCGACGAAACTAAGTGGCCGACCTTGTGAGAGGGGAAACTCCAAATGCGAAACATAGTTCCATTTTAATCTTATTGTTCTACCTGAAACTAAGTGTTCGATACTGTGCCAGGAAAAGCGCCAGTTCCCTGAAACCTGTGGCGATTCCACTCGAAACCGTATGTCTTTGACGAAACTAAGTGGTCCACCTTGCGAGAGAGGAAACTCCCGAAGTGAAATTTAGTTTCTTTTAAAACTAACTGTTCTATCTGAAACTAAGTGTTCGATAATGTGCCAGGAGAAGCGCCTGTTCTCTGAAATCTGTGGCGATGCTACTCGAAACCGTATGTGTTCGACGTAACTGAGTGGCCGACCTTATGAGAGGGGAAACTCCAAATGCGAAACATAGTTCCATTTTAATCTTATTGTTCTACCTGAAACTAAGTGTTCGATACTGTGCCAGGAGAAGCGCCAGTTCTCTGAAACCTGTGGCGATTCCACTCGAAACCGTATGTCTTTGACGAAACTAAGTGGTCCACCTTGCGAGAGAGGAAACTCCCGAAGTGAAATTTAGTTTCTTTTAAAACTAACTGTTCTATCTGAAACTAAGTGTTCGATAATGTGCCAGGAGAAGCGCCAGTTCTCTGAAATCTGTGGCGATACAACTCGAAACCGTATGTGTTTGACGATACTAAGTGGTCCACCTTGTGAGAGCGAAAACTCCAAATGCGAAACATAGTTCTATTTTAAACTAAATGTTCCATCTGAAACTAAGTGTTCGATACTGTGCCAGGAGAAGGGCCTTTTCTCTGAAATCTGTGGCGATGCCACTCGAAACCGTATGTGTTCGAGGAAACTAAGTGGTCGACCATGTGGGACAGGAAACTCCAGATGCGAAACTTAGTTCCATTTTAATCTTATTGTCCTACCTGAAACTAAGTTTTCGATACTGTGCCAGGAGAAGCGCCTGTTCTGTGAAATCTGTGGCGATGCCACTCGAAACCGTATGTGTTCGACGAATCTAAATGGTCGACTTTGTGAGAGAGGAAACTCCAGATGCGAATCTTAGTTCCATTTTAAACAAATTGTTCTATCTGAAACCAAGTGTTCGATACTGTGCCAGGAGAAGCGCCTGTTCTCTGAAATCTGTCGCGATGCTACTCGAAACGGTATGTGTTCGACGAAACTGAGTGGTCGACCTTGTGAGAGAGGAAACTCCAGGTGCGAAACATAGTTCAATTTTAAACTAAATGTTCCATCTGATACTAAGTGCTCGATACTGTGCCAGGCGAAGCGCCTGTTCTCTGAAATCTCTGGCGATGCCACTCGAAACCGTATGTGTTCGACGAAACTAAGTGGCCGACCTTGTGAGAGAGGAAACTACAGATGCGAAACATAGTTCCATTTTAAATGACTTGTTCTCTCTGAAACTAAGTGTTCGATAATGTGCCAGGAGAAGCGCCCGTTTTGTGAAACCTGTGGCGATACCACTCGAAACGGTATGTGTTCGACGAAACTGAGTGGTCGACTTTGTGAGAGAGGAAACTCCAGATGCGAATCTTAGTTCCATTTTAAACTAATTGTTCCATCTGAAACTAAGTGTTCGATACTGTGCCAGGAGAAGCGCCTGTTCTCTGAAATCTGTGGCGATGCCACTCGAAACCGTACGCGTTCGGCGAAAGTAAGTGGTCGACCTTGTGAGAGAGGAAACTCCAGATGCAAGACATAGTTCAATTTTAAACTAGAAGTTCCATCTGAAACTAAATGTTCGATACTGTGCCAGGCGAAGCGCCTTTTCTCTGAAATCTGTGGCGATGCTACTCGAAACCGTATGTGTTCGACGAAACTAAGTGGTCGACCTTGTGAGTGAGGAAACTCCAGATGCGAAACTTAGTTCCATTTTAAACTAATTGTTCTATCTGAAACTACGTGTTCGACACTGTACCAGGAGAAGCGACTGTTCTCTGAAATCTGTGGCGATGCTACTCGAAACCGTATGTGTTCGACGAATCTAAATGGTCGACTTTGTGAGAGGGGAAACTCCAGATGCGAATCTTAGTTCCATTTTAAACTAATTGTTCTATCTGAAACTAAGTGTTCGATACTGTGCCAGGAGAAGCGCCTGTTCTCTGAAATCTGTCGCGATGCTGCTCGAAACGGTATGTGTTCGACGAAACTGAGTGGTCGACCTTGTGAGAGAGGAAACTCCAGACGCGAAACTTAGTGCCATTTTAAACTAATTGTTCTATCTGAAACTAACTGTTCGGTACTGTGCCTTTAGAAGCGCCTGTTCTCTGAAATCTGTGGCGATGCCACTCGAAACCGTATGTGTTCGACGAAACTAAGTGGCCGACCTTGTGAGAGAGGAAACTTCCGATGCGAAACTTAGTTCCATTTTAAACTAAATGTTCCATCTGAAATTAAGTGTTCGACACTGTGCCAGGAGAAGCGCCCGTTCAGTGAAACCTGTGGCGATACCACTCGAAACGGTATGTGTTCGACGAAACTGAATGGTCGACCTTGTGAGAGAGGAAACTCCAGACGCGAAACTTAGTGCCATTTTAAACTAATTGTTTTATCTTAAGCTAAGTGTTCGGTACTGTGCCAGGAGAAGCCCCTGTTCTCTGAAATCTGTGGCGATGCTACTCGAAACCGTATGTGTTCGACGAATCTAAATGGTCGACTTTGTGAGAGAGGAAACTCCAGATGCGAATCTTAGTTCCATTTTAAACTAAATGTTCTATCTGAAACTAAGTATTCGATACTCTGCCAGTAGAAGCGCCTGTTCTCTGAAACCTGTGGCGTTGCTACTCGAAGCCGAATGTGTTCGACGAAAGTAAGTGGTAGACCGTGTATGAGGAGAAACTCCAAATGCGAAACATAGTTCCATTTAAGCTAAGTGTTCTATCTCTAACTAAGTGTTCGATACTGTGCCAGGAGAAGCGCCTGTTCTCTGAAATCTGTGGCGATGCTACTCGAAACCGTATGTGTTCGACGAAAATAAGTGGCCGACCTTGTGAGAGAGGAAACTTCAGATGCGAAACTTACTTCCATTTTAAACTAATTGTTCTATCTGAAACTAAGTGTTCGATACTGTGCCAGCAGAAGCGCCTGTTCTCTGAAATCTGTGGCGATGCCACTCGAAACCGTATGCGTTCGGCGAAAGTAAGTGGGCGACCTTGTGAGAGAGGAAACTCCAGATGCGAGACATAGTTCAATTTTAAACTAAATGTTCTATCTGAAACTAAGTATTCGATACTCTGCCAGTAGAAGCGCCTGTTCTCTGAAACCTGTGGCGTTGCTACTCGAAGCCGAATGTGTTCGACGAAAGTAAGTGGTAGACCGTGTGAGAGAAGAAACTCCAAATGCGAAACATAGTTCCATTTAAGCTAAGTGTTCTATCTGGAACTAAGTGTTCGATACTGTGCCAGGAGAAGCGCCTGTTCCCTGAAACCTGTGGCGATTCCACTCGAAACCGTATGTCTTTGACGAAACTAAGTGGTCCACCTTGCGAGAGAGGAAACTCCCGAAGTGAAATTTAGTTTCTTTTAAAACTAACTGTTCTATCTGAAACTAAGTGTTCGATAATGTGCCAGGAGAAGCGCCAGTTCTCTGAAATCTGTGGCGATACAACTCGAAACCGTATGTGTTTGACGATACTAAGTGGTCCACCTTGTGAGAGCGAAAACTCCAAATGCGAAACATAGTTCTATTTTAAACTAAATGTTCCATCTGAAACTAAGTGTTCGATACTGTGCCAGGAGAAGGGCCTTTTCTCTGAAATCTGTGGCGATGCCACTCGAAACCGTATGTGTTCGAGAAAACTAAGTGGTCGACCATGTGGGACAGGAAACTCCAGATGAGAAACTTAGTTCCATTCTAAACTCATTGTTCTATCTGAAACTAAGTGTTCGATACTGTGCCAGCAGAAGCGACTGTTCTCTGAAATCTGTGGCGATGCTACTCGAAACTGTATGTGTTCGACGAAATTAAGTGGTCGACCTTGTGAGAGAGGAAACTACAGATGCGAAACATAGTTCCATTTTAAATGACTTGTTCTCTCTGAAACTAAGTGTTCGATACTGTACCAGGAGAAGCGCCCGTTTTGTGAAACCTGTGGCGATACCACTCGAAACGGTATGTGTTCGACGAAACTGAGTGGTCGACCTTGTGAGAGAGGAAACTCCAGACGCGAAACTTAGTGCCATTTTAAACTAATTGTTCTATCTGAAACTAAGTGTTCGATAATGTGCCAGGAGAAGCGACTGTTCTCTGAAATCTGTGGCGATGCCACTTGAAACCGTATGTGTTCGACGAAACTAAGTGGTCGACCTTGTGAGAGAGGAAACTCCAGATGCGAAACTTAGTTCCATTCTAATCTTATTGTTCTACCTGAAACTAAGTTTTCGATACTGTGCCAGGAGAAGCGCCTGTTCTGTGAAATCTGTGGCGATTCCACTCGAAACCGTATGTGTTCGACGAATCTAAATGGTCGACTTTGTGAGAGAGGAAACTCCAGATGCGAATCTTAGTTCCATTTTAAACTAATTGTTCTATCTGAAACTAAGTGTTCGATAATGTGCCAGGAGAAGCGACTGTTCTCTGAAATCTGTGGCGATGCCACTTGAAACCGTATGTGTTCGACGAAACTAAGTGGTCGACCTTGTGAGAGAGGAAACTCCAGATGCGAAACTTAGTTCCATTTTAATCTTATTGTTCTACCTGAAACTAAGTTTTGGATACTGTGCCAGGAGAAGCGCCTGTTCTCTGAAATCTGTCGCGATGCTACTCGAAACCGTATGTGTTCGACGAAACTAAGTGGCCGACCTTGTGAGAGGGGAAACTCCAAATGCGAAACATAGTTCCATTTTAATCTTATTGTTCTACCTGAAACTAAGTGTTCGATACTGTGCCAGGAGAAGCGCCAGTTCTCTGAAACCTGTGGCGATTCCACTCGAAACCGTATGTCTTTGACGAAACTAAGTGGTCCACCTTGCGAGAGAGGAAACTCCCGAAGTGAAATTTAGTTTCTTTTAAAACTAACTGTTCTATCTGAAACTAAGTGTTCGATAATGTGCCAGGAGAAGCGCCAGTTCTCTGAAATCTGTGGCGATGCTACTCGAAACGGTATGTGTTCGACGAAACTGAGTGGTCGACCTTGTGAGAGAGGAAACTCCAGGTGCGAAACATAGTTCAATTTTAAACTAAATGTTCCATCTGATACTAAGTGCTCGATACTGTGCCAGGCGAAGCGCCTGTTCTCTGAAATCTCTGGCGATGCCACACGAAACCGTATGTGTTCGACGAAACTCAGTGGCCGACCTTGTGAGAGAGGAAACTACAGATGCGAAACATAGTTCCATTTTAAATGACTTGTTCTCTCTGAAACTAAGTGTTCGATAATGTGCCAGGAGAAGCGCCCGTTTTGTGAAACCTGTGGCGATACCACTCGAAACGGTATGTGTTCGACGAAACTGAGTGGTCGACTTTGTGAGAGAGGAAACTCCAGATGCGAATCTTAGTTCCATTTTAAACTAATTGTTCCATCTGAAACTAAGTGTTCGATACTGTGCCAGGAGAAGCGCCTGTTCTCTGAAATCTGTGGCGATGCCACTCGAAACCGTACGCGTTCGGCGAAAGTAAGTGGTCGACCTTGTGAGAGAGGAAACTCCAGATGCAAGACATAGTTCAATTTTAAACTAGAAGTTCCATCTGAAACTAAATGTTCGATACTGTGCAAGGCGAAGCGCCTTTTCTCTGAAATCTGTGGCGATGCTACTCGAAACCGTATGTGTTCGACGAAACTAAGTGGTCGACCTTGTGAGTGAGGAAACTCCAGATGCGAAACTTAGTTCCATTTTAAACTAATTGTTCTATCTGAAACTACATGTTCGACACTGTACCAGGAGAAGCGACTGTTCTCTGAAATCTGTGGCGATGCTACTCGAAACCGTATGTGTTCGACGAATCTAAATGGTCGACTTTGTGAGAGGGGAAACTCCAGATGCGAATCTTAGTTCCATTTTAAACTAATTGTTCTATCTGAAACTAAGTGTTCGATACTGTGCCAGGAGAAGCGCCTGTTCTCTGAAATCTGTCGCGATGCTACTCGAAACGGTATGTGTTCGACGAAACTGAGTGGTCGACCTTGTGAGAGAGGAAACTCCAGACGCGAAACTTAGTGCCATTTTAAACTAATTGTTCTATCTGAAACTAACTGTTCGGTACTGTGCCTTTAGAAGCGCCTGTTCTCTGAAATCTGTGGCGATGCCACTCGAAACCGTATGTGTTCGACGAAACTAAGTGGCCGACCTTGTGAGAGAGGAAACTTCCGATGCGAAACTTAGTTCCATTTTAAACTAAATGTTCCATCTGAAATTAAGTGTTCGACACTGTGCCAGGAGAAGCGCCCGTTCAGTGAAACCTGTGGCGATACCACTCGAAACGGTATGTGTTCGACGAAACTGAATGGTCGACCTTGTGAGAGAGGAAACTCCAGACGCGAAACTTAGTGCCATTTTAAACTAATTGTTCTATCTGAAACTAAGTGTTCGATACTGTGCCAGGAAAAGCGCCTGTTCTCTCAAATCGGTGGCGATGCTACTCGAAACCGTATGTGTTCGACGAAACTAAGTGGTCGACCTTGTGAGTGAGGAAACTCCAGATGCGAAACTTAGTTCCATTTTAAACTAATTGTTCTATCTGAAACTAAGTGTTCGACACTGTGCCAGGAGAAGCGACTGTTCTCTGAAATC
Source organism: Nysson spinosus (assembly GCA_910591585.2). Lineage (NCBI taxonomy): Eukaryota > Metazoa > Arthropoda > Insecta > Hymenoptera > Crabronidae > Nysson > Nysson spinosus. The sequence continues at coordinate 940,264 of CAJUYC020000086.1, forward strand.
TGTGGCGATGCTACTCGAAACTGTATGTGTTCGACGAAATTAAGTGGTCTACCTTGTGAGAGAGGAAACTCCAGATGCGAAACATACTTCCATTTTAAACTAATTGTTCTATCTGAAACTAAGTGTTCGATACTGCGCCAGGAGAAGCGCCTGTTCTCTGAAATCTGTGGCGATGCTACTCGAAACCGTATGTGTTCGACGAAACTAAGTGGCCGACCTTGTGAGAGGGGAAACTCCAAATGCGAAACATAGTTCCATTTTAATCTTATTGTTCTACCTGAAACTAAGTGTTCGATACTGTGCCAGGAGAAGCGCCAGTTCTCTGAAACCTGTGGCGATTCCACTCGAAACCGTATGTCTTTGACGAAACTAAGTGGTCCACCTTGCGAGAGAGGAAACTCCCGAAGTGAAATTTAGTTTCTTTTAAAACTAACTGTTCTATCTGAAACTAAGTGTTCGATAATGTGCCAGGAGAAGCGCCAGTTCTCTGAAATCTGTGGCGATACAACTCGAAACCGTACGTGTTTGACGATACTAAGTGGTCTACCTTGTGCGAGAGAAAACTCCAAATGCGAAACATAGTTCTATTTTAAACTAAATGTTCCATCTGAAACTAAGTGTTCGATACTGTGCCAGGAGAAGGGCCTTTTCTCTGAAATCTGTGGCGATGCCACTCGAAACGGTATGTGTTCGACGAAACTGAGTGGTCGACCTTGTGAGAGAGGAAACTCCAGACGCGAAACTTAGTGCCATTTTAAACTAATTGTTCTATCTGAAACTAAGTGTTCGATACTGTGCCAGGAAAAGCGCCTGTTCTCTGAAATCGGTGGTGATGCTACTCGAAACCGTATGTGTTCGACGAAACTAAGTGGTCGACCTTGTGAGTGAGGAAACTCCAGATGCGAAACTTAGTGCCATTTTAAACTAATTGTTCTATCTGAAACTAAGTGTTCGATACTGTGCCAGGAAAAGCGCCTGTTCTCTGAAATCGGTGGTGATGCTACTCGAAACCGTATGTGTTCGACGAAACTAAGTGGTCGACCTTGTGAGTGAGGAAACTCCAGATGCGAAACTTAGTTCCATTTTAAACTAATTGTTCTATCTGAAACTAAGTGTTCGACACTGTGCCAGGAGAAGCGACTGTTCTCTGAAATCTGTGACGATGCTACTCGAAACTGTATGTGTTCGACGAAACTAAGTGGTCGACCTTGTGAGAGAGGAAACTCCAGATGCGAAACTTAGTTCCATTTTAAACTAATTTTTCTATCTGAAACTAAGTGTCCGATACTGTGCCAGGAGAAGCGCCCGTTCTGTGAAACCTGTGGCGATACCACTCGAAACGGTATGTGTTCGACGAAACTGAGTGGTCCACTTTGTGAGAGAGGAAACTCCAGACGCGAAACTTAGTTCCATTTTAAACTAAATGTTCCATCTGTGTTGAAATTTGTTTTAAAATTATCGGCCAACTATAACCGATATTGGAGGAAGTGAAGCTTCCTCCTCCGATCCGGTCGAGGGAGAGTGGGTAAAGGTAACTCCAAACCAATACGCCTTTGATTCCCTTTGACTGTCCTGAAAAGGACAGTCGTTTATTACAGACCCTTTTTCGCTCTGTATAATACAGTGTTTTGCCGATCTCAGGAATTTAGCTTCTTGGTAGCCTGGCTGTCGGCGGGCCTGGTTGTCCTAGGTTATGACTCTGGAACAACAGAAAAAAGAACGAACCGGTGTAATCACCTGAAATACGATAATCGTATTAACGTTCTGTCTCGGGAATGTTTTGACGCGCACACTTAAACAGCAACGGTAACCGTGCTGTGTGTGCTAATGCGTGTACTGGTGCGTGGCTTTTAAATACGGTAAGCCACGCGTCGACTCTTTTGGCCGACCTTTTCCGTCTTTTTCAGGAACACAATCGTGGCGGTCGGCTAGATTTACGCAATGAAATCTTTAGTGCAATGACCGCACAGTCGTACTGCCTCGAACGGAAAACCAAGGCGGAGGTTGTAAATCTCCTGTATGGATTCCGTGAGCGGGGAGATCCACGGTTACTAGTAACTAGTCCCGGTGGCTGACAACGGAGGCTGATCTAACCGTTTCTTTCTCAACACGCTTTGGCGTGGAGTAAGAGTGGACCAACGCTATTTCTAACCCGTCTTCTTCAACACGCCGCGTCGTGAAGGAAGCCTAGACACAGCGGTATCGAAACTCTCCGGTCGCTCTTTGGTTTCTCTAAACGTCACCAAGGCGATTCCCGGTAGAGAACGAGTAGCGGGTCTTAAGTTAGAATAGCGCGCCAACTAACGTAGTGCTCCGCCGACCAGTGGTTATCCAAGGAGTGGACTCCTGACGCTCCCACGTCGAATAACAATGATTTTCGCCCCAGTACTAATTCAGGGGAAAGACCGCTAAATTACTAAAAGGCGCAGCTATTGTGCTGAAGAGTCAACACGAATTGTCGTGTGCTATTCTCGATTCAGTTTCACAATTGCTGGTGTTGAGCTGAAAGCTGTGTTCGTTATGACGGGAGCACGATCGACAATCGATGCGCTCCGTGCGAACTGTTTCTGAGGACTCTCTAAATTGAACTGACTGTCTGCGACGTTACACGAACGAGTAATTCCTCGTTACGCGGCGCTTTCGTCAAACTATTAGTTCTTTCTCACTCTCTCTCATATCCGTTTACTATTCGCGAATTCGAACGTCTTCAAACGGTAATATGTACCGGTCAGACGTGTCGATCTCTGGTCTCCCACGGTCTAGACGAAAACAATCATTGTCATGTTATTGGACCTCGCTAGTTTTTCTATTTCCTTTTCGAATCACACCGGTCAAATAAACTCGGTAGACTCAAGAAAAAGAAATCAACTATGAGGCTCGTGATCGGGTGAAACAACTACTGGTCACTTATTTAAACAATCTGAAATTAAGTGTTCGACACTGTGCCAGGAGAAGCGCCCGTTCAGTGAAACCTGTGGCGATACCACTCGAAACGGTATGTGTTCGACGAAACTGAGTGGTCGACCTTGTGAGAGAGAAAACTCCAGACGCGAAACTTAGTGCCATTTTAAACTAATTGTTCTATCTGAAACTAAGTGTTCGATACTGTGCCAGGAAAAGCGCCTGTTCTCTGAAATCGGTGGCGATGCTACTCGAAACCGTATGTGTTCGACGAAACTAAGTGGTCGACCTTGTGAGAGATGATACTCCAGATGCGAAACATAGTTCCATTTTAAAGTAATTGTTCTATCTGAAACTGAGTGTTCGATACTGTGCCAGGAGAAGCGACTGTTCTCTGAAATCTGTGGCGATGCCACTCGAAACCGTATGTGTTCGAGGAAACTAATTGGTTGATCTTGTGAGAGAGGATACTCCAGATGCGAAACATAATTCCATTTTACACTAATTGTTCTGTCTGAAATAAGTGTTCGATACTGTGCCAGGCGAAGCGCCTGTTCTCTGAAATCTGTGGCGATGCCACTCGAAACCGTATGTGTTCGAGGAAACTAATTGGTTGATCTTGTGAGAGAGGATACTCCAGATGCGAAACATAATTCCATTTTACACTAATTGTTCTGTCTGAAACTAAGTGTCCGATACTGTGCCAGGAGAAGCGACTGTTCTCTGAAATCTGTGGCGATGCTACTCGAAACAGTATATGTTCGACGAAACTAAGTGGTCGACCTTGTGAGAGAGGAAACTCCAGATGCGAAACTTAGTTCCCTTTTAAACTAATTGTTCTATCTGAAACTAAGTGTTCGATACTGTGCCATGAGAAGCGACTGTTCTCTGAAATCTGTGGCGATACCACTCCAAACCGTATGTGTTGGACGAAACTAAGTGGTCGAACTTGTGGGAGAGGAAACTCCAAATAGGAAGCTTTGTTCCATTTGAAACTAATTTTTCTATCTGAAACTAAGTGTCCGATACTGTGCCAGGAGACGCGACTGTTCTCTGAAATCCGTGGCGATGCTACTCGAAACAGTATATGTTCGACGAAACTAAGTGGTCGACCTTGTGAGAGAGGAAACTCCAGATGCGAAACTTAGTTCCATTTTAAACTAATTGTTGTATCTGAATCTAGGTGTTCGATACTGTGCCAGGAGAAGGGCCTGTTCTCTGAAATCTGTGGCGATGCCACTCGAAACCGTATGTGTTCGTCAAAACTAGGTGGTCGACCTTGTGAGAGATGATACTCCAGATGCGAAACATAGTTCCATTTTAAAGTAATTGTTCTATCTGAAACTAAGTGTTCAACACTGTGCCAGGAGAAGCGACTGTTCTCTGAAATCTGTGGCGATACCACTCGAAACCGTATGTGTTGTTCGAAACTAAGTGGTCGACCTTGTGAGAGAGGAAACTCCAGATGCGAAACTTAGTTCCATTTTAAATTAATTGTTGTATCTGAATCTAGGTGTTCGATACTGTGCCAGGAGAAGGGCCTGTTCTCTGAAATCTGTGGCGATGCCACTCGAAACCGTATGTGTTCGTCAAAACTAAGTGGTCGATACTGTGCCAGGAGAAACTGCCGTTCGGCGAAATCTGTGGCGATACAACTCGAAACCCTATGTGTTCGACGAAACTAAGTGGTCGACCTTGTGAGAGAGGAAACTCCAGATGCGAAACTTAGTTCCATTTTAAACTAATTGTTGTATCTGAATCTCGGTGTTCGATACTGTGCCAGGAGAAGGGCCTGTTCTCTGAAATCTGTGGCGATGCCACTCGAAACCGTATGTGTTCGTCAAAACTAAGTGGTCGACCTTGTGAGAGATGATACTCCAGATGCGAAACATAGTTCCATTTTAAAGTAATTGTTCTATCTGAAACTAAGTGTTCAACACTGTGCCAGGAGAAGCGACTGTTCTCTGAAATCTGTGGCGATACCACTCGAAACCGTATGTGTTGTTCGAAACTAAGTGGTCGACCTTGTGAGAGAGGAAACTCCAGATGCGAAACTTAGTTCCATTTTAAATTAATTGTTGTATCTGAATCTAGGTGTTCGATACTGTGCCAGGAAAAGCGCCTGTTCTCTGAAATCGGTGGCGATGCTACTCGAAACCGTATGTGTTCGACGAAACTAAGTGGTCGACCTTGTGAGAGATGATACTCCAGATGCGAAACATAGTTCCATTTTAAAGTAATTGTTCTATCTGAAACTGAGTGTTCGATACTGTGCCAGGAGAAGCAACTGTTCTCTGAAATCTGTGGCGATGCCACTCGAAACCGTATGTGTTCGAGGAAACTAATTGGTTGATCTTGTGAGAGAGGATACTCCAGATGCGAAACATAATTCCATTTTACACTAATTGTTCTGTCTGAAATAAGTGTTCGATACTGTGCCAGGCGAAGCGCCTGTTCTCTGAAATCTGTGGCGATGCCACTCGAAACCGTATGTGTTCGAGGAAACTAATTGGTTGATCTTGTGAGAGAGGATACTCCAGATGCGAAACATAATTCCATTTTACACTAATTGTTCTGTCTGAAACTAAGTGTCCGATACTGTGCCAGGAGAAGCGACTGTTCTCTGAAATCTGTGGCGATGCTACTCGAAACAGTATATGTTCGACGAAACTAAGTGGTCGACCTTGTGAGAGAGGAAACTCCAGATGCGAAACTTAGTTCCCTTTTAAACTAATTGTTCTATCTGAAACTAAGTGTTCGATACTGTGCCATGAGAAGCGACTGTTCTCTGAAATCTGTGGCGATACCACTCCAAACCGTATGTGTTGGACGAAACTAAGTGGTCGAACTTGTGGGAGAGGAAACTCCAAATAGGAAGCTTTGTTCCATTTGAAACTAATTTTTCTATCTGAAACTAAGTGTCCGATACTGTGCCAGGAGACGCGACTGTTCTCTGAAATCCGTGGCGATGCTACTCGAAACAGTATATGTTCGACGAAACTAAGTGGTCGACCTTGTGAGAGAGGAAACTCCAGATGCGAAACTTAGTTCCATTTTAAACTAATTGTTGTATCTGAATCTAGGTGTTCGATACTGTGCCAGGAGAAGGGCCTGTTCTCTGAAATCTGTGGCGATGCCACTCGAAACCGTATGTGTTCGTCAAAACTAGGTGGTCGACCTTGTGAGAGATGATACTCCAGATGCGAAACATAGTTCCATTTTAAAGTAATTGTTCTATCTGAAACTAAGTGTTCAACACTGTGCCAGGAGAAGCGACTGTTCTCTGAAATCTGTGGCGATACCACTCGAAACCGTATGTGTTGTTCGAAACTAAGTGGTCGACCTTGTGAGAGAGGAAACTCCAGATGCGAAACTTAGTTCCATTTTAAATTAATTGTTGTATCTGAATCTAGGTGTTCGATACTGTGCCAGGAGAAGGGCCTGTTCTCTGAAATCTGTGGCGATGCCACTCGAAACCGTATGTGTTCGTCAAAACTAAGTGGTCGATACTGTGCCAGGAGAAACTGCCGTTCGGCGAAATCTGTGGCGATACAACTCGAAACCCTATGTGTTCGACGAAACTAAGTGGTCGACCTTGTGAGAGAGGAAACTCCAGATGCGAAACTTAGTTCCATTTTAAACTAATTGTTGTATCTGAATCTAGGTGTTCGATACTGTGCCAGGAGAAGGGCCTGTTCTCTGAAATCTGTGGCGATGCCACTCGAAACCGTATGTGTTCGTCAAAACTAAGTGGTCGACCTTGTGAGAGATGATACTCCAGATGCGAAACATAGTTCCATTTTAAAGTAATTGTTCTATCTGAAACTAAGTGTTCAACACTGTGCCAGGAGAAGCGACTGTTCTCTGAAATCTGTGGCGATACCACTCGAAACCGTATGTGTTGTTCGAAACTAAGTGGTCGACCTTGTGAGAGAGGAAACTCCAGATGCGAAACTTAGTTCCATTTTAAATTAATTGTTGTATCTGAATCTAGGTGTTCGATACTGTGCCAGGAGAAGGGCCTGTTCTCTGAAATCTGTGGCGATGCCACTCGAAACCGTATGTGTTCGTCAAAACTAAGTGGTCGATACTGTGCCAGGAGAAACTGCCGTTCGGCGAAATCTGTGGCGATACAACTCGAAACCCTATGTGTTCGACGAAACTAAGTGGTCGACCTTGTGAGAGAGGAAACTCCAGATGCGAAACTTAGTTCCATTTTAAACTAATTGTTCTATCTGAAACTGAGTGTTCGATACTGTGCCAGGAGAAGCGACTGTTCTCTGAAATCTGTGGCGATGCCACTCGAAACCGTATGTGTTCGAGGAATCTAGTTGGTTGATCTTGTGAGAGAGGATACTCCAGATGCGAAACATAATTCCATTTTACACTAATTGTTCTGTCTGAAATAAGTGTTCGATACTGTGCCAGGCGAAGCGCCTGTTCTCTGAAATCTGTGGCGATGCCACTCGAAACCGTATGTGTTCGAGGAAACTAATTGGTTGATCTTGTGAGAGAGGATACTCCAGATGCGAAACATAATTCCATTTTACACTAATTGTTCTGTCTGAAACAAGTGTTCGATACTGTGCCAGGCGAAGCGCCTGTTTTCTGAAATCTGTGGCGATGCCACTCGAAACCGTATGTGTTCGACGAAAGTAAGTCGTTGACCTTGTGAGAGAGGAAACTGCAGATGCGAAACATAGTTCCATTTTAAACTAATTGTTCTATCTGAAACTAAGTGTTCAACACTGTGCCAGGAGAAGCGACTGTTCTTTGATATCGGTGGCGATGCCACTCGAAACTGTATGTGTTCGACGAAAGTAAGTCGTTGACCTTGTGAGAGTGGAAATTCCAGATGCGAAACATAGTTCCATTTTAAACTAATTGTTCTATCTGAAACTAAGTGTTCAACACTGTGCCAGGAGAAGCGACTGTTCTCTGATATCGGTGGCGATGCGACTCGAAACTGTATGTGTTCGACGAAACTCAGTGGTCGACCTTGTGAGAGAGGAAACTCCAAATGCGAAGCTTTCTTCAATTTTAAAATAATTGTTCTATCTGATACTGAGTGTTCGATAATGTGCCAGGAGAAGCGCCCGTTTTGTGAAACCTGTGACCATGCCACTCGAAACCGTATGTGTTGTTCGAAACTAAGTGGTCGACCTTGTGAGAGAGGAAACTCCAGATGCGAAACTTAGTTCCATTTTAAATTAATTGTTGTATCTGAATCTAGGTGTTCGATACTGTGCCAGGAGAAGGGCCTGTTCTCTGAAATCTGTGGCGATGCCACTCGAAACCGTATGTGTTCGTCAAAACTAAGTGGTCGATACTGTGCCAGGAGAAACTGCCGTTCGGCGAAATCTGTGGCGATACAACTCGAAACCCTATGTGTTCGACGAAACTAAGTGGTCGACCTTGTGAGAGAGGAAACTCCAGATGCGAAACTTAGTTCCATTTTAAACTAATTCTTCTATCTGAAACTAAGTGTTCGATACTGTGCCAGGAGAAGCGTCTGTTCTCTGAAATCTGTGGCGATGCCACTCCAAACCGTATCTGTTGGACGAAACTAAGTGGTCGAACTTGTGGGATCGGAAACTCCAAATAGGAAGCTTTGTTCCATTTGAAACTAATTTTTCTATCTGAAACTAAGTGTCCGTTACTCTGCCAGGTGAAGCGCCTGCTTTCTGAATAGTGTGGCGATGCCACTCGAAACCGTATGTGTTCGACGAAAATATGTGGTGGACCTTGTGAGATAGGAAACTCCAGATGCGAAAATTAGTTCCATTTTAAACTAATTGTTCTATCTGAAACTAAGTATTCGATACTGTGCCAGGAGTAGCGCCTGTTCTCTGAGATCAGTGGCGATGCTACTCGAAACCGTATGTGTTCGAGTTAACTAAGTGGCCGACCTTGTGAGAGAGGAAACTCCAGATGCCAAACTTAGTTCCATTTTAAACTAATCGTTCTAGCTGAAACTAAGTGTTCGATACTGTGCCAGATTTAGATTTTTTCCTATCGAGTGGCTACCGTGAAGAGTCGCCGACGACGACTTTAGAAATTATTTAAAAATCAACCGTAAGAGATAGAGCCGTGGTTTATTAAGCAAAAGTGCATCAAATGCGCTCCTATAACTCAATCTAACATATAAAAGGTACCTCGTCGGTGAAAATAATTACAGTTCGGACTTAGATTTTTTCCTATCGAGTGGCTACCGTGAAGAGTCGCCGACGACGACTTTAGAAATTATTTAAAAATCAACAGTAAGAGATGGAGCCGTGGTTTATTAAGCAAAAGTGCGTCAAATACGCTCCCATAACCGAACATAACATTTAAAAGATACGTCGTCGGTGAAAATATTTTCAATTCGGACCTAGTCTCTGTACGGAGAGGCTACCGAGAAGCGCTACCGTCGAAGACTTTCTGATTAATTTAAAAATCAACCGTAAGAGATAGAGCCGTGGTTTATTAAGCAAAAGTGCTTCAAATACGCTCCTATAACTCAACCTAACATATAAAAGGTACCTCGTCGGTGAAAATAATTACAGTTTGGACTTAGATTTTTTCCTACCGAGTGGCTACCGTGAAGAGTCGCCGACGACGACTTTAGAAATTATTTAAAAATCAACCCTAAGAGATGGAGCCTTGGTTTATTAAGCAAAAGTGCGTCAAATACGCTCCCATAACCGAACATAACATTTAAAAGATACGTCGTCGGTGAAAATATTTTCAATTCGGACTTAGTCTCTGTACGGAGAGTCTACCGAGAAGCGCTACCGTCGAAGACTTTCTGATTAATTTAAAAATCAACCGTAAGAGATAGAGCCGTGGTTTATTAAGCAAAAGTGCTTCAAATACGCTCCTATAACTCAACCTAACATACAAAAGGTACCTCGTCGGTGAAAATAATTACAGTTTGGACTTAGATTTTTTCCTACCGAGTGTCTACCGTGAAGAGTCGCCGACGACGACTTTAGAAATTATTTAAAAATCAACCGTAAGAGATGGAGCCGTGGTTTATTAAGCAAAAGTGCGTCAAATACGCTCCCATAACCGAACATAACATTTAAAAGATACGTCGTCGGTGAAAATATTTTCAATTCGGACTTAGTCTCTGTACGGAGAGGCTACCGAGAAGCGCTACCGACGAAGACTTTCTGATTAATTTAAAAATCAACCGAAAGAGATAGAGCCGTGGTTTATTAAGCAAAAGTGCTTCAAATACGCTCCTATAACTAAATCTAACATATAAAAGGTACCTCGTCGGTGAAAATAATTACAGTTCGGACTTAGATTTTTTCCTACCGAGCGGCTACCGTGAAGAGTCGCCGACGACGACTAGAAATTATTTAAAAATCAACAGTAAGAGATGGAGCCGTGGTTTATTAAGCAAAAGTGCGTCAAATACGCTCCCATAACGGAACATAACATTTAAAAGATACGTCGTCGGTGAAAATATTTTCAATTCGGACTTAGTCTCTGTACGGAGAGGCTACCGAGAAGCGCTACCGACGAAGACTTTCTGATTAATTTAAAAATCAACTTAAGAGATAGAGCCGTGGTTTATTAAGCAAAAGTGCTTCAAATACGCTCCTATAACTCAATCTAACATATAAAAGGTACCTCGTCGGTGAAAATAATTACAGTTCGGACTTAGATTTTTTCCTACCGAGTGGCTACCATGAAGAGTCGCCTACGACGATTTTAGAAATTTTTTAAAAATCAACCGTAAGATATAGAGCCGTGGTTTATTAAGCAAAAGTGCGTCAAATACGCTCCCATAACTGAACATAATATTTAAAAGATACGTCGTCGGTGAAAATATTTTCAATTCGGACTTAGTCTCTGTACGGAGAGGCTACCGAGAAGCGCTACCGACGAAGACTTTCTGATTAATTTAAAAATCAACTTAAGAGATAGAGCCGTGGTTTATTAAGCAAAAGTGCTTCAAATACGCTCCTATAACTCAATCTAACATACAGCCCGCGAAATTTCTATAAAGCCACCACGTTTTTTGCTAATATCTTATAAATATTTCATATTTTTGATAAGTTTGTGGGTGATATTATTTTAGGAGTATTAAAGACACATATTTGTCGGTTTAAATAATTGAAATAACATTTATTTAAAATAGGAAACGGAAATATGTAATATGACATAAAATCCAATGCGAAATTTCTATAAAGCCACTTAGTTTTGTGTGGATAATTTTGCGTCCCGGAACCGATACATTTTATTTTTGTAATTTGTGCACGTGGTACTACTTTCACGGTTAAACGGATGTACCATTTTGAACTTTTTACCATTTCGTATGGAGTTTTTATTACCCTAAAACCGTACGGTCGTCTTGCTTTGGGACGGACCGATGCTACAGCGGCCAGAGGACCTATTGTGTTGTTGGTCTATTGTTGCTAGTTATGCATCGGTCCTTACGCCCTGTACCTAGCTTCGCAAATTATTACTTATTTTTGAGCGAACGGATAAGTCCCACATCTGGCGACCAAACGTCGATCCTCGCGGCCCTACCTGGACGCACGACCCATAGGAGTTCGCGGATTCCTGGAATTTATTGCAAACAATGGAACCCAATAGTAATGTTTCAACTTGGTTCGACCAATTAGGATAGTGCAAATTGCAGAAGGTTCTCCGCCTCCACGAAGGTAGGGACCTGGTTGTCCATCGATAAATAGTGAAAGAAAATCGGAAAATCAGTCTTTCCTCAAATTGACTTCGAGATGCCACGAGGAAAGTTATTAACGAGCGAAGAAAAAGCATCCATTGATGCTTATAAAAGTATGGGATGTTCTAATCGGACAATTGCGAACAAAATTAAGAGATCACGTACGCTCGTAAATAATTACGTGATACTGGGCGAAGAGTATGGAAAAAATCATGCCAAAGGAGGAAACAAAAAGTTGACCAAGAGGCAGCGTTCGTTGTTACTAAGGTCTGCAGCAAAGGAATTCAAAAGTGCAGCACAACTTCGCAGTGAATTGGAGTTGCCAGTAACAACGAGGCGTGTGCAGCAAGTTCTAAACAATTCCCAGAGGTTTCAGTGGACCAAAATGTTGCAGAAACCAGCACTCAAGGCAGCGCACAAAGAGGCTCGCCTCAATTTTGCGCAATTTCACATGTCGTGGTCCAAAGAATGGGAAGGTGTTATTTTTTCGGACGAAAAAAAATTCAATCTAGACGGGCCAGATGGCTTTAAATATTATTGGCACGATATAACGAAGGAAAGGAAGGTTTCAATGAGCCGCAACTTCGGTGGTGGTTCGCTAATGATTTGGGCTGCATTTCGTGCTGATGCAAAAACACCTATCTGCCGAATCAGCACAAAAATGAATTCTGTAGAATATACAGAATTATTAGACACAGTGCTAATACCATTCACAGAAGATTTTGAGCACGATAATTTTATTTATCAGCACGACAATGCCAGTGTTCATACATCGAACCACACCAAGCAGTGGTTTTGTGAAAAAAACATTAGAATTTTATCATGGCCTGCTTGTTCCCCCGACCTAAACCCAATAGAAAATCTTTGGGGAATAATTGCGAGTAAAGTTTATGGCAATTGCAAGCAATATTCGTCAATTAACGAATTATGGACAGCGGTGAACGAAGCGTGGGCATCTCTCGAAATTGACACGCTTCGAAATTTAATTGCATCAATGCCGAATCGAATTTTCGAAGTTATTCGATGTAATGGCAGTTATACAAACTATTAATGTATAAATAAAAAATAAATTATTGTGAATATTGATTTTATCGCTCAAAAAATCCGGTGGCTTTATAGAAATTTCGCATTGGATTTTATGTCATATTACATATTTCCGTTTCCTATTTTAAATAAATGTTATTTCAATTATTTAAACCGACAAATATGTGTCTTTAATACTCCTAAAATAATATCACCCACAAACTTATCAAAAATATGAAATATTTATAAGATATTAGCAAAAAACGTGGTGGCTTTATAGAAATTTCGCGGGCTGTATAAAAGGTACCTCGTCGGTGAAAATAATTACAGTTTGGACTTAGATTTTTTCCTACCGAGTGGCTACCGTGAAGAGTCGCCGACGACGACTAGAAATTATTTAAAAATCACCCGTAAGAGATGGAGCCGTGGTTTATTAAGCAAAAGTGCGTCAAATACGCTCCAATAACGGAACATACCATTTAAAAGATACGTCGTCGGTGAAAATATTTTCAATTCGGACTTAGTCTCTGTACGGAGAGGCTACCGAGAAGCGCTACCGACGAGGACTTTCTGATTAATTTAATAATCAACCGTAAGAGATAGAGCCGTGGTATATTAAGCAAAAGTGCTTCAAATGCGCTCCTATAACTCAATCTAACATAAAAAGGTACCTCGTCGGTGAAAATAATTACAGTTCGGACTTAGATTTTTTCCTACCGAGTGGCTACCGTGAAGAGTCGCCGACGACGACTTTAGAAATTATTTAAAAATCAACCGTAAGAGATGGAGCCGTGGTTTATTAAGCAAAAGTGCGTCAAATACGCTCCCATAACCGAACATAACATTTAAAAGATACGTCGTCGGTGAAAATATTTTCAATTCGGACTTAGTCTCTGTACGGAGAGGCTACCGAGAAGCGCTACCGACGAAGACTTTCTGATTAATTTAAAAATCAACCGAAAGAGATAGAGCCGTGGTTTATTAAGCAAAAGTGCTTCAAATACGCTCCTATAACTCAATCTAACATATAAAAGGTACCTCGTCGGTGAAAATAATTACAGTTCGGACTTAGATTTTTTCCTACCGAGTGGCTACCGTGAAGAGTCGCCGACGACGACTAGAAATTATTTAAAAATCAACCGTAAGATATAGAGCCGTGGTTTATTAAACAAAAGTGCGTCAAATACGCTCCCATAACGGAACATAACATTTAAAAGATACGTCGTCGGTGAAAATATTTTCAATTCGGACTTAGTCTCTGTACGGAGAGGCTACCGAGAAGCGCTACCGACGAGGACTTTCTGATTAATTTAAAAATCAACCGTAAGAGATAGAGCCGTGGTTTATTAAGCAAAAGTGCTTCAAATGCGCTCCTATAACTCAATCTGACATATAAAAGGTACCTCGTCGGTGAAAATAATTACAGTTCGGACTTAGATTTTTTCCTACCGAGTGGCTACCGTGAAGAGTCGCCGACGACTACTAGAAATTATTTAAAAATCAACAGTAAGAGATGGAGCCGTGGTTTATTAAGCAAAAGTGCGTCAAATACGCTCCCATAACGGAACATAACATTTAAAAGATACGTCGTCGGTGAAAATATTTTCAATTCGGACTTAGTCTCTGTACGGAGAGGCTACCGAGAAGCGCTACCGACGAAGACTTTCTGATTAATTTAAAAATCAACTTAAGAGATAGAGCCGTGGTTTATTAAGCAAAAGTGCTTCAAATACGCTCCTATAACTCAATCTAACATATAAAAGGTACCTCGTCGGTGAAAATAATTACAGTTCGGACTTAGATTTTTTCCTACCGAGTGGCTACCATGAAGAGTCGCCTACGACGACTTTAGAAATTTTTTAAAAATCAACCGTAAGATATAGAGCCGTGGTTTATTAAGCAAAAGTGCGTCAAATACGCTCCCATAACTGAACATAATATTTAAAAGATACGTCGTCGGTGAAAATATTTTCAATTCGGACTTAGTCTCTGTACGGAGAGGCTACCGAGAAGCGCTACCGATGAAGACTTTCAGATTAATTTAAAAATCAATAGTAAGAGATAGAGCCGTGGTTTATTAAGCAAAAGTGCTTCAAATACGCTCCTATAACTCAATCTAACATATAAAAGGTACCTCGTCGGTGAAAATAATTACAGTTCGGACTTAGATTTTTTCCTACCGAGTGGCTACCGTGAAGAGTCGCCGACGACGACTAGAAATTATTTAAAAATCAACAGTAAGAGATGGAGCCGTGGTTTATTAAGCAAAAGTGCGTCAAATACGCTCCCATAACGGAACATAACATTTAAAAGATACGTCGTCGATGAAAATATTTTCAATTCGGACTTAGTCTCTGTACGGAGAGGCTACCGAGAAGCGCTACCGACGAAGACTTTCTGATTAATTTAAAAATCAACTTAAGAGATAGAGCCGTGGTTTATTAAGCAAAAGTGCTTCAAATACGCTCCTATAACTCAATCTAACATATAAAAGGTACCTCGTCGGTGAAAATAATTACAGTTTGGACTTAGATTTTTTCCTACCGAGTGGCTACCATGAAGAGTCGCCTACGACGATTTTAGAAATTTTTTAAAAATCAACCGTAAGATATAGAGCCGTGGTTTATTAAGCAAAAGTGCGTCAAATACGCTTCCATAACTGAACATAATATTTAAAAGATACGTCGTCGGTGAAAATATTTTCAATTCGGACTTAGTCTCTGTACGGAGAGGCTACCGAGAAGCGCTACCGATGAAGACTTTCTGATTAATTTAAAAATCAATAGTAAGAGATAGAGCCGTGGTTTATTAAGCAAAAGTGCTTCAAATACGCTCCTATAACTCAATCTAACATATAAAAGGTACCTCGTCGGTGAAAATAATTACAGTTCGGACTTAGATTTTTTCCTACCGAGTGGCTACCGTGAAGAGTCGCCGACGACGACTCGAAAATATTTAAAAATCACCCGTAAGAGATGAAGCCGTGGTTTATTAAGCAAAAGTGCGTCAGATACGCTCCCATAACCGAACATAACATTTAAAAGATACGTCGTCGGTGAAAATATTTTCAATTCGGACTTAGTCTCTGTACGGAGAGGCTACCGAGAAGCGCTACCGACGAAGACTTTCTGATTAATTTAAAAATCAACTTAAGAGATAGAGCCGTGGTTTATTAAGCAAAAGTGCTTCAAATACGCTCCTATAACTCAATCTAACATATAAAAGGTACCTCGTCGGTGAAAATAATTACAGTTTGGACTTAGATTTTTTCCTACCGAGTGGCAACCGTGAAGAGTCGCCGACGACGACTAGAAATTATTTAAAAATCACCCGTAAGAGATGGAGCCGTGGTTTATTAAGCAAAAGTGCGTCAAATACGCTCCCATAACGGAACATACCATTTAAAAGATACGTCGTCGGTGAAAATATTTTCAATTCGGACTTAGTCTCTGTACGGAGAGGCTACCGAGAAGCGCTACCGACGAGGACTTTCTGATTAATTTAAAACTCAACCGTAAGAGATAGAGCCGTGGTTTATTAAGAAAAAGTGCTTCAAATACGCTCCTATAACTCAATCTAACATATAAAAGGTACCTCGTCGGTGAAAATAATTACAGTTCGGACTTAGATTTTTTCCTACCGAGTGGCTACCATGAAGAGTCGCCTACGACGACTTTAGAAATTTTTTAAAAATCAACCGTAAGATATAGAGCCGTGGTTTATTAAGCAAAAGTGCGTCAAATACGCTCCCATAACTGAACATAATATTTAAAAGATACGTCGTCGGTGAAAATATTTTCAATTCGAACTTAGTCTCTGTACGGAGAGGCTACCGAGAAGCGCTACCGATGAAGACTTTCAGATTAATTTAAAAATCAATAGTAAGAGATAGAGCCGTGGTTTATTAAGCAAAAGTGCTTCAAATACGCTCCTATAACTCAATCTAACATATAAAAGGTACCTCGTCGGTGAAAATAATTACAGTTCGGACTTAGATTTTTTCCTACCGAGTGGCTACCGTGAAGAGTCGCCGACGACGACTAGAAATTATTTAAAAATCAACAGTAAGAGATGGAGCCGTGGTTTATTAAGCAAAAGTGCGTCAAATACGCTCCCATAACGGAACATAACATTTAAAAGATACGTCGTCGATGAAAATATTTTCAATTCGGACTTAGTCTCTGTACGGAGAGGCTACCGAGAAGCTCTACCGACGAAGACTTTCTGATTAATTTAAAAATCAACTTAAGAGATAGAGCCGTGGTTTATTAAGCAAAAGTGCTTCAAATACGATCCTATAACTCAATCTAACATATAAAAGGTACCTCGTCGGTGAAAATAATTACAGTTTGGACTTAGATTTTTTCCTACCGAGTGGCTACCATGAAGAGTCGCCTACGACGATTTTAGAAATTTTTTAAAAATCAACCGTAAGATATAGAGCCGTGGTTTATTAAGCAAAAGTGCGTCAAATACGCTTCCATAACTGAACATAATATTTAAAAGATACGTCGTCGGTGAAAATATTTTCAATTCGGACTTAGTCTCTGTACGGAGAGGCTACCGAGAAGCGCTACCGATGAAGACTTTCTGATTAATTTAAAAATCAATAGTAAGAGATAGAGCCGTGGTTTATTAAGCAAAAGTGCTTCAAATACGCTCCTATAACTCAATCTAACATATAAAAGGTACCTCGTCGGTGAAAATAATTACAGTTCGGACTTAGATTTTTTCCTACCGAGTGGCTACCGTGAAGAGTCGCCGACGACGACTCGAAAATATTTAAAAATCACCCGTAAGAGATGAAGCCGTGGTTTATTAAGCAAAAGTGCGTCAGATACGCTCCCATAACCGAACATAACATTTAAAAGATACGTCGTCGGTGAAAATATTTTCAATTCGGACTTAGTCTCTGTACGGAGAGGCTACCGAGAAGCGCTACCGACGAAGACTTTCTGATTAATTTAAAAATCAACTTAAGAGATAGAGCCGTGGTTTATTAAGCAAAAGTGCTTCAAATACGCTCCTATAACTCAATCTAACATATAAAAGGTACCTCGTCGGTGAAAATAATTACAGTTTGGACTTAGATTTTTTCCTACCGAGTGGCAACCGTGAAGAGTCGCCGACGACGACTAGAAATTATTTAAAAATCACCCGTAAGAGATGGAGCCGTGGTTTATTAAGCAAAAGTGCGTCAAATACGCTCCCATAACGGAACATACCATTTAAAAGATACGTCGTCGGTGAAAATATTTTCAATTCGGACTTAGTCTCTGTACGGAGAGGCTACCGAGAAGCGCTACCGACGAGGACTTTCTGATTAATTTAATAATCAACCGTAAGAGATAGAGCCGTGGTATATTAAGCAAAAGTGCTTCAAATGCGCTCCTATAACTCAATCTAACATAAAAAGGTACCTCGTCGGTGAAAATAATTACAGTTCGGACTTAGATTTTTTCCTACCGAGTGGCTACCGTGAAGAGTCGGCGACGACGACTTTAGAAATTATTTAAAAATCAACCGTAAGAGATGGAGCCGTGGTTTATTAAGCAAAAGTGCGTCAAATACGCTCCCATAACCGAATATAACATTTAAAAGATACGTCGTCGGTGAAAATATTTTCAATTCGGACTTAGTCTCTGTACGGAGAGGCTACCGAGAAGCGCTACCGACGAAGACTTTCTGATTAATTTAAAAATCAACCGAAAGAGATAGAGCCGTGGTTTATTAAGCAAAAGTGCTTCAAATACGCTCCTATAACTAAATCTAACATATAAAAGGTACCTCGTTGGTGAAAATAATTACAGTTCGGACTTAGATTTTTTCCTACCGAGTGGCTACCGTGAAGAGTCGCCGACGACGACTAGAAATTATTTAAAAATCAACAGTAAGAGATGGAGCCGTGGTTTATTAAGCAAAAGTGCGTCAAATACGCTCCCATAACGGAACATAACATTTAAAAGATACGTCGTCGGTGAAAATATTTTCAATTCGGACTTAGTCTCTGTACGGAGAGGCTACCGACGAAGACTTTCTGATTAATTTAAAAATCAACTTAAGAGATAGAGCCGTGGTATATTAAGCAAAAGTGCTTCAAATGCGCTCCTATAACTCAATCTAACATAAAAAGGTACCTCGTCGGTGAAAATAATTACAGTTCGGACTTAGATTTTTTCCTACCGAGTGGCTACCATGAAGAGTCGCCTACGACGATTTTAGAAATTTTTTAAAAATCAACCGTAAGATATAGAGCCGTGGTTTATTAAGCAAAAGTGCGTCAAATACGCTTCCATAACTGAACATAATATTTAAAAGATACGTCGTCGGTGAAAATATTTTCAATTCGGACTTAGTCTCTGTACGGAGAGGCTACCGAGAAGCGCTACCGACGAGGACTTTCTGATTAATTTAATAATCAACCGTAAGAGATAGAGCCGTGGTATATTAAGCAAAAGTGCTTCAAATGCGCTCCTATAACTCAATCTAACATAAAAAGGTACCTCGTCGGTGAAAATAATTACAGTTCGGACTTAGATTTTTTCCTACCGAGTGGCTACCGTGAAGAGTCGGCGACGACGACTTTAGAAATTATTTAAAAATCAACCGTAAGAGATGGAGCCGTGGTTTATTAAGCAAAAGTGCGTCAAATACGCTCCCATAACCGAATATAACATTTAAAAGATACGTCGTCGGTGAAAATATTTTCAATTCGGACTTAGTCTCTGTACGGAGAGGCTACCGAGAAGCGCTACCGACGAAGACTTTCTGATTAATTTAAAAATCAACTTAAGAGATAGAGCCGTGGTTTATTAAGCAAAAGTGCTTCAAATACGCTCCTATAACTCAATCTAACATATAAAAGGTACCTCGTCGGTGAAAATAATTACAGTTTGGACTTAGATTTTTTCCTACCGAGTGGCTACCATGAAGAGTCGCCTACGACGATTTTAGAAATTTTTTAAAAATCAACCGTAAGATATAGAGCCGTGGTTTATTAAGCAAAAGTGCGTCAAATACGCTTCCATAACTGAACATAATATTTAAAAGATACGTCGTCGGTGAAAATATTTTCAATTCGGACTTAGTCTCTGTACGGAGAGGCTACCGAGAAGCGCTACCGACGAAGACTTTCTGATTAATTTAAAAATCAATAGTAAGAGATAGAGCCGTGGTTTATTAAGCAAAAGTGCTTCAAATACGCTCCTATAACTCAATCTAACATATAAAAGGTACCTCGTCGGTGAAAATAATTACAGTTCGGACTTAGATTTTTTCCTACCGAGTGGCTACCGTGAAGAGTCGCCGACGACGACTCGAAAATATTTAAAAATCACCCGTAAGAGATGAAGCCGTGGTTTATTAAGCAAAAGTGCGTCAGATACGCTCCCATAACCGAACATAACATTTAAAAGATACGTCGTCGGTGAAAATATTTTCAATTCGGACTTAGTCTCTGTACGGAGAGGCTACCGAGAAGCGCTACCGATGAAGACTTTCTGATTAATTTAAAAATCAATAGTAAGAGATAGAGCCGTGGTTTATTAAGCAAAAGTGCTTCAAATACGCTCCTATAACTCAATCTAACATATAAAAGGTACCTCGTCGGTGAAAATAATTACAGTTCGGACTTAGATTTTTTCCTACCGAGTGGCTACCGTGAAGAGTCGCCGACGACGACTCGAAAATATTTAAAAATCACCCGTAAGAGATGAAGCCGTGGTTTATTAAGCAAAAGTGCGTCAGATACGCTCCCATAACCGAACATAACATTTAAAAGATACGTCGTCGGTGAAAATATTTTCAATTCGGACTTAGTCTCTGTACGGAGAGGCTACCGAGAAGCGCTACCGACGAAGACTTTCTGATTAATTTAAAAATCAACTTAAGAGATAGAGCCGTGGTTTATTAAGCAAAAGTGCTTCAAATACGCTCCTATAACTCAATCTAACATATAAAAGGTACCTCGTCGGTGAAAATAATTACAGTTTGGACTTAGATTTTTTCCTACCGAGTGGCAACCGTGAAGAGTCGCCGACGACGACTAGAAATTATTTAAAAATCACCCGTAAGAGATGGAGCCGTGGTTTATTAAGCAAAAGTGCGTCAAATACGCTCCCATAACGGAACATACCATTTAAAAGATACGTCGTCGGTGAAAATATTTTCAATTCGGACTTAGTCTCTGTACGGAGAGGCTACCGAGAAGCGCTACCGACGAGGACTTTCTGATTAATTTAATAATCAACCGTAAGAGATAGAGCCGTGGTATATTAAGCAAAAGTGCTTCAAATGCGCTCCTATAACTCAATCTAACATAAAAAGGTACCTCGTCGGTGAAAATAATTACAGTTCGGACTTAGATTTTTTCCTACCGAGTGGCTACCGTGAAGAGTCGGCGACGACGACTTTAGAAATTATTTAAAAATCAACCGTAAGAGATGGAGCCGTGGTTTATTAAGCAAAAGTGCGTCAAATACGCTCCCATAACCGAATATAACATTTAAAAGATACGTCGTCGGTGAAAATATTTTCAATTCGGACTTAGTCTCTGTACGGAGAGGCTACCGAGAAGCGCTACCGACGAAGACTTTCTGATTAATTTAAAAATCAACCGAAAGAGATAGAGCCGTGGTTTATTAAGCAAAAGTGCTTCAAATACGCTCCTATAACTAAATCTAACATATAAAAGGTACCTCGTTGGTGAAAATAATTACAGTTCGGACTTAGATTTTTTCCTACCGAGTGGCTACCGTGAAGAGTCGCCGACGACGACTAGAAATTATTTAAAAATCAACAGTAAGAGATGGAGCCGTGGTTTATTAAGCAAAAGTGCGTCAAATACGCTCCCATAACGGAACATAACATTTAAAAGATACGTCGTCGGTGAAAATATTTTCAATTCGGACTTAGTCTCTGTACGGAGAGGCTACCGACGAAGACTTTCTGATTAATTTAAAAATCAACTTAAGAGATAGAGCCGTGGTATATTAAGCAAAAGTGCTTCAAATGCGCTCCTATAACTCAATCTAACATAAAAAGGTACCTCGTCGGTGAAAATAATTACAGTTCGGACTTAGATTTTTTCCTACCGAGTGGCTACCGTGAAGAGTCGCCGACGACGACTTTAGAAATTATTTAAAAATCAACCGTAAGAGATGGAGCCGTGGTTTATTAAGCAAAAGTGCGTCAAATACGCTCCCATAACAGAACATAACATTTAAAAGATACGTCGTCGGTGAAAATATTTTCAATTCGGACTTAGTCTCTGTACGGAGAGGCTACCGAGAAGCGCTACCGATGAAGACTTTCTGATTAATTTAAAAATCAATAGTAAGAGATAGAGCCGTGGTTTATTAAGCAAAAGTGCTTCAAATACGCTCCTATAACTCAATCTAACATATAAAAGGTACCTCGTCGGTGAAAATAATTACAGTTCGGACTTAGATTTTTTCCTACCGAGTGGCTACCGTGAAGAGTCGCCGACGACGACTCGAAAATATTTAAAAATCACCCGTAAGAGATGAAGCCGTGGTTTATTAAGCAAAAGTGCGTCAAATACGCTCCCATAACCGAACATAACATTTAAAAGATACGTCGTCGGTGAAAATATTTTCAATTCGGACTTAGTCTCTGTACGGAGAGGCTACCGAGAAGCGCTACCGACGAGGACTTTCTGATTAATTTAATAATCAACCGTAAGAGATAGAGCCGTGGTATATTAAGCAAAAGTGCTTCAAATGCGCTCCTATAACTCAATCTAACATAAAAAGGTACCTCGTCGGTGAAAATAATTACAGTTCGGACTTAGATTTTTTCCTACCGAGTGGCTACCGTGAAGAGTCGCCGACGACGACTTTAGAAATTATTTAAAAATCAACCGTAAGAGATGGAGCCGTGGTTTATTAAGCAAAAGTGCGTCAAATACGCTCCCATAACAGAACATAACATTTAAAAGATACGTCGTCGGTGAAAATATTTTCAATTCGGACTTAGTCTCTGTACGGAGAGGCTACCGAGAAGCGCTACCGATGAAGACTTTCTGATTAATTTAAAAATCAATAGTAAGAGATAGAGCCGTGGTTTATTAAGCAAAAGTGCTTCAAATACGCTCCTATAACTCAATCTAACATATAAAAGGTACCTCGTCGGTGAAAATAATTACAGTTCGGACTTAGATTTTTTCCTACCGAGTGGCTACCGTGAAGAGTCGCCGACGACGACTCGAAAATATTTAAAAATCACCCGTAAGAGATGAAGCCGTGGTTTATTAAGCAAAAGTGCGTCAAATACGCTCCCATAACCGAACATAACATTTAAAAGATACGTCGTCGGTGAAAATATTTTCAATTCGGACTTAGTCTCTGTACGGAGAGGCTACCGAGAAGCGCTACCGACGAGGACTTTCTGATTAATTTAATAATCAACCGTAAGAGATAGAGCCGTGGTATATTAAGCAAAAGTGCTTCAAATGCGCTCCTATAACTCAATCTAACATAAAAAGGTACCTCGTCGGTGAAAATAATTACAGTTCGGACTTAGATTTTTTCCTACCGAGTGGCTACCGTGAAGAGTCGGCGACGACGACTTTAGAAATTATTTAAAAATCAACCGTAAGAGATGGAGCCGTGGTTTATTAAGCAAAAGTGCGTCAAATACGCTCCCATAACCGAATATAACATTTAAAAGATACGTCGTCGGTGAAAATATTTTCAATTCGGACTTAGTCTCTGTACGGAGAGGCTACCGAGAAGCGCTACCGACGAAGACTTTCTGATTAATTTAAAAATCAACTTAAGAGATAGAGCCGTGGTTTATTAAGCAAAAGTGCTTCAAATACGCTCCTATAACTCAATCTAACATATAAAAGGTACCTCGTCGGTGAAAATAATTACAGTTTGGACTTAGATTTTTTCCTACCGAGTGGCTACCATGAAGAGTCGCCTACGACGATTTTAGAAATTTTTTAAAAATCAACCGTAAGATATAGAGCCGTGGTTTATTAAGCAAAAGTGCGTCAAATACGCTTCCATAACTGAACATAATATTTAAAAGATACGTCGTCGGTGAAAATATTTTCAATTCGGACTTAGTCTCTGTACGGAGAGGCTACCGAGAAGCGCTACCGATGAAGACTTTCTGATTAATTTAAAAATCAATAGTAAGAGATAGAGCCGTGGTTTATTAAGCAAAAGTGCTTCAAATACGCTCCTATAACTCAATCTAACATATAAAAGGTACCTCGTCGGTGAAAATAATTACAGTTCGGACTTAGATTTTTTCCTACCGAGTGGCTACCGTGAAGAGTCGCCGACGACGACTCGAAAATATTTAAAAATCACCCGTAAGAGATGAAGCCGTGGTTTATTAAGCAAAAGTGCGTCAGATACGCTCCCATAACCGAACATAACATTTAAAAGATACGTCGTCGGTGAAAATATTTTCAATTCGGACTTAGTCTCTGTACGGAGAGGCTACCGAGAAGCGCTACCGACGAAGACTTTCTGATTAATTTAAAAATCAACTTAAGAGATAGAGCCGTGGTTTATTAAGCAAAAGTGCTTCAAATACGCTCCTATAACTCAATCTAACATATAAAAGGTACCTCGTCGGTGAAAATAATTACAGTTTGGACTTAGATTTTTTCCTACCGAGTGGCAACCGTGAAGAGTCGCCGACGACGACTAGAAATTATTTAAAAATCACCCGTAAGAGATGGAGCCGTGGTTTATTAAGCAAAAGTGCGTCAAATACGCTCCCATAACGGAACATACCATTTAAAAGATACGTCGTCGGTGAAAATATTTTCAATTCGGACTTAGTCTCTGTACGGAGAGGCTACCGAGAAGCGCTACCGACGAGGACTTTCTGATTAATTTAATAATCAACCGTAAGAGATAGAGCCGTGGTATATTAAGCAAAAGTGCTTCAAATGCGCTCCTATAACTCAATCTAACATAAAAAGGTACCTCGTCGGTGAAAATAATTACAGTTCGGACTTAGATTTTTTCCTACCGAGTGGCTACCGTGAAGAGTCGGCGACGACGACTTTAGAAATTATTTAAAAATCAACCGTAAGAGATGGAGCCGTGGTTTATTAAGCAAAAGTGCGTCAAATACGCTCCCATAACCGAATATAACATTTAAAAGATACGTCGTCGGTGAAAATATTTTCAATTCGGACTTAGTCTCTGTACGGAGAGGCTACCGAGAAGCGCTACCGACGAAGACTTTCTGATTAATTTAAAAATCAACCGAAAGAGATAGAGCCGTGGTTTATTAAGCAAAAGTGCTTCAAATACGCTCCTATAACTAAATCTAACATATAAAAGGTACCTCGTTGGTGAAAATAATTACAGTTCGGACTTAGATTTTTTCCTACCGAGTGGCTACCGTGAAGAGTCGCCGACGACGACTAGAAATTATTTAAAAATCAACAGTAAGAGATGGAGCCGTGGTTTATTAAGCAAAAGTGCGTCAAATACGCTCCCATAACGGAACATAACATTTAAAAGATACGTCGTCGGTGAAAATATTTTCAATTCGGACTTAGTCTCTGTACGGAGAGGCTACCGACGAAGACTTTCTGATTAATTTAAAAATCAACTTAAGAGATAGAGCCGTGGTATATTAAGCAAAAGTGCTTCAAATGCGCTCCTATAACTCAATCTAACATAAAAAGGTACCTCGTCGGTGAAAATAATTACAGTTCGGACTTAGATTTTTTCCTACCGAGTGGCTACCGTGAAGAGTCGCCGACGACGACTTTAGAAATTATTTAAAAATCAACCGTAAGAGATGGAGCCGTGGTTTATTAAGCAAAAGTGCGTCAAATACGCTCCCATAACAGAACATAACATTTAAAAGATACGTCGTCGGTGAAAATATTTTCAATTCGGACTTAGTCTCTGTACGGAGAGGCTACCGAGAAGCGCTACCGATGAAGACTTTCTGATTAATTTAAAAATCAATAGTAAGAGATAGAGCCGTGGTTTATTAAGCAAAAGTGCTTCAAATACGCTCCTATAACTCAATCTAACATATAAAAGGTACCTCGTCGGTGAAAATAATTACAGTTCGGACTTAGATTTTTTCCTACCGAGTGGCTACCGTGAAGAGTCGCCGACGACGACTCGAAAATATTTAAAAATCACCCGTAAGAGATGAAGCCGTGGTTTATTAAGCAAAAGTGCGTCAAATACGCTCCCATAACCGAACATAACATTTAAAAGATACGTCGTCGGTGAAAATATTTTCAATTCGGACTTAGTCTCTGTACGGAGAGGCTACCGAGAAGCGCTACCGACGAGGACTTTCTGATTAATTTAATAATCAACCGTAAGAGATAGAGCCGTGGTATATTAAGCAAAAGTGCTTCAAATGCGCTCCTATAACTCAATCTAACATAAAAAGGTACCTCGTCGGTGAAAATAATTACAGTTCGGACTTAGATTTTTTCCTACCGAGTGGCTACCGTGAAGAGTCGGCGACGACGACTTTAGAAATTATTTAAAAATCAACCGTAAGAGATGGAGCCGTGGTTTATTAAGCAAAAGTGCGTCAAATACGCTCCCATAACCGAATATAACATTTAAAAGATACGTCGTCGGTGAAAATATTTTCAATTCGGACTTAGTCTCTGTACGGAGAGGCTACCGAGAAGCGCTACCGACGAAGACTTTCTGATTAATTTAAAAATCAACCGAAAGAGATAGAGCCGTGGTTTATTAAGCAAAAGTGCTTCAAATACGCTCCTATAACTAAATCTAACATATAAAAGGTACCTCGTCGGTGAAAATAATTACAGTTCGGACTTAGATTTTTTCCTTCCGAGTGGCTACCGTGAAGAGTCGCCGACGACGACTAGAAATTATTTAAAAATCAACAGTAAGAGATGGAGCCGTGGTTTATTAAGCAAAAGTGCGTCAAATACGCTCCCATAACGGAACATAACATTTAAAAGATACGTCGTCGGTGAAAATATTTTCAATTCGGACTTAGTCTCTGTACGGAGAGGCTACCGACGAAGACTTTCTGATTAATTTAAAAATCAACTTAAGAGATAGAGCCGTGGTATATTAAGCAAAAGTGCTTCAAATGCCCTCCTATAACTCAATCTAACATAAAAAGGTACCTCGTCGGTGAAAATAATTACAGTTCGGACTTAGATTTTTCCCTACCGAGTGGCTACCGTGAAGAGTCGCCGACGACGACTTTAGAAATTATTTAAAAATCAACCGTAAGAGATGGAGCCGTGGTTTATTAAGCAAAAGTGCGTCAAATACGCTCCCATAACCGAACATAACATTTAAAAGATACGTCGTCGGTCAAAATATTTTCAATTCGGACTTAGTCTCTGTACGGAGAGGCTACCGAGAAGCGCTACCGATGAAGACTTTCTGATTAATTTAAAAATCAATAGTAAGAGATAGAGCCGTGGTTTATTAAGCAAAAGTGCTTCAAATACGCTCCTATAACTCAATCTAACATATAAAAGGTACCTCGTCGGTGAAAATAATTACAGTTCGGACTTAGATTTTTTCCTACCGAGTGGCTACCGTGAAGAGTCGCCGACGACGACTCGAAAATATTTAAAAATCACCCGTAAGAGATGAAGCCGTGGTTTATTAAGCAAAAGTGCGTCAAATACGCTCCCATAACCGAACATAACATTTAAAAGATACGTCGTCGGTGAAAATATTTTCAATTCGGACTTAGTCTCTGTACGGAGAGGCTACCGAGAAGCGCTACCGACGAGGACTTTCTGATTAATTTAATAATCAACCGTAAGAGATAGAGCCGTGGTATATTAAGCAAAAGTGCTTCAAATGCGCTCCTATAACTCAATCTAACATAAAAAGGTACCTCGTCGGTGAAAATAATTACAGTTCGGACTTAGATTTTTTCCTACCGAGTGGCTACCGTGAAGAGTCGGCGACGACGACTTTAGAAATTATTTAAAAATCAACCGTAAGAGATGGAGCCGTGGTTTATTAAGCAAAAGTGCGTCAAATACGCTCCCATAACCGAATATAACATTTAAAAGATACGTCGTCGGTGAAAATATTTTCAATTCGGACTTAGTCTCTGTACGGAGAGGCTACCGAGAAGCGCTACCGACGAAGACTTTCTGATTAATTTAAAAATCAACCGAAAGAGATAGAGCCGTGGTTTATTAAGCAAAAGTGCTTCAAATACGCTCCTATAACTAAATCTAACATATAAAAGGTACCTCGTCGGTGAAAATAATTACAGTTCGGACTTAGATTTTTTCCTTCCGAGTGGCTACCGTGAAGAGTCGCCGACGACGACTAGAAATTATTTAAAAATCAACAGTAAGAGATGGAGCCGTGGTTTATTAAGCAAAAGTGCGTCAAATACGCTCCCATAACGGAACATAACATTTAAAAGATACGTCGTCGGTGAAAATATTTTCAATTCGGACTTAGTCTCTGTACGGAGAGGCTACCGACGAAGACTTTCTGATTAATTTAAAAATCAACTTAAGAGATAGAGCCGTGGTATATTAAGCAAAAGTGCTTCAAATGCGCTCCTATAACTCAATCTAACATAAAAAGGTACCTCGTCGGTGAAAATAATTACAGTTCGGACTTAGATTTTTTCCTACCGAGTGGCTACCGTGAAGAGTCGCCGACGACGACTTTAGAAATTATTTAAAAATCAACCGTAAGAGATGGAGCCGTGGTTTATTAAGCAAAAGTGCGTCAAATACGCTCCCATAACCGAACATAACATTTAAAAGATACGTCGTCGGTGAAAATATTTTCAATTCGGACTTAGTCTCTGTACGGAGAGGCTACCGAGAAGCGCTACCGATGAAGACTTTCTGATTAATTTAAAAATCAATAGTAAGAGATAGAGCCGTGGTTTATTAAGCAAAAGTGCTTCAAATACGCTCCTATAACTCAATCTAACATATAAAAGGTACCTCGTCGGTGAAAATAATTACAGTTCGGACTTAGATTTTTTCCTACCGAGTGGCTACCGTGAAGAGTCGCCGACGACGACTCGAAAATATTTAAAAATCACCCGTAAGAGATGAAGCCGTGGTTTATTAAGCAAAAGTGCGTCAAATACGCTCCCATAACCGAACATAACATTTAAAAGATACGTCGTCGGTGAAAATATTTTCAATTCGGACTTAGTCTCTGTACGGAGAGGCTACCGAGAAGCGCTACCGACGAGGACTTTCTGAATAATTTAATAATCAACCGTAATAGATAGAGCCGTGGTATATTAAGCAAAAGTGCTTCAAATGCGCTCCTATAACTCAATCTAACATAAAAAGGTACCTCGTCGGTGAAAATAATTACAGTTCGGACTTAGATTTTTTCCTACCGAGTGGCTACCGTGAAGAGTCGGCGACGACGACTTTAGAAATTATTTAAAAATCAACCGTAAGAGATGGAGCCGTGGTTTATTAAGCAAAAGTGCGTCAAATACGCTCCCATAACCGAATATAACATTTAAAAGATACGTCGTCGGTGAAAATATTTTCAATTCGGACTTAGTCTCTGTACGGAGAGGCTACCGAGAAGCGCTACCGACGAAGACTTTCTGATTAATTTAAAAATCAACCGAAAGAGATAGAGCCGTGGTTTATTAAGCAAAACTGCTTCAAATACGCTCCTATAACTAAATCTAACATATAAAAGGTACCTCGTCGGTGAAAAATAATTACAGTTCGGACTTAGATTTTTTCCTACCGAGTGGCTACCGTGAAGAGTCGCCGACGACGACTAGAAATTATTTAAAAATCAACAGTAAGAGATGGAGCCGTGGTTTATTAAGCAAAAGTGCGTCAAATACGCTCCCATAACGGAACATAACATTTAAAAGATACGTCGTCGGTGAAAATATTTTCAATTCGGACTTAGTCTCTGTACGGAGAGGCTACCGAGAAGCGCTACCGACGAAGACTTTCTGATTAATTTAAAAATCAACTGAAGAGATAGAGCCGTGGTATATTAAGCAAAAGTGCTTCAAATGCGCTCCTATAACTCAATCTAACATAAAAAGGTACCTCGTCGGTGAAAATAATTACAGTTCGGACTTAGATTTTTTCCTACCGAGTGGCTACCGTGAAGAGTCGCCGACGACGACTTTAGAAATTATTTAAAAATCAACCGTAAGAGATGGAGCCGTGGTTTATTAAGCAAAAGTGCTTCAAATACGCTCCTATAACTAAATCTAACATATAAAAGGTACCTCGTCGGTGAAAATAATTACAGTTCGGACTTAGATTTTTTCCTATCGAGTGGCTACCGTGAAGAGTCGCCGACGACGACTTTAGAAATTATTTAAAAATCAACAGTAAGAGATGGAGCCGTGGTTTATTAAGCAAAAGTGCGTCAAATACGCTCCCATAACCGAACATAACATTTAAAAGATACGTCGTCGGTGAAAATATTTTCAATTCGGACCTAGTCTCTGTACGGAGAGGCTACCGAGAAGCGCTACCGTCGAAGACTTTCTGATTAATTTAAAAATCAACCGTAAGAGATAGAGCCGTGGTTTATTAAGCAAAAGTGCTTCAAATACGCTCCTATAACTCAACCTAACATATAAAAGGTACCTCGTCGGTGAAAATAATTACAGTTTGGACTTAGATTTTTTCCTACCGAGTGGCTACCGTGAAGAGTCGCCGACGACGACTTTAGAAATTATTTAAAAATCAACCGTAAGAGATGGAGCCGTGGTTTATTAAGCAAAAGTGCGTCAAATACGCTCCCATAACCGAACATAACATTTAAAAGATACGTCGTCGGTGAAAATATTTTCAATTCGGACCTAGTCTCTGTACGGAGAGGCTACCGAGAAGCGCTACCGTCGAAGACTTTCTGATTAATTTAAAAATCAACCGTAAGAGATAGAGCCGTGGTTTATTAAGCAAAAGTGCTTCAAATACGCTCCTATAACTCAACCTAACATATAAAAGGTACCTCGTCGGTGAAAATAATTACAATTTGGACTTAGATTTTTTCCTACCGAGTGGCTACCGTGAAGAGTCGCCGACGACGACTTTAGAAATTATTTAAAAATCAACCGTAAGAGATGGAGCCGTGGTTTATTAAGCAAAAGTGCGTCAAATACGCTCCCATAACCGAACATAACATTTAAAAGATACGTCGTCGGTGAAAATATTTTCAATTCGGACTTAGTCTCTGTACGGAGAGGCTACCGAGAAGCGCTACCGACGAAGACTTTCTGATTAATTTAAAAATCAACCGAAAGAGATAGAGCCGTGGTTTATTAAGCAAAAGTGCTTCAAATACGCTCCTATAACTAAATCTAACATATAAAAGGTACCTCGTCGGTGAAAATAATTACAGTTCGGACTTAGATTTTTTCCTACCGAGTGGCTACCGTGAAGAGTCGCCGACGACGACTAGAAATTATTTAAAAATCAACAGTAAGAGATGGAGCCGTGGTTTATTAAGCAAAAGTGCGTCAAATACGCTCCCATAACGGAACATAACATTTAAAAGATACGTCGTCGGTGAAAATATTTTCAATTCGGACTTAGTCTCTGTACGGAGAGGCTACCGAGAAGCGCTACCGACGAAGACTTTCTGATTAATTTAAAAATCAACCGAAAGAGATAGAGCCGTGGTTTATTAAGCAAAAGTGCTTCAAATACGCTCCTATAACTAAATCTAACATATAAAAGGTACCTCGTCGGTGAAAATAATTACAGTTCGGACTTAGATTTTTTCCTACCGAGTGGCTACCGTGAAGAGTCGCCGACGACGACTAGAAATTATTTAAAAATCAACAGTAAGAGATGGAGCCGTGGTTTATTAAGCAAAAGTGCGTCAAATACGCTCCCATAACGGAACATAACATTTAAAAGATACGTCGTCGGTGAAAATATTTTCAATTCGGACTTAGTCTCTGTACGGAGAGGCTACCGAGAAGCGCTACCGACGACGACTTTCTGATTAATTTAAAAATCAACTGAAGAGATAGAGCCGTGGTATATTAAGCAAAAGTGCTTCAAATGCGCTCCTATAACTCAATCTAACATAAAAAGGTACCTCGTCGGTGAAAATAATTACAGTTCGGACTTAGATTTTTTCCTACCGAGTGGCTACCGTGAAGAGTCGCCGACGACGACTTTAGAAATTATTTAAAAATCAACCGTAAGAGATGGAGCCGTGGTTTATTAAGCAAAAGTGCTTCAAATACGCTCCTGTAACTAAATCTAACATATAAAAGGTACCTCGTCGGTGAAAATAATTACAGTTCGGACTTAGATTTTTTCCTATCGAGTGGCTACCGTGAAGAGTCGCCGACGACGACTTTAGAAATTATTTAAAAATCAACAGTAAGAGATGGAGCCGTGGTTTATTAAGCAAAAGTGCGTCAAATACGCTCCCATAACCGAACATAACATTTAAAAGATACGTCGTCGGTGAAAATATTTTCAATTCGGACCTAGTCTCTGTACGGAGAGGCTACCGAGAAGCGCTACCGTCGAAGACTTTCTGATTAATTTAAAAATCAACCGTAAGAGATAGAGCCGTGGTTTATTAAGCAAAAGTGCTTCAAATACGCTCCTATAACTCAACCTAACATATAAAAGGTACCTCGTCGGTGAAAATAATTACAATTTGGACTTAGATTTTTTCCTACCGAGTGGCTACCGTGAAGAGTCGCCGACGACGACTTTAGAAATTATTTAAAAATCAACCGTAAGAGATGGAGCCGTGGTTTATTAAGCAAAAGTGCGTCAAATACGCTCCCATAACCGAACATAACATTTAAAAGATACGTCGTCGGTGAAAATATTTGCAATTCGGACTTAGTCTCTGTACGGAGAGGCTACCGAGAAGCGCTACCGACGAAGATTTTCTGATTAATTTAAAAATCAACCGAAAGAGATAGAGCCGTGGTTTATTAAGCAAAAGTGCTTCAAATACGCTCCTATAACTCAATCTAACATATAAAAGGTACCTCGTCGGTGAAAATAATTACAGTTCGGACTTAGATTTTTTCCTACCGAGTGGCTACCGTGAAGAGTCGCCGACGACGACTTTAGAAATTATTTAAAATCAACCGTAATAGATGGAGCCGTGGTTTATTAAGCAAAAGTGCGTCAAATACGCTCCCATAACCGAACATAACATTTAAGGGATACGTCGTCGGTGAAAATATTTTCAATTCGGATTTAGTCTCTGTACGGAGAGGCTACCGAGAAATGCTACCGACGAAGACTTTCTGATTAATTTAAAAATCAACCGAGAGAGATAGAGCCGTGGTTTATTAAGCAAAAGTGCTTCAAATACGCTCCTATAACTCAATCTAACATATAAAAGGTACCTCGTCGGTGAAAATAATTACAGTTCGGACTTAGATTTTTTCCTACCGAGTGGCTACCATGAAGAGTCGCCGCCGACGATTTTAGAAATTTTTTAAAAATCAACCGTAAGATATAGAGCCGTGGTTTATTAAGCAAAAGTGCGTCAAATACGCTCCCATAACGGAACATAACATTTAAAAGATACGTCGTCGGTGAAAATATTTTCAATTCGGACTTAGTCTCTGTACGGAGAGGCTACCGAGAAGCGCTACCGACGAGGACTTTCTGATTAATTTAAAAATCAACCGTAAGAGATAGAGCCGTGGTTTATTAAGCAAAAGTGCTTCAAATGCGCTCCTATAACTCAATCTAACATATAAAAGGTACCTCGTCGGTGAAAATAATTACAGTTCGGACTTAGATTTTTTCCTACCGAGTGGCTACCGTGAAGAGTCGCCGACGACGACTTTAGAAATTATTTAAAATCAACCGTAATAGATGGAGCCGTGGTTTATTAAGCAAAAGTGCGTCAAATACGCTCCCATAACCGAACATAACATTTAAGGGA
Organism: Nysson spinosus; assembly: GCA_910591585.2. Classification (NCBI taxonomy): domain Eukaryota; kingdom Metazoa; phylum Arthropoda; class Insecta; order Hymenoptera; family Crabronidae; genus Nysson; species Nysson spinosus. The sequence goes on from CAJUYC020000086.1 coordinate 973,756, forward strand.
TACGTCGTCGGTGAAAATATTTTCAATTCGGATTTAGTCTCTGTACGGAGAGGCTACCGAGAAATGCTACCGACGAAGACTTTCTGATTAATTTAAAAATCAACCGAGAGAGATAGAGCCGTGGTTTATTAAGCAAAAGTGCTTCAAATACGCTCCTATAACTCAATCTAACATATAAAAGGTACCTCGTCGGTGAAAATAATTACAGTTCGGACTTAGATTTTTTCCTACCGAGTGGCTACCATGAAGAGTCGCCGCCGACGATTTTAGAAATTTTTTAAAAATCAACCGTAAGATATAGAGCCGTGGTTTATTAAGCAAAAGTGCGTCAAATACGCTCCCATAACGGAACATAACATTTAAAAGATACGTCGTCGGTGAAAATATTTTCAATTCGGACTTAGTCTCTGTACGGAGAGGCTACCGAGAAGCGCTACCGACGAGGACTTTCTGATTAATTTAAAAATCAACCGTAAGAGATAGAGCCGTGGTTTATTAAGCAAAAGTGCTTCAAATGCGCTCCTATAACTCAATCTGACATATAAAAGGTACCTCGTCGGTGAAAATAATTACAGTTCGGACTTAGATTTTTTCCTACCGAGTGGCTACCGTGAAGAGTCGCCGACGACGACTAGAAATTATTTAAAAATCAACCGTAAGAGATGGAGCCGTGGTTTATTAAGCAAAAGTGCGTCAAATACGCTCCCATAACGGAACATAACATTTAAAAGATACGTCGTCGGTGAAAATATTTTCAATTCGGACTTAGTCTCTGTACGGAGAGGCTACCGAGAAGCGCTACCGACGAGGACTTTCTGATTAATTTAATAATCAACCGTAAGAGATAGAGCCGTGGTATATTAAGCAAAAGTGCTTCAAATGCGCTCCTATAACTCAATCTAACATATAAAAGGTACCTCGTCGGTGAAAATAATTACAGTTTGGACTTAGATTTTTTCCTACCGAGTGGCTACCGTGAAGAGTCGCCGACGACGACTAGAAATTATTTAAAAATCACCCGTAAGAGATGGAGCCGTGGTTTATTAAGCAAAAGTGCGTCAAATACGCTCCAATAACGGAACATACCATTTAAAAGATACGTCGTCGGTGAAAATATTTTCAATTCGGACTTAGTCTCTGTACGGAGAGGCTACCGAGAAGCGCTACCGACGAGGACTTTCTGATTAATTTAAAAATCAACCGTAAGAGATACAGCCGTGGTTTATTAAGCAAAAGTGCTTCAAATGCGCTCCTATAACTCAATCTAACATATAAAAGGTACCTCGTCGGTGAAAATAATTACAGTTCGGACTTAGATTTTTTCCTACCGAGTGGCTACCGTGAAGAGTCGCCGACGACGACTTTAGAAATTATTTAAAATCAACCGTAATAGATGGAGCCGTGGTTTATTAAGCAAAAGTGCGTCAAATACGCTCCCATAACCGAACATAACATTTAAGGGATACGTCGTCGGTGAAAATATTTTCAATTCGGATTTAGTCTCTGTACGGAGAGGCTACCGAGAAATGCTACCGACGAAGACTTTCTGATTAATTTAAAAATCAACCGAGAGAGATAGAGCCGTGGTTTATTAAGCAAAAGTGCTTCAAATACGCTCCTATAACTCAATCTAACATATAAAAGGTACCTCGTCGGTGAAAATAATTACAGTTCGGACTTAGATTTTTTCCTACCGAGTGGCTACCATGAAGAGTCGCCGCCGACGATTTTAGAAATTTTTTAAAAATCAACCGTAAGATATAGAGCCGTGGTTTATTAAGCAAAAGTGCGTCAAATACGCTCCCATAACGGAACATAACATTTAAAAGATACGTCGTCGGTGAAAATATTTTCAATTCGGACTTAGTCTCTGTACGGAGAGGCTACCGAGAAGCGCTACCGACGAGGACTTTCTGATTAATTTAAAAATCAACCGTAAGAGATAGAGCCGTGGTTTATTAAGCAAAAGTGCTTCAAATGCGCTCCTATAACTCAATCTGACATATAAAAGGTACCTCGTCGGTGAAAATAATTACAGTTCGGACTTAGATTTTTTCCTACCGAGTGGCCACCGTGAAGAGTCGCCGACGACGACTAGAAATTATTTAAAAATCAACCGTAAGATATAGAGCCGTGGTTTATTAAACAAAAGTGCGTCAAATACGCTCCCATAACGGAACATAACATTTAAAAGATACGTCGTCGGTGGAAATATTTTCAATTCGGACTTAGTCTCTGTACGGAGAGGCTACCGAGAAGCGCTACCGACGAGGACTTTCTGATTAATTTAAAACTCAACCGTAAGAGATAGAGCCGTGGTTTATTAAGCAAAAGTGCTTCAAATGCGCTCCTATAACTCAATCTGACATATAAAAGGTACCTCGTCGGTGAAAATAATTACAGTTCGGACTTAGATTTTTTCCTACCGAGTGGCTACCGTGAAGAGTCGCCGACGACGACTAGAAATTATTTAAAAATCAACCGTAAGAGATGGAGCCGTGGTTTATTAAGCAAAAGTGCGTCAAATACGCTCCCATAACGGAACATAACATTTAAAAGATACGTCGTCGGTGAAAATATTTTCAATTCGGACTTAGTCTCTGTACGGAGAGGCTACCGAGAAGCGCTACCGACGAGGACTTTCTGATTAATTTAAAAATCAACCGTAAGAGATACAGCCGTGGTTTATTAAGCAAAAGTGCTTCAAATGCGCTCCTATAACTCAATCTAACATATAAAAGGTACCTCGTCGGTGAAAATAATTACAGTTCGGACTTAGATTTTTTCCTACCGAGTGGCTACCGTGAAGAGTCGCCGACGACGACTTTAGAAATTATTTAAAATCAACCGTAATAGATGGAGCCGTGGTTTATTAAGCAAAAGTGCGTCAAATACGCTCCCATAACCGAACATAACATTTAAGGGATACGTCGTCGGTGAAAATATTTTCAATTCGGATTTAGTCTCTGTACGGAGAGGCTACCGAGAAATGCTACCGACGAAGACTTTCTGATTAATTTAAAAATCAACCGAGAGAGATAGAGCCGTGGTTTATTAAGCAAAAGTGCTTCAAATGCGCTCCTATAACTCAATCTGACATATAAAAGGTACCTCGTCGGTGAAAATAATTACAGTTCGGACTTAGATTTTTTCCTACCGAGTGGCTACCGTGAAGAGTCGCCGACGACGACTAGAAATTATTTAAAAATCAACCGTAAGAGATGGAGCCGTGGTTTATTAAGCAAAAGTGCGTCAAATACGCTCCCATAACGGAACATAACATTTAAAAGATACGTCGTCGGTGAAAATATTTTCAATTCGGACTTAGTCTCTGTACGGAGAGGCTACCGAGAAGCGCTACCGACGAGGACTTTCTGATTAATTTAATAATCAACCGTAAGAGATAGAGCCGTGGTATATTAAGCAAAAGTGCTTCAAATGCGCTCCTATAACTCAATCTAACATATAAAAGGTACCTCGTCGGTGAAAATAATTACAGTTTGGACTTAGATTTTTTCCTACCGAGTGGCTACCGTGAAGAGTCGCCGACGACGACTAGAAATTATTTAAAAATCACCCGTAAGAGATGGAGCCGTGGTTTATTAAGCAAAAGTGCGTCAAATACGCTCCAATAACGGAACATACCATTTAAAAGATACGTCGTCGGTGAAAATATTTTCAATTCGGACTTAGTCTCTGTACGGAGAGGCTACCGAGAAGCGCTACCGACGAGGACTTTCTGATTAATTTAAAAATCAACCGTAAGAGATACAGCCGTGGTTTATTAAGCAAAAGTGCTTCAAATGCGCTCCTATAACTCAATCTAACATATAAAAGGTACCTCGTCGGTGAAAATAATTACAGTTCGGACTTAGATTTTTTCCTACCGAGTGGCTACCGTGAAGAGTCGCCGACGACGACTTTAGAAATTATTTAAAAATCAACCGTAAGAGATGGAGCCGTGGTTCATTAAGCAAAAGTGCGTCAAATACGCTCCCATAACCGAACATAACATTTAAAAGATACGTCGTCGGTGAAAATATTTTCAATTCGGACTTAGTCTCTGTACGGAGAGGCTACCGAGAAGCGCTACCGACGAAGACTTTCTGATTAATTTAAAAATCAACCGAAAGAGATAGAGCCGTGGTTTATTAAGCAAAAGTGCTTCAAATACGCTCCTATAACTCAATCTAACATATAAAAGGTACCTCGTCGGTGAAAATAATTACAGTTCGGACTTAGATTTTTTCCTACCGAGTGGCTACCGTGAAGAGTCGCCGACGACGACTAGAAATTATTTAAAAATCAACCGTAAGATATAGAGCCGTGGTTTATTAAACAAAAGTGCGTCAAATACGCTCCCATAACGGAACATAACATTTAAAAGATACGTCGTCGGTGAAAATATTTTCAATTCGGACTTAGTCTCTGTACGGAGAGGCTACCGAGAAGCGCTACCGACGAGGACTTTCTGATTAATTTAAAAATCAACCGTAAGAGATACAGCCGTGGTTTATTAAGCAAAAGTGCTTCAAATGCGCTCCTATAACTCAATCTAACATATAAAAGGTACCTCGTCGGTGAAAATAATTACAGTTCGGACTTAGATTTTTTCCTACCGAGTGGCTACCGTGAAGAGTCGCCGACGACGACTTTAGAAATTATTTAAAAATCAACCGTAAGAGATGGAGCCGTGGTTCATTAAGCAAAAGTGCGTCAAATACGCTCCCATAACCGAACATAACATTTAAAAGATACGTCGTCGGTGAAAATATTTTCAATTCGGACTTAGTCTCTGTACGGAGAGGCTACCGAGAAGCGCTACCGACGAAGACTTTCTGATTAATTTAAAAATCAACCGAAAGAGATAGAGCCGTGGTTTATTAAGCAAAAGTGCTTCAAATACGCTCCTATAACTCAATCTAACATATAAAAGGTACCTCGTCGGTGAAAATAATTACAGTTCGGACTTAGATTTTTTCCTACCGAGTGGCTACCGTGAAGAGTCGCCGACGACGACTAGAAATTATTTAAAAATCAACCGTAAGATATAGAGCCGTGGTTTATTAAACAAAAGTGCGTCAAATACGCTCCCATAACGGAACATAACATTTAAAAGATACGTCGTCGGTGAAAATATTTTCAATTCGGACTTAGTCTCTGTACGGAGAGGCTACCGAGAAGCGCTACCGACGAGGACTTTCTGATTAATTTAAAAATCAACCGTAAGAGATAGAGCCGTGGTTTATTAAGCAAAAGTGCTTCAAATGCGCTCCTATAACTCAATCTGACAAATAAAAGGTACCTCGTCGGTGAAAATAATTACAGTTCGGACTTAGATTTTTTCCTACCGAGTGGCTACCGTGAAGAGTCGCCGACGACGACTAGAAATTATTTAAAAATCAACCGTAAGAGATGGAGCCGTGGTTTATTAAGCAAAAGTGCGTCAAATACGCTCCCATAACGGAACATAACATTTAAAAGATACGTCGTCGGTGAAAATATTTTCAATTCGGACTTAGTCTCTGTACGGAGAGGCTACCGAGAAGCGCTACCGACGAGGACTTTCTGATTAATTTAAAAATCAACCGTAAGAGATACAGCCGTGGTTTATTAAGCAAAAGTGCTTCAAATGCGCTCCTATAACTCAATCTAACATATAAAAGGTACCTCGTCGGTGAAAATAATTACAGTTCGGACTTAGATTTTTTCCTACCGAGTGGCTACCGTGAAGAGTCGCCGACGACGACTTTAGAAATTATTTAAAATCAACCGTAAGAGATGGAGCCGTGGTTTATTAAGCAAAAGTGCGTCAAATACGCTCCCATAACCGAACATAACATTTAAGGGATACGTCGTCGGTGAAAATATTTTCAATTCGGATTTAGTCTCTGTACGGAGAGGCTACCGAGAAATGCTACCGACGAAGACTTTCTGATTAATTTAAAAATCAACCGAGAGAGATAGAGCCGTGGTTTATTAAGCAAAAGTGCTTCAAATACGCTCCTATAACTCAATCTAACATATAAAAGGTACCTCGTCGGTGAAAATAATTACAGTTCGGACTTAGATTTTTTCCTACCGAGTGGCTACCATGAAGAGTCGCCGCCGACGATTTTAGAAATTTTTTAAAAATCAACCGTAAGATATAGAGCCGTGGTTTATTAAGCAAAAGTGCGTCAAATACGCTCCCATAACGGAACATAACATTTAAAAGATACGTCGTCGGTGAAAATATTTTCAATTCGGACTTAGTCTCTGTACGGAGAGGCTACCGAGAAGCGCTACCGACGAGGACTTTCTGATTAATTTAAAAATCAACCGTAAGAGATAGAGCCGTGGTTTATTAAGCAAAAGTGCTTCAAATGCGCTCCTATAACTCAATCTGACATATAAAAGGTACCTCGTCGGTGAAAATAATTACAGTTCGGACTTAGATTTTTTCCTACCGAGTGGCTACCGTGAAGAGTCGCCGACGACGACTAGAAATTATTTAAAAATCAACCGTAAGAGATGGAGCCGTGGTTTATTAAGCAAAAGTGCGTCAAATACGCTCCCATAACGGAACATAACATTTAAAAGATACGTCGTCGGTGAAAATATTTTCAATTCGGACTTAGTCTCTGTACGGAGAGGCTACCGAGAAGCGCTACCGACGAGGACTTTCTGATTAATTTAAAAATCAACCGTAAGAGATACAGCCGTGGTTTATTAAGCAAAAGTGCTTCAAATGCGCTCCTATAACTCAATCTAACATATAAAAGGTACCTCGTCGGTGAAAATAATTACAGTTTGGACTTAGATTTTTTCCTACCGAGTGGCTACCGTGAAGAGTCGCCGACGACGACTAGAAATTATTTAAAAATCACCCGTAAGAGATGGAGCCGTGGTTTATTAAGCAAAAGTGCGTCAAATACGCTCCAATAACGGAACATACCATTTAAAAGATACGTCGTCGGTGAAAATATTTTCAATTCGGACTTAGTCTCTGTACGGAGAGGCTACCGAGAAGCGCTACCGACGAAGACTTTCTGATTAATTTAAAAATCAACCGAGAGAGATAGAGCCGTGGTTTATTAAGCAAAAGTGCTTCAAATACGCTCCTATAACTCAATCTAACATATAAAAGGTACCTCGTCGGTGAAAATAATTACAGTTCGGACTTAGATTTTTTCCTACCGAGTGGCTACCATGAAGAGTCGCCGCCGACGATTTTAGAAATTTTTTAAAAATCAACCGTAAGATATAGAGCCGTGGTTTATTAAGCAAAAGTGCGTCAAATACGCTCCCATAACGGAACATAACATTTAAAAGATACGTCGTCGGTGAAAATATTTTCAATTCGGACTTAGTCTCTGTACGGAGAGGCTACCGAGAAGCGCTACCGACGAGGACTTTCTGATTAATTTAAAAATCAACCGTAAGAGATAGAGCCGTGGTTTATTAAGCAAAAGTGCTTCAAATGCGCTCCTATAACTCAATCTGACATATAAAAGGTACCTCGTCGGTGAAAATAATTACAGTTCGGACTTAGATTTTTTCCTACCGAGTGGCTACCGTGAAGAGTCGCCGACGACGACTAGAAATTATTTAAAAATCAACCGTAAGAGATGGAGCCGTGGTTTATTAAGCAAAAGTGCGTCAAATACGCTCCCATAACGGAACATAACATTTAAAAGATACGTCGTCGGTGAAAATATTTTCAATTCGGACTTAGTCTCTGTACGGAGAGGCTACCGAGAAGCGCTACCGACGAGGACTTTCTGATTAATTTAAAAATTAACCGTAAGAGATACAGCCGTGGTTTATTAAGCAAAAGTGCTTCAAATGCGCTCCTATAACTCAATCTAACATATAAAAGGTACCTCGTCGGTGAAAATAATTACAGTTTGGACTTAGATTTTTTCCTACCGAGTGGCTACCGTGAAGAGTCGCCGACGACGACTAGAAATTATTTAAAAATCACCCGTAAGAGATGGAGCCGTGGTTTATTAAGCAAAAGTGCGTCAAATACGCTCCAATAACGGAACATACCATTTAAAAGATACGTCGTCGGTGAAAATATTTTCAATTCGGACTTAGTCTCTGTACGGAGAGGCTACCGAGAAGCGCTACCGACGAGGACTTTCTGATTAATTTAATAATCAACCGTAAGAGATAGAGCCGTGGTATATTAAGCAAAAGTGCTTCAAATGCGCTCCTATAACTCAATCTAACATAAAAAGGTACCTCGTCGGTGAAAATAATTACAGTTCGGACTTAGATTTTTTCCTACCGAGTGGCTACCGTGAAGAGTCGCCGACGACGACTTTAGAAATTATTTAAAAATCAACCGCAAGAGATGGAGCCGTGGTTTATTAAGCAAAAGTGCGTCAAATACGCTCCCATAACCGAACATAACATTTAAAAGATACGTCGTCGGTGAAAATATTTTCAATTCGGACTTAGTCTCTGTACGGAGAGGCTACCGAGAAGCGCTACCGACGAAGACTTTCTGATTAATTTAAAAATCAACCGAAAGAGACAGAGCCGTGGTTTATTAAGCAAAAGTGCTTCAAATACGCTCCTATAACTCAATCTAACATATAAAAGGTACCTCGTCGGTGAAAATAATTACAGTTCGGACTTAGATTTTTTCCTACCGAGTGGCTACCGTGAAGAGTCGCCGACGACGACTAGAAATTATTTAAAAATCAACCGTAAGATATAGAGCCGTGGTTTATTAAACAAAAGTGCGTCAAATACGCTCCCATAACGGAACATAACATTTAAAAGATACGTCGTCGGTGAAAATATTTTCAATTCGGACTTAGTCTCTGTACGGAGAGGCTACCGAGAAGCGCTACCGACGAGGACTTTCTGATTAATTTAAAAATCAACCGTAAGAGATAGAGCCGTGGTTTATTAAGCAAAAGTGCTTCAAATGCGCTCCTATAACTCAATCTGACAAATAAAAGGTACCTCGTCGGTGAAAATAATTACAGTTCGGACTTAGATTTTTTCCTACCGAGTGGCTACCGTGAAGAGTCGCCGACGACGACTAGAAATTATTTAAAAATCAACCGTAAGAGATGGAGCCGTGGTTTATTAAGCAAAAGTGCGTCAAATACGCTCCCATAACGGAACATAACATTTAAAAGATACGTCGTCGGTGAAAATATTTTCAATTCGGACTTAGTCTCTGTACGGAGAGGCTACCGAGAAGCGCTACCGACGAAGACTTTCTGATTAATTTAAAAATCAACCGAAAGAGATAGAGCCGTGGTTTATTCAGCAAAAGTGCTTCAAATGCGCTCCTATAACTCAATCTGACATATAAAAGGTACCTCGTCGGTGAAAATAATTACAGTTCGGACTTAGATTTTTTCCTACCGAGTGGCTACCGTGAAGAGTCGCCGACGACGACTAGAAATTATTTAAAAATCACCCGTAAGAGATGGAGCCGTGGTTTATTAAGCAAAAGTGCGTCAAATACGCTCCAATAACGGAACATACCATTTAAAAGATACGTCGTCGGTGAAAATATTTTCAATTCGGACTTAGTCTCTGTACGGAGAGGCTACCGAGAAGCGCTACCGACGAAGACTTTCTGATTAATTTAAAAATCAACCGAAAGAGATAGAGCCGTGGTTTATTAAGCAAAAGTGCTTCAAATACGCTCCTATAACTCAATCTAACATATAAAAGGTACCTCGTCGGTGAAAATAATTACAGTTCGGACTTAGATTTTTTCCTACCGAGTGGCTACCGTGAAGAGTCGCCGACGACGACTAGAAATTATTTAAAAATCAACCGTAAGATATAGAGCCGTGGTTTATTAAACAAAAGTGCGTCAAATACGCTCCCATAACGGAACATAACATTTAAAAGATACGTCGTCGGTGAAAATATTTTCAATTCGGACTTAGTCTCTGTACGGAGAGGCTACCGAGAAGCGCTACCGACGAGGACTTTCTGATTAATTTAAAAATCAACCGTAAGAGATAGAGCCGTGGTTTATTAAGCAAAAGTGCTTCAAATGCGCTCCTATAACTCAATCTGACAAATAAAAGGTACCTCGTCGGTGAAAATAATTACAGTTCGGACTTAGATTTTTTCCTACCGAGTGGCTACCGTGAAGAGTCGCCGACGACGACTAGAAATTATTTAAAAATCAACCGTAAGAGATGGAGCCGTGGTTTATTAAGCAAAAGTGCGTCAAATACGCTCCCATAACGGAACATAACATTTAAAAGATACGTCGTCGGTGAAAATATTTTCAATTCGGACTTAGTCTCTGTACGGAGAGGCTACCGAGAAGCGCTACCGACGAGGACTTTCTGATTAATTTAAAAATCAACCGTAAGAGATACAGCCGTGGTTTATTAAGCAAAAGTGCTTCAAATGCGCTCCTATAACTCAATCTAACATATAAAAGGTACCTCGTCGGTGAAAATAATTACAGTTCGGACTTAGATTTTTTCCTACCGAGTGGCTACCGTGAAGAGTCGCCGACGACGACTTTAGAAATTATTTAAAATCAACCGTAAGAGATGGAGCCGTGGTTTATTAAGCAAAAGTGCGTCAAATACGCTCCCATAACCGAACATAACATTTAAGGGATACGTCGTCGGTGAAAATATTTTCAATTCGGATTTAGTCTCTGTACGGAGAGGCTACCGAGAAATGCTACCGACGAAGACTTTCTGATTAATTTAAAAATCAACCGAGAGAGATAGAGCCGTGGTTTATTAAGCAAAAGTGCTTCAAATACGCTCCTATAACTCAATCTAACATATAAAAGGTACCTCGTCGGTGAAAATAATTACAGTTCGGACTTAGATTTTTTCCTACCGAGTGGCTACCATGAAGAGTCGCCGCCGACGATTTTAGAAATTTTTTAAAAATCAACCGTAAGATATAGAGCCGTGGTTTATTAAGCAAAAGTGCGTCAAATACGCTCCCATAACGGAACATAACATTTAAAAGATACGTCGTCGGTGAAAATATTTTCAATTCGGACTTAGTCTCTGTACGGAGAGGCTACCGAGAAGCGCTACCGACGAGGACTTTCTGATTAATTTAAAAATCAACCGTAAGAGATAGAGCCGTGGTTTACTAAGCAAAAGTGCTTCAAATGCGCTCCTATAACTCAATCTGACATATAAAAGGTACCTCGTCGGTGAAAATAATTACAGTTCGGACTTAGATTTTTTCCTACCGAGTGGCTACCGTGAAGAGTCGCCGACGACGACTAGAAATTATTTAAAAATCAACCGTAAGAGATGGAGCCGTGGTTTATTAAGCAAAAGTGCGTCAAATACGCTCCCATAACGGAACATAACATTTAAAAGATACGTCGTCGGTGAAAATATTTTCAATTCGGACTTAGTCTCTGTACGGAGAGGCTACCGAGAAGCGCTACCGACGAGGACTTTCTGATTAATTTAAAAATCAACCGTAAGAGATACAGCCGTGGTTTATTAAGCAAAAGTGCTTCAAATGCGCTCCTATAACTCAATCTAACATATAAAAGGTACCTCGTCGGTGAAAATAATTACAGTTTGGACTTAGATTTTTTCCTACCGAGTGGCTACCGTGAAGAGTCGCCGACGACGACTAGAAATTATTTAAAAATCACCCGTAAGAGATGGAGCCGTGGTTTATTAAGCAAAAGTGCGTCAAATACGCTCCAATAACGGAACATACCATTTAAAAGATACGTCGTCGGTGAAAATATTTTCAATTCGGACTTAGTCTCTGTACGGAGAGGCTACCGAGAAGCGCTACCGACGAAGACTTTCTGATTAATTTAAAAATCAACCGAAAGAGATAGAGCCGTGGTTTATTAAGCAAAAGTGCTTCAAATACGCTCCTATAACTCAATCTAACATATAAAAGGTACCTCGTCGCTGAAAATAATTACAGTTCGGACTTAGATTTTTTCCTACCGAGTGGCTACCGTGAAGAGTCGCCGACGACGACTAGAAATTATTTAAAAATCAACCGTAAGATATAGAGCCGTGGTTTATTAAACAAAAGTGCGTCAAATACGCTCCCATAACGGAACATAACATTTAAAAGATACGTCGTCGGTGAAAATATTTTCAATTCGGACTTAGTCTCTGTACGGAGAGGCTACCGAGAAGCGCTACCGACGAGGACTTTCTGATTAATTTAAAAATCAACCGTAAGAGATAGAGCCGTGGTTTATTAAGCAAAAGTGCTTCAAATGCGCTCCTATAACTCAATCTGACAAATAAAAGGTACCTCGTCGGTGAAAATAATTACAGTTCGGACTTAGATTTTTTCCTACCGAGTGGCTACCGTGAAGAGTCGCCGACGACGACTAGAAATTATTTAAAAATCAACCGTAAGAGATGGAGCCGTGGTTTATTAAGCAAAAGTGCGTCAAATACGCTCCCATAACGGAACATAACATTTAAAAGATACGTCGTCGGTGAAAATATTTTCAATTCGGACTTAGTCTCTGTACGGAGAGGCTACCGAGAAGCGCTACCGACGAGGACTTTCTGATTAATTTAAAAATCAACCGTAAGAGATACAGCCGTGGTTTATTAAGCAAAAGTGCTTCAAATGCGCTCCTATAACTCAATCTAACATATAAAAGGTACCTCGTCGGTGAAAATAATTACAGTTCGGACTTAGATTTTTTCCTACCGAGTGGCTACCGTGAAGAGTCGCCGACGACGACTTTAGAAATTATTTAAAATCAACCGTAAGAGATGGAGCCGTGGTTTATTAAGCAAAAGTGCGTCAAATACGCTCCCATAACCGAACATAACATTTAAGGGATACGTCGTCGGTGAAAATATTTTCAATTCGGATTTAGTCTCTGTACGGAGAGGCTACCGAGAAATGCTACCGACGAAGACTTTCTGATTAATTTAAAAATCAACCGAGAGAGATAGAGCCGTGGTTTATTAAGCAAAAGTGCTTCAAATACGCTCCTATAACTCAATCTAACATATAAAAGGTACCTCGTCGGTGAAAATAATTACAGTTCGGACTTAGATTTTTTCCTACCGAGTGGCTACCATGAAGAGTCGCCGCCGACGATTTTAGAAATTTTTTAAAAATCAACCGTAAGATATAGAGCCGTGGTTTATTAAGCAAAAGTGCGTCAAATACGCTCCCATAACGGAACATAACATTTAAAAGATACGTCGTCGGTGAAAATATTTTCAATTCGGACTTAGTCTCTGTACGGAGAGGCTACCGAGAAGCGCTACCGACGAGGACTTTCTGATTAATTTAAAAATCAACCGTAAGAGATAGAGCCGTGGTTTATTAAGCAAAAGTGCTTCAAATGCGCTCCTATAACTCAATCTGACATATAAAAGGTACCTCGTCGGTGAAAATAATTACAGGTCGGACTTAGATTTTTTCCTACCGAGTGGCTACCGTGAAGAGTCGCCGACGACGACTAGAAATTATTTAAAAATCAACCGTAAGAGATGGAGCCGTGGTTTATTAAGCAAAAGTGCGTCAAATACGCTCCCATAACGGAACATAACATTTAAAAGATACGTCGTCGGTGAAAATATTTTCAATTCGGACTTAGTCTCTGTACGGAGAGGCTACCGAGAAGCGCTACCGACGAGGACTTTCTGATTAATTTAAAAATCAACCGTAAGAGATACAGCCGTGGTTTATTAAGCAAAAGTGCTTCAAATGCGCTCCTATAACTCAATCTAACATATAAAAGGTACCTCGTCGGTGAAAATAATTACAGTTTGGACTTAGATTTTTTCCTACCGAGTGGCTACCGTGAAGAGTCGCCGACGACGACTAGAAATTATTTAAAAATCACCCGTAAGAGATGGAGCCGTGGTTTATTAAGCAAAAGTGCGTCAAATACGCTCCAATAACGGAACATACCATTTAAAAGATACGTCGTCGGTGAAAATATTTTCAATTCGGACTTAGTCTCTGTACGGAGAGGCTACCGAGAAGCGCTACCGACGAGGACTTTCTGATTAATTTAATAATCAACCGTAAGAGATAGAGCCGTGGTATATTAAGCAAAAGTGCTTCAAATGCGCTCCTATAACTCAATCTAACATAAAAAGGTACCTCGTCGGTGAAAATAATTACAGTTCGGACTTAGATTTTTTCCTACCGAGTGGCTACCGTGAAGAGTCGCCGACGACGACTTTAGAAATTATTTAAAAATCAACCGCAAGAGATAGAGCCGTGGTTTATTAAGCAAAAGTGCTTCAAATACGCTCCTATAACTCAATCTGACATATAAAAGGTACCTCGTCGGTGAAAATAATTACAGTTCGGACTTAGATTTTTTCCTACCGAGTGGCTACCGTGAAGAGTCGCCGACGACGACTAGAAATTATTTAAAAATCAACCGTAAGAGATGGAGCCGTGGTTTATTAAGCAAAAGTGCGTCAAATACGCTCCCATAACGGAACATAACATTTAAAAGATACGTCGTCGGTGAAAATATTTTCAATTCGGACTTAGTCTCTGTACGGAGAGGCTACCGAGAAGCGCTACCGACGAGGACTTTCTGATTAATTTAAAAATCAACCGTAAGAGATACAGCCGTGGTTTATTAAGCAAAAGTGCTTCAAATGCGCTCCTATAACTCAATCTAACATATAAAAGGTACCTCGTCGGTGAAAATAATTACAGTTTGGACTTAGATTTTTTCCTACCGAGTGGCTACCGTGAAGAGTCGCCGACGACGACTAGAAATTATTTAAAAATCACCCGTAAAAGATGGAGCCGTGGTTTATTAAGCAAAAGTGCGTCAAATACGCTCCAATAACGGAACATACCATTTAAAAGATACGTCGTCGGTGAAAATATTTTCAATTCGGACTTAGTCTCTGTACGGAGAGGCTACCGAGAAGCGCTACCGACGAGGACTTTCTGATTAATTTAATAATCAACCGTAAGAGATAGAGCCGTGGTATATTAAGCAAAAGTGCTTCAAATGCGCTCCTATAACTCAATCTAACATAAAAAGGTACCTCGTCGGTGAAAATAATTACAGTTCGGACTTAGATTTTTTCCTACCGAGTGGCTACCGTGAAGAGTCGCCGACGACGACTTTAGAAATTATTTAAAAATCAACCGCAAGAGATGGAGCCGTGGTTTATTAAGCAAAAGTGCGTCAAATACGCTCCCATAACCGAACATAACATTTAAAAGATACGTCGTCGGTGAAAATATTTTCAATTCGGACTTAGTCTCTGTACGGAGAGGCTACCGAGAAGCGCTACCGACGAAGACTTTCTGATTAATTTAAAAATCAACCGAAAGAGATAGAGCCGTGGTTTATTAAGCAAAAGTGCTTCAAATACGCTCCTATAACTCAATCTAACATATAAAAGGTACCTCGTCGGTGAAACTAATTACAGTTCGGACTTAGATTTTTTCCTACCGAGTGGCTACCGTGAAGAGTCGCCGACGACGACTAGAAATTATTTAAAAATCAACCGTAAGATATAGAGCCGTGGTTTATTAAACAAAAGTGCGTCAAATACGCTCCCATAACGGAACATAACATTTAAAAGATACGTCGTCGGTGAAAATATTTTCAATTCGGACTTAGTCTCTGTACGGAGAGGCTACCGAGAAGCGCTACCGACGAGGACTTTCTGATTAATTTAAAAATCAACCGTAAGAGATAGAGCCGTGGTTTATTAAGCAAAAGTGCTTCAAATGCGCTCCTATAACTCAATCTGACAAATAAAAGGTACCTCGTCGGTGAAAATAATTACAGTTCGGAATTAGATTTTTTCCTACCGAGTGGCTACCGTGAAGAGTCGCCGACGACGACTAGAAATTATTTAAAAATCAACCGTAAGAGATGGAGCCGTGGTTTATTAAGCAAAAGTGCGTCAAATACGCTCCCATAACGGAACATAACATTTAAAAGATACGTCGTCGGTGAAAATATTTTCAATTCGGACTTAGTCTCTGTACGGAGAGGCTACCGAGAAGCGCTACCGACGAAGACTTTCTGATTAATTTAAAAATCAACCGAAAGAGATAGAGCCGTGGTTTATTAAGCAAAAGTGCTTCAAATGCGCTCCTATAACTCAATCTGACATATAAAAGGTACCTCGTCGGTGAAAATAATTACAGTTCGGACTTAGATTTTTTCCTACCGAGTGGCTACCGTGAAGAGTCGCCGACGACGACTAGAAATTATTTAAAAATCACCCGTAAGAGATGGAGCCGTGGTTTATTAAGCAAAAGTGCGTCAAATACGCTCCAATAACGGAACATACCATTTAAAAGATACGTCGTCGGTGAAAATATTTTCAATTCGGACTTAGTCTCTGTACGGAGAGGCTACCGAGAAGCGCTACCGACGAGGACTTTCTGATTAATTTAATAATCAACCGTAAGAGATAGAGCCGTGGTATATTAAGCAAAAGTGCTTCAAATGCGCTCCTATAACTCAATCTAACATAAAAAGGTACCTCGTCGGTGAAAATAATTACAGTTCGGACTTAGATTTTTTCCTACCGAGTGGCTACCGTGAAGAGTCGCCGACGACGACTTTAGAAATTATTTAAAAATCAACCGTAAGAGATGGAGCCGTGGTTTATTAAGCAAAAGTGCGTCAAATACGCTCCCATAACCGAACATAACATTTAAAAGATACGTCGTCGGTGAAAATATTTTCAATTCGGACTTAGTCTCTGTACGGAGAGGCTACCGAGAAGCGCTACCGACGAAGACTTTCTGATTAATTTAAAAATCAACCGAAAGAGATAGAGCCGTGGTTTATTAAGCAAAAGTGCTTCAAATACGCTCCTATAACTCAATCTAACATATAAAAGGTACCTCGTCGGTGAAAATAATTACAGTTCGGACTTAGATTTTTTCCTACCGAGTGGCTACCGTGAAGAGTCGCCGACGACGACTAGAAATTATTTAAAAATCAACCGTAAGATATAGAGCCGTGGTTTATTAAACAAAAGTGCGTCAAATACGCTCCCATAACGGAACATAACATTTAAAAGATACGTCGTCGGTGAAAATATTTTCAATTCGGACTTAGTCTCTGTACGGAGAGGCTACCGAGAAGCGCTACCGACGAGGACTTTCTGATTAATTTAATAATCAACCGTAAGAGATAGAGCCGTGGTATATTAAGCAAAAGTGCTTCAAATGCGCTCCTATAACTCAATCTAACATAAAAAGGTACCTCGTCGGTGAAAATAATTACAGTTCGGACTTAGATTTTTTCCTACCGAGTGGCTACCGTGAAGAGTCGCCGACGACGACTTTAGAAATTATTTAAAAATCAACCGCAAGAGATGGAGCCGTGGTTTATTAAGCAAAAGTGCGTCAAATACGCTCCCATAACCGAACATAACATTTAAAAGATACGTCGTCGGTGAAAATATTTTCAATTCGGACTTAGTCTCTGTACGGAGAGGCTACCGAGAAGCGCTACCGACGAAGACTTTCTGATTAATTTAAAAATCAACCGAAAGAGATAGAGCCGTGGTTTATTAAGCAAAAGTGCTTCAAATACGCTCCTATAACTCAATCTAACATATAAAAGGTACCTCGTCGGTGAAAATAATTACAGTTCGGACTTAGATTTTTTCCTACCGAGTGGCTACCGTGAAGAGTCGCCGACGACGACTAGAAATTATTTAAAAATCAACCGTAAGATATAGAGCCGTGGTTTATTAAACAAAAGTGCGTCAAATACGCTCCCATAACGGAACATAACATTTAAAAGATACGTCGTCGGTGAAAATATTTTCAATTCGGACTTAGTCTCTGTACGGAGAGGCTACCGAGAAGCGCTACCGACGAGGACTTTCTGATTAATTTAAAAATCAACCGTAAGAGATAGAGCCGTGGTTTATTAAGCAAAAGTGCTTCAAATGCGCTCCTATAACTCAATCTGACAAATAAAAGGTACCTCGTCGGTGAAAATAATTACAGTTCGGACTTAGATTTTTTCCTACCGAGTGGCTACCGTGAAGAGTCGCCGACGACGACTAGAAATTATTTAAAAATCAACCGTAAGAGATGGAGCCGTGGTTTATTAAGCAAAAGTGCGTCAAATACGCTCCCATAACGGAACATAACATTTAAAAGATACGTCGTCGGTGAAAATATTTTCAATTCGGACTTAGTCTCTGTACGGAGAGGCTACCGAGAAGCGCTACCGACGAAGACTTTCTGATTAATTTAAAAATCAACCGAAAGAGATAGAGCCGTGGTTTATTAAGCAAAAGTGCTTCAAATGCGCTCCTATAACTCAATCTGACATATAAAAGGTACCTCGTCGGTGAAAATAATTACAGTTCGGACTTAGATTTTTTCCTACCGAGTGGCTACCGTGAAGAGTCGCCGACGACGACTAGAAATTATTTAAAAATCACCCGTAAGAGATGGAGCCGTGGTTTATTAAGCAAAAGTGCGTCAAATACGCTCCAATAACGGAACATACCATTTAAAAGATACGTCGTCGGTGAAAATATTTTCAATTCGGACTTAGTCTCTGTACGGAGAGGCTACCGAGAAGCGCTACCGACGAGGACTTTCTGATTAATTTAATAATCAACCGTAAGAGATAGAGCCGTGGTATATTAAGCAAAAGTGCTTCAAATGCGCTCCTATAACTCAATCTAACATAAAAAGGTACCTCGTCGGTGAAAATAATTACAGTTCGGACTTAGATTTTTTCCTACCGAGTGGCTACCGTGAAGAGTCGCCGACGACGACTTTAGAAATTATTTAAAAATCAACCGTAAGAGATGGAGCCGTGGTTTATTAAGCAAAAGTGCGTGAAATACGCTCCCATAACCGAACATAACATTTAAAAGATACGTCGTCGGTGAAAATATTTTCAATTCGGACTTAGTCTCTGTACGGAGAGGCTACCGAGAAGCGCTACCGACGAAGACTTTCTGATTAATTTAAAAATCAACCGAAAGAGATAGAGCCGTGGTTTATTAAGCAAAAGTGCTTCAAATACGCTCCTATAACTCAATCTAACATATAAAAGGTACCTCGTCGGTGAAAATAATTACAGTTCGGACTTAGATTTTTTCCTACCGAGTGGCTACCGTGAAGAGTCGCCGACGACGACTAGAAATTATTTAAAAATCAACCGTAAGATATAGAGCCGTGGTTTATTAAACAAAAGTGCGTCAAATACGCTCCCATAACGGAACATAACATTTAAAAGATACGTCGTCGGTGAAAATATTTTCAATTCGGACTTAGTCTCTGTACGGAGAGGCTACCGAGAAGCGCTACCGACGAGGACTTTCTGATTAATTTAATAATCAACCGTAAGAGATAGAGCCGTGGTTTATTAAGCAAAAGTGCTTCAAATGCGCTCCTATAACTCAATCTAACATAAAAAGGTACCTCGTCGGTGAAAATAATTACAGTTCGGACTTAGATTTTTTCCTACCGAGTGGCTACCGTGAAGAGTCGCCGACGACGACTTTAGAAATTATTTAAAAATCAACCGTAAGAGATGGAGCCGTGGTTTATTAAGCAAAAGTGCGTCAAATACGCTCCCATAACCGAACATAACATTTAAAAGATACGTCGTCGGTGAAAATATTTTCAATTCGGACTTAGTCTCTGTACGGAGAGGCTACCGAGAAGCGCTACCGACGAAGACTTTCTGATTAATTTAAAAATCAACCGAAAGAGATAGAGCCGTGGTTTATTAAGCAAAAGTGCTTCAAATACGCTCCTATAACTCAATCTAACATATAAAAGGTACCTCGTCGGTGAAAATAATTACAGTTCGGACTTAGATTTTTTCCTACCGAGTGGCTACCGTGAAGAGTCGCCGACGACGACTTTAGAAATTATTTAAAAATCAACCGTAAGAGATGGAGCCGTGGTTTATTAAGCAAAAGTGCTTCAAATGCGCTCCTATAACTCAATCTAACATATAAAAGGTACCTCGTCGGTGAAAATAATTACAGTTCGGACTTAGATTTTTTCCTACCGAGTGGCTACCGTGAAGAGTCGCCGACGACGACTTTAGAAATTATTTAAAAATCAACCGTAAGAGATGGAGCCGTGGTTTATTAAGCAAAAGTGCGTCAAATACGCTCCCATAACCGAACATAACATTTAAAAGATACGTCGTCGGTGAAAATATTTTCAATTCGGACTTAGTCTCTGTACGGAGAGGCTACCGAGAAGCGCTACCGACGAGGAGTTTCTGATTAATTTAATAATCAACCGTAAGAGATAGAGCCGTGGTTTATTAAGCAAAAGTGCTTCAAATGCGCTCCTATAACTCAATCTAACATATAAAAGGTACCTCGTCGGTGAAAATAATTACAGTTCGGACTTAGATTTTTTCCTACCGATTGGCTACCGTGAAGAGTCGCCGACGACGACTAGAAATTATTTAAAAATCAACCGTAAGAGATGGAGCCGTGGTTTATTAAGCAAAAGTGCGTCAAATACGCTCCCATAACGGAACATACCATTTAAAAGATACGTCGTCGGTGAAAATATTTTCAATTCGGACTTAGTCTCTGTACGGAGAGGCTACCGAGAAGCGCTACCGACGAGGAGTTTCTGATTAATTTAATAATCAACCGTAAGAGATAGAGCCGTGGTTTATTAAGCAAAAGTGCTTCAAATGCGCTCCTATAACTCAATCTAACATAAAAAGGTACCTCGTCGGTGAAAATAATTACAGTTCGGACTTAGATTTTTTCCTACCGAGTGGCTACCGTGAAGAGTCGCCGAAGACGAATTTAGAAATTATTTAAAAATCAACCGTAAGAGATGGAGCCGTGGTTTATTAAGCAAAAGTGCGTCAAATACGCTCCCATAACCGAACATAACATTTAAAAGATACGTCGTCGGTGAAAATATTTGCAATTCGGACTTAGTCTCTGTACGGAGAGGCTACCGAGAAGCGCTACCGACGAAGATTTTCTGATTAATTTAAAAATCAACCGAAAGAGATAGAGCCGTGGTTTATTAAGCAAAAGTGCTTCAAATACGCTCCTATAACTCAATCTAACATATAAAAGGTACCTCGTCGGTGAAAATAATTACAGTTCGGACTTAGATTTTTTCCTACCGAGTGGCTACCGTGAAGAGTCGCCGACGACGACTAGAAATTATTTAAAAATCAACAATAAGAGATGGAGCCGTGGTTTATTAAGCAAAAGTGCGTCAAATACGCTCCCATAACGGAACATACCATTTAAAAGATACGTCGTCGGTGAAAATATTTTCAATTCGGACTTAGTCTCTGTACGGAGAGGCTACCGAGAAGCGCTACCGACGAGGACTTTCTGATTAATTAAATAATCAACCGTAAGAGATAGAGCCGTGGTTTATTAAGCAAAAGTGCTTCAAATGCGCTCCTATAACTCAATCTAACATATAAAAGGTACCTCGTCGGTGAAAATAATTACAGTTCGGACTCAGATTTTTTCCTACCGAGTGGCTACCGTGAAGAGTCGCCGACGACGACTTTAGAAATTATTTAAAAATCAACCGTAAGAGATGGAGCCGTGGTTTATTAAGCAAAAGTGCGTCAAATACGCTCCCATAACCGAACATAACATTTAAAAGATACCTTGTCGGTGAAAATATTTTCAATTCGGACTTAGTCTCTGTACGGAGAGGCTACCGAGAAGCGCTACCGACGAAGACTTTCTGATTAATTTAAAAATCAACAGTAAGATATAGAGCCGTGGTTTATTAAGCAAAAGTGCTTCAAATACCCTCCTATAACTCAATCTAACATATAAAAGGTACCTCGTCGGTGAAAATAATTACAGTTCGGACTTAGATTTTTTCCTACCGATTGGCTACCGTGAAGAGTCGCCGACGACGACTAGAAATTATTTAAAAATCAACCGTAAGAGTTGGAGCCGTGGTTTATTAAGCAAAAGTGCGTCAAATACGCTCCCATAACGGAACATAACATTTAAAATATACGTCGTCGGTGAAAATATTTTCAATTCGTACTTAGTCTCTGTACGGAGAGGCTACCGAGAAGCGCTACCGACGAGGACTTTCTGATTAATTTAAAAATCAACCGTAAGAGATAGAGCCGTGGTTTATTAAGCAAAAGTGCTTCAAATGCGCTCCTATAACTCAATCTAACATATAAAAGGTACCTCGTCGGTGAAAATAATTACAGTTCGGACATAGATTTTTTCCTACCGAGTGGCTACCGTGAAGAGTCGCCGACGACGACTTTAGAAATTATTTAAAAATCAACCGTAAGAGATGGAGCCGTGGTTTATTAAGCAAAAGTGCGTCAAATACGCTCCCATAACCGAACATAACATTTAAAAGATACCTTGTCGGTGAAAATATTTTCAATTCGGACTTAGTCTCTGTACGGAGAGGCTACCGAGAAGCGGCACCGACGAAGACTTTCTGATTAATTTAAAAATCAACAGTAAGATATAGAGCCGTGGTTTATTCAGCAAAAGTGCTTCAAATACGCTCCTATAACTCAATCTAACATATAAAAGGTACCTCGTCGGTGAAAATAATTACAGTTCGGACTTAGATTTTTTCCTACCGATTGGCTACCGTGAAGAGTCGCCGACGACGACTAGAAATTATTTAAAAATCAACCGTAAGAGATGGAGCCGTGGTTTATTAAGCAAAAGTGCGTCAAATACGCTCCCATAACGGAACATAACATTTAAAAGATACGTCGTCGGTGAAAATATTTTCAATTCGTACTTAGTCTCTGTACGGAGAGGCTACCGAGAAGCGCTACCGACGAGGACTTTCTGATTAATTTAAAAATCAACCGTAAGAGATAGAGCCGTGGTTTATTAAGCAAAAGTGCTTCAAATGCGCTCGTATAACTCAATCTAACATATAAAAGGTACCTCGTCGGTGAAAATAATTACAGTTCGGACATAGATTTTTTCCTACCGAGTGGCTACCGTGAAGAGTCGCCGACGACGACTAGAAATTATTTAAAAATCAACAGTTAGAGATGGAGCCGTGGTTTATTAAGCAAAAGTGCGTCAAATACGCTCCCATAACGGAACATACCATTTAAAAGATACGTCGTCGGTGAAAATATTTTCAATTCGGACTTAGTCTCTGTACGGAGAGGCTACCGAGAAGCGCTACCGACGAGGACTTTCTGATTAATTTAATAATCAACCGTAAGAGATAGAGCCGTGGTTTATTAAGCAAAAGTGCTTCAAATGCGCTCCTATAACTCAATCTAACATAAAAAGGTACCTCGTCGGTGAAAATAATTACAGTTCGGACTTAGATTTTTTCCTACCGAGTGGCTACCGTGAAGAGTCGCCGACGACGACTTTAGAAATTATTTAAAAATCAACCGTAAGAGATGGAGCCGTGGTTTATTAAGCAAAAGTGCGTCAAATACGCTCCCATAACCGAACATAACATTTAAAAGATACGTCGTCGGTGAAAATATTTTCAATTCGGACTTAGTCTCTGTACGGAGAGGCTACCGAGAAGCGCTACCGACGAAGACTTTCTGATTAATTTAAAAATCAACCGAAAGAGATAGAGCCGTGGTTTATTAAGCAAAAGTGCTTCAAATACGCTCCTATAACTCAATCTAACATATAAAAGGTACCTCGTCGGTGAAAATAATTACAGTTCGGACTTAGATTTTTTCCTACCGAGTGGCTACCGTGAAGAGTCGCCGACGACGACTTTAGAAATTATTTAAAAATCAACCGTAAGAGATGGAGCCGTGGTTTATTAAGCAAAAGTGCTTCAAATGCGCTCCTATAACTCAATCTAACATATAAAAGGTACCTCGTCGGTGAAAATAATTACAGTTCGGACTTAGATTTTTTCCTACCGAGTGGCTACCGTGAAGAGTCGCCGACGACGACTTTAGAAATTATTTAAAAATCAACCGTAAGAGATGGAGCCGTGGTTTATTAAGCAAAAGTGCGTCAAATACGCTCCCATAACCGAACATAACATTTAAAAGATACGTCGTCGGTGAAAATATTTTCAATTCGGACTTAGTCTCTGTACGGAGAGGCTACCGAGAAGCGCTACCGACGAAGACTTTCTGATTAATTTAAAAATCAACCGTAAGAGATAGAGCCGTGGTTTACTAAGCAAAAGTGCTTCAAATGCGCTCCTATAACTCAATCTAACATATAAAAGGTACCTCGTCGGTGAAAATAATTACAGTTCGGACTTAGATTTTTTCCTACCGAGTGGCTACCGTGAAGAGTCGCCGACGACGACTTTAGAAATTATTTAAAAATCAACCGTAAGAGATAGAGCCGAGGTTTATTAAGCAAAAGTGCGTCAAATACGCTCCCATAACGGAACATAACATTTAAAAGATACGTCGTGGATGAAAATATTTTCAATTCGGACTTAGTCTCTGTACGGAGAGGCTACCGAGAAGCGCTACCGACGAAGACTTTCTGATTAATTTAAAAATCAACCGTAAGAGATAGAGCCGTGTTTATTAAGCAAAAGTGCTTCAAATACGCTCCTTTAACTCAATCTAACATATAAAAGGTACCTCGTCGGTGAAAATAATTACAGTTCGGACTTAGATTTTTTCCTACCGAGTGGCTACCGTGAAGAGTCGCCGACGACGACTTTAGAAATTATTTAAAAATCAACCGTAAGAGATGGAGCCGTGGTTTATTAAGCAAAAGTGCGTCAAATACGCTCCCATAACCGAACATAACATTTAAAAGATACGTAATCGGTGAAAATATTTTACAATTCGGACTTAGTCTCTGTACTGAGAGGCTACCGAGAAGCGCTACCGACGAAGACTTTCTGATTAATTTAAAAATCAACCGAAAGAGATAGAGCCGTGGTTTATTAAGCAAAAGTGCTTCAAATACGCTCCTATAACTCAATCTAACATATAAAAGGTACCTCGTCGGTGAAAATAATTACAGTTCGGACTTAGATTTTTTCCTACCGAGTGGCTACCGTGAAGAGTCGCCGACGACGACTTTAGAAATTATTTAAAAATCAACCGTAAGAGATAGAGCCGAGGTTTATTAAGCAAAAGTGCGTCAAATACGCTCCCATAACGGAACATAACATTTAAAAGATACGTCGTGGATGAAAATATTTTCAATTCGGACTTAGTCTCTGTACGGAGAGGCTACCGAGAAGCGCTACCGACGAAGACTTTCTGATTAATTTAAAAATCAACCGTAAGAGATAGAGCCGTGTTTATTAAGCAAAAGTGCTTCAAATATGCTCCTATAACTCAATCTAACATACAAAAGGTACCTCGTCGGTGAAAATAATTACAGTTCGGACTTAGATTTTTTCCTACCGAGTGGCTACCGTGACGAGACGCCGACGACCACTTTAGAAATTATTTAAAAATCAACCGTAAGAGATGGAGCCGTGGTTTATTAAGCAAAAGTGCGTCAAATACGCTCCCATAACCGAACATAACATTTAAAATATACGTCGTCGGTGAAAATATTTTCAATTCGGACTTAGTCTCTGTACGGAGAGGCTACCGAGAAGCGCTACCGACGAAGACTTTCTGATTAATTTAAAAATCAACCGTAAGAGATAGAGCCGTGGTTTACTAAGCAAAAGTGCTTCAAATGCGCTCCTATAACTCAATCTAACATATAAAAGGTACCTCGTCGGTGAAAATAATTACAGTTCGGACTTAGATTTTTTCCTACCGAGTGGCTACCGTGAAGGGTCGCCGACGACGACTTTAGAAATTATTTAAAAATCAACCGTAAGAGATGGAGCCGTGGTTTATTAAGCAAAAGTGCGTCAAATACGCTCCCATAACCGAACATAACATTTAAAAGATACGTCGTCGGTGAAAATATTTTCAATTCGGACTTAGTCTCTATACTGAGAGGCTACCGAGAAGCGCTACCGACGAAGACTTTCTGATTAATTTAAAAATCAACCGAAAGAGATAGAGCCGTGGTTAATTAAGCAAAAGTGCTTCAAATACGCTCCTATAACTCAATCTAACATATAAAAGGTACCTCGTCGGTGAAAATAATTACAGTTCGGGCTTAGATTTTTTCCTATCGAGTGGCTACCGTGAAGAGTCGCCGACGACGACTTTAGAAATTATTTAAAAATCAACCGTAAGAGATAGAGCCGAGGTTTATTAAGCAAAAGTGCGTCAAATACGCTCCCATAACGGAACATAACATTTAAAAGATACGTCGTGGATGAAAATATTTTCAATTCGGACTTAGTCTCTGTACGGAGAGGCTACCGAGAAGCGCTACCGACGAAGACTTTCTGATTAATTTAAAAATCAACCGTAAGAGATAGAGCCGTGTTTATTAAGCAAAAGTGCTTCAAATACGCTCCTTTAACTCAATCTAACATATAAAAGGTACCTCGTCGGTGAAAATAATTACAGTTCGGACTTAGATTTTTTCCTACCGAGTGGCTACCGTGAAGAGTCGCCGACGACGACTTTAGAAATTATTTAAAAATCAACCGTAAGAGATGGAGCCGTGGTTTATTAAGCAAAAGTGCGTCAAATACGCTCCCATAACCGAACATAACATTTAAAAGATACGTCGTCGGTGAAAATATTTTCAATTCGGACTTAGTCTCTGTACTGAGAGGCTACCGAGAAGCGCTACCGACGAAGACTTTCTGATTAATTTAAAAATCAACCGAAAGAGATAGAGCCGTGGTTTATTAAGCAAAAGTGCTTCAAATACGCTCCTATAACTCAATCTAACATATAAAAGGTACCTCGTCGGTGAAAATAATTACAGTTCGGACTTAGATTTTTTCCTACCGAGTGGCTACCGTGAAGAGTCGCCGACGACGACTTTAGAAATTATTTAAAAATCAACCGTAAGAGATAGAGCCGAGGTTTATTAAGCAAAAGTGCGTCAAATACGCTCCCATAACGGAACATAACATTTAAAAGATACGTCGTGGATGAAAATATTTTCAATTCGGACTTAGTCTCTGTACGGAGAGGCTACCGAGAAGCGCTACCGACGAAGACTTTCTGATTAATTTAAAAATCAACCGTAAGAGATAGAGCCGTGTTTATTAAGCAAAAGTGCTTCAAATATGCTCCTATAACTCAATCTAACATACAAAAGGTACCTCGTCGGTGAAAATAATTACAGTTCGGACTTAGATTTTTTCCTACCGAGTGGCTACCGTGACGAGACGCCGACGATGACTTTAGAAATTATTTAAAAATCAACCGTAAGAGTTGGAGCCGTGGTTTATTAAGCAAAAGTGCGTCAAATACGCTCCCATAACGGAACATAACATTTAAAATATACGTCGTCGGTGAAAATATTTTCAATTCGTACTTAGTCTCTGTACGGAGAGGCTACCGAGAAGCGCTACCGACGAGGACTTTCTGATTAATTTAAAAATCAACCGTAAGAGATAGAGCCGTGGTTTATTAAGCAAAAGTGCTTCAAATGCGCTCCTATAACTCAATCTAACATATAAAAGGTACCTCGTCGGTGAAAATAATTACAGTTCGGACATAGATTTTTTCCTACCGAGTGGCTACCGTGAAGAGTCGCCGACGACGACTTTAGAAATTATTTAAAAATCAACCGTAAGAGATGGAGCCGTGGTTTATTAAGCAAAAGTGCGTCAAATACGCTCCCATAACCGAACATAACATTTAAAAGATACCTTGTCGGTGAAAATATTTTCAATTCGGACTTAGTCTCTGTACGGAGAGGCTACCGAGAAGCGGCACCGACGAAGACTTTCTGATTAATTTAAAAATCAACAGTAAGATATAGAGCCGTGGTTTATTCAGCAAAAGTGCTTCAAATACGCTCCTATAACTCAATCTAACATATAAAAGGTACCTCGTCGGTGAAAATAATTACAGTTCGGACTTAGATTTTTTCCTACCGATTGGCTACCGTGAAGAGTCGCCGACGACGACTAGAAATTATTTAAAAATCAACCGTAAGAGATGGAGCCGTGGTTTATTAAGCAAAAGTGCGTCAAATACGCTCCCATAACGGAACATAACATTTAAAAGATACGTCGTCGGTGAAAATATTTTCAATTCGTACTTAGTCTCTGTACGGAGAGGCTACCGAGAAGCGCTACCGACGAGGACTTTCTGATTAATTTAAAAATCAACCGTAAGAGATAGAGCCGTGGTTTATTAAGCAAAAGTGCTTCAAATGCGCTCGTATAACTCAATCTAACATATAAAAGGTACCTCGTCGGTGAAAATAATTACAGTTCGGACATAGATTTTTTCCTACCGAGTGGCTACCGTGAAGAGTCGCCGACGACGACTAGAAATTATTTAAAAATCAACAGTTAGAGATGGAGCCGTGGTTTATTAAGCAAAAGTGCGTCAAATACGCTCCCATAACGGAACATACCATTTAAAAGATACGTCGTCGGTGAAAATATTTTCAATTCGGACTTAGTCTCTGTACGGAGAGGCTACCGAGAAGCGCTACCGACGAGGACTTTCTGATTAATTTAATAATCAACCGTAAGAGATAGAGCCGTGGTTTATTAAGCAAAAGTGCTTCAAATGCGCTCCTATAACTCAATCTAACATAAAAAGGTACCTCGTCGGTGAAAATAATTACAGTTCGGACTTAGATTTTTTCCTACCGAGTGGCTACCGTGAAGAGTCGCCGACGACGACTTTAGAAATTATTTAAAAATCAACCGTAAGAGATGGAGCCGTGGTTTATTAAGCAAAAGTGCGTCAAATACGCTCCCATAACCGAACATAACATTTAAAAGATACGTCGTCGGTGAAAATATTTTCAATTCGGACTTAGTCTCTGTACGGAGAGGCTACCGAGAAGCGCTACCGACGAAGACTTTCTGATTAATTTAAAAATCAACCGAAAGAGATAGAGCCGTGGTTTATTAAGCAAAAGTGCTTCAAATACGCTCCTATAACTCAATCTAACATATAAAAGGTACCTCGTCGGTGAAAATAATTACAGTTCGGACATAGATTTTTTCCTACCGAGTGGCTACCGTGAAGAGTCGCCGACGACGACTAGAAATTATTTAAAAATCAACAGTTAGAGATGGAGCCGTGGTTTATTAAGCAAAAGTGCGTCAAATACGCTCCCATAACGGAACATACCATTTAAAAGATACGTCGTCGGTGAAAATATTTTCAATTCGGACTTAGTCTCTGTACGGAGAGGCTACCGAGAAGCGCTACCGACGAGGACTTTCTGATTAATTTAATAATCAACCGTAAGAGATAGAGCCGTGGTTTATTAAGCAAAAGTGCTTCAAATGCGCTCCTATAACTCAATCTAACATAAAAAGGTACCTCGTCGGTGAAAATAATTACAGTTCGGACTTAGATTTTTTCCTACCGAGTGGCTACCGTGAAGAGTCGCCGACGACGACTTTAGAAATTATTTAAAAATCAACCGTAAGAGATGGAGCCGTGGTTTATTAAGCAAAAGTGCGTCAAATACGCTCCCATAACCGAACATAACATTTAAAAGATACGTCGTCGGTGAAAATATTTTCAATTCGGACTTAGTCTCTGTACGGAGAGGCTACCGAGAAGCGCTACCGACGAAGACTTTCTGATTAATTTAAAAATCAACCGAAAGAGATAGAGCCGTGGTTTATTAAGCAAAAGTGCTTCAAATACGCTCCTATAACTCAATCTAACATATAAAAGGTACCTCGTCGGTGAAAATAATTACAGTTCGGACTTAGATTTTTTCCTACCGAGTGGCTACCGTGAAGAGTCGCCGACGACGACTTTAGAAATTATTTAAAAATCAACCGTAAGAGATGGAGCCGTGGTTTATTAAGCAAAAGTGCTTCAAATGCGCTCCTATAACTCAATCTAACATATAAAAGGTACCTCGTCGGTGAAAATAATTACAGTTCGGACTTAGATTTTTTCCTACCGAGTGGCTACCGTGAAGAGTCGCCGACGACGACTTTAGAAATTATTTAAAAATCAACCGTAAGAGATGGAGCCGTGGTTTATTAAGCAAAAGTGCGTCAAATACGCTCCCATAACCGAACATAACATTTAAAAGATACGTCGTCGGTGAAAATATTTTCAATTCGGACTTAGTCTCTGTACGGAGAGGCTACCGAGAAGCGCTACCGACGAAGACTTTCTGATTAATTTAAAAATCAACCGTAAGAGATAGAGCCGTGGTTTACTAAGCAAAAGTGCTTCAAATGCGCTCCTATAACTCAATCTAACATATAAAAGGTACCTCGTCGGTGAAAATAATTACAGTTCGGACTTAGATTTTTTCCTACCGAGTGGCTACCGTGAAGAGTCGCCGACGACGACTTTAGAAATTATTTAAAAATCAACCGTAAGAGATAGAGCCGAGGTTTATTAAGCAAAAGTGCGTCAAATACGCTCCCATAACGGAACATAACATTTAAAAGATACGTCGTGGATGAAAATATTTTCAATTCGGACTTAGTCTCTGTACGGAGAGGCTACCGAGAAGCGCTACCGACGAAGACTTTCTGATTAATTTAAAAATCAACCGTAAGAGATAGAGCCGTGTTTATTAAGCAAAAGTGCTTCAAATACGCTCCTTTAACTCAATCTAACATATAAAAGGTACCTCGTCGGTGAAAATAATTACAGTTCGGACTTAGATTTTTTCCTACCGAGTGGCTACCGTGAAGAGTCGCCGACGACGACTTTAGAAATTATTTAAAAATCAACCGTAAGAGATGGAGCCGTGGTTTATTAAGCAAAAGTGCGTCAAATACGCTCCCATAACCGAACATAACATTTAAAAGATACGTAATCGGTGAAAATATTTTACAATTCGGACTTAGTCTCTGTACTGAGAGGCTACCGAGAAGCGCTACCGACGAAGACTTTCTGATTAATTTAAAAATCAACCGAAAGAGATAGAGCCGTGGTTTATTAAGCAAAAGTGCTTCAAATACGCTCCTATAACTCAATCTAACATATAAAAGGTACCTCGTCGGTGAAAATAATTACAGTTCGGACTTAGATTTTTTCCTACCGAGTGGCTACCGTGAAGAGTCGCCGACGACGACTTTAGAAATTATTTAAAAATCAACCGTAAGAGATAGAGCCGAGGTTTATTAAGCAAAAGTGCGTCAAATACGCTCCCATAACGGAACATAACATTTAAAAGATACGTCGTGGATGAAAATATTTTCAATTCGGACTTAGTCTCTGTACGGAGAGGCTACCGAGAAGCGCTACCGACGAAGACTTTCTGATTAATTTAAAAATCAACCGTAAGAGATAGAGCCGTGTTTATTAAGCAAAAGTGCTTCAAATATGCTCCTATAACTCAATCTAACATACAAAAGGTACCTCGTCGGTGAAAATAATTACAGTTCGGACTTAGATTTTTTCCTACCGAGTGGCTACCGTGACGAGACGCCGACGACCACTTTAGAAATTATTTAAAAATCAACCGTAAGAGATGGAGCCGTGGTTTATTAAGCAAAAGTGCGTCAAATACGCTCCCATAACCGAACATAACATTTAAAATATACGTCGTCGGTGAAAATATTTTCAATTCGGACTTAGTCTCTGTACGGAGAGGCTACCGAGAAGCGCTACCGACGAAGACTTTCTGATTAATTTAAAAATCAACCGTAAGAGATAGAGCCGTGGTTTATTAAGCAAAAGTGCTTCAAATGCGCTCCTATAACTCAATCTAACATATAAAAGGTACCTCGTCGGTGAAAATAATTACAGTTCGGACTTAGATTTTTTCCTACCGAGTGGCTACCGTGAAGAGTCGCCGACGACGACTTTAGAAATTATTTAAAAATCAACCGTAAGAGATAGAGCCGTGGTTTATTAAGCAAAAGTGCGTCAAATACGCTCCCATAACCGAACATAACATTTAAAAGATACGTCGTCGGTGAAAATATTTTCAATTCGGACTTAGTCTCTGTACGGAGAGGCTACCGAGAAGCGCTACCGACGAAGACTTTCTGATTAATTTAAAAATCAACCGTAAGAGATAGAGCCGTGGTTTACTAAGCAAAAGTGCTTCAAATGCGCTCCTATAACTCAATCTAACATATAAAAGGTACCTCGTCGGTGAAAATAATTACAGTTCGGACATAGATTTTTTCCTACCGAGTGGCTACCGTGAAGAGTCGCCGACGACGACTTTAGAAATTATTTAAAAATCAACCGTAAGAGATGGAGCCGTGGTTTATTAAGCAAAAGTGCGTCAAATACGCTCCCATAACCGAACATAACATTTAAAAGATACCTTGTCGGTGAAAATATTTTCAATTCGGACTTAGTCTCTGTACGGAGAGGCTAACGAGAAGCGGCACCGACGAAGACTTTCTGATTAATTTAAAAATCAACAGTAAGATATAGAGCCGTGGTTTATTCAGCAAAAGTGCTTCAAATACGCTCCTATAACTCAATCTAACATATAAAAGGTACCTCGTCGGTGAAAATAATTACAGTTCGGACTTAGATTTTTTCCTACCGAGTGGCTACCGTGAAGAGTCGCCGACGACGACTTTAGAAATTATTTAAAAATCAACCGTAAGAGATGGAGCCGTGGTTTATTAAGCAAAAGTGCTTCAAATGCGCTCCTATAACTCAATCTAACATATAAAAGGTACCTCGGCGGTGAAAATAATTACAGTTCGGACTTAGATTTTTTCCTACCGAGTGGCTACCGTGAAGAGTCGCCGACGACGACTTTAGAAATTATTTAAAAATCAACCGTAAGAGATGGAGCCGTGGTTTATTAAGCAAAAGTGCGTCAAATACGCTCCCATAACCGAACATAACATTTAAAAGATACGTCGTCGGTGAAAATATTTTCAATTCGGACTTAGTCTCTGTACGGAGAGGCTACCGAGAAGCGCTACCGACGAAGACTTTCTGATTAATTTAAAAATCAACCGTAAGAGATAGAGCCGTGGTTTACTAAGCAAAAGTGCTTCAAATGCGCTCCTATAACTCAATCTAACATATAAAAGGTACCTCGTCGGTGAAAATAATTACAGTTCGGACTTAGATTTTTTCCTACCGAGTGGCTACCGTGAAGGGTCGCCGACGACGACTTTAGAAATTATTTAAAAATCAACCGTAAGAGATGGAGCCGTGGTTTATTAAGCAAAAGTGCGTCAAATACGCTCCCATAACCGAACATAACATTTAAAAGATACGTCGTCGGTGAAAATATTTTCAATTCGGACTTAGTCTCTATACTGAGAGGCTACCGAGAAGCGCTACCGACGAAGACTTTCTGATTAATTTAAAAATCAACCGAAAGAGATAGAGCCGTGGTTTATTAAGCAAAAGTGCTTCAAATACGCTCCTATAACTCAATCTAACATATAAAAGGTACCTCGTCGGTGAAAATAATTACAGTTCGGACTTAGATTTTTTCCTACCGAGTGGCTACCGTGAAGAGTCGCGGACGACGACTTTAGAAATTATTTAAAAATCAACCGTAAGAGATGGGGCCGTGGTTTATTAAGCAAAAGTGCGTCAAATACGCTCCCATAACCGAACATAACATTTAAAAGATACGTCGTCGGTGAAAATATTTTCAATTCGGACTTAGTCTCTGTACGGAGAGGCTACCGAGAAGCGCTACCGACGAAGACTTTCTGATTAATTTAAAAATTAACCGAAAGAGATAGAGCCGTGGTTTATTAAGCAAAAGTGCTTCAAAGACGCTCCTATAACTCAATCTAACATATAAAAGGTACCTCGTCGGTGAAAATAATTACAGTTCGGACTTAGATTTTTTCCTACCGAGTGGCTACCGTGAAGAGTCGCCGACGACGACATTAGAAATTATATAAAAATCAACCGTAAGAGATAGAGCCGAGGTTTATTAAGCAAAAGTGCGTCAAATACGCTCCCATAACGGAACATAACATTTAAAAGATACGTCGTGGATGAAAATATTTTCAATTCGGACTTAGTCTCTGTACGGAGAGGCTACCGAGAAGCGCTACCGACGAAGACTTTCTGATTAATTTAAAAAACAACCGTAAGAGATGGAGCCGTGGTTTATTAAGCAAAAGTGCGTCAAATACGCTCCCATAACCGAACATAACATTTAAAAGATACGTCGTCGGTGAAAATATTTTCAATTCGGACTTAGTCTCTGTACGGAGAGGCTACCGAGAAGCGCTACCGACGAAGACTTTCTGATTAATTTAAAAATCAACCGAAAGAGATAGAGCCGTGGTTTATTAAGCAAAAGTGCTTCAAAGACGCTCCTATAACTCAATCTAACATATAAAAGGTACCTCGTCGGTGAAAATAATTACAGTTCGGACTTAGATTTTTTCCTACCGAGTGGCTACCGTGAAGAGTCGCCGACGACGACTTTAGAAATTATTTAAAAATCAACCGTAAGAGATAGAGCCGAGGTTTATTAAGAAAAAGTGCGTCAAATACGCTCCCATAACGGAACATAACATTTAAAAGATACGTCGTGGATGAAAATATTTTCAATTCGGACTTAGTCTCTGTACGGAGAGGCTACCGAGAAGCGCTACCGACGAAGACTTTCTGATTAATTTAAAAATCAACCGTAAGAGATAGAGCCGTGTTTATTAAGCAAAAGTGCTTCAAATACGCTCCTTTAACTCAATCTAACATATAAAAGGTACCTCGTCGGTGAAAATAATTACAGTTCGGACTTAGATTTTTTCCTACCGAGTGGCTACCGTGAAGAGTCGCCGACGACGACTTTAGAAATTATTTAAAAATCAACCGTAAGAGATGGAGCCGTGGTTTATTAAGCAAAAGTGCGTCAAATACGCTCCCATAACCGAACATAACATTTAAAAGATACGTCGTCGGTGAAAATATTTTCAATTCGGACTTAGTCTCTGTACTGAGAGGCTACCGAGAAGCGCTACCGACGAAGACTTTCTGATTAATTTAAAAATCAACCGAAAGAGATAGAGCCGTGGTTTATTAAGCAAAAGTGCTTCAAATACGCTCCTATAACTCAATCTAACATATAAAAGGTACCTCGTCGGTGAAAATAATTACAGTTCGGACTTAGATTTTTTCCTACCGAGTGGCTACCGTGAAGAGTCGCCGACGACGACTTTAGAAATTATTTAAAAATCAACCGTAAGAGATAGAGCCGAGGTTTATTAAGCAAAAGTGCGTCAAATACGCTCCCATAACGGAACATAACATTTAAAAGATACGTCGTGGATGAAAATATTTTCAATTCGGACTTAGTCTCTGTACGGAGAGGCTACCGAGAAGCGCTACCGACGAAGACTTTCTGATTAATTTAAAAATCAACCGTAAGAGATAGAGCCGTGTTTATTAAGCAAAAGTGCTTCAAATATGCTCCTATAACTCAATCTAACATACAAAAGGTACCTCGTCGGTGAAAATAATTACAGTTCGGACTTAGATTTTTTCCTACCGAGTGGCTACCGTGACGAGACGCCGACGATGACTTTAGAAATTATTTAAAAATCAACCGTAAGAGATGGAGCCGTGGTTTATTAAGCAAAAGTGCGTCAAATACGCTCCCATAACCGAACATAACATTTAAAAGATACGTCGTCGGTGAAAATATTTTCAATTCGGACTTAGTCTCTGTACGGAGAGGCTACCGAGAAGCGCTACCGACGAAGACTTTCTGATTAATTTAAAAATCAACCGTAAGAGATAGAGCCGTGGTTTATTAAGCAAAAGTGCTTCAAATGCGCTCCTATAACTCAATCTAACATATAAAAGGTACCTCGTCGGTGAAAATAATTACAGTTCGGACTTAGATTTTTTCCTACCGAGTGGCTACCGTGAAGAGTCGCCGACGACGACTTTAGAAATTATTTAAAAATCAACCGTAAGAGATAGAGCCGTGGTTTATTAAGCAAAAGTGCGTCAAATACGCTCCCATAACCGAACATAACATTTAAAAGATACGTCGTCGGTGAAAATATTTTCAATTCGGACTTAGTCTCTGTACGGAGAGGCTACCGAGAAGCGCTACCGACGAAGACTTTCTGATTAATTTAAAAATCAACCGTAAGAGATAGAGCCGTGGTTTACTAAGCAAAAGTGCTTCAAATGCGCTCCTATAACTCAATCTAACATATAAAAGGTACCTCGTCGGTGAAAATAATTACAGTTCGGACTTAGATTTTTTCCTACCGAGTGGCTACCGTGAAGAGTCGCCGACGACAACTTTAGAAATTATTTAAAAATCAACCGTAAGAGATGGAGCCGTGGTTTATTAAGCAAAAGTGCGTCAAATACGCTCCCATAACCGAACATAACATTTAAAAGATACGTCGTCGGTGAAAATATTTTCAATTCGGACTTAGTCTCTATACTGAGAGGCTACCGAGAAGCGCTACCGACGAAGACTTTCTGATTAATTTAAAAATCAACCGAAAGAGATAGAGCCGTGGTTTATTAAGCAAAAGTGCTTCAAATACGCTCCTATAACTCAATCTAACATATAAAAGGTACCTCGTCGGTGAAAATAATTACAGTTCGGACTTAGATTTTTTCCTACCGAGTGGCTACCGTGAAGAGTCGCGGACGACGACTTTAGAAATTATTTAAAAATCAACCGTAAGAGATGGAGCCGTGGTTTATTAAGCAAAAGTGCGTCAAATACGCTCCCATAACCGAACATAACATTTAAAAGATACGTCGTCGGTGAAAATATTTTCAATTCGGACTTAGTCTCTGTACGGAGAGGCTACCGAGAAGCGCTACCGACGAAGACTTTCTGATTAATTTAAAAATTAACCGAAAGAGATAGAGCCGT
Organism: Nysson spinosus; assembly: GCA_910591585.2. Taxonomy (NCBI): domain Eukaryota; kingdom Metazoa; phylum Arthropoda; class Insecta; order Hymenoptera; family Crabronidae; genus Nysson; species Nysson spinosus. The sequence goes on from CAJUYC020000086.1 coordinate 1,010,478, forward strand.
GGTTTATTAAGCAAAAGTGCTTCAAAGACGCTCCTATAACTCAATCTAACATATAAAAGGTACCTCGTCGGTGAAAATAATTACAGTTCGGACTTAGATTTTTTCCTACCGAGTGGCTACCGTGAAGAGTCGCCGACGACGACTTTAGAAATTATTTAAAAATCAACCGTAAGAGATAGAGCCGAGGTTTATTAAGCAAAAGTGCGTCAAATACGCTCCCATAACGGAACATAACATTTAAAAGATACGTCGTGGATGAAAATATTTTCAATTCGGACTTAGTCTCTGTACGGAGAGGCTACCGAGAAGCGCTACCGACGAAGACTTTCTGATTAATTTAAAAAACAACCGTAAGAGATGGAGCCGTGGTTTATTAAGCAAAAGTGCGTCAAATACGCTCCCATAACCGAACATAACATTTAAAAGATACGTCGTCGGTGAAAATATTTTCAATTCGGACTTAGTCTCTGTACGGAGAGGCTACCGAGAAGCGCTACCGACGAAGACTTTCTGATTAATTTAAAAATCAACCGAAAGAGATAGAGCCGTGGTTTATTAAGCAAAAGTGCTTCAAAGACGCTCCTATAACTCAATCTAACATATAAAAGGTACCTCGTCGGTGAAAATAATTACAGTTCGGACTTAGATTTTTTCCTACCGAGTGGCTACCGTGAAGAGTCGCCGACGACGACTTTAGAAATTATTTAAAAATCAACCGTAAGAGATGGAGCCGTGGTTTATTAAGCAAAAGTGCGTCAAATACGCTCCCATAACCGAACATAACATTTAAAAGATACGTCGTCGGTGAAAATATTTTCAATTCGGACTTAGTCTCTGTACTGAGAGGCTACCGAGAAGCGCTACCGACGAAGACTTTCTGATTAATTTAAAAATCAACCGTAAGAGATAGAGCCATGGTTTATTAAGCAAAAGTGCTTCAAATGCGCTCCTATAACTCAATCTAACATATAAAAGGTACCTCGTCGGTGAAAATAATTACAGTTCGGACTTAGATTTTTTCCTACCGAGTGGCTACCGTGAAGAGTCGCCGACGACGACTTTAGAAATTATTTAAAAATCAACCGTAAGAGATAGAGGCGAGGTTTATTAAGCAAAAGTGCGTCAAATACGCTCCCATAACGGAACATAACATTTAAAAGATACGTCGTGGATGAAAATATTTTCAATTCGGACTTAGTCTCTGTACGGAGAGGCTACCGAGAAGCGCTACCGACGAAGACTTTCTGATTAATTTAAAAAACAACCGTAAGAGATGGAGCCGTGGTTTATTAAGCAAAAGTGCGTCAAATACGCTCCCATAACCGAACATAACATTTAAAAGATACGTCGTCGGTGAAAATATTTTCAATTCGGACTTAGTCTCTGTACGGAGAGGCTACCGAGAAGCGCTACCGACGAAGACTTTCTGATTAATTTAAAAATCAACCGAAAGAGATAGAGCCGTGGTTTATTAAGCAAAAGTGCTTCAAAGACGCTCCTATAACTCAATCTAACATATAAAAGGTACCTCGTCGGTGAAAATAATTACAGTTCGGACTTAGATTTTTTCCTACCGAGTGGCTACCGTGAAGAGTCGCCGACGACGAATTTAGAAATTATTTAAAAATCAACCGTAAGAGATGGAGCCGTGGTTTATTAAGCAAAAGTGCGTCAAATACGCTCCCATAACCGAACATAACATTTAAAAGATACGTCGTGGATGAAAATATTTTCAATTCGGACTTAGTCTCTGTACGGAGAGGCTACCGAGAAGCGCTACCGACGAAGACTTTCTGATTAATTTAAAAATCAACCGTAAGAGATAGAGCCGTCGTTTACTAAGCAAAAGTGCTACAAATGCGCTCCTATAACTCAATCTAACATATAAAAGGTACCTCGTCGATGAAAATAATTACAGTTCGGACTTAGATTTTTTCCTACCGAGTGGCTACCGTGAAGAGACGCCGTCGACGACTTTAGAAATTATTTAAAAATCAACCGTAAGAGATGGAGCCGTGGTTTATTAAGCAAAAGTGCGTCAAATACGCTCCCATAACCGAACATAACATTTAAAAGATACGTCGTCGGTGAAAATATTTTCAATTCGGACTTAGTCTCTGTACGGAGAGGCTACCGAGAAGCGCTACCGACGAAGACTTTCTGATTAATTTAAAAATCAACCGTAAGAGATAGAGCCGTGGTTTATTAAGCAAAAGTGCTTCAAATGCGCTCCTATAACTCAATCTAACATACAAAAGGTACCTCGTCGGTGAAAATAATTACAGTTCGGACTTAGATTTTTTCCTACCGAGTGGCTACCGTGAAGAGACGCCGACGACGACTTTAGAAATTATTTAAAAATCAACCGTAAGAGATGGAGCCGTGGTTTATTAAGCAAAAGTGCGTCAAATACGCTCCCATAACCGAACATAACATTTAAAAGATACGTCGTCGGTGAAAATATTTTCAATTCGGACTTAGTCTCTGTACGGAGAGGCTACCGAGAAGCGCTACCGACGAAGACTTTCTGATTAATTTAAAAATCAACCGAAAGAGATAGAGCCGTGGTTTATTAAGCAAAAGTGCTTCAAAGACGCTCCTATAACTCAATCTAACATATAAAAGGTACCTCGTCGGTGAAAATAATTACAGTTCGGACTTAGATTTTTTCCTACCGAGTGGCTACCGTGAAGAGTCGCCGACGACGACTTTAGAAATTATTTAAAAATCAACCGTAAGAGATAGAGCCGAGGTTTATTAAGCAAAAGTGCGTCAAATACGCTCCCATAACGGAACATAACATTTAAAAGATACGTCGTGGATGAAAATATTTTCAATTCGGACTTAGTCTCTGTACGGAGAGGCTACCGAGAAGCGCTACCGACGAAGACTTTCTGATTAATTTAAAAAACAACCGTAAGAGATAGAGCCGTGGTTTATTAAGCAAAAGTGCTTCAAATGCGCTCCTATAACTCAATCTAACATATAAAAGGTACCTCGTCGATGAAAATAATTACAGTTCGGACTTAGATTTTTTCCTACCGAGTGGCTACCGTGAAGAGTCGCCGACGACGACTTTAGAAATTATTTAAAAATCAACCGTAAGAGATGGAGCCGTGGTTTATTAAGCAAAAGTGCGTCAAATACGCTCCCATAACCGAACATAACATTTAAAAGATACGTCGTGGATGAAAATATTTTCAATTCGGACTTAGTCTCTGTACGGAGAGGCTACCGAGAAGCGCTACCGACGAAGACTTTCTGATTAATTTAAAAATCAACCGTAAGAGATAGAGCCGTCGTTTACTAAGCAAAAGTGCTACAAATGCGCTCCTATAACTCAATCTAACATATAAAAGGTACCTCGTCGATGAAAATAATTACAGTTCGGACTTAGATTTTTTCCTACCGAGTGGCTACCGTGAAGAGACGCCGTCGACGACTTTAGAAATTATTTAAAAATCAACCGTAAGAGATGGAGCCGTGGTTTATTAAGCAAAAGTGCGTCAAATACGCTCCCATAACCGAACATAACATTTAAAAGATACATCGTCGGTGAAAATATTTTCAATTCGGACTTAGTCTCTGTACGGAGAGGCTACCGAGAAGCGCTACCGACGAAGACTTTCTGATTAATTTAAAAATCAACCGTAAGAGATAGAGCCGTGGTTTATTAAGCAAAAGTGCTTCAAATGCGCTCCTATAACTCAATCTAACATACAAAAGGTACCTCGTCGGTGAAAATAATTACAGTTCGGACTTAGATTTTTTCCTACCGAGTGGCTACCGTGAAGAGTCGCCGACGACGACTTTAGAAATTATTTAAAAATCAACCGTAAGAGATGGAGCCGTGGTTTATTAAGCAAAAGTGCGTCAAATACGCTCCCATAACCGAACATAACATTTAAAAGATACGTCGTCGGTGAAAATATTTTCAATTCGGACTTAGTCTCTGTACTGAGAGGCTACCGAGAAGCGCTACCGACGAAGACTTTCTGATTAATTTAAAAATCAACCGAAAGAGATAGAGCCGTGGTTTATTAAGCAAAAGTGCTTCAAATACGCTCCTATAACTCAATCTAACATATAAAAGGTACCTCGTCGGTGAAAATAATTACAGTTCGGGCTTAGATTTTTTCCTATCGAGTGGCTACCGTGAAGAGTCGCCGACGACGACTTTAGAAATTATTTAAAAATCAACCGTAAGAGATGGAGCCGTGGTTTATTAAGCAAAAGTGCGTCAAATACGCTCCCATAACCGAACATAACATTTAAAAGATACGTCGTGGATGAAAATATTTTCAATTCGGACTTAGTCTCTGTACGGAGAGGCTACCGAGAAGCGCTACCGACGAAGACTTTCTGATTAATTTAAAAATCAACCGTAAGAGATAGAGCCGTCGTTTACTAAGCAAAAGTGCTACAAATGCGCTCCTATAACTCAATCTAACATATAAAAGGTACCTCGTCGATGAAAATAATTACAGTTCGGACTTAGATTTTTTCCTACCGAGTGGCTACCGTGAAGAGACGCCGTCGGCGACTTTAGAAATTATTTAAAAATCAACCGTAAGAGATGGAGCCGTGGTTTATTAAGCAAAAGTGCGTCAAATACGCTCCCATAACCGAACATAACATTTAAAAGATACGTCGTCGGTGAAAATATTTTCAATTCGGACTTAGTCTCTGTACGGAGAGGCTACCGAGAAGCGCTACCGACGAAGACTTTCTGATTAATTTAAAAATCAACCGTAAGAGATAGAGCCGTGGTTTATTAAGCAAAAGTGCTTCAAATGCGCTCCTATAACTCAATCTAACATACAAAAGGTACCTCGTCGGTGAAAATAATTACAGTTCGGACTTAGATTTTTTCCTACCGAGTGGCTACCGTGAAGAGTCGCCGACGACGACTTTAGAAATTATTTAAAAATCAACCGTAAGAGATGGAGCCGTGGTTTATTAAGCAAAAGTGCGTCAAATACGCTCCCATAACCGAACATAACATTTAAAAGATACGTCGTCGGTGAAAATATTTTCAATTCGGACTTAGTCTCTGTACTGAGAGGCTACCGAGAAGCGCTACCGACGAAGACTTTCTGATTAATTTAAAAATCAACCGAAAGAGATAGAGCCGTGGTTTATTAAGCAAAAGTGCTTCAAATACGCTCCTATAACTCAATCTAACATATAAAAGGTACCTCGTCGGTGAAAATAATTACAGTTCGGGCTTAGATTTTTTCCTATCGAGTGGCTACCGTGAAGAGTCGCCGACGACGACTTTAGAAATTATTTAAAAATCAACCGTAAGAGATGGAGCCGTGGTTTATTAAGCAAAAGTGCTTCAAATACGCTCCCATAACCGAACATAACATTTAAAAGATACGTCGTCGGGGAAAATATTTTCAATTCGGACTTAGTCTCTGTACTGAGAGGCTACCGAGAAGCGCTACCGACGAAGACTTTCTGATTAATTTAAAAATCAACCGAAAGAGATAGAGCCGTGGTTTATTAAGCAAAAGTGCTTCAAATACGCTCCTATAACTCAATCTAACATATAAAAGGTACCTCGTCGGTGAAAATAATTACAGTTCGGACTTAGATTTTTTCCTACCGAGTGGCTACCGTGAAGAGTCGCGGACGACGACTTTAGAAATTATTTAAAAATCAACCGTAAGAGATGGAGCCGTGGTTTATTAAGCAAAAGTGCGTCAAATACGCTCCCATAACCGAACATAACATTTAAAAGATACGTCGTCGGTGAAAATATTTTCAATTCGGACTTGGTCTCTGTACGGAGAGGCTACCGAGAAGCGCTACCGACGAAGACTTTCTGATTAATTTAAAAATTAACCGAAAGAGATAGAGCCGTGGTTTATTAAGCAAAAGTGCTTCAAAGACGCTCCTATAACTCAATCTAACATATAAAAGGTACCTCGTCGGTGAAAATAACACTGTCCAACACAAAAAAAAAGTTCTACCAACGAATATACAATTCTTATAGATTTCGACGTGCTGAAAACGAATCCGCAAACCATTTGTGGCCAGTAACTACCATTTTCGAAAAAATCAATTTTGAAAAAAAAGGTACTTTTTTGTCCTTTGAACAAGATTTGTGACGTAAGTATATAAGTTAGACAGTTTTTATTTATTGCAAAAAATTCTGTGGATCATTACGAAGAAAATGATATGAATTACTTTTGCAATATGAATTTGCAAATATGTTTAAACATTAGTTAAAGTTGGCGAGACACGCTCCGCGCGCTCATTTTTCGAGATTCGTTTCAAATTTCCGGAAAAATTAGACCTCCGACGGGGATTCCATTGACTCTACGCGATAGAGCAGACCTTCCTCTTTGAAAAGCACTCCAAAAATATGCAAAGCTGACTTCGGTGTCGTAAATATAAGCCAAAATGTCGAGGAAGTCACGGATTGTCAGCAGGGGTTCTCAGACGCGACATTTATGACGCGCTCCACTACGGCATGTGTCCCTCAAACGCTCACGTGCGCGCATAAATGTCGCGTCTGAGAATCCCTGCTGACGATCCGTGACTTCCTCGACTTTTTGCCTTTTATTTACGACTCCAAAATCTGCTTTGCATATTTTGGCAGTGCTTTTTAAAGAGGAATGTCTGCTCTATCGCGTAGAATAATTGGAATCCCCGTCAGAGGTCTAATTTTTCCGGAAATTTGAAACGAATCTCGAAAAATGAGCGCGCGGGGCGTGTCTCGCCAACTTTAACTAATGTTTAAACATATTTGCAAATTCATATTGCAAAAGTAATTCATACCATTTTCTTCGTAATGATCCACAGAATTTTTTGCAATAAATAAAAACTGTCTAACTTATATACTTACGCCACAAATCTTGTTCAAAGGACAAAAAAGTACCTTTTTTTTCAAAATTGATTTTTTCGAAAATGGTAGTTACTGGCCACAAATGGTTTGCGGATTCGTTTTCAGCACGTCGAAATCTATAAGAATTGTATATTCGTTGTTAGAACTCAGAAAAAAAGTCAAAATTTGTTGGACAGTGTAATTACAGTTCGGACTTAGATTTTTTCCTACCGAGTGGCTACCGTGAAGAGTCGCCGACGACGACTTTAGAAATTATTTAAAAATCAACCGTAAGAGATAGAGCCGAGGTTTATTAAGCAAAAGTGCGTCAAATACGCTCCCATAACGGAACATAACATTTAAAAGATACGTCGTGGATGAAAATATTTTCAATTCGGACTTAGTCTCTGTACGGAGAGGCTACCGAGAAGCGCTACCGACGAAGACTTTCTGATTAATTTAAAAAACAACCGTAAGAGATGGAGCCGTGGTTTATTAAGCAAAAGTGCGTCAAATACGCTCCCATAACCGAACATAACATTTAAAAGATACGTCGTCGGTGAAAATATTTTCAATTCGGACTTAGTCTCTGTACGGAGAGGCTACCGAGAAGCGCTACCGACGAAGACTTTCTGATTAATTTAAAAATCAACCGAAAGAGATAGAGCCGTGGTTTATTAAGCAAAAGTGCTTCAAAGACGCTCCTATAACTCAATCTAACATATAAAAGGTACCTCGTCGGTGAAAATAATTACAGTTCGGACTTAGATTTTTTCCTACCGAGTGGCTACCGTGAAGAGTCGCCGACGACGACTTTAGAAATTATTTAAAAATCAACCGTAAGAGATAGAGCCGAGGTTTATTAAGCAAAAGTGCGTCAAATACGCTCCCATAACGGAACATAACATTTAAAAGATACGTCGTGGATGAAAATATTTTCAATTCGGACTTAGTCTCTGTACGGAGAGGCTACCGAGAAGCGCTACCGACGAAGACTTTCTGATTAATTTAAAAAACAACCGTAAGAGATAGAGCCGTGGTTTATTAAGCAAAAGTGCTTCAAATGCGCTCCTATAACTCAATCTAACATATAAAAGGTACCTCGTCGATGAAAATAATTACAGTTCGGACTTAGATTTTTTCCTACCGAGTGGCTACCGTGAAGAGTCGCCGACGACGATTTTAGAAATTATTTAAAAATCAACCGTAAGAGATGGAGCCGTGGTTTATTAAGCAAAAGTGCGTCAAATACGCTCCCATAACCGAACATAACATTTAAAAGATACGTCGTGGATGAAAATATTTTCAATTCGGACTTAGTCTCTGTACGGAGAGGCTACCGAGAAGCGCTACCGACGAAGACTTTCTGATTAATTTAAAAATCAACCGTAAGAGATAGAGCCGTCGTTTACTAAGCAAAAGTGCTACACATGCGCTCCTATAACTCAATCTAACATATAAAAGGTACCTCGTCGATGAAAATAATTACAGTTCGGACTTAGATTTTTTCCTACCGAGTGGCTACCGTGAAGAGACGCCGTCGACGACTTTAGAAATTATTTAAAAATCAACCGTAAGAGATGGAGCCGTGGTTTATTAAGCAAAAGTGCGTCAAATACGCTCCCATAACCGAACATAACATTTAAAAGATACGTCGTCGGTGAAAATATTTTCAATTCGGACTTAGTCTCTGTACGGAGAGGCTACCGAGAAGCGCTACCGACGAAGACTTTCTGATTAATTTAAAAATCAACCGTAAGAGATAGAGCCGTGGTTTATTAAGCAAAAGTGCTTCAAATGCGCTCCTATAACTCAATCTAACATACAAAAGGTACCTCGTCGGTGAAAATAATTACAGTTCGGACTTAGATTTTTTCCTACCGAGTGGCTACCGTGAAGAGACGCCGACGACGACTTTAGAAATTATTTAAAAATCAACCGTAAGAGATGGAGCCGTGGTTTATTAAGCAAAAGTGCGTCAAATACGCTCCCATAACCGAACATAACATTTTAAAGATACGTCGTGGATGAAAATATTTTCAATTCGGACTTAGTCTCTGTACGGAGAGGCTACCGAGAAGCGCTACCGACGAAGACTTTCTGATTAATTTAAAAATCAACCGTAAGAGATAGAGCCGTGGTTTACTAAGCAAAAGTGCTTCAAATGCGCTCCTATAACTCAATCTAACATATAAAAGGTACCTCGTCGGTGAAAATAATTACAGTTCGGACTTAGATTTTTTCCTACCGAGTGGCTACCGTGAAGAGTCGCCGACGACGACTTTAGAAATTATTTAAAAATCAACCGTAAGAGATGGAGCCGTGGTTTATTAAGCAAAAGTGCGTCAAATACGCTCCCATAACCGAACATAACATTTAAAAGATACGTCGTCGGTGAAAATATTTTCAATTCGGACTTAGTCTCTGTACGGAGAGGCTACCGAGAAGCGCTACCGACGAAGACTTTCTGATTAATTTAAAAATCAACCGTAAGAGATAGAGCCGTGGTTTATTAAGCAAAAGTGCTTCAAATGCGCTCCTATAACTCAATCTAACATATAAAAGGTACCTCGTCGGTGAAAATAATTACAGTTCGGACTTAGATTTTTTCCTACCGATTGGCTACCGTGAAGAGTCGCCGACGACGACTTTAGAAATTATTTAAAAATCAACCGTAAGAGATAGAGCCGAGGTTTATTAAGCAAAAGTGCGTCAAATACGCTCCCATTACCGAACATAACATTTAAAAGATACGTCGTCGGTGAAAATATTTTCAATTCGGACTTAGTCTCTGTACGGAGAGGCTACCGAGAAGCGCTACCGACGAAGACTTTCTGATTAATTTAAAAATCAACCGTAAGAGATAGAGCCGTGGTTTATTAAGCAGAAGTGCTTCAAATGCGCTCCTATAACTCAATCTAACATATAAAAGGTACCTCGTCGATGAAAATAATTACAGTTCGGACTTAGATTTTTTCCTACCGAGTGGCTACCGTGAAGAGTCGCCGACGACGACTTTAGAAATTATTTAAAAATCAACCGTAAGAGATGGAGCCGTGGTTTATTAAGCAAAAGTGCGTCAAATACGCTCCCATAACCGAACATAACATTTAAAAGATACGTCGTCGGTGAAAATATTTTCAATTCGGACTTAGTCTCTGTACGGAGAGGCTACCGAGAAGCGCTACCGACGAAGACTTTCTGATTAATTTAAAAATCAACCGTAAGAGATAGAGCTGTGGTTTACTAAGCAAAAGTGCTTCAAATGCGCTCCTATAACTCAATCTAACATATAAAAGGTACCTCGTCGGTGAAAATAATTACAGTTCGGACTTAGATTTTTTCCTACCGAGTGGCTACCGTGAAGAGTCGCCGACGACGACTTTAGAAATTATTTAAAAATCAACCGTAAGAGATGGAGCCGTGGTTTATTAAGCAAAAGTGCGTCAAATACGCTCCCATAACCGAACATAACATTTAAAAGATACGTCGTCGGTGAAAATATTTTCAATTCGGACTTAGTCTCTGTACGGAGAGGCTACCGAGAAGCGCTACCGACGAAGACTTTCTGATTAATTTAAAAATCAACCGAAAGAGATAGAGCCGTGCTTTATTAAGCAAAAGTGCGTCAAATACGCTCCCATAACCGAACATAACATTTAAAAGATACGTCGTGGATGAAAATATTTTCAATTCGGACTTAGTCTCTGTACGGAGAGGCTACCGAGAAGCGCTACCGACGAAGACTTTCTGATTAATTTAAAAATCAACCGTAAGAGATAGAGCCGTGGTTTATTAAGCAAAAGTGCTTCAAATGCGCTCCTATAACTCAATCTAACATATAAAAGGTACCTCGTCGATGAAAATAATTACAGTTCGGACTTAGATTTTTTCCTACCGAGTGGCTACCGTGAAGAGTCGCCGACGACGACTTTAGAAATTATTTAAAAATCAACCGTAAGAGATAGAGCCGAGGTTTATTAAGCAAAAGTGCGTCAAATACGCTCCCATAACGGAACATAACATTTAAAAGATACGTCGTGGATGAAAATATTTTCAATTCGGACTTAGTCTCTGTACGGAGAGGCTACCGAGAAGCGCTACCGACGAAGACTTTCTGATTAATTTAAAAATCAACCGTAAGAGATAGAGCCGTCGTTTACTAAGCAAAAGTGCTTCAAATGCGCTCCTATAACTCAATCTAACATATAAAAGGTACCTCGTCGATGAAAATAATTACAGTTCGGACTTAGATTTTTTCCTACCGAGTGGCTACCGTGAAGAGTCGCCGACGACGACTTTAGAAATTATTTAAAAATCAACCGTAAGAGATGGAGCCGTGGTTTATTAAGCAAAAGTGCGTCAAATACGCTCCCATAACCGAACATAACATTTAAAAGATACGTCGTGGATGAAAATATTTTCAATTCGGACTTAGCCTCTGTACGGAGAGGCTACCGAGAAGCGCTACCGACGAAGACTTTCTGATTAATTTAAAAATCAACCGTAAGAGATAGAGCCGTAGTTTATTAAGCAAAAGTGCTTCAAATGCGCTCCTATAACTCAATCTAACATACAAAAGGTACCTCGTCGGTGAAAATAATTACAGTTCGGACTTAGATTTTTTCCTACCGAGTGGCTACCGTGAAGAGACGCCGACGACGACTTTAGAAATTATTTAAAAATCAACCGTAAGAGATGGAGCCGTGGTTTATTAAGCAAAAGTGCTTCAAATGCGCTCCTATAACTCAATCTAACATACAAAAGGTACCTCGTCGGTGAAAATAATTACAGTTCGGACTTAGATTTTTTCCTACCGAGTGGCTACCGTGAAGAGACGCCGACGACGACTTTAGAAATTATTTAAAAATCAACCGTAAGAGATGGAGCCGTGGTTTATTAAGCAAAAGTGCGTCAAATACGCTCCCATAACGGAACATAACATTTAAAAGATACGTCGTGGATGAAAATATTTTCAATTCGGACTTAGTCTCTGTACGGAGAGGCTACCGAGAAGCGCTACCGACGAAGACTTTCTGATTAATTTAAAAATCAACCGTAAGAGATAGAGCCGTGGTTTATTAAGCAAAAGTGCTTCAAATGCGCTCCTATAACTCAATCTAACATACAAAAGGTACCTCGTCGGTGAAAATAATTACAGTTCGGACTTAGATTTTTTCCTACCGAGTGGCTACCGTGAAGAGACGCCGACGACGACTTTAGAAATTATTTAAAAATCAACCGTAAGAGATGGAGCCGTGGTTTATTAAGCAAAAGTGCGTCAAATACGCTCCCATAACCGAACATAACATTTTAAAGATACGTCGTGGATGAAAATATTTTCAATTCGGACTTAGTCTCTGTACGGAGAGGCTACCGAGAAGCGCTACCGACGAAGACTTTCTGATTAATTTAAAAATCAACCGTAAGAGATAGAGCCGTGGTTTACTAAGCAAAAGTGCTTCAAATGCGCTCCTATAACTCAATCTAACATATAAAAGGTACCTCGTCGGTGAAAATAATTACAGTTCGGACTTAGATTTTTTCCTACCGAGTGGCTACCGTGAAGAGTCGCCGACGACGACTTTAGAAATTATTTAAAAATCAACCGTAAGAGATGGAGCCGTGGTTTATTAAGCAAAAGTGCGTCAAATACGCTCCCATAACCGAACATAACATTTAAAAGATACGTCGTCGGTGAAAATATTTTCAATTCGGACTTAGTCTCTGTACGGAGAGGCTACCGAGAAGCGCTACCGACGAAGACTTTCTGATTAATTTAAAAATCAACCGTAAGAGATAGAGCCGTGGTTTATTAAGCAAAAGTGCTTCAAATGCGCTCCTATAACTCAATCTAACATATAAAAGGTACCTCGTCGGTGAAAATAATTACAGTTCGGACTTAGATTTTTTCCTACCGATTGGCTACCGTGAAGAGTCGCCGACGACGACTTTAGAAATTATTTAAAAATCAACCGTAAGAGATAGAGCCGAGGTTTATTAAGCAAAAGTGCGTCAAATACGCTCCCATTACCGAACATAACATTTAAAAGATACGTCGTCGGTGAAAATATTTTCAATTCGGACTTAGTCTCTGTACGGAGAGGCTACCGAGAAGCGCTACCGACGAAGACTTTCTGATTAATTTAAAAATCAACCGTAAGAGATAGAGCCGTGGTTTATTAAGCAGAAGTGCTTCAAATGCGCTCCTATAACTCAATCTAACATATAAAAGGTACCTCGTCGATGAAAATAATTACAGTTCGGACTTAGATTTTTTCCTACCGAGTGGCTACCGTGAAGAGTCGCCGACGACGACTTTAGAAATTATTTAAAAATCAACCGTAAGAGATGGAGCCGTGGTTTATTAAGCAAAAGTGCGTCAAATACGCTCCCATAACCGAACATAACATTTAAAAGATACGTCGTCGGTGAAAATATTTTCAATTCGGACTTAGTCTCTGTACGGAGAGGCTACCGAGAAGCGCTACCGACGAAGACTTTCTGATTAATTTAAAAATCAACCGTAAGAGATAGAGCTGTGGTTTACTAAGCAAAAGTGCTTCAAATGCGCTCCTATAACTCAATCTAACATATAAAAGGTACCTCGTCGGTGAAAATAATTACAGTTCGGACTTAGATTTTTTCCTACCGAGTGGCTACCGTGAAGAGTCGCCGACGACGACTTTAGAAATTATTTAAAAATCAACCGTAAGAGATGGAGCCGTGGTTTATTAAGCAAAAGTGCGTCAAATACGCTCCCATAACCGAACATAACATTTAAAAGATACGTCGTCGGTGAAAATATTTTCAATTCGGACTTAGTCTCTGTACGGAGAGGCTACCGAGAAGCGCTACCGACGAAGACTTTCTGATTAATTTAAAAATCAACCGAAAGAGATAGAGCCGTGCTTTATTAAGCAAAAGTGCGTCAAATACGCTCCCATAACCGAACATAACATTTAAAAGATACGTCGTGGATGAAAATATTTTCAATTCGGACTTAGTCTCTGTACGGAGAGGCTACCGAGAAGCGCTACCGACGAAGACTTTCTGATTAATTTAAAAATCAACCGTAAGAGATAGAGCCGTGGTTTATTAAGCAAAAGTGCTTCAAATGCGCTCCTATAACTCAATCTAACATATAAAAGGTACCTCGTCGGTGAAAATAATTACAGTTCGGACTTAGATTTTTTCCTACCGATTGGCTACCGTGAAGAGTCGCCGACGACGACTTTAGAAATTATTTAAAAATCAACCGTAAGAGATAGAGCCGAGGTTTATTAAGCAAAAGTGCGTCAAATACGCTCCCATAACCGAACATAACATTTAAAAGATACGTCGTCGGTGAAAATATTTTCAATTCGGACTTAGTCTCTGTACGGAGAGGCTACCGAGAAGCGCTACCGACGAAGACTTTCTGATTAATTTAAAAATCAACCGTAAGAGATAGAGCCGTGGTTTATTAAGCAGAAGTGCTTCAAATGCGCTCCTATAACTCAATCTAACATATAAAAGGTACCTCGTCGATGAAAATAATTACAGTTCGGACTTAGATTTTTTCCTACCGAGTGGCTACCGTGAAGAGTCGCCGACGACGACTTTAGAAATTATTTAAAAATCAACCGTAAGAGATGGAGCCGTGGTTTATTAAGCAAAAGTGCGTCAAATACGCTCCCATAACCGAACATAACATTTAAAAGATACGTCGTCGGTGAAAATATTTTCAATTCGGACTTAGTCTCTGTACGGAGAGGCTACCGAGAAGCGCTACCGACGAAGACTTTCTGATTAATTTAAAAATCAACCGTAAGAGATAGAGCCGTGGTTTACTAAGCAAAAGTGCTTCAAATGCGCTCCTATAACTCAATCTAACATATAAAAGGTACCTCGTCGGTGAAAATAATTACAGTTCGGACTTAGATTTTTTCCTACCGAGTGGCTACCGTGAAGAGTCGCCGACGACGACTTTAGAAATTATTTAAAAATCAACCGTAAGAGATGGAGCCGTGGTTTATTAAGCAAAAGTGCGTCAAATACGCTCCCATAACCGAACATAACATTTAAAAGATACGTCGTCGGTGAAAATATTTTCAATTCGGACTTAGTCTCTGTACGGAGAGGCTACCGAGAAGCGCTACCGACGAAGACTTTCTGATTAATTTAAAAATCAACCGAAAGAGATAGAGCCGTGGTTTATTAAGCAAAAGTGCGTCAAATACGCTCCCATAACCGAACATAACATTTAAAAGATACGTCGTGGATGAAAATATTTTCAATTCGGACTTAGTCTCTGTACGGAGAGGCTACCGAGAAGCGCTACCGACGAAGACTTTCTGATTAATTTAAAAATCAACCGTAAGAGATAGAGCCGTGGTTTATTAAGCAAAAGTGCTTCAAATGCGCTCCTATAACTCAATCTAACATATAAAAGGTACCTCGTCGGTGAAAATAATTACAGTTCGGACTTAGATTTTTTCCTACCGAGTGGCTACCGTGAAGAGTCGCCGACGACGACTAGAAATTATTTAAAAATCACCCGTAAGAGATGGAGCCGTGGTTTATTAAGCAAAAGTGCGTCAAATACGCTCCAATAACGGAACATACCATTTAAAAGATACGTCGTCGGTGAAAATATTTTCAATTCGGACTTAGTCTCTGTACGGAGAGGCTACCGAGAAGCGCTACCGACGAGGACTTTCTGATTAATTTAAAAATCAACCGAAAGAGATAGAGCCGTGGTTTATTAAGCAAAAGTGCGTCAAATACGCTCCCATAACCGAACATAACATTTAAAAGATACGTCGTGGATGAAAATATTTTCAATTCGGACTTAGTCTCTGTACGGAGAGGCTACCGAGAAGCGCTACCGACGAAGACTATCTGATTAATTTAAAAATCAACCGTAAGAGATAGAGCCGTGGTTTATTAAGCAAAAGTGCTTCAAATGCGCTCCTATAACTCAATCTAACATATAAAAGGTACCTCGTCGGTGAAAATAATTACAGTTCGGACTTAGATTTTTTCCTACCGATTGGCTACCGTGAAGAGTCGCCGACGACGACTTTAGAAATTATTTAAAAATCAACCGTAAGAGATAGAGCCGAGGTTTATTAAGCAAAAGTGCGTCAAATACGCTCCCATAACCGAACATAACATTTAAAAGATACGTCGTCGGTGAAAATATTTTCAATTCGGACTTAGTCTCTGTACGGAGAGGCTACCGAGAAGCGCTACCGACGAAGACTTTCTGATTAATTTAAAAATCAACCGTAAGAGATAGAGCCGTGGTTTATTAAGCAGAAGTGCTTCAAATGCGCTCCTATAACTCAATCTAACATATAAAAGGTACCTCGTCGATGAAAATAATTACAGTTCGGACTTAGATTTTTTCCTACCGAGTGGCTACCGTGAAGAGTCGCCGACGACGACTTTAGAAATTATTTAAAAATCAACCGTAAGAGATGGAGCCGTGGTTTATTAAGCAAAAGTGCGTCAAATACGCTCCCATAACCGAACATAACATTTAAAAGATACGACGTCGGTGAAAATATTTTCAATTCGGACTTAGTCTCTGTACGGAGAGGCTACCGAGAAGCGCTACCGACGAAGACTTTCTGATTAATTTAAAAATCAACCGTAAGAGATAGAGCCGTGGTTTACTAAGCAAAAGTGCTTCAAATGCGCTCCTATAACTCAATCTAACATATAAAAGGTACCTCGTCGGTGAAAATAATTACAGTTCGGACTTAGATTTTTTCCTACCGAGTGGCTACCGTGAAGAGTCGCCGACGACGACTTTAGAAATTATTTAAAAATCAACCGTAAGAGATGGAGCCGTGGTTTATTAAGCAAAAGTGCGTCAAATACGCTCCCATAACCGAACATAACATTTAAAAGATACGTCGTCGGTGAAAATATTTTCAATTCGGACTTAGTCTCTGTACGGAGAGGCTACCGAGAAGCGCTACCGACGAAGACTTTCTGATTAATTTAAAAATCAACCGAAAGAGATAGAGCCGTGGTTTATTAAGCAAAAGTGCGTCAAATACGCTCCCATAACCGAACATAACATTTAAAAGATACGTCGTGGATGAAAATATTTTCAATTCGGACTTAGTCTCTGTACGGAGAGGCTACCGAGAAGCGCTACCGACGAAGACTTTCTGATTAATTTAAAAATCAACCGTAAGAGATAGAGCCGTGGTTTATTAAGCAAAAGTGCTTCAAATGCGCTCCTATAACTCAATCTAACATATAAAAGGTACCTCGTCGGTGAAAATAATTACAGTTCGGACTTAGATTTTTTCCTACCGATTGGCTACCGTGAAGAGTCGCCGACGACGACTTTAGAAATTATTTAAAAATCAACCGTAAGAGATGGAGCCGTGGTTTATTAAGCAAAAGTGCGTCAAATACGCTCCCATAACCGAACATAACATTTAAAAGATACGTCGTGGATGAAAATATTTTCAATTCGGACTTAGTCTCTGTACGGAGAGGCTACCGAGAAGCGCTACCGACGAAGACTTTCTGATTAATTTAAAAATCAACCGTAAGAGATAGAGCCGTCGTTTACTAAGCAAAAGTGCTTCAAATGCGCTCCTATAACTCAATCTAACATATAAAAGGTACCTCGTCGATGAAAATAATTACAGTTCGGACTTAGATTTTTTCCTACCGAGTGGCTACCGTGAAGAGTCGCCGACGACGACTTTAGAAATTATTTAAAAATCAACCGTAAGAGATGGAGCCGTGGTTTATTAAGCAAAAGTGCGTCAAATACGCTCCCATAACCGAACATAACATTTAAAAGATACGTCGTCGGTGAAAATATTTTCAATTCGGACTTAGTCTCTGTACGGAGAGGCTACCGAGAAGCGCTACCGACGAAGACTTTCTGATTAATTTAAAAATCAACCGAAAGAGATAGAGCCGTGGTTTATTAAGCAAAAGTGCTTCAAATACGCTCCTATAACTCAATCTAACATTTAAAAGGTACCTCGTCGGTGAAAATAATTTCAGTTCGGACTTAGATTTTTTCCTACCGAGTGGCTACGGTGAAGAGTCGCCGACGACGACTTTAGAAAGTATTTTAAAATCAACCGTAAGAGATAGAGCCGTGGTTTATTAAGCAAAAGTGCGTCAAATACGCTCCCATAACCGAACATAACATTTAAAAGATACGTCGTGGATGAAAATATTTTCAATTCGGACTTAGTCTCTGTACGGAGAGGCTACCGAGAAGCGCTACCGACGAAGACTTTCTGATTAATTTAAAAATCAACCGTAAGAGATAGAGCCGTCGTTTACTAAGCAAAAGTGCTTCAAATGCGCTCCTATAACTCAATCTAACATATAAAAGGTACCTCGTCGATGAAAATAATTACAGTTCGGACTTAGATTTTTTCCTACCGAGTGGCTACCGTGAAGAGTCGCCGACGACGACTTTAGAAATTATTTAAAAATCAACCGTAAGAGATGGAGCCGTGGTTTATTAAGCAAAAGTGCGTCAAATACGCTCCCATAACCGAACATAACATTTAAAAGATTCGTCGTGGATGAAAATATTTTCAATTCGGACTTAGTCTCTGTACGGAGAGGCTACCGAGAAGCGCTACCGACGAAGACTTTCTGATTAATTTAAAAATCAACCGTAAGAGATAGAGCCGTGGTTTATTAAGCAAAAGTGCTTCAAATGCGCTCCTATAACTCAATCTAACATACAAAAGGTACCTCGTCGGTGAAAATAATTACAGTTCGGACTTAGATTTTTTCCTACCGAGTGGCTACCGTGAAGAGTCGCCGACGACGACTTTAGAAATTATTTAAAAATCAACCGTAAGAGATGGAGCCGTGGTTTATTAAGCAAAAGTGCGTCAAATACGCTCCCATAACCGAACATAACATTTAAAAGGTACGTCGTCGGTGAAAATATTTTCAATTCGGACTTAGTCTCTGTACGGAGAGGCTACCGAGAAGCGCTACCGACGAAGACTTTCTGATTAATTTAAAAATCAACCGTAAGAGATAGAGCCGTGGTTTACTAAGCAAAAGTGCTTCAAATGCGCTCCTATAACTCAATCTAACATATAAAAGGTACCTCGTCGGTGAAAATAATTACAGTTCGGACTTAGATTTTTTCCTACCGAGTGGCTACCGTGAAGAGTCGCCGACGACGACTTTAGAAATTATTTAAAAATCAACCGTAAGAGATGGAGCCGTGGTTTATTAAGCAAAAGTGCGTCAAATACGCTCCCATAACCGAACATAACATTTAAAAGATACGTCGTCGGTGAAAATATTTTCAATTCGGACTTAGTCTCTGTACGGAGAGGCTACCGAGAAGCGCTACCGACGAAGACTTTCTGATTAATTTAAAAATCAACCGAAAGAGATAGAGCCGTGGTTTATTAAGCAAAAGTGCGTCAAATACGCTCCCATAACCGAACATAACATTTAAAAGATACGTCGTGGATGAAAATATTTTCAATTCGGACTTAGTCTCTGTACGGAGAGGCTACCGAGAAGCGCTACCGACGAAGACTTTCTGATTAATTTAAAAATCAACCGAAAGAGATAGAGCCGTGGTTTATTAAGCAAAAGTGCGTCAAATACGCTCCCATAACCGAACATAACATTTAAAAGATACGTCGTGGATGAAAATATTTTCAATTCGGACTTAGTCTCTGTACGGAGAGGCTACCGAGAAGCGCTACCGACGAAGACTTTCTGATTAATTTAAAAATCAACCGTAAGAGATAGAGCCGTGGTTTATTAAGCAAAAGTGCTTCAAATGCGCTCCTATAACTCAATCTAACATATAAAAGGTACCTCGTCGGTGAAAATAATTACAGTTCGGACTTAGATTTTTTCCTACCGATTGGCTACCGTGAAGAGTCGCCGACGACGACTTTAGAAATTATTTAAAAATCAACCGTAAGAGATGGAGCCGTGGTTTATTAAGCAAAAGTGCGTCAAATACGCTCCCATAACCGAACATAACATTTAAAAGATACGTCGTCGGTGAAAATATTTTCAATTCGGACTTAGTCTCTGTACGGAGAGGCTACCGAGAAGCGCTACCGACGAAGACTTTCTGATTAATTTAAAAATCAACCGTAAGAGATAGAGCTGTGGTTTACTAAGCAAAAGTGCTTCAAATGCGCTCCTATAACTCAATCTAACATATAAAAGGTACCTCGTCGGTGAAAATAATTACATTTCGGACTTAGATTTTTTCCTACCGAGTGGCTACCGTGAAGAGTCGCCGACGACGACTTTAGAAATTATTTAAAAATCAACCGTAAGAGATGGAGCCGTGGTTTATTAAGCAAAAGTGCGTCAAATACGCTCCCATAACCGAACATAACATTTAAAAGATACGTCGTCGGTGAAAATATTTTCAATTCGGACTTAGTCTCTGTACGGAGAGGCTACCGAGAAGCGCTACCGACGAAGACTTTCTGATTAATTTAAAAATCAACCGTAAGAGATAGAGCCGTGGTTTACTAAGCAAAAGTGCTTCAAATGCGCTCCTATAACTCAATCTAACATATAAAAGGTACCTCGTCGGTGAAAATAATTACAGTTCGGACTTAGATTTTTTCCTACCGAGTGGCTACCGTGAAGAGTCGCCGACGACGACTTTAGAAATTATTTAAAAATCAACCGTAAGAGATGGAGCCGTGGTTTATTAAGCAAAAGTGCGTCAAATACGCTCCCATAACCGAACATAACATTTAAAAGATACGTCGTCGGTGAAAATATTTTCAATTCGGACTTAGTCTCTGTACGGAGAGGCTACCGAGAAGCGCTACCGACGAAGACTTTCTGATTAATTTAAAAATCAACCGAAAGAGATAGAGCCGTGGTTTATTAAGCAAAAGTGCGTCAAATACGCTCCCATAACCGAACATAACATTTAAAAGATACGTCGTGGATGAAAATATTTTCAATTCGGACTTAGTCTCTGTACGGAGAGGCTACCGAGAAGCGCTACCGACGAAGACTTTCTGATTAATTTAAAAATCAACCGTAAGAGATAGAGCCGTGGTTTATTAAGCAAAAGTGCTTCAAATGCGCTCCTATAACTCAATCTAACATATAAAAGGTACCTCGTCGGTGAAAATAATTACAGTTCGGACTTAGATTTTTTCCTACCGATTGGCTACCGTGAAGAGTCGCCGACGACGACTTTAGAAATTATTTAAAAATCAACCGTAAGAGATGGAGCCGTGGTTTATTAAGCAAAAGTGCGTCAAATACGCTCCCATAACCGAACATAACATTTAAAAGATACGTCGTGGATGAAAATATTTTCAATTCGGACTTAGTCTCTGTACGGAGAGGCTACCGAGAAGCGCTACCGACGAAGACTTTCTGATTAATTTAAAAATCAACCGTAAGAGATAGAGCCGTCGTTTACTAAGCAAAAGTGCTTCAAATGCGCTCCTATAACTCAATCTAACATATAAAAGGTACCTCGTCGATGAAAATAATTACAGTTCGGACTTAGATTTTTTCCTACCGAGTGGCTACCGTGAAGAGTCGCCGACGACGACTTTAGAAATTATTTAAAAATCAACCGTAAGAGATGGAGCCGTGGTTTATTAAGCAAAAGTGCGTCAAATACGCTCCCATAACCGAACATAACATTTAAAAGATACGTCGTCGGTGAAAATATTTTCAATTCGGACTTAGTCTCTGTACGGAGAGGCTACCGAGAAGCGCTACCGACGAAGACTTTCTGATTAATTTAAAAATCAACCGAAAGAGATAGAGCCGTGGTTTATTAAGCAAAAGTGCTTCAAATACGCTCCTATAACTCAATCTAACATTTAAAAGGTACCTCGTCGGTGAAAATAATTTCAGTTCGGACTTAGATTTTTTCCTACCGAGTGGCTACCGTGAAGAGTCGCCGACGACGACTTTAGAAATTATTTAAAAATCAACCGTAAGAGATGGAGCCGTGGTTTATTAAGCAAAAGTGCGTCAAATACGCTCCCATAACCGAACATAACATTTAAAAGATACGTCGTCGGTGAAAATATTTTCAATTCGGACTTAGTCTCTGTACGGAGAGGCTACCGAGAAGCGCTACCGACGAAGACTTTCTGATTAATTTAAAAATCAACCGAAAGAGATAGAGCCGTGGTTTATTAAGCAAAAGTGCGTCAAATACGCTCCCATAACCGAACATAACATTTAAAAGATACGTCGTGGATGAAAATATTTTCAATTCGGACTTAGTCTCTGTACGGAGAGGCTACCGAGAAGCGCTACCGACGAAGACTTTCTGATTAATTTAAAAATCAACCGTAAGAGATAGAGCCGTGGTTTATTAAGCAAAAGTGCTTCAAATGCGCTCCTATAACTCAATCTAACATATAAAAGGTACCTCGTCGGTGAAAATAATTACAGTTCGGACTTAGATTTTTTCCTACCGATTGGCTACCGTGAAGAGTCGCCGACGACGACTTTAGAAATTATTTAAAAATTAACCGTAAGAGATGGAGCCGTGGTTTATTAAGCAAAAGTGCGTCAAATACGCTCCCATAACCGAACATAACATTTAAAAGATACGTCGTCGGTGAAAATATTTTCAATTCGGACTTAGTCTCTGTACGGAGAGGCTACCGAGAAGCGCTACCGACGAAGACTTTCTGATTAATTTAAAAATCAACCGAAAGAGATAGAGCCGTGGTTTATTAAGCAAAAGTGCGTCAAATACGCTCCCATAACCGAACATAACATTTAAAAGATACGTCGTGGATGAAAATATTTTCAATTCGGACTTAGTCTCTGTACGGAGAGGCTACCGAGAAGCGCTACCGACGAAGACTTTCTGATTAATTTAAAAATCAACCGTAAGAGATAGAGCCGTGGTTTATTAAGCAAAAGTGCTTCAAATGCGCTCCTATAACTCAATCTAACATATAAAAGGTACCTCGTCGGTGAAAATAATTACAGTTCGGACTTAGATTTTTTCCTACCGATTGGCTACCGTGAAGAGTCGCCGACGACGACTTTAGAAATTATTTAAAAATCAACCGTAAGAGATGGAGCCGTGGTTTATTAAGCAAAAGTGCGTCAAATACGCTCCCATAACCGAACATAACATTTAAAAGATACGTCGTGGATGAAAATATTTTCAATTCGGACTTAGTCTCTGTACGGAGAGGCTACCGAGAAGCGCTACCGACGAAGACTTTCTGATTAATTTAAAAATCAACCGTAAGAGATAGAGCCGTCGTTTACTAAGCAAAAGTGCTTCAAATGCGCTCCTATAACTCAATCTAACATATAAAAGGTACCTCGTCGATGAAAATAATTACAGTTCGGACTTAGATTTTTTCCTACCGAGTGGCTACCGTGAAGAGTCGCCGACGACGACTTTAGAAATTATTTAAAAATCAACCGTAAGAGATGGAGCCGTGGTTTATTAAGCAAAAGTGCGTCAAATACGCTCCCATAACCGAACATAACATTTAAAAGATACGTCGTCGGTGAAAATATTTTCAATTCGGACTTAGTCTCTGTACGGAGAGGCTACCGAGAAGCGCTACCGACGAAGACTTTCTGATTAATTTAAAAATCAACCGAAAGAGATAGAGCCGTGGTTTATTAAGCAAAAGTGCTTCAAATACGCTCCTATAACTCAATCTAACATTTAAAAGGTACCTCGTCGGTGAAAATAATTTCAGTTCGGACTTAGATTTTTTCCTACCGAGTGGCTACCGTGAAGAGTCGCCGACGACGACTTTAGAAATTATTTAAAAATCAACCGTAAGAGATGGAGCCGTGGTTTATTAAGCAAAAGTGCGTCAAATACGCTCCCATAACCGAACATAACATTTAAAAGATACGTCGTCGGTGAAAATATTTTCAATTCGGACTTAGTCTCTGTACGGAGAGGCTACCGAGAAGCGCTACCGACGAAGACTTTCTGATTAATTTAAAAATCAACCGAAAGAGATAGAGCCGTGGTTTATTAAGCAAAAGTGCGTCAAATACGCTCCCATAACCGAACATAACATTTAAAAGATACGTCGTGGATGAAAATATTTTCAATTCGGACTTAGTCTCTGTACGGAGAGGCTACCGAGAAGCGCTACCGACGAAGACTTTCTGATTAATTTAAAAATCAACCGTAAGAGATAGAGCCGTGGTTTATTAAGCAAAAGTGCTTCAAATGCGCTCCTATAACTCAATCTAACATATAAAAGGTACCTCGTCGGTGAAAATAATTACAGTTCGGACTTAGATTTTTTCCTACCGATTGGCTACCGTGAAGAGTCGCCGACGACGACTTTAGAAATTATTTAAAAATTAACCGTAAGAGATGGAGCCGTGGTTTATTAAGCAAAAGTGCGTCAAATACGCTCCCATAACCGAACATAACATTTAAAAGATACGTCGTGGATGAAAATATTTTCAATTCGGACTTAGTCTCTGTACGGAGAGGCTACCGAGAAGCGCTACCGACGAAGACTTTCTGATTAATTTAAAAATCAACCGTAAGAGATAGAGCCGTCGTTTACTAAGCAAAAGTGCTTCAAATGCGCTCCTATAACTCAATCTAACATATAAAAGGTACCTCGTCGATGAAAATAATTACAGTTCGGACTTAGATTTTTTCCTACCGAGTGGCTACCGTGAAGAGTCGCCGACGACGACTTTAGAAATTATTTAAAAATCAACCGTAAGAGATGGAGCCGTGGTTTATTAAGCAAAAGTGCGTCAAATACGCTCCCATAACCGAACATAACATTTAAAAGATACGTCGTCGGTGAAAATATTTTCAATTCGGACTTAGTCTCTGTACGGAGAGGCTACCGAGAAGCGCTACCGACGAAGACTTTCTGATTAATTTAAAAATCAACCGAAAGAGATAGAGCCGTGGTTTATTAAGCAAAAGTGCGTCAAATACGCTCCCATAACCGAACATAACATTTAAAAGATACGTCGTGGATGAAAATATTTTCAATTCGGACTTAGTCTCTGTACGGAGAGGCTACCGAGAAGCGCTACCGACGAAGACTTTCTGATTAATTTAAAAATCAACCGTAAGAGATAGAGCCGTGGTTTATTAAGCAAAAGTGCTTCAAATGCGCTCCTATAACTCAATCTAACATATAAAAGGTACCTCGTCGGTGAAAATAATTACAGTTCGGACTTAGATTTTTTCCTACCGATTGGCTACCGTGAAGAGTCGCCGACGACGACTTTAGAAATTATTTAAAAATCAACCGTAAGAGATGGAGCCGTGGTTTATTAAGCAAAAGTGCGTCAAATACGCTCCCATAACCGAACATAACATTTAAAAGATACGTCGTGGATGAAAATATTTTCAATTCGGACTTAGTCTCTGTACGGAGAGGCTACCGAGAAGCGCTACCGACGAAGACTTTCTGATTAATTTAAAAATCAACCGTAAGAGATAGAGCCGTCGTTTACTAAGCAAAAGTGCTTCAAATGCGCTCCTATAACTCAATCTAACATATAAAAGGTACCTCGTCGATGAAAATAATTACAGTTCGGACTTAGATTTTTTCCTACCGAGTGGCTACCGTGAAGAGTCGCCGACGACGACTTTAGAAATTATTTAAAAATCAACCGTAAGAGATGGAGCCGTGGTTTATTAAGCAAAAGTGCGTCAAATACGCTCCCATAACCGAACATAACATTTAAAAGATACGTCGTCGGTGAAAATATTTTCAATTCGGACTTAGTCTCTGTACGGAGAGGCTACCGAGAAGCGCTACCGACGAAGACTTTCTGATTAATTTAAAAATCAACCGAAAGAGATAGAGCCGTGGTTTATTAAGCAAAAGTGCTTCAAATACGCTCCTATAACTCAATCTAACATTTAAAAGGTACCTCGTCGGTGAAAATAATTTCAGTTCGGACTTAGATTTTTTCCTACCAAGTGGCTACGGTGAAGAGTCGCCGACGACGACTTTAGAAAGTATTTTAAAATCAACCGTAAGAGATAGAGCCGTGGTTTATTAAGCAAAAGTGCGTCAAATACGCTCCCATAACCGAACATAACATTTAAAAGATACGTCGTGGATGAAAATATTTTCAATTCGGACTTAGTCTCTGTACGGAGAGGCTACCGAGAAGCGCTACCGACGAAGACTTTCTGATTAATTTAAAAATCAACCGTAAGAGATAGAGCCGTCGTTTACTAAGCAAAAGTGCTTCAAATGCGCTCCTATAACTCAATCTAACATATAAAAGGTACCTCGTCGATGAAAATAATTACAGTTCGGACTTAGATTTTTTCCTACCGAGTGGCTACCGTGAAGAGTCGCCGACGACGACTTTAGAAATTATTTAAAAATCAACCGTAAGAGATGGAGCCGTGGTTTATTAAGCAAAAGTGCGTCAAATACGCTCCCATAACCGAACATAACATTTAAAAGATACGTCGTGGATGAAAATATTTTCAATTCGGACTTAGTCTCTGTACGGAGAGGCTACCGAGAAGCGCTACCGACGAAGACTTTCTGATTAATTTAAAAATCAACCGTAAGAGATAGAGCCGTGGTTTATTAAGCAAAAGTGCTTCAAATGCGCTCCTATAACTCAATCTAACATACAAAAGGTACCTCGTCGGTGAAAATAATTACAGTTCGGACTTAGATTTTTTCCTACCGAGTGGCTACCGTGAAGAGTCGCCGACGACGACTTTAGAAATTATTTAAAAATCAACCGTAAGAGATGGAGCCGTGGTTTATTAAGCAAAAGTGCGTCAAATACGCTCCCATAACCGAACATAACATTTAAAAGGTACGTCGTCGGTGAAAATATTTTCAATTCGGACTTAGTCTCTGTACGGAGAGGCTACCGAGAAGCGCTACCGACGAAGACTTTCTGATTAATTTAAAAATCAACCGTAAGAGATAGAGCCGTGGTTTACTAAGCAAAAGTGCTTCAAATGCGCTCCTATAACTCAATCTAACATATAAAAGGTACCTCGTCGGTGAAAATAATTACAGTTCGGACTTAGATTTTTTCCTACCGAGTGGCTACCGTGAAGAGTCGCCGACGACGACTTTAGAAATTATTTAAAAATCAACCGTAAGAGATGGAGCCGTGGTTTATTAAGCAAAAGTGCGTCAAATACGCTCCCATAACCGAACATAACATTTAAAAGATACGTCGTCGGTGAAAATATTTTCAATTCGGACTTAGTCTCTGTACGGAGAGGCTACCGAGAAGCGCTACCGACGAAGACTTTCTGATTAATTTAAAAATCAACCGAAAGAGATAGAGCCGTGGTTTATTAAGCAAAAGTGCGTCAAATACGCTCCCATAACCGAACATAACATTTAAAAGATACGTCGTGGATGAAAATATTTTCAATTCGGACTTAGTCTCTGTACGGAGAGGCTACCGAGAAGCGCTACCGACGAAGACTTTCTGATTAATTTAAAAATCAACCGAAAGAGATAGAGCCGTGGTTTATTAAGCAAAAGTGCGTCAAATACGCTCCCATAACCGAACATAACATTTAAAAGATACGTCGTGGATGAAAATATTTTCAATTCGGACTTAGTCTCTGTACGGAGAGGCTACCGAGAAGCGCTACCGACGAAGACTTTCTGATTAATTTAAAAATCAACCGTAAGAGATAGAGCCGTGGTTTATTAAGCAAAAGTGCTTCAAATGCGCTCCTATAACTCAATCTAACATATAAAAGGTACCTCGTCGGTGAAAATAATTACAGTTCGGACTTAGATTTTTTCCTACCGATTGGCTACCGTGAAGAGTCGCCGACGACGACTTTAGAAATTATTTAAAAATCAACCGTAAGAGATAGAGCCGAGGTTTATTAAGCAAAAGTGCGTCAAATACGCTCCCATAACCGAACATAACATTTAAAAGATACGTCGTCGGTGAAAATATTTTCAATTCGGACTTAGTCTCTGTACGGAGAGGCTACCGAGAAGCGCTACCGACGAAGACTTTCTGATTAATTTAAAAATCAACCGTAAGAGATAGAGCTGTGGTTTACTAAGCAAAAGTGCTTCAAATGCGCTCCTATAACTCAATCTAACATATAAAAGGTACCTCGTCGGTGAAAATAATTACAGTTCGGACTTAGATTTTTTCCTACCGAGTGGCTACCGTGAAGAGTCGCCGACGACGACTTTAGAAATTATTTAAAAATCAACCGTAAGAGATAGAGCCGAGGTTTATTAAGCAAAAGTGCGTCAAATACGCTCCCATAACGGAACATAACATTTAAAAGATACGTCGTGGATGAAAATATTTTCAATTCGGACTTAGTCTCTGTACGGAGAGGCTACCGAGAAGCGCTACCGACGAAGACTTTCTGATTAATTTAAAAATCAACCGTAAGAGATAGAGCCGTCGTTTACTAAGCAAAAGTGCTTCAAATGCGCTCCTATAACTCAATCTAACATATAAAAGGTACCTCGTCGATGAAAATAATTACAGTTCGGACTTAGATTTTTTCCTACCGAGTGGCTACCGTGAAGAGTCGCTGACGACGACTTTAGAAATTATTTAAAAATCAACCGTAAGAGATGGAGCCGTGGTTTATTAAGCAAAAGTGCGTCAAATACGCTCCCATAACCGAACATAACATTTAAAAGATACGTCGTCGGTGAAAATATTTTCAATTCGGACTTAGTCTCTGTACGGAGAGGCTACCGAGAAGCGCTACCGACGAAGACTTTCTGATTAATTTAAAAATCAACCGTAAGAGATAGAGCTGTGGTTTACTAAGCAAAAGTGCTTCAAATGCGCTCCTATAACTCAATCTAACATATAAAAGGTACCTCGTCGGTGAAAATAATTACAGTTCGGACTTAGATTTTTTCCTACCGAGTGGCTACCGTGAAGAGTCGCCGACGACGACTTTAGAAATTATTTAAAAATCAACCGTAAGAGATGGAGCCGTGGTTTATTAAGCAAAAGTGCGTCAAATACGCTCCCATAACCGAACATAACATTTAAAAGATACGTCGTCGGTGAAAATATTTTCAATTCGGACTTAGTCTCTGTACGGAGAGGCTACCGAGAAGCGCTACCGACGAAGACTTTCTGATTAATTTAAAAATCAACCGTAAGAGATAGAGCCGTGGTTTATTAAGCAAAAGTGCGTCAAATACGCTCCCATAACCGAACATAACATTTAAAAGATACGTCGTGGATGAAAATATTTTCAATTCGGACTTAGTCTCTGTACGGAGAGGCTACCGAGAAGCGCTACCGACGAAGACTTTCTGATTAATTTAAAAATCAACCGTAATAGATAGAGCCGTGGTTTACTAAGCAAAAGTGCTTCAAATGCGCTCCTATAACTCAATCTAACATATAAAAGGTACCTCGTCGGTGAAAATAATTACAGTTCGGACTTAGATTTTTTCCTACCGAGTGGCTACCGTGAAGAGTCGCCGACGACGACTTTAGAAATTATTTAAAAATCAACCGTAAGAGATAGAGCCGAGGTTTATTAAGCAAAAGTGCGTCAAATACGCTCCCATAACGGAACATAACATTTAAAAGATACGTCGTGGATGAAAATATTTTCAATTCGGACTTAGTCTCTGTACGGAGAGGCTACCGAGAAGCGCTACCGACGAAGACTTTCTGATTAATTTAAAAATCAACCGTAAGAGATAGAGCCGTCGTTTACTAAGCAAAAGTGCTTCAAATGCGCTCCTATAACTCAATCTAACATATAAAAGGTACCTCGTCGATGAAAATAATTACAGTTCGGACTTAGATTTTTTCCTACCGAGTGGCTACCGTGAAGAGTCGCCGACGACGACTTTAGAAATTATTTAAAAATCAACCGTAAGAGATGGAGCCGTGGTTTATTAAGCAAAAGTGCGTCAAATACGCTCCCATAACCGAACATAACATTTAAAAGATACGTCGTCGGTGAAAATATTTTCAATTCGGACTTAGTCTCTGTACGGAGAGGCTACCGAGAAGCGCTACCGACGAAGACTTTCTGATTAATTTAAAAATCAACCGAAAGAGATAGAGCCGTGGTTTATTAAGCAAAAGTGCGTCAAATACGCTCCCATAACCGAACATAACATTTAAAAGATACGTCGTGGATGAAAATATTTTCAATTCGGACTTAGTCTCTGTACGGAGAGGCTACCGAGAAGCGCTACCGACGAAGACTTTCTGATTAATTTAAAAATCAACCGTAATAGATAGAGCCGTGGTTTACTAAGCAAAAGTGCTTCAAATGCGCTCCTATAACTCAATCTAACATATAAAAGGTACCTCGTCGGTGAAAATAATTACAGTTCGGACTTAGATTTTTTCCTACCGAGTGGCTACCGTGAAGAGTCGCCGACGACGACTTTAGAAATTATTTAAAAATCAACCGTAAGAGATAGAGCCGAGGTTTATTAAGCAAAAGTGCGTCAAATACGCTCCCATAACGGAACATAACATTTAAAAGATACGTCGTGGATGAAAATATTTTCAATTCGGACTTAGTCTCTGTACGGAGAGGCTACCGAGAAGCGCTACCGACGAAGACTTTCTGATTAATTTAAAAATCAACCGTAAGAGATAGAGCCGTCGTTTACTAAGCAAAAGTGCTTCAAATGCGCTCCTATAACTCAATCTAACATATAAAAGGTACCTCGTCGATGAAAATAATTACAGTTCGGACTTAGATTTTTTCCTACCGAGTGGCTACCGTGAAGAGTCGCCGACGACGACTTTAGAAATTATTTAAAAATCAACCGTAAGAGATGGAGCCGTGGTTTATTAAGCAAAAGTGCGTCAAATACGCTCCCATAACCGAACATAACATTTAAAAGATACGTCGTGGATGAAAATATTTTCAATTCGGACTTAGTCTCTGTACGGAGAGGCTACCGAGAAGCGCTACCGACGAAGACTTTCTGATTAATTTAAAAATCAACCGTAAGAGATAGAGCCGTGGTTTATTAAGCAGAAGTGCTTCAAATGCGCTCCTATAACTCAATCTAACATATAAAAGGTACCTCGTCGATGAAAATAATTACAGTTCGGACTTAGATTTTTTCCTACCGAGTGGCTACCGTGAAGAGTCGCCGACGACGACTTTAGAAATTATTTAAAAATCAACCGTAAGAGATGGAGCCGTGGTTTATTAAGCAAAAGTGCGTCAAATACGCTCCCATAACCGAACATAACATTTAAAAGATACGTCGTCGGTGAAAATATTTTCAATTCGGACTTAGTCTCTGTACGGAGAGGCTACCGAGAAGCGCTACCGACGAAGACTTTCTGATTAATTTAAAAATCAACCGAAAGAGATAGAGCCGTGGTTTATTAAGCAAAAGTGCGTCAAATACGCTCCCATAACCGAACATAACATTTAAAAGATACGTCGTGGATGAAAATATTTTCAATTCGGACTTAGTCTCTGTACGGAGAGGCTACCGAGAAGCGCTACCGACGAAGACTTTCTGATTAATTTAAAAATCAACCGTAAGAGATAGAGCCGTGGTTTATTAAGCAAAAGTGCTTCAAATGCGCTCCTATAACTCAATCTAACATATAAAAGGTACCTCGTCGGTGAAAATAATTACAGTTCGGACTTAGATTTTTTCCTACCGATTGGCTACCGTGAAGAGTCGCCGACGACGACTTTAGAAATTATTTAAAAATCAACCGTAAGAGATAGAGCCGAGGTTTATTAAGCAAAAGTGCGTCAAATACGCTCCCATAACGGAACATAACATTTAAAAGATACGTCGTGGATGAAAATATTTTCAATTCGGACTTAGTCTCTGTACGGAGAGGCTACCGAGAAGCGCTACCGACGAAGACTTTCTGATTAATTTAAAAATCAACCGTAAGAGATAGAGCCGTCGTTTACTAAGCAAAAGTGCTTCAAATGCGCTCCTATAACTCAATCTAACATATAAAAGGTACCTCGTCGATGAAAATAATTACAGTTCGGACTTAGATTTTTTCCTACCGAGTGGCTACCGTGAAGAGTCGCCGACGACGACTTTAGAAATTATTTAAAAATCAACCGTAAGAGATGGAGCCGTGGTTTATTAAGCAAAAGTGCGTCAAATACGCTCCCATAACCGAACATAACATTTAAAAGATACGTCGTCGGTGAAAATATTTTCAATTCGGACTTAGTCTCTGTACGGAGAGGCTACCGAGACGCGCTACCGACGAAGACTTTCTGATTAATTTAAAAATCAACCGTAAGAGATAGAGCCGTGGTTTACTAAGCAAAAGTGCTTCAAATGCGCTCCTATAACTCAATCTAACATATAAAAGGTACCTCGTCGGTGAAAATAATTACAGTTCGGACTTAGATTTTTTCCTACCGAGTGGCTACCGTGAAGAGTCGCCGACGACGACTTTAGAAATTATTTAAAAATCAACCGTAAGAGATGGAGCCGTGGTTTATTAAGCAAAAGTGCGTCAAATACGCTCCCATAACCGAACATAACATTTAAAAGATACGTCGTCGGTGAAAATATTTTCAATTCGGACTTAGTCTCTGTACGGAGAGGCTACCGAGAAGCGCTACCGACGAAGACTTTCTGATTAATTTAAAAATCAACCGAAAGAGATAGAGCCGTGGTTTATTAAGCAAAAGTGCTTCAAATACGCTCCCATAACCGAACATAACATTTAAAAGATACGTCGTGGATGAAAATATTTTCAATTCGGACTTAGTCTCTGTACGGAGAGGCTACCGAGAAGCGCTACCGACGAAGACTTTCTGATTAATTTAAAAATCAACCGTAATAGATAGAGCCGTGGTTTACTAAGCAAAAGTGCTTCAAATGCGCTCCTATAACTCAATCTAACATATAAAAGGTACCTCGTCGGTGAAAATAATTACAGTTCGGACTTAGATTTTTTCCTACCGAGTGGCTACCGTGAAGAGTCGCCGACGACGACTTTAGAAATTATTTAAAAATCAACCGTAAGAGATAGAGCCGAGGTTTATTAAGCAAAAGTGCGTCAAATACGCTCCCATAACGGAACATAACATTTAAAAGATACGTCGTGGATGAAAATATTTTCAATTCGGACTTAGTCTCTGTACGGAGAGGCTAACGAGAAGCGCTACCGACGAAGACTTTCTGATTAATTTAAAAATCAACCGTAAGAGATAGAGCCGTCGTTTACTAAGCAAAAGTGCTTCAAATGCGCTCCTATAACTCAATCTAACATATAAAAGGTACCTCGTCGATGAAAATAATTACAGTTCGGACTTAGATTTTTTCCTACCGAGTGGCTACCGTGAAGAGTCGCCGACGACGACTTTAGAAATTATTTAAAAATCAACCGTAAGAGATGGAGCCGTGGTTTATTAAGCAAAAGTGCGTCAAATACGCTCCCATAACCGAACATAACATTTAAAAGATACGTCGTCGGTGAAAATATTTTCAATTCGGACTTAGTCTCTGTACGGAGAGGCTACCGAGACGCGCTACCGACGAAGACTTTCTGATTAATTTAAAAATCAACCGTAAGAGATAGAGCCGTGGTTTACTAAGCAAAAGTGCTTCAAATGCGCTCCTATAACTCAATCTAACATATAAAAGGTACCTCGTCGGTGAAAATAATTACAGTTCGGACTTAGATTTTTTCCTACCGAGTGGCTACCGTGAAGAGTCGCCGACGACGACTTTAGAAATTATTTAAAAATCAACCGTAAGAGATGGAGCCGTGGTTTATTAAGCAAAAGTGCGTCAAATACGCTCCCATAACCGAACATAACATTTAAAAGATACGTCGTCGGTGAAAATATTTTCAATTCGGACTTAGTCTCTGTACGGAGAGGCTACCGAGAAGCGCTACCGACGAAGACTTTCTGATTAATTTAAAAATCAACCGAAAGAGATAGAGCCGTGGTTTATTAAGCAAAAGTGCGTCAAATACGCTCCCATAACCGAACATAACATTTAAAAGATACGTCGTGGATGAAAATATTTTCAATTCGGACTTAGTCTCTGTACGGAGAGGCTACCGAGAAGCGCTACCGACGAAGACTTTCTGATTAATTTAAAAATCAACCGTAATAGATAGAGCCCTGGTTTACTAAGCAAAAGTGCTTCAAATGCGCTCCTATAACTCAATCTAACATATAAAAGGTACCTCGTCGGTGAAAATAATTACAGTTCGGACTTAGATTTTTTCCTACCGAGTGGCTACCGTGAAGAGTCGCCGACGACGACTTTAGAAATTATTTAAAAATCAACCGTAAGAGATAGAGCCGAGGTTTATTAAGCAAAAGTGCGTCAAATACGCTCCCATAACGGAACATAACATTTAAAAGATACGTCGTGGATGAAAATATTTTCAATTCGGACTTAGTCTCTGTACGGAGAGGCTACCGAGAAGCGCTACCGACGAAGACTTTCTGATTAATTTAAAAATCAACCGTAAGAGATAGAGCCGTCGTTTACTAAGCAAAAGTGCTTCAAATGCGCTCCTATAACTCAATCTAACATATAAAAGGTACCTCGTCGATGAAAATAATTACAGTTCGGACTTAGATTTTTTCCTACCGAGTGGCTACCGTGAAGAGTCGCCGACGACGACTTTAGAAATTATTTAAAAATCAACCGTAAGAGATGGAGCCGTGGTTTATTAAGCAAAAGTGCGTCAAATACGCTCCCATAACCGAACATAACATTTAAAAGATACGTCGTGGATGAAAATATTTTCAATTCGGACTTAGTCTCTGTACGGAGAGGCTACCGAGAAGCGCTACCGACGAAGACTTTCTGATTAATTTAAAAATCAACCGTAAGAGATAGAGCCGTGGTTTATTAAGCAGAAGTGCTTCAAATGCGCTCCTATAACTCAATCTAACATATAAAAGGTACCTCGTCGATGAAAATAATTACAGTTCGGACTTAGATTTTTTCCTACCGAGTGGCTACCGTGAAGAGTCGCCGACGACGACTTTAGAAATTATTTAAAAATCAACCGTAAGAGATGGAGCCGTGGTTTATTAAGCAAAAGTGCGTCAAATACGCTCCCATAACCGAACATAACATTTAAAAGATACGTCGTCGGTGAAAATATTTTCAATTCGGACTTAGTCTCTGTACGGAGAGGCTACCGAGAAGCGCTACCGACGAAGACTTTCTGATTAATTTAAAAATCAACCGAAAGAGATAGAGCCGTGGTTTATTAAGCAAAAGTGCGTCAAATACGCTCCCATAACCGAACATAACATTTAAAAGATACGTCGTGGATGAAAATATTTTCAATTCGGACTTAGTCTCTGTACGGAGAGGCTACCGAGAAGCGCTACCGACGAAGACTTTCTGATTAATTTAAAAATCAACCGTAAGAGATAGAGCCGTGGTTTATTAAGCAAAAGTGCTTCAAATGCGCTCCTATAACTCAATCTAACATATAAAAGGTACCTCGTCGGTGAAAATAATTACAGTTCGGACTTAGATTTTTTCCTACCGATTGGCTACCGTGAAGAGTCGCCGACGACGACTTTAGAAATTATTTAAAAATCAACCGTAAGAGATAGAGCCGAGGTTTATTAAGCAAAAGTGCGTCAAATACGCTCCCATAACCGAACATAACATTTAAAAGATACGTCGTCGGTGAAAATATTGTCAATTCGGACTTAGTCTCTGTACGGAGAGGCTACCGAGAAGCGCTACCGACGAAGACTTTCTGATTAATTTAAAAATCAACCGTAAGAGATAGAGCCGTGGTTTACTAAGCAAAAGTGCTTCAAATGCGCTCCTATAACTCAATCTAACATATAAAAGGTACCTCGTCGGTGAAAATAATTACAGTTCGGACTTAGATTTTTTCCTACCGAGTGGCTACCGTGAAGAGTCGCCGACGACGACTTTAGAAATTATTTAAAAATCAACCGTAAGAGATAGAGCCGAGGTTTATTAAGCAAAAGTGCGTCAAATACGCTCCCATAACGGAACATAACATTTAAAAGATACGTCGTGGATGAAAATATTTTCAATTCGGACTTAGTCTCTGTACGGAGAGGCTACCGAGAAGCGCTACCGACGAAGACTTTCTGATTAATTTAAAAATCAACCGTAAGAGATAGAGCCGTCGTTTACTAAGCAAAAGTGCTTCAAATGCGCTCCTATAACTCAATCTAACATATAAAAGGTACCTCGTCGATGAAAATAATTACAGTTCGGACTTAGATTTTTTCCTACCGAGTGGCTACCGTGAAGAGTCGCCGACGACGACTTTAGAAATTATTTAAAAATCAACCGTAAGAGATGGAGCCGTGGTTTATTAAGCAAAAGTGCGTCAAATACGCTCCCATAACCGAACATAACATTTAAAAGATACGTCGTGGATGAAAATATTTTCAATTCGGACTTAGTCTCTGTACGGAGAGGCTACCGAGAAGCGCTACCGACGAAGACTTTCTGATTAATTTAAAAATCAACCGTAAGAGATAGAGCCGTCGTTTACTAAGCAAAAGTGCTTCAAATGCGCTCCTATAACTCAATCTAACATATAAAAGGTACCTCGTCGATGAAAATAATTATAGTTCGGACTTAGATTTTTTCCTACCGAGTGGCTACCGTGAAGAGTCGCCGACGACGACTTTAGAAATTATTTAAAAATCAACCGTAAGAGATGGAGCCGTGGTTTATTAAGCAAAAGTGCGTCAAATACGCTCCCATAACCGAACATAACATTTAAAAGATACGTCGTGGATGAAAATATTTTCAATTCGGACTTAGTCTCTGTACGGAGAGGCTACCGAGAAGCGCTACCGACGAAGACTTTCTGATTAATTTAAAAATCAACCGTAAGAGATAGAGCCGTCGTTTACTAAGC
This sequence comes from Nysson spinosus, assembly GCA_910591585.2. NCBI lineage: Eukaryota > Metazoa > Arthropoda > Insecta > Hymenoptera > Crabronidae > Nysson > Nysson spinosus. The sequence goes on from CAJUYC020000086.1 coordinate 1,047,142, forward strand.
AAAAGTGCTTCAAATGCGCTCCTATAACTCAATCTAACATATAAAAGGTACCTCGTCGATGAAAATAATTACAGTTCGGACTTAGATTTTTTCCTACCGAGTGGCTACCGTGAAGAGTCGCCGACGACGACTTTAGAAATTATTTAAAAATCAACCGTAAGAGATGGAGCCGTGGTTTATTAAGCAAAAGTGCGTCAAATACGCTCCCATAACCGAACATAACATTTAAAAGATACGTCGTGGATGAAAATATTTTCAATTCGGACTTAGTCTCTGTACGGAGAGGCTACCGAGAAGCGCTACCGACGAAGACTTTCTGATTAATTTAAAAATCAACCGTAAGAGATAGAGCCGTCGTTTACTAAGCAAAAGTGCTTCAAATGCGCTCCTATAACTCAATCTAACATATAAAAGGTACCTCGTCGATGAAAATAATTACAGTTCGGACTTAGATTTTTTCCTACCGAGTGGCTACCGTGAAGAGTCGCCGACGACGACTTTAGAAATTATTTAAAAATCAACCGTAAGAGATGGAGCCGTGGTTTATTAAGCAAAAGTGCGTCAAATACGCTCCCATAACCGAATATAACATTTAAAAGATACGTCGTCGGTGAAAATATTTTCAATTCGGACTTAGTCTCTGTACGGAGAGGCTACCGAGAAGCGCTACCGACGAAGACTTTCTGATTAATTTAAAAATCAACCGAAAGAGATAGAGCCGTGGTTTATTAAGCAAAAGTGCGTCAAATACGCTCCCATAACCGAACATAACATTTAAAAGATACGTCGTGGATGAAAATATTTTCAATTCGGACTTAGTCTCTGTACGGAGAGGCTACCGAGAAGCGCTACCGACGAAGACTTTCTGATTAATTTAAAAATCAACCGAAAGAGATAGAGCCGTGGTTTATTAAGCAAAAGTGCGTCAAATACGCTCCCATAACCGAACATAACATTTAAAAGATACGTCGTGGATGAAAATATTTTCAATTCGGACTTAGTCTCTGTACGGAGAGGCTACCGAGAAGCGCTACCGACGAAGACTTTCTGATTAATTTAAAAATCAACCGTAAGAGATAGAGCCGTGGTTTATTAAGCAAAAGTGCTTCAAATGCGCTCCTATAACTCAATCTAACATATAAAAGGTACCTCGTCGGTGAAAATAATTACAGTTCGGACTTAGATTTTTTCCTACCGATTGGCTACCGTGAAGAGTCGCCGACGACGACTTTAGAAATTATTTAAAAATCAACCGTAAGAGATAGAGCCGAGGTTTATTAAGCAAAAGTGCGTCAAATACGCTCCCATAACCGAACATAACATTTAAAAGATACGTCGTCGGTGAAAATATTTTCAATTCGGACTTAGTCTCTGTACGGAGAGGCTACCGAGAAGCGCTACCGACGAAGACTTTCTGATTAATTTAAAAATCAACCGTAAGAGATAGAGCCGTGGTTTACTAAGCAAAAGTGCTTCAAATGCGCTCCTATAACTCAATCTAACATATAAAAGGTACCTCGTCGGTGAAAATAATTACAGTTCGGACTTAGATTTTTTCCTACCGAGTGGCTACCGTGAAGAGTCGCCGACGACGACTTTAGAAATTATTTAAAAATCAACCGTAAGAGATAGAGCCGAGGTTTATTAAGCAAAAGTGCGTCAAATACGCTCCCATAACGGAACATAACATTTAAAAGATACGTCGTGGATGAAAATATTTTCAATTCGGACTTAGTCTCTGTACGGAGAGGCTACCGAGAAGCGCTACCGACGAAGACTTTCTGATTAATTTAAAAATCAACCGTAAGAGATAGAGCCGTGGTTTACTAAGCAAAAGTGCTTCAAATGCGCTCCTATAACTCAATCTAACATATAAAAGGTACCTCGTCGATGAAAATAATTACAGTTCGGACTTAGATTTTTTCCTACCGAGTGGCTACCGTGAAGAGTCGCCGACGACGACTTTAGAAATTATTTAAAAATCAACCGTAAGAAATGGAGCCGTGGTTTATTAAGCAAAAGTGCGTCAAATACGCTCCCATAACCGAACATAACATTTAAAAGATACGTCGTGGATGAAAATATTTTCAATTCGGACTTAGTCTCTGTACGGAGAGGCTACCGAGAAGCGCTACCGACGAAGACTTTCTGATTAATTTAAAAATCAACCGTAAGAGATAGAGCCGTGGTTTATTAAGCAAAAGTGCTTCAAATGCGCTCCTATAACTCAATCTAACATACAAAAGGTACCTCGTCGGTGAAAATAATTACAGTTCGGACTTAGATTTTTTCCTACCTAGTGGCTACCGTGAAGAGACGCCGACGACGACTTTAGAAATTATTTAAAAATCAACCGTAAGAGATGGAGCCGTGGTTTATTAAGCAAAAGTGCGTCAAATACGCTCCCATAACCGAACATAACATTTAAAAGATACGTCGTGGATGAAAATATTTTCAATTCGGACTTAGTCTCTGTACGGAGAGGCTACCGAGAAGCGCTACCGACGAAGACTTTCTGATTAATTTAAAAATCAACCGTAAGAGATAGAGCCGTGGTTTATTAAGCAAAAGTGCTTCAAATGCGCTCCTATAACTCAATCTAACATACAAAAGGTACCTCGTCGGTGAAAATAATTACAGTTCGGACTTAGATTTTTTCCTACCTAGTGGCTACCGTGAAGAGACGCCGACGACGACTTTAGAAATTATTTAAAAATCAACCGTAAGAGATGGAGCCGTGGTTTATTAAGCAAAAGTGCGTCAAATACGCTCCCATAACCGAACATAACATTTAAAAGATACGTCGTGGATGAAAATATTTTCAATTCGGACTTAGTCTCTGTACGGAGAGGCTACCGAGAAGCGCTACCGACGAAGACTTTCTGATTAATTTAAAAATCAACCGTAAGAGATAGAGCCGTGGTTTATTAAGCAAAAGTGCTTCAAATGCGCTCCTATAACTCAATCTAACATACAAAATGTACCTCGTCGGTGAGAATAATTACAGTTCGGACTTAGATTTTTTCCTACCTAGTGGCTACCGTGAAGAGACGCCGACGACGACTTTAGAAATTATTTAAAAATCAACCGTAAGAGATGGAGCCGTGGTTTATTAAGCAAAAGTGCGTCAAATACGCTCCCATAACCGAACATAACATTTAAAAGATACGTCGTCGGTGAAAATATTTTCAATTCGGACTTAGTCTCTGTACTGAGAGGCTACCGAGAAGCGCTACCGACGAAGACTTTCTGATTAATTTAAAAATCAACCGTAAGAGATAGAGCCATGGTTTATTAAGCAAAAGTGCTTCAAATGCGCTCCTATAACTCAATCTAACATATAAAAGGTACCTCGTCGGTGAAAATAATTACAGTTCGGACTTAGATTTTTTCCTACCGAGTGGCTACCGTGAAGAGTCGCCGACGACGACTTTAGAAATTATTTAAAAATCAACCGTAAGAGATGGAGCCGTGGTTTATTAAGCAAAAGTGCGTCAAATACGCTCCCATAACCGAACATAACATTTAAAAGATACGTCGTCGGTGAAAATATTTTCAATTCGGACTTAGTCTCTGTACGGAGAGGCTACCGAGAAGCGCTACCGACGAAGACTTTCTGATTAATTTAAAAATCAACCGTAAGAGATAGAGCCGTGGTTTACTAAGCAAAAGTGCTTCAAATGCGCTCCTATAACTCAATCTAACATATAAAAGGTACCTCGTCGGTGAAAATAATTACAGTTCGGACTTAGATTTTTTCCTACCGAGTGGCTACCGTGAAGAGTCGCCGACGACGACTTTAGAAATTATTTAAAAATCAACCGTAAGAGATGGAGCCGTGGTTTATTAAGCAAAAGTGCGTCAAATACGCTCCCATAACCGAATATAACATTTAAAAGATACGTCGTCGGTGAAAATATTTTCAATTCGGACTTAGTCTCTGTACGGAGAGGCTACCGAGAAGCGCTACCGACGAAGACTTTCTGATTAATTTAAAAATCAACCGAAAGAGATAGAGCCGTGGTTTATTAAGCAAAAGTGCGTCAAATACGCTCCCATAACCGAACATAACATTTAAAAGATACGTCGTGGATGAAAATATTTTCAATTCGGACTTAGTCTCTGTACGGAGAGGCTACCGAGAAGCGCTACCGACGAAGACTTTCTGATTAATTTAAAAATCAACCGAAAGAGATAGAGCCGTGGTTTATTAAGCAAAAGTGCGTCAAATACGCTCCCATAACCGAACATAACATTTAAAAGATACGTCGTGGATGAAAATATTTTCAATTCGGACTTAGTCTCTGTACGGAGAGGCCTACCGAGAAGCGCTACCGACGAAGACTTTCTGATTAATTTAAAAATCAACCGTAAGAGATAGAGCCGTGGTTTATTAAGCAAAAGTGCTTCAAATGCGCTCCTATAACTCAATCTAACATATAAAAGGTACCTCGTCGGTGAAAATAATTACAGTTCGGACTTAGATTTTTTCCTACCGATTGGCTACCGTGAAGAGTCGCCGACGACGACTTTAGAAATTATTTAAAAATCAACCGTAAGAGATAGAGCCGGGTTTATTAAGCAAAAGTGCGTCAAATACGCTCCCATAACCGAACATAACATTTAAAAGATACGTCGTCGGTGAAAATATTTTCAATTCGGACTTAGTCTCTGTACGGAGAGGCTACCGAGAAGCGCTACCGACGAAGACTTTCTGATTAATTTAAAAATCAACCGTAAGAGATAGAGCCGTGGTTTACTAAGCAAAAGTGCTTCAAATGCGCTCCTATAACTCAATCTAACATATAAAAGGTACCTCGTCGGTGAAAATAATTACAGTTCGGACTTAGATTTTTTCCTACCGAGTGGCTACCGTGAAGAGTCGCCGACGACGACTTTAGAAATTATTTAAAAATCAACCGTAAGAGATAGAGCCGAGGTTTATTAAGCAAAAGTGCGTCAAATACGCTCCCATAACGGAACATAACATTTAAAAGATACGTCGTGGATGAAAATATTTTCAATTCGGACTTAGTCTCTGTACGGAGAGGCTACCGAGAAGCGCTACCGACGAAGACTTTCTGATTAATTTAAAAATCAACCGTAAGAGATAGAGCCGTCGTTTACTAAGCAAAAGTGCTTCAAATGCGCTCCTATAACTCAATCTAACATATAAAAGGTACCTCGTCGATGAAAATAATTACAGTTCGGACTTAGATTTTTTCCTACCGAGTGGCTACCGTGAAGAGTCGCCGACGACGACTTTAGAAATTATTTAAAAATCAACCGTAAGAGATGGAGCCGTGGTTTATTAAGCAAAAGTGCGTCAAATACGCTCCCATAACCGAACATAACATTTAAAAGATACGTCGTCGGTGAAAATATTTTCAATTCGGACTTAGTCTCTGTACTGAGAGGCTACCGAGAAGCGCTACCGACGAAGACTTTCTGATTAATTTAAAAATCAACCGTAAGAGATAGAGCCATGGTTTATTAAGCAAAAGTGCTTCAAATGCGCTCCTATAACTCAATCTAACATATAAAAGGTACCTCGTCGGTGAAAATAATTACAGTTCGGACTTAGATTTTTTCCTACCGAGTGGCTACCGTGAAGAGTCGCCGACGACGACTTTTGAAATTATTTAAAACTCAACCGTAAGAGATGGAGCCGTGGTTTATTAAGCAAAAGTGCGTCAAATACGCTCCCATAACCGAACATAACATTTAAAAGATACGTCGTCGGTGAAAATATTTTCAATTCGGACTTAGTCTCTGTACGGAGAGGCTACCGAGAAGCGCTACCGACGAAGACTTTCTGATTAATTTAAAAATCAACCGAAAGAGATAGAGCCGTGGTTTATTAAGCAAAAGTGCGTCAAATACGCTCCCATAACCGAACATAACATTTAAAAGATACGTCGTGGATGAAAATATTTTCAATTCGGACTTAGTCTCTGTACGGAGAGGCTACCGAGAAGCGCTACCGACGAAGACTTTCTGATTAATTTAAAAATCAACCGTAAGAGATAGAGCCGTGGTTTATTAAGCAGAAGTGCTTCAAATGCGCTCCTATAACTCAATCTAACATATAAAAGGTACCTCGTCGATGAAAATAATTACAGTTCGGACTTAGATTTTTTCCTACCGAGTGGCTACCGTGAAGAGTCGCCGACGACGACTTTAGAAATTATTTAAAAATCAACCGTAAGAGATGGAGCCGTGGTTTATTAAGCAAAAGTGCGTCAAATACGCTCCCATAACCGAACATAACATTTAAAAGATACGTCGTCGGTGAAAATATTTTCAATTCGGACTTAGTCTCTGTACGGAGAGGCTACCGAGAAGCGCTACCGACGAAGACTTTCTGATTAATTTAAAAATCAACCGTAAGAGATAGAGCCGTGGTTTACTAAGCAAAAGTGCTTCAAATGCGCTCCTATAACTCAATCTAACATATAAAAGGTACCTCGTCGGTGAAAATAATTACAGTTCGGACTTAGATTTTTTCCTACCGATTGGCTACCGTGAAGAGTCGCCGACGACGACTTTAGAAATTATTTAAAAATCAACCGTAAGAGATGGAGCCGAGGTTTATTAAGCAAAAGTGCGTCAAATACGCTCCCATAACCGAACATAACATTTAAAAGATACGTCGTGGATGAAAATATTTTCAATTCGGACTTAGTCTCTGTACGGAGAGGCTACCGAGAAGCGCTACCGACGAAGACTTTCTGATTAATTTAAAAATCAACCGTAAGAGATAGAGCCGTGGTTTATTAAGCAAAAGTGCTTCAAATGCGCTCCTATAACTCAATCTAACATACAAAAGGTACCTCGTCGGTGAAAATAATTACAGTTCGGACTTAGATTTTTTCCTACCTAGTGGCTACCGTGAAGAGACGCCGACGACGACTTTAGAAATTATTTAAAAATCAACCGTAAGAGATGGAGCCGTGGTTTATTAAGCAAAAGTGCGTCAAATACGCTCCCATAACCGAACATAACATTTAAAAGATACGTCGTCGGTGAAAATATTTTCAATTCGGACTTAGTCTCTGTACGGAGAGGCTACCGAGAAGCGCTACCGACGAAGACTTTCTGATTAATTTAAAAATCAACCGTAAGAGATAGAGCCGTGGTTTACTAAGCAAAAGTGCTTCAAATGCGCTCCTATAACTCAATCTAACATATAAAAGGTACCTCGTCGGTGAAAATAATTACAGTTCGGACTTAGATTTTTTCCTACCGAGTGGCTACCGTGAAGAGTCGCCGACGACGACTTTAGAAATTATTTAAAAATCAACCGTAAGAGATGGAGCCGTGGTTTATTAAGCAAAAGTGCGTCAAATACGCTCCCATAACCGAACATAACATTTAAAAGATACGTCGTGGATGAAAATATTTTCAATTCGGACTTAGTCTCTGTACGGAGAGGCTACCGAGAAGCGCTACCGACGAAGACTTTCTGATTAATTTAAAAATCAACCGTAAGAGATAGAGCCGTGGTTTACTAAGCAAAAGTGCTTCAAATGCGCTCCTATAACTCAATCTAACATATAAAAGGTACCTCGTCGGTGAAAATAATTACAGTTCGGACTTAGATTTTTTCCTACCGAGTGGCTACCGTGAAGAGTCGCCGACGACGACTTTAGAAATTATTTAAAAATCAACCGTAAGAGATGGAGCCGTGGTTTATTAAGCAAAAGTGCGTCAAATACGCTCCCATAACCGAACATAACATTTAAAAGATACGTCGTCGGTGAAAATATTTTCAATTCGGACTTAGTCTCTGTACGGAGAGGCTACCGAGAAGCGCTACCGACGAAGACTTTCTGATTAATTTAAAAATCAACCGAAAGAGATAGAGCCGTGGTTTATTAAGCAAAAGTGCGTCAAATACGCTCCCATAACCGAACATAACATTTAAAAGATACGTCGTGGATGAAAATATTTTCAATTCGGACTTAGTCTCTGTACGGAGAGGCTACCGAGAAGCGCTACCGACGAAGACTTTCTGATTAATTTAAAAATCAACCGAAAGAGATAGAGCCGTGGTTTATTAAGCAAAAGTGCGTCAAATACGCTCCCATAACCGAACATAACATTTAAAAGATACGTCGTGGATGAAAATATTTTCAATTCGGACTTAGTCTCTGTACGGAGAGGCTACCGAGAAGCGCTACCGACGAAGACTTTCTGATTAATTTAAAAATCAACCGTAAGAGATAGAGCCGTGGTTTATTAAGCAAAAGTGCTTCAAATGCGCTCCTATAACTCAATCTAACATATAAAAGGTACCTCGTCGGTGAAAATAATTACAGTTCGGACTTAGATTTTTTCCTACCGATTGGCTACCGTGAAGAGTCGCCGACGACGACTTTAGAAATTATTTAAAAATCAACCGTAAGAGATGGAGCCGTGGTTTATTAAGCAAAAGTGCGTCAAATACGCTCCCATAACCGAACATAACATTTAAAAGATACGTCGTGGATGAAAATATTTTCAATTCGGACTTAGTCTCTGTACGGAGAGGCTACCGAGAAGCGCTACCGACGAAGACTTTCTGATTAATTTAAAAATCAACCGTAAGAGATAGAGCCGTGGTTTATTAAGCAAAAGTGCTTCAAATGCGCTCCTATAACTCAATCTAACATATAAAAGGTACCTCGTCGGTGAAAATAATTACAGTTCGGACTTAGATTTTTTCCTACCGAGTGGCTACCGTGAAGAGTCGCCGACGACGACTTTAGAAATTATTTAAAAATCAACCGTAAGAGATAGAGCCGAGGTTTATTAAGCAAAAGTGCGTCAAATACGCTCCCATAACGGAACATAGCATTTAAAAGATACGTCGTGGATGAAAATATTTTCAATTCGGACTTAGTCTCTGTACGGAGAGGCTACCGAGAAGCGCTACCGACGAAGACTTTCTGATTAATTTAAAAATCAACCGTAAGAGATAGAGCCGTCGTTTACTAAGCAAAAGTGCTTCAAATGCGCTCCTATAACTCAATCTAACATATAAAAGGTACCTCGTCGATGAAAATAATTACAGTTCGGACTTAGATTTTTTCCTACCGAGTGGCTACCGTGAAGAGACGCCGACGACGACTTTAGAAATTATTTAAAAATCAACCGTAAGAGATGGAGCCGTGGTTTATTAAGCAAAAGTGCGTCAAATACGCTCCCATAACCGAACATAACATTTAAAAGATACGTCGTCGGTGAAAATATTTTCAATTCGGACTTAGTCTCTGTACTGAGAGGCTACCGAGAAGCGCTACCGACGAAGACTTTCTGATTAATTTAAAAATCAACCGTAAGAGATAGAGCCATGGTTTATTAAGCAAAAGTGCTTCAAATGCGCTCCTATAACTCAATCTAACATATAAAAGGTACCTCGTCGGTGAAAATAATTACAGTTCGGACTTAGATTTTTTCCTACCGAGTGGCTACCGTGAAGAGTCGCCGACGACGACTTTAGAAATTATTTAAAACTCAACCGTAAGAGATGGAGCCGTGGTTTATTAAGCAAAAGTGCGTCAAATACGCTCCCATAACCGAACATAACATTTAAAAGATACGTCGTCGGTGAAAATATTTTCAATTCGGACTTAGTCTCTGTCCGGAGAGGCTACCGAGAAGCGCTACCGACGAAGACTTTCTGATTAATTTAAAAATCAACCGAAAGAGATAGAGCCGTGGTTTATTAAGCAAAAGTGCGTCAAATACGCTCCCATAACCGAACATAACATTTAAAAGATACGTCGTGGATGAAAATATTTTCAATTCGGACTTAGTCTCTGTACGGAGAGGCTACCGAGAAGCGCTACCGACGAAGACTTTCTGATTAATTTAAAAATCAACCGTAAGAGATAGAGCCGTGGTTTATTAAGCAGAAGTGCTTCAAATGCGCTCCTATAACTCAATCTAACATATAAAAGGTACCTCGTCGATGAAAATAATTACAGTTCAGACTTAGATTTTTTCCTACCGAGTGGCTACCGTGAAGAGTCGCCGACGACGACTTTAGAAATTATTTAAAAATCAACCGTAAGAGATGGAGCCGTGGTTTATTAAGCAAAAGTGCGTCAAATACGCTCCCATAACCGAACATAACATTTAAAAGATACGTCGTCGGTGAAAATATTTTCAATTCGGACTTAGTCTCTGTACGGAGAGGCTACCGAGAAGCGCTACCGACGAAGACTTTCTGATTAATTTAAAAATCAACCGTAAGAGATAGAGCCGTGGTTTACTAAGCAAAAGTGCTTCAAATGCGCTCCTATAACTCAATCTAACATATAAAAGGTACCTCGTCGGTGAAAATAATTACAGTTCGGACTTAGATTTTTTCCTACCGAGTGGCTACCGTGAAGAGTCGCCGACGACGACTTTAGAAATTATTTAAAAATCAACCGTAAGAGATGGAGCCGTGGTTTATTAAGCAAAAGTGCGTCAAATACGCTCCCATAACGGAACATAACATTTAAAAGATACGTCGTGGATGAAAATATTTTCAATTCGGACTTAGTCTCTGTACGGAGAGGCTACCGAGAAGCGCTACCGACGAAGACTTTCTGATTAATTTAAAAATCAACCGTAAGAGATAGAGCCATGGTTTATTAAGCAAAAGTGCTTCAAATGCGCTCCTATAACTCAATCTAACATATAAAAGGTACCTCGTCGGTGAAAATAATTACAGTTCGGACTTAGATTTTTTCCTACCGAGTGGCTACCGTGAAGAGTCGCCGACGACGACTTTAGAAATTATTTAAAAATCAACCGTAAGAGATGGAGCCGTGGTTTATTAAGCAAAAGTGCGTCAAATACGCTCCCATAACCGAACATAACATTTAAAAGATACGTCGTGGATGAAAATATTTTCAATTCGGACTTAGTCTCTGTACGGAGAGGCTACCGAGAAGCGCTACCGACGAAGACTTTCTGATTAATTTAAAAATCAACCGTAAGAGATAGAGCCGTGGTTTACTAAGCAAAAGTGCTTCAAATGCGCTCCTATAACTCAATCTAACATATAAAAGGTACCTCGTCGGTGAAAATAATTACAGTTCGGACTTAGATTTTTTCCTACCGAGTGGCTACCGTGAAGAGTCGCCGACGACGACTTTAGAAATTATTTAAAAATCAACCGTAAGAGATGGAGCCGTGGTTTATTAAGCAAAAGTGCGTCAAATACGCTCCCATAACCGAACATAACATTTAAAAGATACGTCGTGGATGAAAATATTTTCAATTCGGACTTAGTCTCTGTACGGAGAGGCTACCGAGAAGCGCTACCGACGAAGACTTTCTGATTAATTTAAAAATCAACCGTAAGAGATAGAGCCGTGGTTTACTAAGCAAAAGTGCTTCAAATGCGCTCCTATAACTCAATCTAACATATAAAAGGTACCTCGTCGGTGAAAATAATTACAGTTCGGACTTAGATTTTTTCCTACCGAGTGGCTACCGTGAAGAGTCGCCGACGACGACTTTAGAAATTATTTAAAAATCAACCGTAAGAGATGGAGCCGTGGTTTATTAAGCAAAAGTGCGTCAAATACGCTCCCATAACCGAACATAACATTTAAAAGATACGTCGTCGGTGAAAATATTTTCAATTCGGACTTAGTCTCTGTACGGAGAGGCTACCGAGAAGCGCTACCGACGAAGACTTTCTGATTAATTTAAAAATCAACCGAAAGAGATAGAGCCGTGGTTTATTAAGCAAAAGTGCGTCAAATACGCTCCCATAACCGAACATAACATTTAAAAGATACGTCGTGGATGAAAATATTTTCAATTCGGACTTAGTCTCTGTACGGAGAGGCTACCGAGAAGCGCTACCGACGAGGACTTTCTGATTAATTTAAAAATCAACCGAAAGAGATAGAGCCGTGGTTTATTAAGCAAAAGTGCGTCAAATACGCTCCCATAACCGAACACAACATTTAAAAGATACGTCGTGGATGAAAATATTTTCAATTCGGACTTAGTCTCTGTACGGAGAGGCTACCGAGAAGCGCTACCGACGAAGACTTTCTGATTAATTTAAAAATCAACCGTAAGAGATAGAGCCGTGGTTTATTAAGCAAAAGTGCTTCAAATGCGCTCCTATAACTCAATCTAACATATAAAAGGTACCTCGTCGGTGAAAATAATTACAGTTCGGACTTAGATTTTTTCCTACCGATTGGCTACCGTGAAGAGTCGCCGACGACGACTTTAGAAATTATTTAAAAATCAACCGTAAGAGATGGAGCCGTGGTTTATTAAGCAAAAGTGCGTCAAATACGCTCCCATAACCGAACATAACATTTAAAAGATACGTCGTGGATGAAAATATTTTCAATTCGGACTTAGTCTCTGTACGGAGAGGCTACCGAGAAGCGCTACCGACGAAGACTTTCTGATTAATTTAAAAATCAACCGTAAGAGATAGAGCCGTGGTTTATTAAGCAAAAGTGCTTCAAATGCGCTCCTATAACTCAATCTAACATATAAAAGGTACCTCGTCGGTGAAAATAATTACAGTTCGGACTTAGATTTTTTCCTACCGAGTGGCTACCGTGAAGAGTCGCCGACGACGACTTTAGAAATTATTTAAAAATCAACCGTAAGAGATAGAGCCGAGGTTTATTAAGCAAAAGTGCGTCAAATACGCTCCCATAACGGAACATAGCATTTAAAAGATACGTCGTGGATGAAAATATTTTCAATTCGGACTTAGTCTCTGTACGGAGAGGCTACCGAGAAGCGCTACCGACGAAGACTTTCTGATTAATTTAAAAATCAACCGTAAGAGATAGAGCCGTCGTTTACTAAGCAAAAGTGCTTCAAATGCGCTCCTATAACTCAATCTAACATATAAAAGGTACCTCGTCGATGAAAATAATTACAGTTCGGACTTAGATTTTTTCCTACCGAGTGGCTACCGTGAAGAGACGCCGACGACGACTTTAGAAATTATTTAAAAATCAACCGTAAGAGATGGAGCCGTGGTTTATTAAGCAAAAGTGCGTCAAATACGCTCCCATAACCGAACATAACATTTAAAAGATACGTCGTCGGTGAAAATATTTTCAATTCGGACTTAGTCTCTGTACTGAGAGGCTACCGAGAAGCGCTACCGACGAAGACTTTCTGATTAATTTAAAAATCAACCGTAAGAGATAGAGCCATGGTTTATTAAGCAAAAGTGCTTCAAATGCGCTCCTATAACTCAATCTAACATATAAAAGGTACCTCGTCGGTGAAAATAATTACAGTTCGGACTTAGATTTTTTCCTACCGAGTGGCTACCGTGAAGAGTCGCCGACGACGACTTTAGAAATTATTTAAAACTCAACCGTAAGAGATGGAGCCGTGGTTTATTAAGCAAAAGTGCGTCAAATACGCTCCCATAACCGAACATAACATTTAAAAGATACGTCGTCGGTGAAAATATTTTCAATTCGGACTTAGTCTCTGTCCGGAGAGGCTACCGAGAAGCGCTACCGACGAAGACTTTCTGATTAATTTAAAAATCAACCGAAAGAGATAGAGCCGTGGTTTATTAAGCAAAAGTGCGTCAAATACGCTCCCATAACCGAACATAACATTTAAAAGATACGTCGTGGATGAAAATATTTTCAATTCGGACTTAGTCTCTGTACGGAGAGGCTACCGAGAAGCGCTACCGACGAAGACTTTCTGATTAATTTAAAAATCAACCGTAAGAGATAGAGCCGTGGTTTATTAAGCAGAAGTGCTTCAAATGCGCTCCTATAACTCAATCTAACATATAAAAGGTACCTCGTCGATGAAAATAATTACAGTTCGGACTTAGATTTTTTCCTACCGAGTGGCTACCGTGAAGAGTCGCCGACGACGACTTTAGAAATTATTTAAAAATCAACCGTAAGAGATGGAGCCGTGGTTTATTAAGCAAAAGTGCGTCAAATACGCTCCCATAACCGAACATAACATTTAAAAGATACGTCGTCGGTGAAAATATTTTCAATTCGGACTTAGTCTCTGTACGGAGAGGCTACCGAGAAGCGCTACCGACGAAGACTTTCTGATTAATTTAAAAATCAACCGTAAGAGATAGAGCCGTGGTTTACTAAGCAAAAGTGCGTCAAATGCGCTCCTATAACTCAATCTAACATATAAAAGGTACCTCGTCGGTGAAAATAATTACAGTTCGGACTTAGATTTTTTCCTACCGAGTGGCTACCGTGAAGAGTCGCCGACGACGACTTTAGAAATTATTTAAAAATCAACCGTAAGAGATGGAGCCGTGGTTTATTAAGCAAAAGTGCGTCAAATACGCTCCCATAACGGAACATAACATTTAAAAGATACGTCGTGGATGAAAATATTTTCAATTCGGACTTAGTCTCTGTACGGAGAGGCTACCGAGAAGCGCTACCGACGAAGACTTTCTGATTAATTTAAAAATCAACCGTAAGAGATAGAGCCATGGTTTATTAAGCAAAAGTGCTTCAAATGCGCTCCTATAACTCAATCTAACATATAAAAGGTACCTCGTCGGTGAAAATAATTACAGTTCGGACTTAGATTTTTTCCTACCGAGTGGCTACCGTGAAGAGTCGCCGACGACGACTTTAGAAATTATTTAAAAATCAACCGTAAGAGATGGAGCCGTGGTTTATTAAGCAAAAGTGCGTCAAATACGCTCCCATAACCGAACATAACATTTAAAAGATACGTCGTCGGTGAAAATATTTTCAATTCGGACTTAGTCTCTGTACGGAGAGGCTACCGAGAAGCGCTACCGACGAAGACTTTCTGATTAATTTAAAAATCAACCGTAAGAGATAGAGCCGTGGTTTACTAAGCAAAAGTGCTTCAAATGCGCTCCTATAACTCAATCTAACATATAAAAGGTACCTCGTCGGTGAAAATAATTACAGTTCGGACTTAGATTTTTTCCTACCGAGTGGCTACCGTGAAGAGTCGCCGACGACGACTTTAGAAATTATTTAAAAATCAACCGTAAGAGATGGAGCCGTGGTTTATTAAGCAAAAGTGCGTCAAATACGCTCCCATAACCGAACATAACATTTAAAAGATACGTCGTCGGTGAAAATATTTTCAATTCGGACTTAGTCTCTGTACGGAGAGGCTACCGAGAAGCGCTACCGACGAAGACTTTCTGATTAATTTAAAAATCAACCGAAAGAGATAGAGCCGTGGTTTATTAAGCAAAAGTGCGTCAAATACGCTCCCATAACCGAACATAACATTTAAAAGATACGTCGTGGATGAAAATATTTTCAATTCGGACTTAGTCTCTGTACGGAGAGGCTACCGAGAAGCGCTACCGACGAAGACTTTCTGATTAATTTAAAAATCAACCGAAAGAGATAGAGCCGTGGTTTATTAAGCAAAAGTGCGTCAAATACGCTCCCATAACCGAACATAACCTTTAAAAGATACGTCGTGGATGAAAATATTTTCAATTCGGACTTAGTCTCTGTACGGAGAGGCTACCGAGAAGCGCTACCGACGAAGACTTTCTGATTAATTTAAAAATCAACCGTAAGAGAGAGAGCCGTGGTTTATTAAGCAAAAGTGCTTCAAATGCGCTCCTATAACTCAATCTAACATATAAAAGGTACCTCGTCGGTGAAAATAATTACAGTTCGGACTTAGATTTTTTCCTACCGATTGGCTACCGTGAAGAGTCGCCGACGACGACTTTAGAAATTATTTAAAAATCAACCGTAAGAGATAGAGCCGAGGTTTATTAAGCAAAAGTGCGTCAAATACGCTCCCATAACCGAACATAACATTTAAAAGATACGTCGTCGGTGAAAATATTTTCAATTCGGACTTAGTCTCTGTACGGAGAGGCTACCGAGAAGCGCTACCGACGAAGACTTTCTGATTAATTTAAAAATCAACCGTAAGAGATAGAGCCGTGGTTTACTAAGCAAAAGTGCTTCAAATGCGCTCCTATAACTCAATCTAACATATAAAAGGTACCTCGTCGGTGAAAATAATTACAGTTCGGACTTAGATTTTTTCCTACCGAGTGGCTACCGTGAAGAGTCGCCGACGACGACTTTAGAAATTATTTAAAAATCAACCGTAAGAGATAGAGCCGAGGTTTATTAAGCAAAAGTGCGTCAAATACGCTCCCATAACGGAACATAACATTTAAAAGATACGTCGTGGATGAAAATATTTTCAATTCGGACTTAGTCTCTGTACGGAGAGGCTACCGAGAAGCGCTACCGACGAAGACTTTCTGATTAATTTAAAAATCAACCGTAAGAGATAGAGCCGTCGTTTACTAAGCAAAAGTGCTTCAAATGCGCTCCTATAACTCAATCTAACATATAAAAGGTACCTCGTCGATGAAAATAATTACAGTTCGGACTTAGATTTTTTCCTACCGAGTGGCTACCGTGAAGAGTCGCCGACGACGACTTTAGAAATTATTTAAAAATCAACCGTAAGAGATGGAGCCGTGGTTTATTAAGCAAAAGTGCGTCAAATACGCTCCCATAACCGAACATAACATTTAAAAGATACGT
This sequence comes from Nysson spinosus, assembly GCA_910591585.2. NCBI lineage: Eukaryota > Metazoa > Arthropoda > Insecta > Hymenoptera > Crabronidae > Nysson > Nysson spinosus. The sequence continues at coordinate 1,063,692 of CAJUYC020000086.1, forward strand.
CGTGGATGAAAATATTTTCAATTCGGACTTAGTCTCTGTACGGAGAGGCTACCGAGAAGCGCTACCGACGAAGACTTTCTGATTAATTTAAAAATCAACCGTAAGAGATAGAGCCGTGGTTTATTAAGCAAAAGTGCTTCAAATGCGCTCCTATAACTCAATCTAACATACAAAAGGTACCTCGTCGGTGAAAATAATTACAGTTCGGACTTAGATTTTTTCCTACCTAGTGGCTACCGTGAAGAGACGCCGACGACGACTTTAGAAATTATTTAAAAATCAACCGTAAGAGATGGAGCCGTGGTTTATTAAGCAAAAGTGCGTCAAATACGCTCCCATAACCGAACATAACATTTAAAAGATACGTCGTCGGTGAAAATATTTTCAATTCGGACTTAGTCTCTGTACGGAGAGGCTACCGAGAAGCGCTACCGACGAAGACTTTCTGATTAATTTAAAAATCAACCGTAAGAGATAGAGCCGTGGTTTACTAAGCAAAAGTGCTTCAAATGCGCTCCTATAACTCAATCTAACATATAAAAGGTACCTCGTCGGTGAAAATAATTACAGTTCGGACTTAGATTTTTTCCTACCGAGTGGCTACCGTGAAGAGTCGCCGACGACGACTTTAGAAATTATTTAAAAATCAACCGTAAGAGATGGAGCCGTGGTTTATTAAGCAAAAGTGCGTCAAATACGCTCCCATAACCGAACATAACATTTAAAAGATACGTCGTCGGTGAAAATATTTTCAATTCGGACTTAGTCTCTGTACGGAGAGGCTACCGAGAAGCGCTACCGACGAAGACTTTCTGATTAATTTAAAAATCAACCGAAAGAGATAGAGCCGTCGTTTACTAAGCAAAAGTGCTTCAAATGCGCTCCTATAACTCAATCTAACATATAAAAGGTACCTCGTCGATGAAAATAATTACAGTTCGGACTTAGATTTTTTCCTACCGAGTGGCTACCATGAAGAGTCGCCGACGACGACTTTAGAAATTATTTAAAAATCAACCGTAAGAGATGGAGCCGTGGTTTATTAAGCAAAAGTGCGTCAAATACGCTCCCATAACGGAACATAACATTTAAAAGATACGTCGTGGATGAAAATATTTTCAATTCGGACTTAGTCTCTGTACGGAGAGGCTACCGAGAAGCGCTACCGACGAAGACTTTCTGATTAATTTAAAAATCAACCGTAAGAGATAGAGCCGTGGTTTACTAAGCAAAAGTGCTTCAAATGCGCTCCTATAACTCAATCTAACATATAAAAGGTACCTCGTCGATGAAAATAATTACAGTTCGGACTTAGATTTTTTCCTACCGAGTGGCTACCGTGAAGAGTCGCCGACGACGACTTTAGAAATTATTTAAAAATCAACCGTAAGAGATGGAGCCGTGGTTTATTAAGCAAAAGTGCGTCAAATACGCTCCCATAACCGAACATAACATTTAAAAGATACGTCGTCGGTGAAAATATTTTCAATTCGGACTTAGTCTCTGTACGGAGAGGCTACCGAGAAGCGCTACCGACGAAGACTTTCTGATTAATTTAAAAATCAACCGTAAGAGATAGAGCCGTGGTTTACTAAGCAAAAGTGCTTCAAATGCGCTCCTATAACTCAATCTAACATATAAAAGGTACCTCGTCGGTGAAAATAATTACAGTTCGGACTTAGATTTTTTCCTACCGAGTGGCTACCGTGAAGAGTCGCCGACGACGACTTTAGAAATTATTTAAAAATCAACCGTAAGAGATGGAGCCGTGGTTTATTAAGCAAAAGTGCGTCAAATACGCTCCCATAACCGAACATAACATTTAAAAGATACGTCGTCGGTGAAAATATTTTCAATTCGGACTTAGTCTCTGTACGGAGAGGCTACCGAGAAGCGCTACCGACGAAGACTTTCTGATTAATTTAAAAATCAACCGAAAGAGATAGAGCCGTCGTTTACTAAGCAAAAGTGCTTCAAATGCGCTCCTATAACTCAATCTAACATATAAAAGGTACCTCGTCGATGAAAATAATTACAGTTCGGACTTAGATTTTTTCCTACCGAGTGGCTACCGTGAAGAGTCGCCGACGACGACTTTAGAAATTATTTAAAAATCAACCGTAAGAGATGGAGCCGTGGTTTATTAAGCAAAAGTGCGTCAAATACGCACCCATAACGGAACATAACATTTAAAAGATACGTCGTGGATGAAAATATTTTCAATTCGGACTTAGTCTCTGTACGGAGAGGCTACCGAGAAGCGCTACCGACGAAGACTTTCTGATTAATTTAAAAATCAACCGTAAGAGATAGAGCCGTGGTTTACTAAGCAAAAGTGCTTCAAATGCGCTCCTATAACTCAATCTAACATATAAAAGGTACCTCGTCGATGAAAATAATTACAGTTCGGACTTAGATTTTTTCCTACCGAGTGGCTACCGTGAAGAGTCGCCGACGACGACTTTAGAAATTATTTAAAAATCAACCGTAAGAGATGGAGCCGTGGTTTATTAAGCAAAAGTGCGTCAAATACGCTCCCATAACCGAACATAACATTTAAAAGATACGTCGTAGGTGAAAATATTTTCAATTCGGACTTAGTCTCTGTACGGAGAGGCTACCGAGAAGCGCTACCGACGAAGACTTTCTGATTAATTTAAAAATAAACCGAAAGAGATAGAGCCGTGGTTTATTAAGTAAAAGTGCGTCAAATACGCTCCCATAACCGAACATAACATTTAAAAGAAACGTCGTGGATGAAAATATTTTCAATTCGGACTTAGTCTCTGTACGGAGAGGCTACCGAGAAGCGCTACCGACGAAGACTTTCTGATTAATTTAAAAATCAACCGTAAGAGATAGAGCCGTGGTTTACTAAGCAAAAGTGCTTCAAATGCGCTCCTATAACTCAATCTAACATATAAAAGGTACCTCGTCGATGAAAATAATTACAGTTCGGACTTAGATTTTTTCCTACCGAGTGGCTACCGTGAAGAGTCGCCGACGACGACTTTAGAAATTATTTAAAAATCAACCGTAAGAGATGGAGCCGTGGTTTATTAAGCAAAAGTGCGTCAAATACGCTCCCATAACCGAACATAACATTTAAAAGATACGTCGTAGGTGAAAATATTTTCAATTCGGACTTAGTCTCTGTACGGAGAGGCTACCGAGAAGCGCTACCGACGAAGACTTTCTGATTAATTTAAAAATAAACCGAAAGAGATAGAGCCGTGGTTTATTAAGTAAAAGTGCGTCAAATACGCTCCCATAACCGAACATAACATTTAAAAGATACGTCGTGGATGAAAATATTTTCAATTCGGACTTAGTCTCTGTACGGAGAGGCTACCGAGAAGCGCTACCGACGAAGACTTTCTGATTAATTTAAAAATCAACCGTAAGAGATAGAGCCGTGGTTTACTAAGCAAAAGTGCTTCAAATGCGCTCCTATAACTCAATCTAACATATAAAAGGTACCTCGTCGGTGAAAATAATTACAGTTCGGACTTAGATTTTTTCCTACCGAGTGGCTACCGTGAAGAGTCGCCGACGACGACTTTAGAAATTATTTAAAAATCAACCGTAAGAGATGGAGCCGTGGTTTATTAAGCAAAAGTGCGTCAAATACGCTCCCATAACCGAACATAACATCTAAAAGATACGTCGTCGGTGAAAATATTTTCAATTCGGACTTAGTCTCTGTACGGAGAGGCTACCGAGAAGCGCTACCGACGAAGACTTTCTGATTAATTTAAAAATCAACCGAAAGAGATAGAGCCGTCGTTTACTAAGCAAAAGTGCTTCAAATGCGCTCCTATAACTCAATCTAACATATAAAAGGTACCTCGTCGATGAAAATAATTACAGTTCGGACTTAGATTTTTTCCTACCGAGTGGCTACCGTGAAGAGTCGCCGACGACGACTTTAGAAATTATTTAAAAATCAACCGTAAGAGATGGAGCCGTGGTTTATTAAGCAAAAGTGCGTCAAATACGCTCCCATAACGGAACATAACATTTAAAAGATACGTCGTGGATGAAAATATTTTCAATTCGGACTTAGTCTCTGTACGGAGAGGCTACCGAGAAGCGCTACCGACGAAGACTTTCTGATTAATTTAAAAATCAACCGTAAGAGATAGAGCCGTGGTTTACTAAGCAAAAGTGCTTCAAATGCGCTCCTATAACTCAATCTAACATATAAAAGGTACCTCGTCGATGAAAATAATTACAGTTCGGACTTAGATTTTTTCCTACCGAGTGGCTACCGTGAAGAGTCGCCGACGACGACTTTAGAAATTATTTAAAAATCAACCGTAAGAGATGGAGCCGTGGTTTATTAAGCAAAAGTGCGTCAAATACGCTCCCATAACCGAACATAACATTTAAAAGATACGTCGTAGGTGAAAATATTTTCAATTCGGACTTAGTCTCTGTACGGAGAGGCTACCGAGAAGCGCTACCGACGAAGACTTTCTGATTAATTTAAAAATAAACCGAAAGAGATAGAGCCGTGGTTTATTAAGTAAAAGTGCGTCAAATACGCTCCCATAACCGAACATAACATTTAAAAGATACGTCGTGGATGAAAATATTTTCAATTCGGACTTAGTCTCTGTACGGAGAGGCTACCGAGAAGCGCTACCGACGAAGACTTTCTGATTAATTTAAAAATCAACCGTAAGAGATAGAGCCGTGGTTTATTAAGCAAAAGTGCTTCAAATGCGCTCCTATAACTCAATCTAACATATAAAAGGTACCTCGTCGGTGAAAATAATTACAGTTCGGACTTAGATTTTTTCCTACCGAGTGGCTACCGTGAAGAGTCGCCGACGACGACTTTAGAAATTATTTAAAAATCAACCGTAAGAGATGGAGCCGTGGTTTATTAAGCAAAAGTGCGTCAAATACGCTCCCATAACCGAACATAACATTTAAAAGATACGTCGTCGGTGAAAATATTTTCAATTCGGACTTAGTCTCTGTACGGAGAGGCTACCGAGAAGCGCTACCGACGAAGACTTTCTGATTAATTTAAAAATCAACCGAAAGAGATAGAGCCGTGGTTTATTAAGCAAAAGTGCGTCAAATACGCTCCCATAACCGAACATAACATTTAAAAGATACGTCGTGGATGAAAATATTTTCAATTCGGACTTAGTCTCTGTACGGAGAGGCTACCGAGAAGCGCTACCGACGAAGACTTTCTGATTAATTTAAAAATCAACCGAAAGAGATAGAGCCGTGGTTTATTAAGCAAAAGTGCGTCAAATACGCTCCCATAACCGAACATAACCTTTAAAAGATACGTCGTGGATGAAAATATTTTCAATTCGGACTTAGTCTCTGTACGGAGAGGCTACCGAGAAGCGCTACCGACGAAGACTTTCTGATTAATTTAAAAATCAACCGTAAGAGATAGAGCCGTGGTTTATTAAGCAAAAGTGCTTCAAATGCGCTCCTATAACTCAATCTAACATATAAAAGGTACCTCGTCGGTGAAAATAATTACAGTTCGGACTTAGATTTTTTCCTACCGATTGGCTACCGTGAAGAGTCGCCGACGACGACTTTAGAAATTATTTAAAAATCAACCGTAAGAGATAGAGCCGAGGTTTATTAAGCAAAAGTGCGTCAAATACGCTCCCATAACCGAACATAACATTTAAAAGATACGTCGTCGGTGAAAATATTTTCAATTCGGACTTAGTCTCTGTACGGAGAGGCTACCGAGAAGCGCTACCGACGAAGACTTTCTGATTAATTTAAAAATCAACCGTAAGAGATAGAGCCGTGGTTTACTAAGCAAAAGTGCTTCAAATGCGCTCCTATAACTCAATCTAACATATAAAAGGTACCTCGTCGGTGAAAATAATTACAGTTCGGACTTAGATTTTTTCCTACCGAGTGGCTACCGTGAAGAGTCGCCGACGACGACTTTAGAAATTATTTAAAAATCAACCGTAAGAGATAGAGCCGAGGTTTATTAAGCAAAAGTGCGTCAAATACGCTCCCATAACGGAACATAACATTTAAAAGATACGTCGTGGATGAAAATATTTTCAATTCGGACTTAGTCTCTGTACGGAGAGGCTACCGAGAAGCGCTACCGACGAAGACTTTCTGATTAATTTAAAAATCAACCGTAAGAGATAGAGCCGTCGTTTACTAAGCAAAAGTGCTTCAAATGCGCTCCTATAACTCACTCTAACATATAAAAGGTACCTCGTCGATGAAAATAATTACAGTTCGGACTTAGATTTTTTCCTACCGAGTGGCTACCGTGAAGAGTCGCCGACGACGACTTTAGAAATTATTTAAAAATCAACCGTAAGAGATGGAGCCGTGGTTTATTAAGCAAAAGTGCGTCAAATACGCTCCCATAACCGAACATAACATTTAAAAGATACGTCGTGGATGAAAATATTTTCAATTCGGACTTAGTCTCTGTACGGAGAGGCTACCGAGAAGCGCTACCGACGAAGACTTTCTGATTAATTTAAAAATCAACCGTAAGAGATAGAGCCGTGGTTTATTAAGCAAAAGTGCTTCAAATGCGCTCCTATAACTCAATCTAACATACAAAAGGTACCTCGTCGGTGAAAATAATTACAGTTCGGACTTAGATTTTTTCCTACCTAGTGGCTACCGTGAAGAGACGCCGACGACGACTTTAGAAATTATTTAAAAATCAACCGTAAGAGATGGAGCCGTGGTTTATTAAGCAAAAGTGCGTCAAATAAGCTCCCATAACCGAACATAACATTTAAAAGATACGTCGTCGGTGAAAATATTTTCAATTCGGACTTAGTCTCTGTACGGAGAGGCTACCGAGAAGCGCTACCGACGAAGACTTTCTGATTAATTTAAAAATCAACCGAAAGAGATAGAGCCGTGGTTTATTAAGCAAAAGTGCGTCAAATACGCTCCCATAACCGAACATAACATTTAAAAGATACGTCGTGGATGAAAATATTTTCAATTCGGACTTAGTCTCTGTACGGAGAGGCTACCGAGAAGCGCTACCGACGAAGACTTTCTGATTAATTTAAAAATCAACCGAAAGAGATAGAGCCGTGGTTTATTAAGCAAAAGTGCGTCAAATACGCTCCCATAACCGAACATAACCTTTAAAAGATACGTCGTGGATGAAAATATTTTCAATTCGGACTTAGTCTCTGTACGGAGAGGCTACCGAGAAGCGCTACCGACGAAGACTTTCTGATTAATTTAAAAATCAACCGTAAGAGATAGAGCCGTGGTTTATTAAGCAAAAGTGCTTCAAATGCGCTCCTATAACTCAATCTAACATATAAAAGGTACCTCGTCGGTGAAAATAATTACAGTTCGGACTTAGATTTTTTCCTACCGATTGGCTACCGTGAAGAGTCGCCGACGACGACTTTAGAAATTATTTAAAAATCAACCGTAAGAGATAGAGCCGAGGTTTATTAAGCAAAAGTGCGTCAAATACGCTCCCATAACCGAACATAACATTTAAAAGATACGTCGTCGGTGAAAATATTTTCAATTCGGACTTAGTCTCTGTACGGAGAGGCTACCGAGAAGCGCTACCGACGAAGACTTTCTGATTAATTTAAAAATCAACCGTAAGAGATAGAGCCGTGGTTTACTAAGCAAAAGTGCTTCAAATGCGCTCCTATAACTCAATCTAACATATAAAAGGTACCTCGTCGGTGAAAATAATTACAGTTCGGACTTAGATTTTTTCCTACCGAGTGGCTACCGTGAAGAGTCGCCGACGACGACTTTAGAAATTATTTAAAAATCAACCGTAAGAGATAGAGCCGAGGTTTATTAAGCAAAAGTGCGTCAAATACGCTCCCATAACGGAACATAACATTTAAAAGATACGTCGTGGATGAAAATATTTTCAATTCGGACTTAGTCTCTGTACGGAGAGGCTACCGAGAAGCGCTACCGACGAAGACTTTCTGATTAATTTAAAAATCAACCGTAAGAGATAGAGCCGTCGTTTACTAAGCAAAAGTGCTTCAAATGCGCTCCTATAACTCAATCTAACATATAAAAGGTACCTCGTCGATGAAAATAATTACAGTTCGGACTTAGATTTTTTCCTACCGAGTGGCTACCGTGAAGAGTCGCCGACGACGACTTTAGAAATTATTTAAAAATCAACCGTAAGAGATGGAGCCGTGGTTTATTAAGCAAAAGTGCGTCAAATACGCTCCCATAACCGAACATAACATTTAAAAGATACGTCGTGGATGAAAATATTTTCAATTCGGACTTAGTCTCTGTACGGAGAGGCTACCGAGAAGCGCTACCGACGAAGACTTTCTGATTAATTTAAAAATCAACCGTAAGAGATAGAGCCGTGGTTTATTAAGCAAAAGTGCTTCAAATGCGCTCCTATAACTCAATCTAACATACAAAAGGTACCTCGTCGGTGAAAATAATTACAGTTCGGACTTAGATTTTTTCCTACCTAGTGGCTACCGTGAAGAGACGCCGACGACGACTTTAGAAATTATTTAAAAATCAACCGTAAGAGATGGAGCCGTGGTTTATTAAGCAAAAGTGCGTCAAATACGCTCCCATAACCGAACATAACATTTAAAAGATACGTCGTCGGTGAAAATATTTTCAATTCGGACTTAGTCTCTGTACGGAGAGGCTACCGAGAAGCGCTACCGACGAAGACTTTCTGATTAATTTAAAAATCAACCGTAAGAGATAGAGCCGTGGTTTACTAAGCAAAAGTGCTTCAAATGCGCTCCTATAACTCAATCTAACATATAAAAGGTACCTCGTCGGTGAAAATAATTACAGTTCGGAATTAGATTTTTTCCTACCGAGTGGCTACCGTGAAGAGTCGCCGACGACGACTTTAGAAATTATTTAAAAATCAACCGTAAGAGATGGAGCCGTGGTTTATTAAGCAAAAGTGCGTCAAATACGCTCCCATAACCGAACATAACATTTAAAAGATACGTCGTCGGTGAAAATATTTTCAATTCGGACTTAGTCTCTGTACGGAGAGGCTACCGAGAAGCGCTACCGACGAAGACTTTCTGATTAATTTAAAAATCAACCGAAAGAGATAGAGCCGTCGTTTACTAAGCAAAAGTGCTTCAAATGCGCTCCTATAACTCAATCTAACATATAAAAGGTACCTCGTCGATGAAAATAATTACAGTTCGGACTTAGATTTTTTCCTACCGAGTGGCTACCGTGAAGAGTCGCCGACGACGACTTTAGAAATTATTTAAAAATCAACCGTAAGAGATGGAGCCGTGGTTTATTAAGCAAAAGTGCGTCAAATACGCACCCATAACGGAACATAACATTTAAAAGATACGTCGTGGATGAAAATATTTTCAATTCGGACTTAGTCTCTGTACGGAGAGGCTACCGAGAAGCGCTACCGACGAAGACTTTCTGATTAATTTAAAAATCAACCGTAAGAGATAGAGCCGTGGTTTACTAAGCAAAAGTGCTTCAAATGCGCTCCTATAACTCAATCTAACATATAAAAGGTACCTCGTCGATGAAAATAATTACAGTTCGGACTTAGATTTTTTCCTACCGAGTGGCTACCGTGAAGAGTCGCCGACGACGACTTTAGAAATTATTTAAAAATCAACCGTAAGAGATGGAGCCGTGGTTTATTAAGCAAAAGTGCGTCAAATACGCTCCCATAACCGAACATAACATTTAAAAGATACGTCGTAGGTGAAAATATTTTCAATTCGGACTTAGTCTCTGTACGGAGAGGCTACCGAGAAGCGCTACCGACGAAGACTTTCTGATTAATTTAAAAATAAACCGAAAGAGATAGAGCCGTGGTTTATTAAGTAAAAGTGCGTCAAATACGCTCCCATAACCGAACATAACATTTAAAAGATACGTCGTGGATGAAAATATTTTCAATTCGGACTTAGTCTCTGTACGGAGAGGCTACCGAGAAGCGCTACCGACGAAGACTTTCTGATTAATTTAAAAATCAACCGTAAGAGATAGAGCCGTGGTTTACTAAGCAAAAGTGCTTCAAATGCGCTCCTATAACTCAATCTAACATATAAAAGGTACCTCGTCGATGAAAATAATTACAGTTCGGACTTAGATTTTTTCCTACCGAGTGGCTACCGTGAAGAGTCGCCGACGACGACTTTAGAAATTATTTAAAAATCAACCGTAAGAGATGGAGCCGTGGTTTATTAAGCAAAAGTGCGTCAAATACGCTCCCATAACCGAACATAACATTTAAAAGATACGTCGTAGGTGAAAATATTTTCAATTCGGACTTAGTCTCTGTACGGAGAGGCTACCGAGAAGCGCTACCGACGAAGACTTTCTGATTAATTTAAAAATAAACCGAAAGAGATAGAGCCGTGGTTTATTAAGTAAAAGTGCGTCAAATACGCTCCCATAACCGAACATAACATTTAAAAGATACGTCGTGGATGAAAATATTTTCAATTCGGACTTAGTCTCTGTACGGAGAGGCTACCGAGAAGCGCTACCGACGAAGACTTTCTGATTAATTTAAAAATCAACCGTAAGAGATAGAGCCGTGGTTTACTAAGCAAAAGTGCTTCAAATGCGCTCCTATAACTCAATCTAACATATAAAAGGTACCTCGTCGATGAAAATAATTACAGTTCGGACTTAGATTTTTTCCTACCGAGTGGCTACCGTGAAGAGTCGCCGACGACGACTTTAGAAATAATTTAAAAATCAACCGTAAGAGATGGAGCCGTGGTTTATTAAGCAAAAGTGCGTCAAATACGCTCCCATAACCGAACATAACATTTAAAAGATACGTCGTGGATGAAAATATTTTCAATTCGGACTTAGTCTCTGTACGGAGAGGCTACCGAGAAGCGCTACCGACGAAGACTTTCTGATTAATTTAAAAATCAACCGTAAGAGATAGAGCCGTGGTTTACTAAGCAAAAGTGCTTCAAATGCGCTCCTATAACTCAATCTAACATATAAAAGGTACCTCGTCGGTGAAAATAATTACAGTTCGGACTTAGATTTTTTCCTACCGAGTGGCTACCGTGAAGAGTCGCCGACGACGACTTTAGAAATTATTTAAAAATCAACCGTAAGAGATGGAGCCGTGGTTTATTAAGCAAAAGTGCGTCAAATACGCTCCCATAACCGAACATAACATTTAAAAGATACGTCGTCGGTGAAAATATTTTCAATTCGGACTTAGTCTCTGTACGGAGAGGCTACCGAGAAGCGCTACCGACGAAGACTTTCTGATTAATTTAAAAATCAACCGAAAGAGATAGAGCCGTGGTTTATTAAGCAAAAGTGCGTCAAATACGCTCCCATAACCGAACATAACATTTAAAAGATACGTCGTGGATGAAAATATTTTCAATTCGGACTTAGTCTCTGTACGGAGAGGCTACCGAGAAGCGCTACCGACGAAGACTTTCTGATTAATTTAAAAATCAACCGAAAGAGATAGAGCCGTGGTTTATTAAGCAAAAGTGCGTCAAATACGCTCCCATAACCGAACATAACCTTTAAAAGATACGTCGTGGATGAAAATATTTTCAATTCGGACTTAGTCTCTGTACGGAGAGGCTACCGAGAAGCGCTACCGACGAAGACTTTCTGATTAATTTAAAAATCAACCGTAAGAGATAGAGCCGTGGTTTATTAAGCAAAAGTGCTTCAAATGCGCTCCTATAACTCAATCTAACATATAAAAGGTACCTCGTCGGTGAAAATAATTACAGTTCGGACTTAGATTTTTTCCTACCGATTGGCTACCGTGAAGAGTCGCCGACGACGACTTTAGAAATTATTTAAAAATCAACCGTAAGAGATAGAGCCGAGGTTTATTAAGCAAAAGTGCGTCAAATACGCTCCCATAACCGAACATAACATTTAAAAGATACGTCGTCGGTGAAAATATTTTCAATTCGGACTTAGTCTCTGTACGGAGAGGCTACCGAGAAGCGCTACCGACGAAGACTTTCTGATTAATTTAAAAATCAACCGTAAGAGATAGAGCCGTGGTTTACTAAGCAAAAGTGCTTCAAATGCGCTCCTATAACTCAATCTAACATATAAAAGGTACCTCGTCGGTGAAAATAATTACAGTTCGGACTTAGATTTTTTCCTACCGAGTGGCTACCGTGAAGAGTCGCCGACGACGACTTTAGAAATTATTTAAAAATCAACCGTAAGAGATAGAGCCGAGGTTTATTAAGCAAAAGTGCGTCAAATACGCTCCCATAACGGAACATAACATTTAAAAGATACGTCGTGGATGAAAATATTTTCAATTCGGACTTAGTCTCTGTACGGAGAGGCTACCGAGAAGCGCTACCGACGAAGACTTTCTGATTAATTTAAAAATCAACCGTAAGAGATAGAGCCGTCGTTTACTAAGCAAAAGTGCTTCAAATGCGCTCCTATAACTCAATCTAACATATAAAAGGTACCTCGTCGATGAAAATAATTACAGTTCGGACTTAGATTTTTTCCTACCGAGTGGCTACCGTGAAGAGTCGCCGACGACGACTTTAGAAATTATTTAAAAATCAACCGTAAGAGATGGAGCCGTGGTTTATTAAGCAAAAGTGCGTCAAATACGCTCCCATAACCGAACATAACATTTAAAAGATACGTCGTGGATGAAAATATTTTCAATTCGGACTTAGTCTCTGTACGGAGAGGCTACCGAGAAGCGCTACCGACGAAGACTTTCTGATTAATTTAAAAATCAACCGTAAGAGATAGAGCCGTGGTTTATTAAGCAAAAGTGCTTCAAATGCGCTCCTATAACTCAATCTAACATACAAAAGGTACCTCGTCGGTGAAAATAATTACAGTTCGGACTTAGATTTTTTCCTACCTAGTGGCTACCGTGAAGAGACGCCGACGACGACTTTAGAAATTATTTAAAAATCAACCGTAAGAGATGGAGCCGTGGTTTATTAAGCAAAAGTGCGTCAAATAAGCTCCCATAACCGAACATAACATTTAAAAGATACGTCGTCGGTGAAAATATTTTCAATTCGGACTTAGTCTCTGTACGGAGAGGCTACCGAGAAGCGCTACCGACGAAGACTTTCTGATTAATTTAAAAATCAACCGAAAGAGATAGAGCCGTGGTTTATTAAGCAAAAGTGCGTCAAATACGCTCCCATAACCGAACATAACATTTAAAAGATACGTCGTGGATGAAAATATTTTCAATTCGGACTTAGTCTCTGTACGGAGAGGCTACCGAGAAGCGCTACCGACGAAGACTTTCTGATTAATTTAAAAATCAACCGAAAGAGATAGAGCCGTGGTTTATTAAGCAAAAGTGCGTCAAATACGCTCCCATAAGCGAACATAACCTTTAAAAGATACGTCGTGGATGAAAATATTTTCAATTCGGACTTAGTCTCTGTACGGAGAGGCTACCGAGAAGCGCTACCGACGAAGACTTTCTGATTAATTTAAAAATCAACCGTAAGAGATAGAGCCGTGGTTTATTAAGCAAAAGTGCTTCAAATGCGCTCCTATAACTCAATCTAACATATAAAAGGTACCTCGTCGGTGAAAATAATTACAGTTCGGACTTAGATTTTTTCCTACCGATTGGCTACCGTGAAGAGTCGCCGACGACGACTTTAGAAATTATTTAAAAATCAACCGTAACAGATAGAGCCGAGGTTTATTAAGCAAAAGTGCGTCAAATACGCTCCCATAACCGAACATAACATTTAAAAGATACGTCGTCGGTGAAAATATTTTCAATTCGGACTTAGTCTCTGTACGGAGAGGCTACCGAGAAGCGCTACCGACGAAGACTTTCTGATTAATTTAAAAATCAACCGTAAGAGATAGAGCCGTGGTTTACTAAGCAAAAGTGCTTCAAATGCGCTCCTATAACTCAATCTAACATATAAAAGGTACCTCGTCGGTGAAAATAATTACAGTTCGGACTTAGATTTTTTCCTACCGAGTGGCTACCGTGAAGAGTCGCCGACGACGACTTTAGAAATTATTTAAAAATCAACCGTAAGAGATAGAGCCGAGGTTTATTAAGCAAAAGTGCGTCAAATACGCTCCCATAACGGAACATAACATTTAAAAGATACGTCGTGGATGAAAATATTTTCAATTCGGACTTAGTCTCTGTACGGAGAGGCTACCGAGAAGCGCTACCGACGAAGACTTTCTGATTAATTTAAAAATCAACCGTAAGAGATAGAGCCGTCGTTTACTAAGCAAAAGTGCTTCAAATGCGCTCCTATAACTCAATCTAACATATAAAAGGTACCTCGTCGATGAAAATAATTACAGTTCGGACTTAGATTTTTTCCTACCGAGTGGCTACCGTGAAGAGTCGCCGACGACGACTTTAGAAATTATTTAAAAATCAACCGTAAGAGATGGAGCCGTGGTTTATTAAGCAAAAGTGCGTCAAATACGCTCCCATAACCGAACATAACATTTAAAAGATACGTCGTGGATGAAAATATTTTCAATTCGGACTTAGTCTCTGTACGGAGAGGCTACCGAGAAGCGCTACCGACGAAGACTTTCTGATTAATTTAAAAATCAACCGTAAGAGATAGAGCCGTGGTTTATTAAGCAAAAGTGCTTCAAATGCGCTCCTATAACTCAATCTAACATACAAAAGGTACCTCGTCGGTGAAAATAATTACAGTTCGGACTTAGATTTTTTCCTACCTAGTGGCTACCGTGAAGAGACGCCGACGACGACTTTAGAAATTATTTAAAAATCAACCGTAAGAGATGGAGCCGTGGTTTATTAAGCAAAAGTGCGTCAAATACGCTCCCATAACCGAACATAACATTTAAAAGATACGTCGTCGGTGAAAATATTTTCAATTCGGACTTAGTCTCTGTACGGAGAGGCTACCGAGAAGCGCTACCGACGAAGACTTTCTGATTAATTTAAAAATCAACCGTAAGAGATAGAGCCGTGGTTTACTAAGCAAAAGTGCTTCAAATACGCTCCTATAACTCAATCTAACATATAAAAGGTACCTCGTCGGTGAAAATAATTACAGTTCGGACTTAGATTTTTTCCTACCGAGTGGCTACCGTGAAGAGTCGCCGACGACGACTTTAGAAATTATTTAAAAATCAACCGTAAGAGATGGAGCCGTGGTTTATTAAGCAAAAGTGCGTCAAATACGCTCCCATAACCGAACATAACATTTAAAAGATACGTCGTCGGTGAAAATATTTTCAATTCGGACTTAGTCTCTGTACGGAGAGGCTACCGAGAAGCGCTACCGACGAAGACTTTCTGATTAATTTAAAAATCAACCGAAAGAGATAGAGCCGTCGTTTACTAAGCAAAAGTGCTTCAAATGCGCTCCTATAACTCAATCTAACATATAAAAGGTACCTCGTCGATGAAAATAATTACAGTTCGGACTTAGATTTTTTCCTACCGAGTGGCTACCGTGAAGAGTCGCCGACGACGACTTTAGAAATTATTTAAAAATCAACCGTAAGAGATGGAGCCGTGGTTTATTAAGCAAAAGTGCGTCAAATACGCTCCCATAACCGAACATAACATTTAAAAGATACGTCGTAGGTGAAAATATTTTCAATTCGGACTTAGTCTCTGTACGGAGAGGCTACCGAGAAGCGCTACCGACGAAGACTTTCTGATTAATTTAAAAATCAACCGAAAGAGATAGAGCCGTGGTTTATTAAGTAAAAGTGCGTCAAATACGCTCCCATAACCGAACATAACATTTAAAAGATACGTCGTGGATGAAAATATTTTCAATTCGGACTTAGTCTCTGTACGGAGAGGCTACCGAGAAGCGCTACCGACGAAGACTTTCTGATTAATTTAAAAATCAACCGTAAGAGATGGAGCCGTGGTTTATTAAGCAAAAGTGCGTCAAATACGCTCCCATAACCGAACATAACATTTAAAAGATACGTCGTCGGTGAAAATATTTTCAATTCGGACTTAGTCTCTGTACGGAGAGGCTACCGAGAAGCGCTACCGACGAAGACTTTCTGATTAATTTAAAAATCAACCGTAAGAGATAGAGCCGTGGTTTACTAAGCAAAAGTGCTTCAAATGCGCTCCTATAACTCAATCTAACATATAAAATGTACATCGTCGGTGAAAATAATTACAGTTCGGACTTAGATTTTTTCCTACCGAGTGGCTACCGTGAAGAGTCGCCGACGACGACTTTAGAAATTATTTAAAAATCAACCGTAAGAGATGGAGCCGTGGTTTATTAAGCAAAAGTGCGTCAAATACGCTCCCATAACCGAACATAACATTTAAAAGATACGTCGTCGGTGAAAATATTTTCAATTCGGACTTAGTCTCTGTACGGAGAGGCTACCGAGAAGCGCTACCGACGAAGACTTTCTGATTAATTTAAAAATCAACCGAAAGAGATAGAGCCGTCGTTTACTAAGCAAAAGTGCTTCAAATGCGCTCCTATAACTCAATCTAACATATAAAAGGTACCTCGTCGATGAAAATAATTACAGTTCGGACTTAGATTTTTTCCTACCGAGTGGCTACCGTGAAGAGTCGCCGACGACGACTTTAGAAATTATTTAAAAATCAACCGTAAGAGATGGAGCCGTGGTTTATTAAGCAAAAGTGCGTCAAATACGCTCCCATAACGGAACATAACATTTAAAAGATACGTCGTGGATGAAAATATTTTCAATTCGGACTTAGTCTCTGTACGGAGAGGCTACCGAGAAGCGCTACCGACGAAGACTTTCTGATTAATTTAAAAATCAACCGTAAGAGATAGAGCCGTGGTTTATTAAGCAAAAGTGCTTCAAATGCGCTCCTATAACTCAATCTAACATACAAAAGGTACCTCGTCGGTGAAAATAATTACAGTTCGGACTTAGATTTTTTCCTACCTAGTGGCTACCGTGAAGAGACGCCGACGACGACTTTAGAAATTATTTAAAAATCAACCGTAAGAGATGGAGCCGTGGTTTATTAAGCAAAAGTGCGTCAAATACGCTCCCATAACCGAACATAAAATTTAAAAGATACGTCGTCGGTGAAAATATTTTCAATTCGGACTTAGTCTCTGTACTGAGAGGCTACCGAGAAGCGCTACCGACGAAGACTTTCTGATTAATTTAAAAATCAACCGTAAGAGATAGAGCCATGGTTTATTAAGCAAAAGTGCTTCAAATGCGCTCCTATAACTCAATCTAACATATAAAAGGTACCTCGTCGGTGAAAATAATTACAGTTCGGACTTAGATTTTTTCCTACCGAGTGGCTACCGTGAAGAGTCGCCGACGACGACTTTAGAAATTATTTAAAAATCAACCGTAAGAGATGGAGCCGTGGTTTATTAAGCAAAAGTGCGTCAAATACGCTCCCATAACCGAACATAACATTTAAAAGATACGTCGTGGATGAAAATATTTTCAATTCGGACTTAGTCTCTGTACGGAGAGGCTACCGAGAAGCGCTACCGACGAAGACTTTCTGATTAATTTAAAAATCAACCGTAAGAGATAGAGCCGTGGTTTATTAAGCAAAAGTGCTTCAAATGCGCTCCTATAACTCAATCTAACATACAAAAGGTACCTCGTCGGTGAAAATAATTACAGTTCGGACTTAGATTTTTTCCTACCTAGTGGCTACCGTGAAGAGACGCCGACGACGACTT
This sequence comes from Nysson spinosus, assembly GCA_910591585.2. NCBI lineage: Eukaryota > Metazoa > Arthropoda > Insecta > Hymenoptera > Crabronidae > Nysson > Nysson spinosus. The sequence goes on from CAJUYC020000086.1 coordinate 1,081,364, forward strand.
TAGAAATTATTTAAAAATCAACCGTAAGAGATGGAGCCGTGGTTTATTAAGCAAAAGTGCGTCAAATACGCTCCCATAACCGAACATAACATTTAAAAGATACGTCGTCGGTGAAAATATTTTCAATTCGGACTTAGTCTCTGTACGGAGAGGCTACCGAGAAGCGCTACCGACGAAGACTTTCTGATTAATTTAAAAATCAACCGTAAGAGATAGAGCCGTGGTTTATTAAGCAAAAGTGCGTCAAATACGCTCCCATAACCGAACATAACATTTAAAAGATACGTCGTGGATGAAAATATTTTCAATTCGGACTTAGTCTCTGTACGGAGAGGCTACCGAGAAGCGCTACCGACGAAGACTTTCTGATTAATTTAAAAATCAACCGAAAGAGATAGAGCCGTGGTTTATTAAGCAAAAGTGCGTCAAATACGCTCCCATAACCGAACATAACCTTTAAAAGATACGTCGTGGATGAAAATATTTTCAATTCGGTCTTAGTCTCTGTACGGAGAGGCTACCGAGAAGCGCTACCGACGAAGACTTTCTGATTAATTTAAAAATCAACCGTAAGAGATAGAGCCGTGGTTTATTAAGCAAAAGTGCTTCAAATGCGCTCCTATAACTCAATCTAACATATAAAAGGTACCTCGTCGGTGAAAATAATTACAGTTCGGACTTAGATTTTTTCCTACCGATTGGCTACCGTGAAGAGTCGCCGACGACGACTTTAGAAATTATTTAAAAATCAACCGTAAGAGATAGAGCCGAGGTTTATTAAGCAAAAGTGCGTCAAATACGCTCCCATAACCGAACATAACATTTAAAAGATACGTCGTCGGTGAAAATATTTTCAATTCGGACTTAGTCTCTGTACGGAGAGGCTACCGAGAAGCGCTACCGACGAAGACTTTCTGATTAATTTAAAAATCAACCGTAAGAGATAGAGCCGTGGTTTACTAAGCAAAAGTGCTTCAAATGCGCTCCTATAACTCAATCTAACATATAAAAGGTACCTCGTCGGTGAAAATAATTACAGTTCGGACTTAGATTTTTTCCTACCGAGTGGCTACCGTGAAGAGTCGCCGACGACGACTTTAGAAATTATTTAAAAATCAACCGTAAGAGATAGAGCCGAGGTTTATTAAGCAAAAGTGCGTCAAATACGCTCCCATAACGGAACATAACATTTAAAAGATACGTCGTGGATGAAAATATTTTCAATTCGGACTTAGTCTCTGTACGGAGAGGCTACCGAGAAGCGCTACCGACGAAGACTTTCTGATTAATTTAAAAATCAACCGTAAGAGATAGAGCCGTCGTTTACTAAGCAAAAGTGCTTCAAATGCGCTCCTATAACTCAATCTAACATATAAAAGGTACCTCGTCGATGAAAATAATTACAGTTCGGACTTAGATTTTTTCCTACCGAGTGGCTACCGTGAAGAGTCGCCGACGACGACTTTAGAAATTATTTAAAAATCAACCGTAAGAGATGGAGCCGTGGTTTATTAAGCAAAAGTGCGTCAAATACGCTCCCATAACCGAACATAACATTTAAAAGATACGTCGTGGATGAAAATATTTTCAATTCGGACTTAGTCTCTGTACGGAGAGGCTACCGAGAAGCGCTACCGACGAAGACTTTCTGATTAATTTAAAAATCAACCGTAAGAGATAGAGCCGTGGTTTATTAAGCAAAAGTGCTTCAAATGCGCTCCTATAACTCAATCTAACATACAAAAGGTACCTCGTCGGTGAAAATAATTACAGTTCGGACTTAGATTTTTTCCTACCTAGTGGCTACCGTGAAGAGACGCCGACGACGACTTTAGAAATTATTTAAAAATCAACCGTAAGAGATGGAGCCGTGGTTTATTAAGCAAAAGTGCGTCAAATACGCTCCCATAACCGAACATAACATTTAAAAGATACGTCGTCGGTGAAAATATTTTCAATTCGGACTTAGTCTCTGTACGGAGAGGCTACCGAGAAGCGCTACCGACGAAGACTTTCTGATTAATTTAAAAATCAACCGTAAGAGATAGAGCCGTGGTTTACTAAGCAAAAGTGCTTCAAATGCGCTCCTATAACTCAATCTAACATATAAAAGGTACCTCGTCGGTGAAAATAATTACAGTTCGGACTTAGATTTTTTCCTACCGAGTGGCTACCGTGAAGAGTCGCCGACGACGACTTTAGAAATTATTTAAAAATCAACCGTAAGAGATGGAGCCGTGGTTTATTAAGCAAAAGTGCGTCAAATACGCTCCCATAACCGAACATAACATTTAAAAGATACGTCGTCGGTGAAAATATTTTCAATTCGGACTTAGTCTCTGTACGGAGAGGCTACCGAGAAGCGCTACCGACGAAGACTTTCTGATTAATTTAAAAATCAACCGAAAGAGATAGAGCCGTCGTTTACTAAGCAAAAGTGCTTCAAATGCGCTCCTATAACTCAATCTAACATATAAAAGGTACCTCGTCGATGAAAATAATTACAGTTCGGACTTAGATTTTTTCCTACCGAGTGGCTACCGTGAAGAGTCGCCGACGACGACTTTAGAAATTATTTAAAAATCAACCGTAAGAGATGGAGCCGTGGTTTATTAAGCAAAAGTGCGTCAAATACGCTCCCATAACGGAACATAACATTTAAAAGATACGTCGTGGATGAAAATATTTTCAATTCGGACTTAGTCTCTGTACGGAGAGGCTACCGAGAAGCGCTACCGACGAAGACTTTCTGATTAATTTAAAAATCAACCGTAAGAGATAGAGCCGTGGTTTACTAAGCAAAAGTGCTTCAAATGCGCTCCTATAACTCAATCTAACATATAAAAGGTACCTCGTCGATGAAAATAATTACAGTTCGGACTTAGATTTTTTCCTACCGAGTGGCTACCGTGAAGAGTCGCCGACGACGACTTTAGAAATTATTTAAAAATCAACCGTAAGAGATGGAGCCGTGGTTTATTAAGCAAAAGTGCGTCAAATACGCTCCCATAACCGAACATAACATTTAAAAGATACGTCGTAGGTGAAAATATTTTCAATTCGGACTTAGTCTCTGTACGGAGAGGCTACCGAGAAGCGCTACCGACGAAGACTTTCTGATTAATTTAAAAATCAACCGAAAGAGATAGAGCCGTGGTTTATTAAGTAAAAGTGCGTCAAATACGCTCCCATAACCGAACATAACATTTAAAAGATACGTCGTGGATGAAAATATTTTCAATTCGGACTTAGTCTCTGTACGGAGAGGCTACCGAGAAGCGCTACCGACGAAGACTTTCTGATTAATTTAAAAATCAACCGTAAGAGATAGAGCCGTGGTTTACTAAGCAAAAGTGCTTCAAATGCGCTCCTATAACTCAATCTAACATATAAAAGGTACCTCGTCGGTGAAAATAATTACAGTTCGGACTTAGATTTTTTCCTACCGAGTGGCTACCGTGAAGAGTCGCCGACGACGACTTTAGAAATTATTTAAAAATCAACCGTAAGAGATGGAGCCGTGGTTTATTAAGCAAAAGTGCGTCAAATACGCTCCCATAACCGAACATAACATTTAAAAGATACGTCGTCGGTGAAAATATTTTCAATTCGGACTTAGTCTCTGTACGGAGAGGCTACCGAGAAGCGCTACCGACGAAGACTTTCTGATTAATTTAAAAATCAACCGAAAGAGATAGAGCCGTGGTTTATTAAGCAAAAGTGCGTCAAATACGCTCCCATAACCGAACATAACATTTAAAAGATACGTCGTGGATGAAAATATTTTCAATTCGGACTTAGTCTCTGTACGGAGAGGCTACCGAGAAGCGCTACCGACGAAGACTTTCTGATTAATTTAAAAATCAACCGAAAGAGATAGAGCCGTGGTTTATTAAGCAAAAGTGCGTCAAATACGCTCCCATAACCGAACATAACCTTTAAAAGATACGTCGTGGATGAAAATATTTTCAATTCGGACTTAGTCTCTGTACGGAGAGGCTACCGAGAAGCGCTACCGACGAAGACTTTCTGATTAATTTAAAAATCAACCGTAAGAGATAGAGCCGTGGTTTATTAAGCAAAAGTGCTTCAAATGCGCTCCTATAACTCAATCTAACATATAAAAGGTACCTCGTCGGTGAAAATAATTACAGTTCGGACTTAGATTTTTTCCTACCGATTGGCTACCGTGAAGAGTCGCCGACGACGACTTTAGAAATTATTTAAAAATCAACCGTAAGAGATAGAGCCGAGGTTTATTAAGCAAAAGTGCGTCAAATACGCTCCCATAACCGAACATAACATTTAAAAGATACGTCGTCGGTGAAAATATTTTCAATTCGGACTTAGTCTCTGTACGGAGAGGCTACCGAGAAGCGCTACCGACGAAGACTTTCTGATTAATTTAAAAATCAACCGTAAGAGATAGAGCCGTGGTTTACTAAGCAAAAGTGCTTCAAATGCGCTCCTATAACTCAATCTAACATATAAAAGGTACCTCGTCGGTGAAAATAATTACAGTTCGGACTTAGATTTTTTCCTACCGAGTGGCTACCGTGAAGAGTCGCCGACGACGACTTTAGAAATTATTTAAAAATCAACCGTAAGCGATAGAGCCGAGGTTTATTAAGCAAAAGTGCGTCAAATACGCTCCCATAACGGAACATAACATTTAAAAGATACGTCGTGGATGAAAATATTTTCAATTCGGACTTAGTCTCTGTACGGAGAGGCTACCGAGAAGCGCTACCGACGAAGACTTTCTGATTAATTTAAAAATCAACCGTAAGAGATAGAGCCGTCGTTTACTAAGCAAAAGTGCTTCAAATGCGCTCCTATAACTCAATCTAACATATAAAAGGTACCTCGTCGATGAAAATAATTACAGTTCGGACTTAGATTTTTTCCTACCGAGTGGCTACCGTGAAGAGTCGCCGACGACGACTTTAGAAATTATTTAAAAATCAACCGTAAGAGATGGAGCCGTGGTTTATTAAGCAAAAGTGCGTCAAATACGCTCCCATAACCGGACATAACATTTAAAAGATACGTCGTGGATGAAAATATTTTCAATTCGGACTTAGTCTCTGTACGGAGAGGCTACCGAGAAGCGCTACCGACGAAGACTTTCTGATTAATTTAAAAATCAACCGTAAGAGATAGAGCCGTGGTTTATTAAGCAAAAGTGCTTCAAATGCGCTCCTATAACTCAATCTAACATACAAAAGGTACCTCGTCGGTGAAAATAATTACAGTTCGGACTTAGATTTTTTCCTACCTAGTGGCTACCGTGAAGAGACGCCGACGACGACTTTAGAAATTATTTAAAAATCAACCGTAAGAGATGGAGCCGTGGTTTATTAAGCAAAAGTGCGTCAAATACGCTCCCATAACCGAACATAACATTTAAAAGATACGTCGTCGGTGAAAATATTTTCAATTCGGACTTAGTCTCTGTACGGAGAGGCTACCGAGAAGCGCTACCGACGAAGACTTTCTGATTAATTTAAAAATCAACCGTAAGAGATAGAGCCGTGGTTTACTAAGCAAAAGTGCTTCAAATGCGCTCCTATAACTCAATCTAACATATAAAAGGTACCTCGTCGGTGAAAATAATTACAGTTCGGACTTAGATTTTTTCCTACCGAGTGGCTACCGTGAAGAGTCGCCGACGACGACTTTAGAAATTATTTAAAAATCAACCGTAAGAGATGGAGCCGTGGTTTATTAAGCAAAAGTGCGTCAAATACGCTCCCATAACCGAACATAACATTTAAAAGATACGTCGTCGGTGAAAATATTTTCAATTCGGACTTAGTCTCTGTACGGAGAGGCTACCGAGAAGCGCTACCGACGAAGACTTTCTGATTAATTTAAAAATCAACCGAAAGAGATAGAGCCGTCGTTTACTAAGCAAAAGTGCTTCAAATGCGCTCCTATAACTCAATCTAACATATAAAAGGTACCTCGTCGATGAAAATAATTACAGTTCGGACTTAGATTTTTTCCTACCGAGTGGCTACCGTGAAGAGTCGCCGACGACGACTTTAGAAATTATTTAAAAATCAACCGTAAGAGATGGAGCCGTGGTTTATTAAGCAAAAGTGCGTCAAATACGCTCCCATAACCGAACATAACATTTAAAAGATACGTCGTAGGTGAAAATATTTTCAATTCGGACTTAGTCTCTGTACGGAGAGGCTACCGAGAAGCGCTACCGACGAAGACTTTCTGATTAATTTAAAAATCAACCGAAAGAGATAGAGCCGTGGTTTATTAAGTAAAAGTGCGTCAAATACGCTCCCATAACCGAACATAACATTTAAAAGATACGTCGTGGATGAAAATATTTTCAATTCGGACTTAGTCTCTGAACGGAGAGGCTACCGAGAAGCGCTACCGACGAAGACTTTCTGATTAATTTAAAAATCAACCGTAAGAGATGGAGCCGTGGTTTATTAAGCAAAAGTGCGTCAAATACGCTCCCATAACCGAACATAACATTTAAAAGATACGTCGTCGGTGAAAATATTTTCAATTCGGACTTAGTCTCTGTACGGAGAGGCTACCGAGAAGCGCTACCGACGAAGACTTTCTGATTAATTTAAAAATCAACCGTAAGAGATAGAGCCGTGGTTTACTAAGCAAAAGTGCTTCAAATGCGCTCCTATAACTCAATCTAACATATAAAAGGTACCTCGTCGGTGAAAATAATTACAGTTCGGACTTAGATTTTTTCCTACCGAGTGGCTACCGTGAAGAGTCGCCGACGACGACTTTAGAAATTATTTAAAAATCAACCGTAAGAGATGGAGCCGTGGTTTATTAAGCAAAAGTGCGTCAAATACGCTCCCATAACCGAACATAACATTTAAAAGATACGTCGTCGGTGAAAATATTTTCAATTCGGACTTAGTCTCTGTACGGAGAGGCTACCGAGAAGCGCTACCGACGAAGACTTTCTGATTAATTTAAAAATCAACCGAAAGAGATAGAGCCGTCGTTTACTAAGCAAAAGTGCTTCAAATGCGCTCCTATAACTCAATCTAACATATAAAAGGTAGCTCGTCGATGAAAATAATTACAGTTCGGACTTAGATTTTTTCCTACCGAGTGGCTACCGTGAAGAGTCGCCGACGACGACTTTAGAAATTATTTAAAAATCAACCGTAAGAGATGGAGCCGTGGTTTATTAAGCAAAAGTGCGTCAAATACGCTCCCATAACGGAACATAACATTTAAAAGATACGTCGTGGATGAAAATATTTTCAATTCGGACTTAGTCTCTGTACGGAGAGGCTACCGAGAAGCGCTACCGACGAAGACTTTCTGATTAATTTAAAAATCAACCGTAAGAGATAGAGCCGTGGTTTATTAAGCAAAAGTGCTTCAAATGCGCTCCTATAACTCAATCTAACATACAAAAGGTACCTCGTCGGTGAAAATAATTACAGTTCGGACTTAGATTTTTTCCTACCTAGTGGCTACCGTGAAGAGACGCCGACGACGACTTTAGAAATTATTTAAAAATCAACCGTAAGAGATGGAGCCGTGGTTTATTAAGCAAAAGTGCGTCAAATACGCTCCCATAACCGAACATAAAATTTAAAAGATACGTCGTCGGTGAAAATATTTTCAATTCGGACTTAGTCTCTGTACTGAGAGGCTACCGAGAAGCGCTACCGACGAAGACTTTCTGATTAATTTAAAAATCAACCGTAAGAGATAGAGCCATGGTTTATTAAGCAAAAGTGCTTCAAATGCGCTCCTATAACTCAATCTAACATATAAAAGGTACCTCGTCGGTGAAAATAATTACAGTTCGGACTTAGATTTTTTCCTACCGAGTGGCTACCGTGAAGAGTCGCCGACGACGACTTTAGAAATTATTTAAAAATCAACCGTAAGAGATAGAGCCGAGGTTTATTAAGCAAAAGTGCGTCAAATACGCTCCCATAACCGAACATAACATTTAAAAGATACGTCGTAGGTGAAAATATTTTCAATTCGGACTTAGTCTCTGTACGGAGAGGCTACCGAGAAGCGCTACCGACGAAGACTTTCTGATTAATTTAAAAATCAACCGAAAGAGATAGAGCCGTGGTTTATTAAGTAAAAGTGCGTCAAATACGCTCCCATAACCGAACATAACATTTAAAAGATACGTCGTGGATGAAAATATTTTCAATTCGGACTTAGTCTCTGAACGGAGAGGCTACCGAGAAGCGCTACCGACGAAGACTTTCTGATTAATTTAAAAATCAACCGTAAGAGATGGAGCCGTGGTTTATTAAGCAAAAGTGCGTCAAATACGCTCCCATAACCGAACATAACATTTAAAAGATACGTCGTCGGTGAAAATATTTTCAATTCGGACTTAGTCTCTGTACGGAGAGGCTACCGAGAAGCGCTACCGACGAAGACTTTCTGATTAATTTAAAAATCAACCGTAAGAGATAGAGCCGTGGTTTACTAAGCAAAAGTGCTTCAAATGCGCTCCTATAACTCAATCTAACATATAAAAGGTACCTCGTCGGTGAAAATAATTACAGTTCGGACTTAGATTTTTTCCTACCGAGTGGCTACCGTGAAGAGTCGCCGACGACGACTTTAGAAATTATTTAAAAATCAACCGTAAGAGATGGAGCCGTGGTTTATTAAGCAAAAGTGCGTCAAATACGCTCCCATAACCGAACATAACATTTAAAAGATACGTCGTCGGTGAAAATATTTTCAATTCGGACTTAGTCTCTGTACGGAGAGGCTACCGAGAAGCGCTACCGACGAAGACTTTCTGATTAATTTAAAAATCAACCGAAAGAGATAGAGCCGTCGTTTACTAAGCAAAAGTGCTTCAAATGCGCTCCTATAACTCAATCTAACATATAAAAGGTAGCTCGTCGATGAAAATAATTACAGTTCGGACTTAGATTTTTTCCTACCGAGTGGCTACCGTGAAGAGACGCCGACGACGACTTTAGAAATTATTTAAAAATCAACCGTAAGAGATGGAGCCGTGGTTTATTAAGCAAAAGTGCGTCAAATACGCTCCCATAACGGAACATAACATTTAAAAGATACGTCGTGGATGAAAATATTTTCAATTCGGACTTAGTCTCTGTACGGAGAGGCTACCGAGAAGCGCTACCGACGAAGACTTTCTGATTAATTTAAAAATCAACCGTAAGAGATAGAGCCGTGGTTTATTAAGCAAAAGTGCTTCAAATGCGCTCCTATAACTCAATCTAACATACAAAAGGTACCTCGTCGGTGAAAATAATTACAGTTCGGACTTAGATTTTTTCCTACCTAGTGGCTACCGTGAAGAGACGCCGACGACGACTTTAGAAATTATTTAAAAATCAACCGTAAGAGATGGAGCCGTGGTTTATTAAGCAAAAGTGCGTCAAATACGCTCCCATAACCGAACATAAAATTTAAAAGATACGTCGTCGGTGAAAATATTTTCAATTCGGACTTAGTCTCTGTACGGAGAGGCTACCGAGAAGCGCTACCGACGAAGACTTTCTGATTAATTTAAAAATCAACCGTAAGAGATAGAGCCATGGTTTATTAAGCAAAAGTGCTTCAAATGCGCTCCTATAACTCAATCTAACATATAAAAGGTACCTCGTCGGTGAAAATAATTACAGTTCGGACTTAGATTTTTTCCTACCGAGTGGCTACCGTGAAGAGTCGCCGACGACGACTTTAGAAATTATTTAAAAATCAACCGTAAGAGATAGAGCCGAGGTTTATTAAGCAAAAGTGCGTCAAATACGCTCCCATAACCGAACATAACATTTAAAAGATACGTCGTCGGTGAAAATATTTTCAATTCGGACTTAGTCTCTGTACGGAGAGGCTACCGAGAAGCGCTACCGACGAAGACTTTCTGATTAATTTAAAAATCAACCGAAAGAGATAGAGCCGTGGTTTATTAAGCAAAAGTGCGTCAAATACGCTCCCATAACCGAACATAACATTTAAAAGATACGTCGTGGATGAAAATATTTTCAATTCGGACTTAGTCTCTGTACGGAGAGGCTACCGAGAAGCGCTACCGACGAAGACTTTCTGATTAATTTAAAAATCAACCGTAAGAGATAGAGCCGCGGTTTATTAAGCAGAAGTGCTTCAAATGCGCTCCTATAACTCAATCTAACATATAAAAGGTACCTCGCCGATGAAAATAATTACAGTTCGGACTTAGATTTTTTCCTACCGAGTGGCTACCGTGAAGAGTCGCCGACGACGACTTTAGAAATTATTTAAAAATCAACCGTAAGAGATGGAGCCGTGGTTTATTAAGCAAAAGTGCGTCAAATACGCTCCCATAACCGAACATAACATTTAAAAGATACGTCGTCGGTGAAAATATTTTCAATTCGGACTTAGTCTCTGTACGGAGAGGCTACCGAGAAGCGCTACCGACGAAGACTTTCTGATTAATTTAAAAATCAACCGTAAGAGATAGAGCCGTGGTTTACTAAGCAAAAGTGCTTCAAATGCGCTCCTATAACTCAATCTAACATATAAAAGGTACCTCGTCGGTGAAAATAATTACAGTTCGGACTTAGATTTTTTCCTACCGAGTGGCTACCGTGAAGAGTCGCCGACGACGACTTTAGAAATTATTTAAAAATCAACCGTAAGAGATGGAGCCGTGGTTTATTAAGCAAAAGTGCGTCAAATACGCTCCCATAACCGAACATAACATTTAAAAGATACGTCGTCGGTGAAAATATTTTCAATTCGGACTTAGTCTCTGTACGGAGAGGCTACCGAGAAGCGCTACCGACGAAGACTTTCTGATTAATTTAAAAATCAACCGAAAGAGATAGAGCCGTGGTTTACTAAGCAAAAGTGCTTCAAATGCGCTCCTATAACTCAATCTAACATATAAAAGGTACCTCGTCGATGAAAATAATTACAGTTCGGACTTAGATTTTTTCCTACCGAGTGGCTACCGTGAAGAGTCGCCGACGACGACTTTAGAAATTATTTAAAAATCAACCGTAAGAGATGGAGCCGTGGTTTATTAAGCAAAAGTGCGTCAAATACGCTCCCATAACGGAACATAACATTTAAAAGATACGTCGTGGATGAAAATATTTTCAATTCGGACTTAGTCTCTGTACGGAGAGGCTACCGAGAAGCGCTACCGACGAAGACTTTCTGATTAATTTAAAAATCAACCGTAAGAGATAGAGCCGTGGTTTACTAAGCAAAAGTGCTTCAAATGCGCTCCTATAACTCAATCTAACATATAAAAGGTACCTCGTCGGTGAAAATAATTACAGTTCGGACTTAGATTTTTTCCTACCGAGTGGCTACCGTGAAGAGTCGCCGACGACGACTTTAGAAATTATTTAAAAATCAACCGTAAGAGATGGAGCCGTGGTTTATTAAGCAAAAGTGCGTCAAATACGCTCCCATAACCGAACATAACATTTAAAAGATACGTCGTCGGTGAAAATATTTTCAATTCGGACTTAGTCTCTGTACGGAGAGGCTACCGAGAAGCGCTACCGACGAAGACTTTCTGATTAATTTAAAAATCAACCGTAAGAGATAGAGCCGTGGTTTACCAAGCAAAAGTGCTTCAAATGCGCTCCTATAACTCAATCTAACATATAAAAGGTACCTCGTCGGTGAAAATAATTACAGTTCGGACTTAGATTTTTTCCTACCGAGTGGCTACCGTGAAGAGTCGCAGACGACGACTTTAGAAATTATTTAAAAATCAACCGTAAGAGATGGAGCCGTGGTTTATTAAGCAAAAGTGCGTCAAATACGCTCCCATAACCGAACATAACATTTAAAAGATACGTCGTCGGTGAAAATATTTTCAATTCGGACTTAGTCTCTGTACGGAGAGGCTACCGAGAAGCGCTACCGACGAAGACTTTCTGATTAATTTAAAAATCAACCGAAAGAGATAGAGCCGTGGTTTATTAAGTAAAAGTGCGTCAAATACGCTCCCATAACCGAACATAACATTTAAAAGATACGTCGTGGATGAAAATATTTTCAATTCGGACTTAGTCTCTGTACGGAGAGGCTACCGAGAAGCGCTACCGACGAAGACTTTCTGATTAATTTAAAACTCAACCGTAAGAGATGGAGCCGTGGTTTATTAAGCAAAAGTGCGTCAAATACGCTCCCATAACCGAACATAACATTTAAAAGATACGTCGTCGGTGAAAATATTTTCAATTCGGACTTAGTCTCTGTACGGAGAGGCTACCGAGAAGCGCTACCGACGAAGACTTTCTGATTAATTTAAAAATCAACCGTAAGAGAGAGAGCCGTGGTTTACTAAGCAAAAGTGCTTCAAATGCGCTCCTATAACTCAATCTAACATATAAAAGGTACCTCGTCGGTGAAAATAATTACAGTTCGGACTTAGATTTTTTCCTACCGAGTGGCTACCGTGAAGAGTCGCCGACGACGACTTTAGAAATTATTTAAAAATCAACCGTAAGAGATGGAGCCGTGGTTTATTAAGCAAAAGTGCGTCAAATACGCTCCCATAACCGAACATAACATTTAAAAGATACGTCGTCGGTGAAAATATTTTCAATTCGGACTTAGTCTCTGTACGGAGAGGCTACCGAGAAGCGCTACCGACGAAGACTTTCTGATTAATTTAAAAATCAACCGAAAGAGATAGAGCCGTGGTTTATTAAGCAAAAGTGCGTCAAATACGCTCCCATAACCGAACATAACCTTTAAAAGATACGTCGTGGATGAAAATATTTTCAATTCGGACTTAGTCTCTGTACGGAGAGGCTACCGAGAAGCGCTACCGACGAAGACTTTCTGATTAATTTAAAAATCAACCGTAAGAGATAGAGCCGTGGTTTATTAAGCAAAAGTGCTTCAAATGCGCTCCTATAACTCAATCTAACATATAAAAGGTACCTCGTCGGTGAAAATAATTACAGTTCGGACTTAGATTTTTTCCTACCGATTGGCTACCGTGAAGAGTCGCCGACGACGACTTTAGAAATTATTTAAAAATCAACCGTAAGAGATAGAGCCGAGGTTTATTAAGCAAAAGTGCGTCAAATACGCTCCCATAACCGAACATAACATTTAAAAGATACGTCGTCGGTGAAAATATTTTCAATTCGGACTTAGTCTCTGTACGGAGAGGCTACCGAGAAGCGCTACCGACGAAGACTTTCTGATTAATTTAAAAATCAACCGTAAGAGATAGAGCCGTGGTTTACTAAGCAAAAGTGCTTCAAATGCGCTCCTATAACTCAATCTAACATATAAAAGGTACCTCGTCGGTGAAAATAATTACAGTTCGGACTTAGATTTTTTCCTACCGAGTGGCTACCGTGAAGAGTCGCCGACGACGACTTTAGAAATTATTTAAAAATCAACCGTAAGAGATAGAGCCGAGGTTTATTAAGCAAAAGTGCGTCAAATACGCTCCCATAACGGAACATAACATTTAAAAGATACGTCGTGGATGAAAATATTTTCAATTCGGACTTAGTCTCTGTACGGAGAGGCTACCGAGAAGCGCTACCGACGAAGACTTTCTGATTAATTTAAAAATCAACCGTAAGAGATAGAGCCGTCGTTTACTAAGCAAAAGTGCTTCAAATGCGCTCCTATAACTCAATCTAACATATAAAAGGTACCTCGTCGATGAAAATAATTACAGTTCGGACTTAGATTTTTTCCTACCGAGTGGCTACCGTGAAGAGTCGCCGACGACGACTTTAGAAATTATTTAAAAATCAACCGTAAGAGATGGAGCCGTGGTTTATTAAGCAAAAGTGCGTCAAATACGCTCCCATAACCGAACATAACATTTAAAAGATACGTCGTGGATGAAAATATTTTCAATTCGGACTTAGTCTCTGTACGGAGAGGCTACCGAGAAGCGCTACCGACGAAGACTTTCTGATTAATTTAAAAATCAACCGTAAGAGATAGAGCCGTGGTTTATTAAGCAAAAGTGCTTCAAATGCGCTCCTATAACTCAATCTAACATACAAAAGGTACCTCGTCGGTGAAAATAATTACAGTTCGGACTTAGATTTTTTCCTACCTAGTGGCTACCGTGAAGAGACGCCGACGACGACTTTAGAAATTATTTAAAAATCAACCGTAAGAGATGGAGCCGTGGTTTATTAAGCAAAAGTGCGTCAAATACGCTCCCATAACCGAACATAACATTTAAAAGATACGTCGTCGGTGAAAATATTTTCAATTCGGACTTAGTCTCTGTACGGAGAGGCTACCGAGAAGCGCTACCGACGAAGACTTTCTGATTAATTTAAAAATCAACCGTAAGAGATAGAGCCGTGGTTTACTAAGCAAAAGTGCTTCAAATGCGCTCCTATAACTCAATCTAACATATAAAAGGTACCTCGTCGGTGAAAATAATTACAGTTCGGACTTAGATTTTTTCCTACCGAGTGGCTACCGTGAAGAGTCGCCGACGACGACTTTAGAAATTATTTAAAAATCAACCGTAAGAGATGGAGCCGTGGTTTATTAAGCAAAAGTGCGTCAAATACGCTCCCATAACCGAACATAACATTTAAAAGATACGTCGTCGGTGAAAATATTTTCAATTCGGACTTAGTCTCTGTACGGAGAGGCTACCGAGAAGCGCTACCGACGAAGACTTTCTGATTAATTTAAAAATCAACCGAAAGAGATAGAGCCGTCGTTTACTAAGCAAAAGTGCTTCAAATGCGCTCCTATAACTCAATCTAACATATAAAAGGTAGCTCGTCGATGAAAATAATTACAGTTCGGACTTAGATTTTTTCCTACCGAGTGGCTACCGTGAAGAGTCGCCGACGACGACTTTAGAAATTATTTAAAAATCAACCGTAAGAGATGGAGCCGTGGTTTATTAAGCAAAAGTGCGTCAAATACGCTCCCATAACGGAACATAACATTTAAAAGATACGTCGTGGATGAAAATATTTTCAATTCGGACTTAGTCTCTGTACGGAGAGGCTACCGAGAAGCGCTACCGACGAAGACTTTCTGATTAATTTAAAAATCAACCGTAAGAGATAGAGCCGTGGTTTATTAAGCAAAAGTGCTTCAAATGCGCTCCTATAACTCAATCTAACATACAAAAGGTACCTCGTCGGTGAAAATAATTACAGTTCGGACTTAGATTTTTTCCTACCTAGTGGCTACCGTGAAGAGACGCCGACGACGACTTTAGAAATTATTTAAAAATCAACCGTAAGAGATGGAGCCGTGGTTTATTAAGCAAAAGTGCGTCAAATACGCTCCCATAACCGAACATAAAATTTAAAAGATACGTCGTCGGTGAAAATATTTTCAATTCGGACTTAGTCTCTGTACTGAGAGGCTACCGAGAAGCGCTACCGACGAAGACTTTCTGATTAATTTAAAAATCAACCGTAAGAGATAGAGCCATGGTTTATTAAGCAAAAGTGCTTCAAATGCGCTCCTATAACTCAATCTAACATATAAAAGGTACCTCGTCGGTGAAAATAATTACAGTTCGGACTTAGATTTTTTCCTACCGAGTGGCTACCGTGAAGAGTCGCCGACGACGACTTTAGAAATTATTTAAAAATCAACCGTAAGAGATAGAGCCGAGGTTTATTAAGCAAAAGTGCGTCAAATACGCTCCCATAACCGAACATAACATTTAAAAGATACGTCGTAGGTGAAAATATTTTCAATTCGGACTTAGTCTCTGTACGGAGAGGCTACCGAGAAGCGCTACCGACGAAGACTTTCTGATTAATTTAAAAATCAACCGAAAGAGATAGAGCCGTGGTTTATTAAGTAAAAGTGCGTCAAATACGCTCCCATAACCGAACATAACATTTAAAAGATACGTCGTGGATGAAAATATTTTCAATTCGGACTTAGTCTCTGAACGGAGAGGCTACCGAGAAGCGCTACCGACGAAGACTTTCTGATTAATTTAAAAATCAACCGTAAGAGATGGAGCCGTGGTTTATTAAGCAAAAGTGCGTCAAATACGCTCCCATAACCGAACATAACATTTAAAAGATACGTCGTCGGTGAAAATATTTTCAATTCGGACTTAGTCTCTGTACGGAGAGGCTACCGAGAAGCGCTACCGACGAAGACTTTCTGATTAATTTAAAAATCAACCGTAAGAGATAGAGCCGTGGTTTACTAAGCAAAAGTGCTTCAAATGCGCTCCTATAACTCAATCTAACATATAAAAGGTACCTCGTCGGTGAAAATAATTACAGTTCGGACTTAGATTTTTTCCTACCGAGTGGCTACCGTGAAGAGTCGCCGACGACGACTTTAGAAATTATTTAAAAATCAACCGTAAGAGATGGAGCCGTGGTTTATTAAGCAAAAGTGCGTCAAATACGCTCCCATAACCGAACATAACATTTAAAAGATACGTCGTCGGTGAAAATATTTTCAATTCGGACTTAGTCTCTGTACGGAGAGGCTACCGAGAAGCGCTACCGACGAAGACTTTCTGATTAATTTAAAAATCAACCGAAAGAGATAGAGCCGTGGTTTATTAAGCAAAAGTGCGTCAAATACGCTCCCATAACCGAACATAACATTTAAAAGATACGTCGTGGATGAAAATATTTTCAATTCGGACTTAGTCTCTGTACGGAGAGGCTACCGAGAAGCGCTACCGACGAAGAATTTCTGATTAATTTAAAAATCAACCGAAAGAGATAGAGCCGTGGTTTATTAAGCAAAAGTGCGTCAAATACGCTCCCATAACCGAACATAACCTTTAAAAGATACGTCGTGGATGAAAATATTTTCAATTCGGACTTAGTCTCTGTACGGAGAGGCTACCGAGAAGCGCTACCGACGAAGACTTTCTGATTAATTTAAAAATCAACCGTAAGAGAGAGAGCCGTGGTTTATTAAGCAAAAGTGCTTCAAATGCGCTCCTATAACTCAATCTAACATATAAAAGGTACCTCGTCGGTGAAAATAATTACAGTTCGGACTTAGATTTTTTCCTACCGATTGGCTACCGTGAAGAGTCGCCGACGACGACTTTAGAAATTATTTAAAAATCAACCGTAAGAGATAGAGCCGAGGTTTATTAAGCAAAAGTGCGTCAAATACGCTCCCATAACCGAACATAACATTTAAAAGATACGTCGTCGGTGAAAATATTTTCAATTCGGACTTAGTCTCTGTACGGAGAGGCTACCGAGAAGCGCTACCGACGAAGACTTTCTGATTAATTTAAAAATCAACCGTAAGAGATAGAGCCGTGGTTTACTAAGCAAAAGTGCTTCAAATGCGCTCCTATAACTCAATCTAACATATAAAAGGTACCTCGTCGGTGAAAATAATTACAGTTCGGACTTAGATTTTTTCCTACCGAGTGGCTACCGTGAAGAGTCGCCGACGACGACTTTAGAAATTATTTAAAAATCAACCGTAAGAGATAGAGCCGAGGTTTATTAAGCAAAAGTGCGTCAAATACGCTCCCATAACGGAACATAACATTTAAAAGATACGTCGTGGATGAAAATATTTTCAATTCGGACTTAGTCTCTGTACGGAGAGGCTACCGAGAAGCGCTACCGACGAAGACTTTCTGATTAATTTAAAAATCAACCGTAAGAGATAGAGCCGTCGTTTACTAAGCAAAAGTGCTTCAAATGCGCTCCTATAACTCAATCTAACATATAAAAGGTACCTCGTCGATGAAAATAATTACAGTTCGGACTTAGATTTTTTCCTACCGAGTGGCTACCGTGAAGAGTCGCCGACGACGACTTTAGAAATTATTTAAAAATCAACCGTAAGAGATGGAGCCGTGGTTTATTAAGCAAAAGTGCGTCAAATACGCTCCCATAACCGAACATAACATTTAAAAGATACGTCGTGGATGAAAATATTTTCAATTCGGACTTAGTCTCTGTACGGAGAGGCTACCGAGAAGCGCTACCGACGAAGACTTTCTGATTAATTTAAAAATCAACCGTAAGAGATAGAGCCGTGGTTTATTAAGCAAAAGTGCTTCAAATGCGCTCCTATAACTCAATCTAACATACAAAAGGTACCTCGTCGGTGAAAATAATTACAGTTCGGACTTAGATTTTTTCCTACCTAGTGGCTACCGTGAAGAGACGCCGACGACGACTTTAGAAATTATTTAAAAATCAACCGTAAGAGATGGAGCCGTGGTTTATTAAGCAAAAGTGCGTCAAATACGCTCCCATAACCGAACATAACATTTAAAAGATACGTCGTCGGTGAAAATATTTTCAATTCGGACTTAGTCTCTGTACGGAGAGGCTACCGAGAAGCGCTACCGACGAAGACTTTCTGATTAATTTAAAAATCAACCGTAAGAGATAGAGCCGTGGTTTACTAAGCAAAAGTGCTTCAAATGCGCTCCTATAACTCAATCTAACATATAAAAGGTACCTCGTCGGTGAAAATAATTACAGTTCGGACTTAGATTTTTTCCCACCGAGTGGCTACCGTGAAGAGTCGCCGACGACGACTTTAGAAATTATTTAAAAATCAACCGTAAGAGATGGAGCCGTGGTTTATTAAGCAAAAGTGCGTCAAATACGCTCCCATAACCGAACATAACATTTAAAAGATACGTCGTCGGTGAAAATATTTTCAATTCGGACTTAGTCTCTGTACGGAGAGGCTACCGAGAAGCGCTACCGACGAAGACTTTCTGATTAATTTAAAAATCAACCGAAAGAGATAGAGCCGTCGTTTACTAAGCAAAAGTGCTTCAAATGCGCTCCTATAACTCAATCTAACATATAAAAGGTACCTCGTCGATGAAAATAATTACAGTTCGGACTTAGATTTTTTCCTACCGAGTGGCTACCGTGAAGAGTCGCCGACGACGACTTTAGAAATTATTTAAAAATCAACCGTAAGAGATGGAGCCGTGGTTTATTAAGCAAAAGTGCGTCAAATACGCTCCCATAACGGAACATAACATTTAAAAGATACGTCGTGGATGAAAATATTTTCAATTCGGACTTAGTCTCTGTACGGAGAGGCTACCGAGAAGCGCTACCGACGAAGACTTTCTGATTAATTTAAAAATCAACCGTAAGAGATAGAGCCGTGGTTTACTAAGCAAAAGTGCTTCAAATGCGCTCCTATAACTCAATCTAACATATAAAAGGTACCTCGTCGATGAAAATAATTACAGTTCGGACTTAGATTTTTTCCTACCGAGTGGCTACCGTGAAGAGTCGCCGACGACGACTTTAGAAATTATTTAAAAATCAACCGTAAGAGATGGAGCCGTGGTTTATTAAGCAAAAGTGCGTCAAATACGCTCCCATAACCGAACATAACATTTAAAAGATACGTCGTCGGTGAAAATATTTTCAATTCGGACTTAGTCTCTGTACGGAGAGGCTACCGAGAAGCGCTACCGACGAAGACTTTCTGATTAATTTAAAAATCAACCGTAAGAGATAGAGCCGTGGTTTACTAAGCAAAAGTGCTTCAAATGCGCTCCTATAACTCAATCTAACATATAAAAGGTACCTCGTCGGTGAAAATAATTACAGTTCGGACTTAGATTTTTTCCTACCGAGTGGCTACCGTGAAGAGTCGCCGACGACGACTTTAGAAATTATTTAAAAATCAACCGTAAGAGATGGAGCCGTGGTTTATTAAGCAAAAGTGCGTCAAATACGCTCCCATAACCGAACATAACATTTAAAAGATACGTCGTCGGTGAAAATATTTTCAATTCGGACTTAGTCTCTGTACGGAGAGGCTACCGAGAAGCGCTACCGACGAAGACTTTCTGATTAATTTAAAAATCAACCGAAAGAGATAGAGCCGTCGTTTACTAAGCAAAAGTGCTTCAAATGCGCTCCTATAACTCAATCTAACATATAAAAGGTACCTCGTCGATGAAAATAATTACAGTTCGGACTTAGATTTTTTCCTACCGAGTGGCTACCGTGAAGAGTCGCCGACGACGACTTTAGAAATTATTTAAAAATCAACCGTAAGAGATGGAGCCGTGGTTTATTAAGCAAAAGTGCGTCAAATACGCACCCATAACGGAACATAACATTTAAAAGATACGTCGTGGATGAAAATATTTTCAATTCGGACTTAGTCTCTGTACGGAGAGGCTACCGAGAAGCGCTACCGACGAAGACTTTCTGATTAATTTAAAAATCAACCGTAAGAGATAGAGCCGTGGTTTACTAAGCAAAAGTGCTTCAAATGCGCTCCTATAACTCAATCTAACATATAAAAGGTACCTCGTCGATGAAAATAATTACAGTTCGGACTTAGATTTTTTCCTACCGAGTGGCTACCGTGAAGAGTCGCCGACGACGACTTTAGAAATTATTTAAAAATCAACCGTAAGAGATGGAGCCGTGGTTTATTAAGCAAAAGTGCGTCAAATACGCTCCCATAACCGAACATAACATTTAAAAGATACGTCGTAGGTGAAAATATTTTCAATTCGGACTTAGTCTCTGTACGGAGAGGCTACCGAGAAGCGCTACCGACGAAGACTTTCTGATTAATTTAAAAATAAACCGAAAGAGATAGAGCCGTGGTTTATTAAGTAAAAGTGCGTCAAATACGCTCCCATAACCGAACATAACATTTAAAAGAAACGTCGTGGATGAAAATATTTTCAATTCGGACTTAGTCTCTGTACGGAGAGGCTACCGAGAAGCGCTACCGACGAAGACTTTCTGATTAATTTAAAAATCAACCGTAAGAGATAGAGCCGTGGTTTACTAAGCAAAAGTGCTTCAAATGCGCTCCTATAACTCAATCTAACATATAAAAGGTACCTCGTCGATGAAAATAATTACAGTTCGGACTTAGATTTTTTCCTACCGAGTGGCTACCGTGAAGAGTCGCCGACGACGACTTTAGAAATTATTTAAAAATCAACCGTAAGAGATGGAGCCGTGGTTTATTAAGCAAAAGTGCGTCAAATACGCTCCCATAACCGAACATAACATTTAAAAGATACGTCGTAGGTGAAAATATTTTCAATTCGGACTTAGTCTCTGTACGGAGAGGCTACCGAGAAGCGCTACCGACGAAGACTTTCTGATTAATTTAAAAATAAACCGAAAGAGATAGAGCCGTGGTTTATTAAGTAAAAGTGCGTCAAATACGCTCCCATAACCGAACATAACATTTAAAAGATACGTCGTGGATGAAAATATTTTCAATTCGGACTTAGTCTCTGTACGGAGAGGCTACCGAGAAGCGCTACCGACGAAGACTTTCTGATTAATTTAAAAATCAACCGTAAGAGATAGAGCCGTGGTTTACTAAGCAAAAGTGCTTCAAATGCGCTCCTATAACTCAATCTAACATATAAAAGGTACCTCGTCGGTGAAAATAATTACAGTTCGGACTTAGATTTTTTCCTACCGAGTGGCTACCGTGAAGAGTCGCCGACGACGACTTTAGAAATTATTTAAAAATCAACCGTAAGAGATGGAGCCGTGGTTTATTAAGCAAAAGTGCGTCAAATACGCTCCCATAACCGAACATAACATTTAAAAGATACGTCGTCGGTGAAAATATTTTCAATTCGGACTTAGTCTCTGTACGGAGAGGCTACCGAGAAGCGCTACCGACGAAGACTTTCTGATTAATTTAAAAATCAACCGAAAGAGATAGAGCCGTCGTTTACTAAGCAAAAGTGCTTCAAATGCGCTCCTATAACTCAATCTAACATATAAAAGGTACCTCGTCGATGAAAATAATTACAGTTCGGACTTAGATTTTTTCCTACCGAGTGGCTACCGTGAAGAGTCGCCGACGACGACTTTAGAAATTATTTAAAAATCAACCGTAAGAGATGGAGCCGTGGTTTATTAAGCAAAAGTGCGTCAAATACGCTCCCATAACGGAACATAACATTTAAAAGATACGTCGTGGATGAAAATATTTTCAATTCGGACTTAGTCTCTGTACGGAGAGGCTACCGAGAAGCGCTACCGACGAAGACTTTCTGATTAATTTAAAAATCAACCGTAAGAGATAGAGCCGTGGTTTACTAAGCAAAAGTGCTTCAAATGCGCTCCTATAACTCAATCTAACATATAAAAGGTAGCTCGTCGATGAAAATAATTACAGTTCGGACTTAGATTTTTTCCTACCGAGTGGCTACCGTGAAGAGTCGCCGACGACGACTTTAGAAATTATTTAAAAATCAACCGTAAGAGATGGAGCCGTGGTTTATTAAGCAAAAGTGCGTCAAATACGCTCCCATAACCGAACATAACATTTAAAAGATACGTCGTAGGTGAAAATATTTTCAATTCGGACTTAGTCTCTGTACGGAGAGGCTACCGAGAAGCGCTACCGACGAAGACTTTCTGATTAATTTAAAAATAAACCGAAAGAGATAGAGCCGTGGTTTATTAAGTAAAAGTGCGTCAAATACGCTCCCATAACCGAACATAACATTTAAAAGATACGTCGTGGATGAAAATATTTTCAATTCGGACTTAGTCTCTGTACGGAGAGGCTACCGAGAAGCGCTACCGACGAAGACTTTCTGATTAATTTAAAAATCAACCGTAAGAGATAGAGCCGTGGTTTACTAAGCAAAAGTGCTTCAAATGCGCTCCTATAACTCAATCTAACATATAAAAGGTACCTCGTCGGTGAAAATAATTACAGTTCGGACTTAGATTTTTTCCTACCGAGTGGCTACCGTGAAGAGTCGCCGACGACGACTTTAGAAATTATTTAAAAATCAACCGTAAGAGATGGAGCCGTGGTTTATTAAGCAAAAGTGCGTCAAATACGCTCCCATAACCGAACATAACATTTAAAAGATACGTCGTCGGTGAAAATATTTTCAATTCGGACTTAGTCTCTGTACGGAGAGGCTACCGAGAAGCGCTACCGACGAAGACTTTCTGATTAATTTAAAAATCAACCGAAAGAGATAGAGCCGTGGTTTATTAAGCAAAAGTGCGTCAAATACGCTCCCATAACCGAACATAACATTTAAAAGATACGTCGTGGATGAAAATATTTTCAATTCGGACTTAGTCTCTGTACGGAGAGGCTACCGAGAAGCGCTACCGACGAAGACTTTCTGATTAATTTAAAAATCAACCGAAAGAGATAGAGCCGTGGTTTATTAAGCAAAAGTGCGTCAAATACGCTCCCATAACCGAACATAACCTTTAAAAGATACGTCGTGGATGAAAATATTTTCAATTCGGACTTAGTCTCTGTACGGAGAGGCTACCGAGAAGCGCTACCGACGAAGACTTTCTGATTAATTTAAAAATCAACCGTAAGAGATAGAGCCGTGGTTTATTAAGCAAAAGTGCTTCAAATGCGCTCCTATAACTCAATCTAACATATAAAAGGTACCTCGTCGGTGAAAATAATTACAGTTCGGACTTAGATTTTTTCCTACCGATTGGCTACCGTGAAGAGTCGCCGACGACGACTTTAGAAATTATTTAAAAATCAACCGTAAGAGATAGAGCCGAGGTTTATTAAGCAAAAGTGCGTCAAATACGCTCCCATAACCGAACATAACATTTAAAAGATACGTCGTCGGTGAAAATATTTTCAATTCGGACTTAGTCTCTGTACGGAGAGGCTACCGAGAAGCGCTACCGACGAAGACTTTCTGATTAATTTAAAAATCAACCGTAAGAGATAGAGCCGTGGTTTACTAAGCAAAAGTGCTTCAAATGCGCTCCTATAACTCAATCTAACATATAAAAGGTACCTCGTCGGTGAAAATAATTACAGTTCGGACTTAGATTTTTTCCTACCGAGTGGCTACCGTGAAGAGTCGCCGACGACGACTTTAGAAATTATTTAAAAATCAACCGTAAGAGATAGAGCCGAGGTTTATTAAGCAAAAGTGCGTCAAATACGCTCCCATAACGGAACATAACATTTAAAAGATACGTCGTGGATGAAAATATTTTCAATTCGGACTTAGTCTCTGTACGGAGAGGCTACCGAGAAGCGCTACCGACGAAGACTTTCTGATTAATTTAAAAATCAACCGTAAGAGATAGAGCCGTCGTTTACTAAGCAAAAGTGCTTCAAATGCGCTCCTATAACTCAATCTAACATATAAAAGGTACCTCGTCGATGAAAATAATTACAGTTCGGACTTAGATTTTTTCCTACCGAGTGGCTACCGTGAAGAGTCGCCGACGACGACTTTAGAAATTATTTAAAAATCAACCGTAAGAGATGGAGCCGTGGTTTATTAAGCAAAAGTGCGTCAAATACGCTCCCATAACCGAACATAACATTTAAAAGATACGTCGTGGATGAAAATATTTTCAATTCGGACTTAGTCTCTGTACGGAGAGGCTACCGAGAAGCGCTACCGACGAAGACTTTCTGATTAATTTAAAAATCAACCGTAAGAGATAGAGCCGTGGTTTATTAAGCAAAAGTGCTTCAAATGCGCTCCTATAACTCAATCTAACATACAAAAGGTACCTCGTCGGTGAAAATAATTACAGTTCGGACTTAGATTTTTTCCTACCTAGTGGCTACCGTGAAGAGACGCCGACGACGACTTTAGAAATTATTTAAAAATCAACCGTAAGAGATGGAGCCGTGGTTTATTAAGCAAAAGTGCGTCAAATAAGCTCCCATAACCGAACATAACATTTAAAAGATACGTCGTCGGTGAAAATATTTTCAATTCGGACTTAGTCTCTGTACGGAGAGGCTACCGAGAAGCGCTACCGACGAAGACTTTCTGATTAATTTAAAAATCAACCGAAAGAGATAGAGCCGTGGTTTATTAAGCAAAAGTGCGTCAAATACGCTCCCATAACCGAACATAACATTTAAAAGATACGTCGTGGATGAAAATATTTTCAATTCGGACTTAGTCTCTGTACGGAGAGGCTACCGAGAAGCGCTACCGACGAAGACTTTCTGATTAATTTAAAAATCAACCGAAAGAGATAGAGCCGTGGTTTATTAAGCAAAAGTGCGTCAAATACGCTCCCATAACCGAACATAACCTTTAAAAGATACGTCGTGGATGAAAATATTTTCAATTCGGACTTAGTCTCTGTACGGAGAGGCTACCGAGAAGCGCTACCGACGAAGACTTTCTGATTAATTTAAAAATCAACCGTAAGAGATAGAGCCGTGGTTTATTAAGCAAAAGTGCTTCAAATGCGCTCCTATAACTCAATCTAACATATAAAAGGTACCTCGTCGGTGAAAATAATTACAGTTCGGACTTAGATTTTTTCCTACCGATTGGCTACCGTGAAGAGCCGCCGACGACGACTTTAGAAATTATTTAAAAATCAACCGTAAGAGATAGAGCCGAGGTTTATTAAGCAAAAGTGCGTCAAATACGCTCCCATAACCGAACATAACATTTAAAAGATACGTCGTCGGTGAAAATATTTTCAATTCGGACTTAGTCTCTGTACGGAGAGGCTACCGAGAAGCGCTACCGACGAAGACTTTCTGATTAATTTAAAAATCAACCGTAAGAGATAGAGCCGTGGTTTACTAAGCAAAAGTGCTTCAAATGCGCTCCTATAACTCAATCTAACATATAAAAGGTACCTCGTCGGTGAAAATAATTACAGTTCGGACTTAGATTTTTTCCTACCGAGTGGCTACCGTGAAGAGTCGCCGACGACGACTTTAGAAATTATTTAAAAATCAACCGTAAGAGATAGAGCCGAGGTTTATTAAGCAAAAGTGCGTCAAATACGCTCCCATAACGGAACATAACATTTAAAAGATACGTCGTGGATGAAAATATTTTCAATTCGGACTTAGTCTCTGTACGGAGAGGCTACCGAGAAGCGCTACCGACGAAGACTTTCTGATTAATTTAAAAATCAACCGTAAGAGATAGAGCCGTCGTTTACTAAGCAAAAGTGCTTCAAATGCGCTCCTATAACTCAATCTAACATATAAAAGGTACCTCGTCGATGAAAATAATTACAGTTCGGACTTAGATTTTTTCCTACCGAGTGGCTACCGTGAAGAGTCGCCGACGACGACTTTAGAAATTATTTAAAAATCAACCGTAAGAGATGGAGCCGTGGTTTATTAAGCAAAAGTGCGTCAAATACGCTCCCATAACCGAACATAACATTTAAAAGATACGTCGTGGATGAAAATATTTTCAATTCGGACTTAGTCTCTGTACGGAGAGGCTACCGAGAAGCGCTACCGACGAAGACTTTCTGATTAATTTAAAAATCAACCGTAAGAGATAGAGCCGTGGTTTATTAAGCAAAAGTGCTTCAAATGCGCTCCTATAACTCAATCTAACATACAAAAGGTACCTCGTCGGTGAAAATAATTACAGTTCGGACTTAGATTTTTTCCTACCTAGTGGCTACCGTGAAGAGACGCCGACGACGACTTTAGAAATTATTTAAAAATCAACCGTAAGAGATGGAGCCGTGGTTTATTAAGCAAAAGTGCGTCAAATACGCTCCCATAACCGAACATAACATTTAAAAGATACGTCGTCGGTGAAAATATTTTCAATTCGGACTTAGTCTCTGTACGGAGAGGCTACCGAGAAGCGCTACCGACGAAGACTTTCTGATTAATTTAAAAATCAACCGTAAGAGATAGAGCCGTGGTTTACTAAGCAAAAGTGCTTCAAATGCGCTCCTATAACTCAATCTAACATATAACAGGTACCTCGTCGGTGAAAATAATTACAGTTCGGACTTAGATTTTTTCCTACCGAGTGGCTACCGTGAAGAGTCGCCGACGACGACTTTAGAAATTATTTAAAAATCAACCGTAAGAGATGGAGCCGTGGTTTATTAAGCAAAAGTGCGTCAAATACGCTCCCATAACCGAACATAACATTTAAAAGATACGTCGTCGGTGAAAATATTTTCAATTCGGACTTAGTCTCTGTACGGAGAGGCTACCGAGAAGCGCTACCGACGAAGACTTTCTGATTAATTTAAAAATCAACCGAAAGAGATAGAGCCGTCGTTTACTAAGCAAAAGTGCTTCAAATGCGCTCCTATAACTCAATCTAACATATAAAAGGTACCTCGTCGATGAAAATAATTACAGTTCGGACTTAGATTTTTTCCTACCGAGTGGCTACCGTGAAGAGTCGCCGACGACGACTTTAGAAATTATTTAAAAATCAACCGTAAGAGATGGAGCCGTGGTTTATTAAGCAAAAGTGCGTCAAATACGCACCCATAACGGAACATAACATTTAAAAGATACGTCGTGGATGAAAATATTTTCAATTCGGACTTAGTCTCTGTACGGAGAGGCTACCGAGAAGCGCTACCGACGAAGACTTTCTGATTAATTTAAAAATCAACCGTAAGAGATAGAGCCGTGGTTTACTAAGCAAAAGTGCTTCAAATGCGCTCCTATAACTCAATCTAACATATAAAAGGTACCTCGTCGATGAAAATAATTACAGTTCGGACTTAGATTTTTTCCTACCGAGTGGCTACCGTGAAGAGTCGCCGACGACGACTTTAGAAATTATTTAAAAATCAACCGTAAGAGATGGAGCCGTGGTTTATTAAGCAAAAGTGCGTCAAATACGCTCCCATAACCGAACATAACATTTAAAAGATACGTCGTAGGTGAAAATATTTTCAATTCGGACTTAGTCTCTGTACGGAGAGGCTACCGAGAAGCGCTACCGACGAAGACTTTCTGATTAATTTAAAAATAAACCGAAAGAGATAGAGCCGTGGTTTATTAAGTAAAAGTGCGTCAAATACGCTCCCATAACCGAACATAACATTTAAAAGATACGTCGTGGATGAAAATATTTTCAATTCGGACTTAGTCTCTGTACGGAGAGGCTACCGAGAAGCGCTACCGACGAAGACTTTCTGATTAATTTAAAAATCAACCGTAAGAGATAGAGCCGTGGTTTACTAAGCAAAAGTGCTTCAAATGCGCTCCTATAACTCAATCTAACATATAAAAGGTACCTCGTCGGTGAAAATAATTACAGTTCGGACTTAGATTTTTTCCTACCGATTGGCTACCGTGAAGAGTCGCCGACGACGACTTTAGAAATTATTTAAAAATCAACCGTAAGAGATAGAGCCGAGGTTTATTAAGCAAAAGTGCGTCAAATACGCTCCCATAACCGAACATAACATTTAAAAGATACGTCGTCGGTGAAAATATTTTCAATTCGGACTTAGTCTCTGTACGGAGAGGCTACCGAGAAGCGCTACCGACGAAGACTTTCTGATTAATTTAAAAATCAACCGTAAGAGATAGAGCCGTGGTTTACTAAGCAAAAGTGCTTCAAATGCGCTCCTATAACTCAATCTAACATATAAAAGGTACCTCGTCGATGAAAATAATTACAGTTCGGACTTAGATTTTTTCCTACCGAGTGGCTACCGTGAAGAGTCGCCGACGACGACTTTAGAAATTATTTAAAAATCAACCGTAAGAGATGGAGCCGTGGTTTATTAAGCAAAAGTGCGTCAAATACGCTCCCATAACCGAACATAACATTTAAAAGATACGTCGTAGGTGAAAATATTTTCAATTCGGACTTAGTCTCTGTACGGAGAGGCTACCGAGAAGCGCTACCGACGAAGACTTTCTGATTAATTTAAAAATAAACCGAAAGAGATAGAGCCGTGGTTTATTAAGTAAAAGTGCGTCAAATACGCTCCCATAACCGAACATAACATTTAAAAGATACGTCGTGGATGAAAATATTTTCAATTCGGACTTAGTCTCTGTACGGAGAGGCTACCGAGAAGCCCTACCGACGAAGACTTTCTGATTAATTTAAAAATCAACCGTAAGAGATAGAGCCGTGGTTTACTAAGCAAAAGTGCTTCAAATGCGCTCCTATAACTCAATCTAACATATAAAAGGTACCTCGTCGATGAAAATAATTACAGTTCGGACTTAGATTTTTTCCTACCGAGTGGCTACCGTGAAGAGTCGCCGACGACGACTTTAGAAATTATTTAAAAATCAACCGTAAGAGATGGAGCCGTGGTTTATTAAGCAAAAGTGCGTCAAATACGCTCCCATAACCGAACATAACATTTAAAAGATACGTCGTAGGTGAAAATATTTTCAATTCGGACTTAGTCTCTGTACGGAGAGGCTACCGAGAAGCGCTACCGACGAAGACTTTCTGATTAATTTAAAAATAAACCGAAAGAGATAGAGCCGTGGTTTATTAAGTAAAAGTGCGTCAAATACGCTCCCATAACCGAACATAACATTTAAAAGATACGTCGTGGATGAAAATATTTTCAATTCGGACTTAGTCTCTGTACGGAGAGGCTACCGAGAAGCGCTACCGACGAAGACTTTCTGATTAATTTAAAAATCAACCGTAAGAGATAGAGCCGTGGTTTACTAAGCAAAAGTGCTTCAAATGCGCTCCTATAACTCAATCTAACATATAAAAGGTACCTCGTCGGTGAAAATAATTACAGTTCGGACTTAGATTTTTTCCTACCGAGTGGCTACCGTGAAGAGTCGCCGACGACGACTTTAGAAATTATTTAGAAATCAACCGTAAGAGATGGAGCCGTGGTTTATTAAGCAAAAGTGCGTCAAATACGCTCCCATAACCGAACATAACATTTAAAAGATACGTCGTAGGTGAAAATATTTTCAATTCGGACTTAGTCTCTGTACGGAGAGGCTACCGAGAAGCGCTACCGACGAAGACTTTCTGATTAATTTAAAAATAAACCGAAAGAGATAGAGCCGTGGTTTATTAAGTAAAAGTGCGTCAAATACGCTCCCATAACCGAACATAACATTTAAAAGATACGTCGTGGATGAAAATATTTTCAATTCGGACTTAGTCTCTGTACGGAGAGGCTACCGAGAAGCGCTACCGACGAAGACTTTCTGATTAATTTAAAAATCAACCGTAAGAGATAGAGCCGTGGTTTACTAAGCAAAAGTGCTTCAAATGCGCTCCTATAACTCAATCTAACATATAAAAGGTACCTCGTCGGTGAAAATAATTACAGTTCGGACTTAGATTTTTTCCTACCGAGTGGCTACCGTGAAGAGTCGCCGACGACGACTTTAGAAATTATTTAGAAATCAACCGTAAGAGATGGAGCCGTGGTTTATTAAGCAAAAGTGCGTCAAATACGCTCCCATAACCGAACATAACATTTAAAAGATACGTCGTCGGTGAAAATATTTTCAATTCGGACTTAGTCTCTGTACGGAGAGGCTACCGAGAAGCGCTACCGACGAAGACTTTCTGATTAATTTAAAAATCAACCGAAAGAGATAGAGCCGTCGTTTACTAAGCAAAAGTGCTTCAAATGCGCTCCTATAACTCAATCTAACATATAAAAGGTACCTCGTCGATGAAAATAATTACAGTTCGGACTTAGATTTTTTCCTACCGAGTGGCTACCGTGAAGAGTCGCCGACGACGACTTTAGAAATTATTTAAAAATCAACCGTAAGAGATGGAGCCGTGGTTTATTAAGCAAAAGTGCGTCAAATACGCTCCCATAACGGAACATAACATTTAAAAGATACGTCGTGGATGAAAATATTTTCAATTCGGACTTAGTCTCTGTACGGAGAGGCTACCGAGAAGCGCTACCGACGAAGACTTTCTGATTAATTTAAAAATCAACCGTAAGAGATAGAGCCGTGGTTTACTAAGCAAAAGTGCTTCAAATGCGCTCCTATAACTCAATCTAACATATAAAAGGTACCTCGTCGATGAAAATAATTACAGTTCGGACTTAGATTTTTTCCTACCGAGTGGCTACCGTGAAGAGTCGCCGACGACGACTTTAGAAATTATTTAAAAATCAACCGTAAGAGATGGAGCCGTGGTTTATTAAGCAAAAGTGCGTCAAATACGCTCCCATAACCGAACATAACATTTAAAAGATACGTCGTGGATGAAAATATTTTCAATTCGGACTTAGTCTCTGTACGGAGAGGCTACCGAGAAGCGCTACCGACGAAGACTTTCTGATTAATTTAAAAATCAACCGTAAGAGATAGAGCCGGGGTTTACTAAGCAAAAGTGCTTCAAATGCGCTCCTATAACTCAATCTAACATATAAAAGGTACCTCGTCGGTGAAAATAATTACAGTTCGGACTTAGATTTTTTCCTACCGAGTGGCTACCGTGAAGAGTCGCCGACGACGACTTTAGAAATTATTTAAAAATCAACCGTAAGAGATGGAGCCGTGGTTTATTAAGCAAAAGTGCGTCAAATACGCTCCCATAACCGAACATAACATTTAAAAGATACGTCGTCGGTGAAAATATTTTCAATTCGGACTTAGTCTCTGTACGGAGAGGCTACCGAGAAGCGCTACCGACGAAGACTTTCTGATTAATTTAAAAATCAACCGAAAGAGATAGAGCCGTGGTTTATTAAGCAAAAGTGCGTCAAATACGCTCCCATAACCGAACATAACATTTAAAAGATACGTCGTGGATGAAAATATTTTCAATTCGGACTTAGTCTCTGTACGGAGAGGCTACCGAGAAGCGCTACCGACGAAGACTTTCTGATTAATTTAAAAATCAACCGAAAGAGATAGAGCCGTGGTTTATTAAGCAAAAGTGCGTCAAATACGCTCCCATAACCGAACATAACCTTTAAAAGATACGTCGTGGATGAAAATATTTTCAATTCGGACTTAGTCTCTGTACGGAGAGGCTACCGAGAAGCGCTACCGACGAAGACTTTCTGATTAATTTAAAAATCAACCGTAAGAGATAGAGCCGTGGTTTATTAAGCAAAAGTGCTTCAAATGCGCTCCTATAACTCAATCTAACATATAAAAGGTACCTCGTCGGTGAAAATAATTACAGTTCGGACTTAGATTTTTTCCTACCGATTGGCTACCGTGAAGAGTCGCCGACGACGACTTTAGAAATTATTTAAAAATCAACCGTAAGAGATAGAGCCGAGGTTTATTAAGCAAAAGTGCGTCAAATACGCTCCCATAACCGAACATAACATTTAAAAGATACGTCGTCGGTGAAAATATTTTCAATTCGGACTTAGTCTCTGTACGGAGAGGCTACCGAGAAGCGCTACCGACGAAGACTTTCTGATTAATTTAAAAATCAACCGTAAGAGATAGAGCCGTGGTTTACTAAGCAAAAGTGCTTCAAATGCGCTCCTATAACTCAATCTAACATATAAAAGGTACCTCGTCGGTGAAAATAATTACAGTTCGGACTTAGATTTTTTCCTACCGAGTGGCTACCGTGAAGAGTCGCCGACGACGACTTTAGAAATTATTTAAAAATCAACCGTAAGAGATAGAGCCGAGGTTTATTAAGCAAAAGTGCGTCAAATACGCTCCCATAACGGAACATAACATTTAAAAGATACGTCGTGGATGAAAATATTTTCAATTCGGACTTAGTCTCTGTACGGAGAGGCTACCGAGAAGCGCTACCGACGAAGACTTTCTGATTAATTTAAAAATCAACCGTAAGAGATAGAGCCGTCGTTTACTAAGCAAAAGTGCTTCAAATGCGCTCCTATAACTCAATCTAACATATAAAAGGTACCTCGTCGATGAAAATAATTACAGTTCGGACTTAGATTTTTTCCTACCGAGTGGCTACCGTGAAGAGTCGCCGACGACGACTTTAGAAATTATTTAAAAATCAACCGTAAGAGATGGAGCCGTGGTTTATTAAGCAAAAGTGCTTAAAATACGCTCCCATAACCGAACATAACATTTAAAAGATACGTCGTGGATGAAAATATTTTCAATTCGGACTTAGTCTCTGTACGGAGAGGCTACCGAGAAGCGCTACCGACGAAGACTTTCTGATTAATTTAAAAATCAACCGTAAGAGATAGAGCCGTGGTTTATTAAGCAAAAGTGCTTCAAATGCGCTCCTATAACTCAATCTAACATACAAAAGGTACCTCGTCGGTGAAAATAATTACAGTTCGGACTTAGATTTTTTCCTACCTAGTGGCTACCGTGAAGAGACGCCGACGACGACTTTAGAAATTATTTAAAAATCAACCGTAAGAGATGGAGCCGTGGTTTATTAAGCAAAAGTGCGTCAAATAAGCTCCCATAACCGAACATAACATTTAAAAGATACGTCGTCGGTGAAAATATTTTCAATTCGGACTTAGTCTCTGTACGGAGAGGCTACCGAGAAGCGCTACCGACGAAGACTTTCTGATTAATTTAAAAATCAACCGAAAGAGATAGAGCCGTGGTTTATTAAGCAAAAGTGCGTCAAATACGCTCCCATAACCGAACATAACATTTAAAAGATACGTCGTGGATGAAAATATTTTCAATTCGGACTTAGTCTCTGTACGGAGAGGCTACCGAGAAGCGCTACCGACGAAGACTTTCTGATTAATTTAAAAATCAACCGAAAGAGATAGAGCCGTGGTTTATTAAGCAAAAGTGCGTCAAATACGCTCCCATAACCGAACATAACCTTTAAAAGATACGTCGTCGGTGAAAATATTTTCAATTCGGACTTAGTCTCTGTACGGAGAGGCTACCGAGAAGCGCTACCGACGAAGACTTTCTGATTAATTTAAAAATCAACCGTAAGAGATAGAGCCGTGGTTTATTAAGCAAAAGTGCTTCAAATACGCTCCCATAACGGAACATAACATTTAAAAGATACGTCGTGGATGAAAATATTTTCAATTCGGACTTAGTCTCTGTACGGAGAGGCTACCGAGAAGCGCTACCGACGAAGACTTTCTGATTAATTTAAAAATCAACCGTAAGAGATAGAGCCGTCGTTTACTAAGCAAAAGTGCTTCAAATGCGCTCCTATAACTCAATCTAACATATAAAAGGTACCTCGTCGATGAAAATAATTACAGTTCGGACTT
Source organism: Nysson spinosus (assembly GCA_910591585.2). Lineage (NCBI taxonomy): Eukaryota > Metazoa > Arthropoda > Insecta > Hymenoptera > Crabronidae > Nysson > Nysson spinosus. The sequence continues at coordinate 1,115,212 of CAJUYC020000086.1, forward strand.
AGATTTTTTCCTACCGAGTGGCTACCGTGAAGAGTCGCCGACGACGACTTTAGAAATTATTTAAAAATCAACCGTAAGAGATAGAGCCGAGGTTTATTAAGCAAAAGTGCGTCAAATACGCTCCCATAACGGAACATAACATTTAAAAGATACGTCGTGGATGAAAATATTTTCAATTCGGACTTAGTCTCTGTACGGAGAGGCTACCGAGAAGCGCTACCGACGAAGACTTTCTGATTAATTTAAAAATCAACCGTAAGAGATAGAGCCGTCGTTTACTAAGCAAAAGTGCTTCAAATGCGCTCCTATAACTCAATCTAACATATAAAAGGTACCTCGTCGATGAAAATAATTACAGTTCGGACTTAGATTTTTTCCTACCGAGTGGCTACCGTGAAGAGTCGCCGACGACGACTTTAGAAATTATTTAAAAATCAACCGTAAGAGATGGAGCCGTGGTTTATTAAGCAAAAGTGCGTCAAATACGCTCCCATAACCGAACATAACATTTAAAAGATACGTCGTGGATGAAAATATTTTCAATTCGGACTTAGTCTCTGTACGGAGAGGCTACCGAGAAGCGCTACCGACGAAGACTTTCTGATTAATTTAAAAATCAACCGTAAGAGATAGAGCCGTGGTTTATTAAGCAAAAGTGCTTCAAATGCGCTCCTATAACTCAATCTAACATACAAAAGGTACCTCGTCGGTGAAAATAATTACAGTTCGGACTTAGATTTTTTCCTACCTAGTGGCTACCGTGAAGAGACGCCGACGACGACTTTAGAAATTATTTAAAAATCAACCGTAAGAGATGGAGCCGTGGTTTATTAAGCAAAAGTGCGTCAAATACGCTCCCATAACCGAACATAACATTTAAAAGATACGTCGTCGGTGAAAATATTTTCAATTCGGACTTAGTCTCTGTACGGAGAGGCTACCGAGAAGCGCTACCGACGAAGACTTTCTGATTAATTTAAAAATCAACCGTAAGAGATAGAGCCGTGGTTTATTAAGCAAAAGTGCTTCAAATGCGCTCCTATAACTCAATCTAACATATAAAAGGTACCTCGTCGGTGAAAATAATTACAGTTCGGACTTAGATTTTTTCCTACCGAGTGGCTACCGTGAAGAGTCGCCGACGACGACTTTAGAAATTATTTAAAAATCAACCGTAAGAGATGGAGCCGTGGTTTATTAAGCAAAAGTGCGTCAAATACGCTCCCATAACCGAACATAACATTTAAAAGATACGTCGTCGGTGAAAATATTTTCAATTCGGACTTAGTCTCTGTACGGAGAGGCTACCGAGAAGCGCTACCGACGAAGACTTTCTGATTAATTTAAAAATCAACCGAAAGAGATAGAGCCGTCGTTTACTAAGCAAAAGTGCTTCAAATGCGCTCCTATAACTCAATCTAACATATAAAAGGTACCTCGTCGATGAAAATAATTACAGTTCGGACTTAGATTTTTTCCTACCGAGTGGCTACCGTGAAGAGTCGCCGACGACGACTTTAGAAATTATTTAAAAATCAACCGTAAGAGATGGAGCCGTGGTTTATTAAGCAAAAGTGCGTCAAATACGCTCCCATAACCGAACATAACATTTAAAAGATACGTCGTAGGTGAAAATATTTTCAATTCGGACTTAGTCTCTGTACGGAGAGGCTACCGAGAAGCGCTACCGACGAAGACTTTCTGATTAATTTAAAAATCAACCGAAAGAGATAGAGCCGTGGTTTATTAAGTAAAAGTGCGTCAAATACGCTCCCATAACCGAACATAACATTTAAAAGATACGTCATGGATGAAAATATTTTCAATTCGGACTTAGTCTCTGTACGGAGAGGCTACCGAGAAGCGCTACCGACGAAGACTTTCTGATTAATTTAAAAATCAACCGTAAGAGATGGAGCCGTGGTTTATTAAGCAAAAGTGCGTCAAATACGCTCCCATAACCGAACATAACATTTAAAAGATACGTCGTCGGTGAAAATATTTTCAATTCGGACTTAGTCTCTGTACGGAGAGGCTACCGAGAAGCGCTACCGACGAAGACTTTCTGATTAATTTAAAAATCAACCGTAAGAGATAGAGCCGTGGTTTACTAAGCAAAAGTGCTTCAAATGCGCTCCTATAACTCAATCTAACATATAAAATGTACCTCGTCGGTGAAAATAATTACAGTTCGGACTTAGATTTTTTCCTACCGAGTGGCTACCGTGAAGAGTCGCCGACGACGACTTTAGAAATTATTTAAAAATCAACCGTAAGAGATGGAGCCGTGGTTTATTAAGCAAAAGTGCGTCAAATACGCTCCCATAACCGAACATAACATTTAAAAGATACGTCGTCGGTGAAAATATTTTCAATTCGGACTTAGTCTCTGTACGGAGAGGCTACCGAGAAGCGCTACCGACGAAGACTTTCTGATTAATTTAAAAATCAACCGAAAGAGATAGAGCCGTCGTTTACTAAGCAAAAGTGCTTCAAATGCGCTCCTATAACTCAATCTAACATATAAAAGGTACCTCGTCGGTGAAAATAATTACAGTTCGGACTTAGATTTTTTCCTACCGAGTGGCTACCGTGAAGAGTCGCCGACGACGACTTTAGAAATTATTTAAAAATCAACCGTAAGAGATAGAGCCGAGGTTTATTAAGCAAAAGTGCGTCAAATACGCTCCCATAACGGAACATAACATTTAAAAGATACGTCGTGGATGAAAATATTTTCAATTCGGACTTAGTCTCTGTACGGAGAGGCTACCGAGAAGCGCTACCGACGAAGACTTTCTGATTAATTTAAAAATCAACCGTAAGAGATAGAGCCGTCGTTTACTAAGCAAAAGTGCTTCAAATGCGCTCCTATAACTCAATCTAACATATAAAAGGTACCTCGTCGATGAAAATAATTACAGTTCGGACTTAGATTTTTTCCTACCGAGTGGCTACCGTGAAGAGTCGCCGACGACGACTTTAGAAATTATTTAAAAATCAACCGTAAGAGATGGAGCCGTGGTTTATTAAGCAAAAGTGCGTCAAATACGCTCCCATAACCGAACATAACATTTAAAAGATACGTCGTGGATGAAAATATTTTCAATTCGGACTTAGTCTCTGTACGGAGAGGCTACCGAGAAGCGCTACCGACGAAGACTTTCTGATTAATTTAAAAATCAACCGTAAGAGATAGAGCCGTGGTTTATTAAGCAAAAGTGCTTCAAATGCGCTCCTATAACTCAATCTAACATACAAAAGGTACCTCGTCGGTGAAAATAATTACAGTTCGGACTTAGATTTTTTCCTACCTAGTGGCTACCGTGAAGAGACGCCGACGACGACTTTAGAAATTATTTAAAAATCAACCGTAAGAGATGGAGCCGTGGTTTATTAAGCAAAAGTGCGTCAAATAAGCTCCCATAACCGAACATAACATTTAAAAGATACGTCGTCGGTGAAAATATTTTCAATTCGGACTTAGTCTCTGTACGGAGAGGCTACCGAGAAGCGCTACCGACGAAGACTTTCTGATTAATTTAAAAATCAACCGAAAGAGATAGAGCCGTGGTTTATTAAGCAAAAGTGCGTCAAATACGCTCCCATAACCGAACATAACATTTAAAAGATACGTCGTGGATGAAAATATTTTCAATTCGGACTTAGTCTCTGTACGGAGAGGCTACCGAGAAGCGCTACCGACGAAGACTTTCTGATTAATTTAAAAATCAACCGAAAGAGATAGAGCCGTGGTTTATTAAGCAAAAGTGCGTCAAATACGCTCCCATAACCGAACATAACCTTTAAAAGATACGTCGTGGATGAAAATATTTTCAATTCGGACTTAGTCTCTGTACGGAGAGGCTACCGAGAAGCGCTACCGACGAAGACTTTCTGATTAATTTAAAAATCAACCGTAAGAGATAGAGCCGTGGTTTATTAAGCAAAAGTGCTTCAAATGCGCTCCTATAACTCAATCTAACATATAAAAGGTACCTCGTCGGTGAAAATAATTACAGTTCGGACTTAGATTTTTTCCTACCGATTGGCTACCGTGAAGAGTCGCCGACGACGACTTTAGAAATTATTTAAAAATCAACCGTAAGAGATAGAGCCGAGGTTTATTAAGCAAAAGTGCGTCAAATACGCTCCCATAACCGAACATAACATTTAAAAGATACGTCGTCGGTGAAAATATTTTCAATTCGGACTTAGTCTCTGTACGGAGAGGCTACCGAGAAGCGCTACCGACGAAGACTTTCTGATTAATTTAAAAATCAACCGTAAGAGATAGAGCCGTGGTTTACTAAGCAAAAGTGCTTCAAATGCGCTCCTATAACTCAATCTAACATATAAAAGGTACCTCGTCGGTGAAAATAATTACAGTTCGGACTTAGATTTTTTCCTACCGAGTGGCTACCGTGAAGAGTCGCCGACGACGACTTTAGAAATTATTTAAAAATCAACCGTAAGAGATAGAGCCGAGGTTTATTAAGCAAAAGTGCGTCAAATACGCTCCCATAACGGAACATAACATTTAAAAGATACGTCGTGGATGAAAATATTTTCAATTCGGACTTAGTCTCTGTACGGAGAGGCTACCGAGAAGCGCTACCGACGAAGACTTTCTGATTAATTTAAAAATCAACCGTAAGAGATAGAGCCGTCGTTTACTAAGCAAAAGTGCTTCAAATGCGCTCCTATAACTCAATCTAACATATAAAAGGTACCTCGTCGATGAAAATAATTACAGTTCGGACTTAGATTTTTTCCTACCGAGTGGCTACCGTGAAGAGTCGCCGACGACGACTTTAGAAATTATTTAAAAATCAACCGTAAGAGATGGAGCCGTGGTTTATTAAGCAAAAGTGCGTCAAATACGCTCCCATAACCGAACATAACATTTAAAAGATACGTCGTCGGTGAAAATATTTTCAATTCGGACTTAGTCTCTGTACGGAGAGGCTACCGAGAAGCGCTACCGACGAAGACTTTCTGATTAATTTAAAAATCAACCGTAAGAGATAGAGCCGTGGTTTACTAAGCAAAAGTGCTTCAAATGCGCTCCTATAACTCAATCTAACATATAAAAGGTACCTCGTCGGTGAAAATAATTACAGTTCGGACTTAGATTTTTTCCTACCGAGTGGCTACCGTGAAGAGTCGCCGACGACGACTTTAGAAATTATTTAAAAATCAACCGTAAGAGATGGAGCCGTGGTTTATTAAGCAAAAGTGCGTCAAATACGCTCCCATAACCGAACATAACATTTAAAAGATACGTCGTCGGTGAAAATATTTTCAATTCGGACTTAGTCTCTGTACGGAGAGGCTACCGAGAAGCGCTACCGACGAAGACTTTCTGATTAATTTAAAAATCAACCGAAAGAGATAGAGCCGTCGTTTACTAAGCAAAAGTGCTTCAAATGCGCTCCTATAACTCAATCTAACATATAAAAGGTACCTCGTCGATGAAAATAATTACAGTTCGGACTTAGATTTTTTCCTACCGAGTGGCTACCGTGAAGAGTCGCCGACGACGACTTTAGAAATTATTTAAAAATCAACCGTAAGAGATGGAGCCGTGGTTTATTAAGCAAAAGTGCGTCAAATACGCTCCCATAACCGAACATAACATTTAAAAGATACGTCGTGGATGAAAATATTTTCAATTCGGACTTAGTCTCTGTACGGAGAGGCTACCGAGAAGCGCTACCGACGAAGACTTTCTGATTAATTTAAAAATCAACCGAAAGAGATAGAGCCGTGGTTTATTAAGCAAAAGTGCGTCAAATACGCTCCCATAACCGAACATAACCTTTAAAAGATACGTCGTGGATGAAAATATTTTCAATTCGGACTTAGTCTCTGTACGGAGAGGCTACCGAGAAGCGCTACCGACGAAGACTTTCTGATTAATTTAAAAATCAACCGTAAGAGATAGAGCCGTGGTTTATTAAGCAAAAGTGCTTCAAATGCGCTCCTATAACTCAATCTAACATATAAAAGGTACCTCGTCGGTGAAAATAATTACAGTTCGGACTTAGATTTTTTCCTACCGATTGGCTACCGTGAAGAGTCGCCGACGACGACTTTAGAAATTATTTAAAAATCAACCGTAAGAGATAGAGCCGAGGTTTATTAAGCAAAAGTGCGTCAAATACGCTCCCATAACCGAACATAACATTTAAAAGATACGTCGTCGGTGAAAATATTTTCAATTCGGACTTAGTCTCTGTACGGAGAGGCTACCGAGAAGCGCTACCGACGAAGACTTTCTGATTAATTTAAAAATCAACCGTAAGAGATAGAGCCGTGGTTTACTAAGCAAAAGTGCTTCAAATGCGCTCCTATAACTCAATCTAACATATAAAAGGTACCTCGTCGGTGAAAATAATTACAGTTCGGACTTAGATTTTTTCCTACCGAGTGGCTACCGTGAAGAGTCGCCGACGACGACTTTAGAAATTATTTAAAAATCAACCGTAAGAGATAGAGCCGAGGTTTATTAAGCAAAAGTGCGTCAAATACGCTCCCATAACGGAACATAACATTTAAAAGATACGTCGTGGATGAAAATATTTTCAATTCGGACTTAGTCTCTGTACGGAGAGGCTACCGAGAAGCGCTACCGACGAAGACTTTCTGATTAATTTAAAAATCAACCGTAAGAGATAGAGCCGTCGTTTACTAAGCAAAAGTGCTTCAAATGCGCTCCTATAACTCAATCTAACATATAAAAGGTACCTCGTCGATGAAAATAATTACAGTTCGGACTTAGATTTTTTCCTACCGAGTGGCTACCGTGAAGAGTCGCCGACGACGACTTTAGAAATTATTTAAAAATCAACCGTAAGAGATAGAGCCGTGGTTTATTAAGCAAAAGTGCGTCAAATACGCTCCCATAACCGAACATAACATTTAAAAGATACGTCGTCGGTGAAAATATTTTCAATTCGGACTTAGTCTCTGTACGGAGAGGCTACCGAGAAGCGCTACCGACGAAGACTTTCTGATTAATTTAAAAATCAACCGTAAGAGATAGAGCCGTGGTTTACTAAGCAAAAGTGCTTCAAATGCGCTCCTATAACTCAATCTAACATATAAAAGGTACCTCGTCGGTGAAAATAATTACAGTTCGGACTTAGATTTTTTCCTACCGAGTGGCTACCGTGAAGAGTCGCCGACGACGACTTTAGAAATTATTTAAAAATCAACCGTAAGAGATGGAGCCGTGGTTTATTAAGCAAAAGTGCGTCAAATACGCTCCCATAACCGAACATAACATTTAAAAGATACGTCGTCGGTGAAAATATTTTCAATTCGGACTTAGTCTCTGTACGGAGAGGCTACCGAGAAGCGCTACCGACGAAGACTTTCTGATTAATTTAAAAATCAACCGAAAGAGATAGAGCCGTCGTTTACTAAGCAAAAGTGCTTCAAATGCGCTCCTATAACTCAATCTAACATATAAAAGGTACCTCGTCGATGAAAATAATTACAGTTCGGACTTAGATTTTTTCCTACCGAGTGGCTACCGTGAAGAGTCGCCGACGACGACTTTAGAAATTATTTAAAAATCAACCGTAAGAGATGGAGCCGTGGTTTATTAAGCAAAAGTGCGTCAAATACGCTCCCATAACCGAACATAACATTTAAAAGATACGTCGTAGGTGAAAATATTTTCAATTCGGACTTAGTCTCTGTACGGAGAGGCTACCGAGAAGCGCTACCGACGAAGACTTTCTGATTAATTTAAAAATCAACCGAAAGAGATAGAGCCGTGGTTTATTAAGTAAAAGTGCGTCAAATACGCTCCCATAACCGAACATAACATTTAAAAGATACGTCGTGGATGAAAATATTTTCAATTCGGACTTAGTCTCTGTACGGAGAGGCTACCGAGAAGCGCTACCGACGAAGACTTTCTGATTAATTTAAAAATCAACCGTAAGAGATGGAGCCGTGGTTTATTAAGCAAAAGTGCGTCAAATACGCTCCCATAACCGAACATAACATTTAAAAGATACGTCGTCGGTGAAAATATTTTCAATTCGGACTTAGTCTCTGTACGGAGAGGCTACCGAGAAGCGCTACCGACGAAGACTTTCTGATTAATTTAAAAATCAACCGTAAGAGATAGAGCCGTGGTTTACTAAGCAAAAGTGCTTCAAATGCGCTCCTTATAACTCAATCTAACATATAAAAGGTACCTCGTCGGTGAAAATAATTACAGTTCGGACTTAGATTTTTTCCTACCGAGTGGCTACCGTGAAGAGTCGCCGACGACGACTTTAGAAATTATTTAAAAATCAACCGTAAGAGATAGAGCCGAGGTTTATTAAGCAAAAGTGCGTCAAATACGCTCCCATAACGGAACATAACATTTAAAAGATACGTCGTGGATGAAAATATTTTCAATTCGGACTTAGTCTCTGTACGGAGAGGCTACCGAGAAGCGCTACCGACGAAGACTTTCTGATTAATTTAAAAATCAACCGTAAGAGATAGAGCCGTCGTTTACTAAGCAAAAGTGCTTCAAATGCGCTCCTATAACTCAATCTAACATATAAAAGGTACCTCGTCGATGAAAATAATTACAGTTCGGACTTAGATTTTTTCCTACCGAGTGGCTACCGTGAAGAGTCGCCGACGACGACTTTAGAAATTATTTAAAAATCAACCGTAAGAGATGGAGCCGTGGTTTATTAAGCAAAAGTGCGTCAAATACGCTCCCATAACCGAACATAACATTTAAAAGATACGTCGTCGGTGAAAATATTTTCAATTCGGACTTAGTCTCTGTACGGAGAGGCTACCGAGAAGCGCTACCGACGAAGACTTTCTGATTAATTTAAAAATCAACCGTAAGAGATAGAGCCGTGGTTTACTAAGCAAAAGTGCTTCAAATGCGCTCCTATAACTCAATCTAACATATAAAAGGTACCTCGTCGGTGAAAATAATTACAGTTCGGACTTAGATTTTTTCCTACCGAGTGGCTACCGTGAAGAGTCGCCGACGACGACTTTAGAAATTATTTAAAAATCAACCGTAAGAGATGGAGCCGTGGTTTATTAAGCAAAAGTGCGTCAAATACGCTCCCATAACCGAACATAACATTTAAAAGATACGTCGTCGGTGAAAATATTTTCAATTCGGACTTAGTCTCTGTACGGAGAGGCTACCGAGAAGCGCTACCGACGAAGACTTTCTGATTAATTTAAAAATCAACCGAAAGAGATAGAGCCGTCGTTTACTAAGCAAAAGTGCTTCAAATGCGCTCCTATAACTCAATCTAACATATAAAAGGTACCTCGTCGATGAAAATAATTACAGTTCGGACTTAGATTTTTTCCTACCGAGTGGCTACCGTGAAGAGTCGCCGACGACGACTTTAGAAATTATTTAAAAATCAACCGTAAGAGATGGAGCCGTGGTTTATTAAGCAAAAGTGCGTCAAATACGCTCCCATAACCGAACATAACATTTAAAAGATACGTCGTAGGTGAAAATATTTTCAATTCGGACTTAGTCTCTGTACGGAGAGGCTACCGAGAAGCGCTACCGACGAAGACTTTCTGATTAATTTAAAAATCAACCGAAAGAGATAGAGCCGTGGTTTATTAAGTAAAAGTGCGTCAAATACGCTCCCATAACCGAACATAACATTTAAAAGATACGTCGTGGATGAAAATATTTTCAATTCGGACTTAGTCTCTGTACGGAGAGGCTACCGAGAAGCGCTACCGACGAAGACTTTCTGATTAATTTAAAAATCAACCGTAAGAGATGGAGCCGTGGTTTATTAAGCAAAAGTGCGTCAAATACGCTCCCATAACCGAACATAACATTTAAAAGATACGTCGTCGGTGAAAATATTTTCAATTCGGACTTAGTCTCTGTACGGAGAGGCTACCGAGAAGCGCTACCGACGAAGACTTTCTGATTAATTTAAAAATCAACCGTAAGAGATAGAGCCGTGGTTTACTAAGCAAAAGTGCTTCAAATGCGCTCCTATAACTCAATCTAACATATAAAATGTACCTCGTCGGTGAAAATAATTACAGTTCGGACTTAGATTTTTTCCTACCGAGTGGCTACCGTGAAGAGTCGCCGACGACGACTTTAGAAATTATTTAAAAATCAACCGTAAGAGATGGAGCCGTGGTTTATTAAGCAAAAGTGCGTCAAATACGCTCCCATAACCGAACATAACATTTAAAAGATACGTCGTCGGTGAAAATATTTTCAATTCGGACTTAGTCTCTGTACGGAGAGGCTACCGAGAAGCGCTACCGACGAAGACTTTCTGATTAATTTAAAAATCAACCGAAAGAGATAGAGCCGTCGTTTACTAAGCAAAAGTGCTTCAAATGCGCTCCTATAACTCAATCTAACATATAAAAGGTACCTCGTCGATGAAAATAATTACAGTTCGGACTTAGATTTTTTCCTACCGAGTGGCTACCGTGAAGAGTCGCCGACGACGACTTTAGAAATTATTTAAAAATCAACCGTAAGAGATGGAGCCGTGGTTTATTAAGCAAAAGTGCGTCAAATACGCTCCCATAACGGAACATAACATTTAAAAGATACGTCGTGGATGAAAATATTTTCAATTCGGACTTAGTCTCTGTACGGAGAGGCTACCGAGAAGCGCTACCGACGAAGACTTTCTGATTAATTTAAAAATCAACCGTAAGAGATAGAGCCGTGGTTTATTAAGCAAAAGTGCTTCAAATGCGCTCCTATAACTCAATCTAACATATAAAAGGTACCTCGTCGGTGAAAATAATTACAGTTCGGACTTAGATTTTTTCCTACCTAGTGGCTACCGTGAAGAGACGCCGACGACGACTTTAGAAATTATTTAAAAATCAACCGTAAGAGATGGAGCCGTGGTTTATTAAGCAAAAGTGCGTCAAATACGCTCCCATAACCGAACATAAAATTTAAAAGATACGTCGTCGGTGAAAATATTTTCAATTCGGACTTAGTCTCTGTACTGAGAGGCTACCGAGAAGCGCTACCGACGAAGACTTTCTGATTAATTTAAAAATCAACCGTAAGAGATAGAGCCGTGGTTTATTAAGCAAAAGTGCTTCAAATGCGCTCCTATAACTCAATCTAACATATAAAAGGTACCTCGTCGGTGAAAATAATTACAGTTCGGACTTAGATTTTTTCCTACCGAGTGGCTACCGTGAAGAGTCGCCGACGACGACTTTAGAAATTATTTAAAAATCAACCGTAAGAGATGGAGCCGTGGTTTATTAAGCAAAAGTGCGTCAAATACGCTCCCATAACCGAACATAACATTTAAAAGATACGTCGTGGATGAAAATATTTTCAATTCGGACTTAGTCTCTGTACGGAGAGGCTACCGAGAAGCGCTACCGACGAAGACTTTCTGATTAATTTAAAAATCAACCGTAAGAGATAGAGCCGTGGTTTATTAAGCAAAAGTGCTTCAAATGCGCTCCTATAACTCAATCTAACATATAAAAGGTACCTCGTCGGTGAAAATAATTACAGTTCGGACTTAGATTTTTTCCTACCTAGTGGCTACCGTGAAGAGACGCCGACGACGACTTTAGAAATTATTTAAAAATCAACCGTAAGAGATGGAGCCGTGGTTTATTAAGCAAAAGTGCGTCAAATACGCTCCCATAACCGAACATAACATTTAAAAGATACGTCGTCGGTGAAAATATTTTCAATTCGGACTTAGTCTCTGTACGGAGAGGCTACCGAGAAGCGCTACCGACGAAGACTTTCTGATTAATTTAAAAATCAACCGAAAGAGATAGAGCCGTGGTTTATTAAGCAAAAGTGCGTCAAATACGCTCCCATAACCGAACATAACATTTAAAAGATACGTCGTGGATGAAAATATTTTCAATTCGGACTTAGTCTCTGTACGGAGAGGCTACCGAGAAGCGCTACCGACGAAGACTTTCTGATTAATTTAAAAATCAACCGAAAGAGATAGAGCCGTGGTTTATTAAGCAAAAGTGCGTCAAATACGCTCCCATAACCGAACATAACCTTTAAAAGATACGTCGTGGATGAAAATATTTTCAATTCGGACTTAGTCTCTGTACGGAGAGGCTACCGAGAAGCGCTACCGACGAAGACTTTCTGATTAATTTAAAAATCAACCGTAAGAGATAGAGCCGTGGTTTATTAAGCAAAAGTGCTTCAAATGCGCTCCTATAACTCAATCTAACATATAAAAGGTACCTCGTCGGTGAAAATAATTACAGTTCGGACTTAGATTTTTTCCTACCTAGTGGCTACCGTGAAGAGACGCCGACGACGACTTTAGAAATTATTTAAAAATCAACCGTAAGAGATGGAGCCGTGGTTTATTAAGCAAAAGTGCGTCAAATACGCTCCCATAACCGAACATAAAATTTAAAAGATACGTCGTCGGTGAAAATATTTTCAATTCGGACTTAGTCTCTGTACTGAGAGGCTACCGAGAAGCGCTACCGACGAAGACTTTCTGATTAATTTAAAAATCAACCGTAAGAGATAGAGCCATGGTTTATTAAGCAAAAGTGCTTCAAATGCGCTCCTATAACTCAATCTAACATATAAAAGGTACCTCGTCGGTGAAAATAATTACAGTTCGGACTTAGATTTTTTCCTACCGAGTGGCTACCGTGAAGAGTCGCCGACGACGACTTTAGAAATTATTTAAAAATCAACCGTAAGAGATGGAGCCGTGGTTTATTAAGCAAAAGTGCGTCAAATACGCTCCCATAACCGAACATAACATTTAAAAGATACGTCGTGGATGAAAATATTTTCAATTCGGACTTAGTCTCTGTACGGAGAGGCTACCGAGAAGCGCTACCGACGAAGACTTTCTGATTAATTTAAAAATCAACCGTAAGAGATAGAGCCGTGGTTTATTAAGCAAAAGTGCTTCAAATGCGCTCCTATAACTCAATCTAACATACAAAAGGTACCTCGTCGGTGAAAATAATTACAGTTCGGACTTAGATTTTTTCCTACCTAGTGGCTACCGTGAAGAGACGCCGACGACGACTTTAGAAATTATTTAAAAATCAACCGTAAGAGATGGAGCCGTGGTTTATTAAGCAAAAGTGCGTCAAATACGCTCCCATAACCGAACATAACATTTAAAAGATACGTCGTCGGTGAAAATATTTTCAATTCGGACTTAGTCTCTGTACGGAGAGGCTACCGAGAAGCGCTACCGACGAAGACTTTCTGATTAATTTAAAAATCAACCGAAAGAGATAGAGCCGTGGTTTATTAAGCAAAAGTGCGTCAAATACGCTCCCATAACCGAACATAACATTTAAAAGATACGTCGTGGATGAAAATATTTTCAATTCGGACTTAGTCTCTGTACGGAGAGGCTACCGAGAAGCGCTACCGACGAAGACTTTCTGATTAATTTAAAAATCAACCGAAAGAGATAGAGCCGTGGTTTATTAAGCAAAAGTGCGTCAAATACGCTCCCATAACCGAACATAACCTTTAAAAGATACGTCGTGGATGAAAATATTTTCAATTCGGACTTAGTCTCTGTACGGAGAGGCTACCGAGAAGCGCTACCGACGAAGACTTTCTGATTAATTTAAAAATCAACCGTAAGAGATAGAGCCGTGGTTTATTAAGCAAAAGTGCTTCAAATGCGCTCCTATAACTCAATCTAACATACAAAAGGTACCTCGTCGGTGAAAATAATTACAGTTCGGACTTAGATTTTTTCCTACCTAGTGGCTACCGTGAAGAGACGCCGACGACGACTTTAGAAATTATTTAAAAATCAACCGTAAGAGATGGAGCCGTGGTTTATTAAGCAAAAGTGCGTCAAATACGCTCCCATAACGGAACATAACATTTAAAAGATACGTCGTGGATGAAAATATTTTCAATTCGGACTTAGTCTCTGTACGGAGAGGCTACCGAGAAGCGCTACCGACGAAGACTTTCTGATTAATTTAAAAATCAACCGTAAGAGATAGAGCCGTCGTTTACTAAGCAAAAGTGCTTCAAATGCGCTCCTATAACTCAATCTAACATATAAAAGGTACCTCGTCGATGAAAATAATTACAGTTCGGACTTAGATTTTTTCCTACCGAGTGGCTACCGTGAAGAGTCGCCGACGACGACTTTAGAAATTATTTAAAAATCAACCGTAAGAGATGGAGCCGTGGTTTATTAAGCAAAAGTGCGTCAAATACGCTCCCATAACCGAACATAACATTTAAAAGATACGTCGTGGATGAAAATATTTTCAATTCGGACTTAGTCTCTGTACGGAGAGGCTACCGAGAAGCGCTACCGACGAAGACTTTCTGATTAATTTAAAAATCAACCGTAAGTGATAGAGCCGTGGTTTATTAAGCAAAAGTGCTTCAAATGCGCTCCTATAACTCAATCTAACATACAAAAGGTACCTCGTCGGTGAAAATAATTACAGTTCGGACTTAGATTTTTTCCTACCTAGTGGCTACCGTGAAGAGACGCCGACGACGACTTTAGAAATTATTTAAAAATCAACCGTAAGAGATGGAGCCGTGGTTTATTAAGCAAAAGTGCGTCAAATACGCTCCCATAACCGAACATAACATTTAAAAGATACGTCGTCGGTGAAAATATTTTCAATTCGGACTTAGTCTCTGTACGGAGAGGCTACCGAGAAGCGCTACCGACGAAGACTTTCTGATTAATTTAAAAATCAACCGTAAGAGATAGAGCCGTGGTTTACTAAGCAAAAGTGCTTCAAATGCGCTCCTATAACTCAATCTAACATATAAAAGGTACCTCGTCGGTGAAAATAATTACAGTTCGGACTTAGATTTTTTCCTACCGAGTGGCTACCGTGAAGAGTCGCCGACGACGACTTTAGAAATTATTTAAAAATCAACCGTAAGAGATGGAGCCGTGGTTTATTAAGCAAAAGTGCGTCAAATACGCTCCCATAACCGAACATAACATTTAAAAGATACGTCGTCGGTGAAAATATTTTCAATTCGGACTTAGTCTCTGTACGGAGAGGCTACCGAGAAGCGCTACCGACGAAGACTTTCTGATTAATTTAAAAATCAACCGAAAGAGATAGAGCCGTCGTTTACTAAGCAAAAGTGCTTCAAATGCGCTCCTATAACTCAATCTAACATATAAAAGGTACCTCGTCGATGAAAATAATTACAGTTCGGACTTAGATTTTTTCCTACCGAGTGGCTACCGTGAAGAGTCGCCGACGACGACTTTAGAAATTATTTAAAAATCAACCGTAAGAGATGGAGCCGTGGTTTATTAAGCAAAAGTGCGTCAAATACGCCCCCATAACGGAACATAACATTTAAAAGATACGTCGTGGATGAAAATATTTTCAATTCGGACTTAGTCTCTGTACGGAGAGGCTACCGAGAAGCGCTACCGACGAAGACTTTCTGATTAATTTAAAAATCAACCGTAAGAGATAGAGCCGTGGTTTACTAAGCAAAAGTGCTTCAAATACGCTCCTATAACTCAATCTAACATATAAAAGGTACCTCGTCGATGAAAATAATTACAGTTCGGACTTAGATTTTTTCCTACCGAGTGGCTACCGTGAAGAGTCGCCGACGACGACTTTAGAAATTATTTAAAAATCAACCGTAAGAGATGGAGCCGTGGTTTATTAAGCAAAAGTGCGTCAAATACGCTCCCATAACCGAACATAACATTTAAAAGATACGTCGTAGGTGAAAATATTTTCAATTCGGACTTAGTCTCTGTACGGAGAGGCTACCGAGAAGCGCTACCGACGAAGACTTTCTGATTAATTTAAAAATCAACCGAAAGAGATAGAGCCGTGGTTTATTAAGTAAAAGTGCGTCAAATACGCTCCCATAACCGAACATAACATTTAAAAGATACGTCGTGGATGAAAATATTTTCAATTCGGACTTAGTCTCTGTACGGAGAGGCTACCGAGAAGCGCTACCGACGAAGACTTTCTGATTAATTTAAAAATCAACCGTAAGAGATAGAGCCGTGGTTTATTAAGCAAAAGTGCTTCAAATGCGCTCCTATAACTCAATCTAACATATAAAAGGTACCTCGTCGGTGAAAATAATTACAGTTCGGACTTAGATTTTTTCCTACCGAGTGGCTACCGTGAAGAGTCGCCGACGACGACTTTAGAAATTATTTAAAAATCAACCGTAAGAGATGGAGCCGTGGTTTATTAAGCAAAAGTGCGTCAAATACGCTCCCATAACCGAACATAACATTTAAAAGATACGTCGTCGGTGAAAATATTTTCAATTCGGACTTAGTCTCTGTACGGAGAGGCTACCGAGAAGCGCTACCGACGAAGACTTTCTGATTAATTTAAAAATCAACCGAAAGAGATAGAGCCGTGGTTTATTAAGCAAAAGTGCGTCAAATACGCTCCCATAACCGAACATAACATTTAAAAGATACGTCGTGGATGAAAATATTTTCAATTCGGACTTAGTCTCTGTACGGAGAGGCTACCGAGAAGCGCTACCGACGAAGACTTTCTGATTAATTTAAAAATCAACCGAAAGAGATAGAGCCGTGGTTTATTAAGCAAAAGTGCGTCAAATACGCTCCCATTACCGAACATAACCTTTAAAAGATACGTCGTGGATGAAAATATTTTCAATTCGGACTTAGTCTCTGTACGGAGAGGCTACCGAGAAGCGCTACCGACGAAGACTTTCTGATTAATTTAAAAATCAACCGTAAGAGATAGAGCCGTGGTTTATTAAGCAAAAGTGCTTCAAATGCGCTCCTATAACTCAATCTAACATATAAAAGGTACCTCGTCGGTGAAAATAATTACAGTTCGGACTTAGATTTTTTCCTACCGATTGGCTACCGTGAAGAGTCGCCGACGACGACTTTAGAAATTATTTAAAAATCAACCGTAAGAGATAGAGCCGAGGTTTATTAAGCAAAAGTGCGTCAAATACGCTCCCATAACCGAACATAACATTTAAAAGATACGTCGTCGGTGAAAATATTTTCAATTCGGACTTAGTCTCTGTACGGAGAGGCTACCGAGAAGCGCTACCGACGAAGACTTTCTGATTAATTTAAAAATCAACCGTAAGAGATAGAGCCGTGGTTTACTAAGCAAAAGTGCTTCAAATGCGCTCCTATAACTCAATCTAACATATAAAAGGTACCTCGTCGGTGAAAATAATTACAGTTCGGACTTAGATTTTTTCCTACCGAGTGGCTACCGTGAAGAGTCGCCGACGACGACTTTAGAAATTATTTAAAAATCAACCGTAAGAGATAGAGCCGAGGTTTATTAAGCAAAAGTGCGTCAAATACGCTCCCATAACGGAACATAACATTTAAAAGATACGTCGTGGATGAAAATATTTTCAATTCGGACTTAGTCTCTGTACGGAGAGGCTACCGAGAAGCGCTACCGACGAAGACTTTCTGATTAATTTAAAAATCAACCGTAAGAGATAGAGCCGTCGTTTACTAAGCAAAAGTGCTTCAAATGCGCTCCTATAACTCAATCTAACATATAAAAGGTACCTCGTCGATGAAAATAATTACAGTTCGGACTTAGATTTTTTCCTACCGAGTGGCTACCGTGAAGAGTCGCCGACGACGACTTTAGAAATTATTTAAAAATCAACCGTAAGAGATGGAGCCGTGGTTTATTAAGCAAAAGTGCGTCAAATACGCTCCCATAACCGAACATAACATTTAAAAGATACGTCGTGGATGAAAATATTTTCAATTCGGACTTAGTCTCTGTACGGAGAGGCTACCGAGAAGCGCTACCGACGAAGACTTTCTGATTAATTTAAAAATCAACCGTAAGAGATAGAGCCGTGGTTTATTAAGCAAAAGTGCTTCAAATGCGCTCCTATAACTCAATCTAACATACAAAAGGTACCTCGTCGGTGAAAATAATTACAGTTCGGACTTAGATTTTTTCCTACCTAGTGGCTACCGTGAAGAGACGCCGACGACGACTTTAGAAATTATTTAAAAATCAACCGTAAGAGATGGAGCCGTGGTTTATTAAGCAAAAGTGCGTCAAATACGCTCCCATAACCGAACATAACATTTAAAAGATACGTCGTCGGTGAAAATATTTTCAATTCGGACTTAGTCTCTGTACGGAGAGGCTACCGAGAAGCGCTACCGACGAAGACTTTCTGATTAATTTAAAAATCAACCGTAAGAGATAGAGCCGTGGTTTACTAAGCAAAAGTGCTTCAAATGCGCTCCTATAACTCAATCTAACATATAAAAGGTACCTCGTCGGTGAAAATAATTACAGTTCGGACTTAGATTTTTTCCTACCGAGTGGCTACCGTGAAGAGTCGCCGACGACGACTTTAGAAATTATTTAAAAATCAACCGTAAGAGATGGAGCCGTGGTTTATTAAGCAAAAGTGCGTCAAATACGCTCCCATAACCGAACATAACATTTAAAAGATACGTCGTCGGTGAAAATATTTTCAATTCGGACTTAGTCTCTGTACGGAGAGGCTACCGAGAAGCGCTACCGACGAAGACTTTCTGATTAATTTAAAAATCAACCGAAAGAGATAGAGCCGTCGTTTACTAAGCAAAAGTGCTTCAAATGCGCTCCTATAACTCAATCTAACATATAAAAGGTACCTCGTCGATGAAAATAATTACAGTTCGGACTTAGATTTTTTCCTACCGAGTGGCTACCGTGAAGAGTCGCCGACGACGACTTTAGAAATTATTTAAAAATCAACCGTAAGAGATGGAGCCGTGGTTTATTAAGCAAAAGTGCGTCAAATACGCTCCCATAACCGAACATAACATTTAAAAGATACGTCGTAGGTGAAAATATTTTCAATTCGGACTTAGTCTCTGTACGGAGAGGCTACCGAGAAGCGCTACCGACGAAGACTTTCTGATTAATTTAAAAATCAACCGAAAGAGATAGAGCCGTGGTTTATTAAGTAAAAGTGCGTCAAATACGCTCCCATAACCGAACATAACATTTAAAAGATACGTCGTGGATGAAAATATTTTCAATTCGGACTTAGTCTCTGAACGGAGAGGCTACCGAGAAGCGCTACCGACGAAGACTTTCTGATTAATTTAAAAATCAACCGTAAGAGATGGAGCCGTGGTTTATTAAGCAAAAGTGCGTCAAATACGCTCCCATAACCGAACATAACATTTAAAAGATACGTCGTCGGTGAAAATATTTTCAATTCGGACTTAGTCTCTGTACGGAGAGGCTACCGAGAAGCGCTACCGACGAAGACTTTCTGATTAATTTAAAAATCAACCGTAAGAGATAGAGCCGTGGTTTACTAAGCAAAAGTGCTTCAAATGCGCTCCTATAACTCAATCTAACATATAAAAGGTACCTCGTCGGTGAAAATAATTACAGTTCGGACTTAGATTTTTTCCTACCGAGTGGCTACCGTGAAGAGTCGCCGACGACGACTTTAGAAATTATTTAAAAATCAACCGTAAGAGATGGAGCCGTGGTTTATTAAGCAAAAGTGCGTCAAATACGCTCCCATAACCGAACATAACATTTAAAAGATACGTCGTCGGTGAAAATATTTTCAATTCGGACTTAGTCTCTGTACGGAGAGGCTACCGAGAAGCGCTACCGACGAAGACTTTCTGATTAATTTAAAAATCAACCGAAAGAGATAGAGCCGTCGTTTACTAAGCAAAAGTGCTTCAAATGCGCTCCTATAACTCAATCTAACATATAAAAGGTAGCTCGTCGATGAAAATAATTACAGTTCGGACTTAGATTTTTTCCTACCGAGTGGCTACCGTGAAGAGTCGCCGACGACGACTTTAGAAATTATTTAAAAATCAACCGTAAGAGATGGAGCCGTGGTTTATTAAGCAAAAGTGCGTCAAATACGCTCCCATAACGGAACATAACATTTAAAAGATACGTCGTGGATGAAAATATTTTCAATTCGGACTTAGTCTCTGTACGGAGAGGCTACCGAGAAGCGCTACCGACGAAGACTTTCTGATTAATTTAAAAATCAACCGTAAGAGATAGAGCCGTGGTTTATTAAGCAAAAGTGCTTCAAATGCGCTCCTATAACTCAATCTAACATACAAAAGGTACCTCGTCGGTGAAAATAATTACAGTTCGGACTTAGATTTTTTCCTACCTAGTGGCTACCGTGAAGAGACGCCGACGACGACTTTAGAAATTATTTAAAAATCAACCGTAAGAGATGGAGCCGTGGTTTATTAAGCAAAAGTGCGTCAAATACGCTCCCATAACCGAACATAAAATTTAAAAGATACGTCGTCGGTGAAAATATTTTCAATTCGGACTTAGTCTCTGTACTGAGAGGCTACCGAGAAGCGCTACCGACGAAGACTTTCTGATTAATTTAAAAATCAACCGTAAGAGATAGAGCCATGGTTTATTAAGCAAAAGTGCTTCAAATGCGCTCCTATAACTCAATCTAACATATAAAAGGTACCTCGTCGGTGAAAATAATTACAGTTCGGACTTAGATTTTTTCCTACCGAGTGGCTACCGTGAAGAGTCGCCGACGACGACTTTAGAAATTATTTAAAAATCAACCGTAAGAGATAGAGCCGAGGTTTATTAAGCAAAAGTGCGTCAAATACGCTCCCATAACCGAACATAACATTTAAAAGATACGTCGTAGGTGAAAATATTTTCAATTCGGACTTAGTCTCTGTACGGAGAGGCTACCGAGAAGCGCTACCGACGAAGACTTTCTGATTAATTTAAAAATCAACCGAAAGAGATAGAGCCGTGGTTTATTAAGTAAAAGTGCGTCAAATACGCTCCCATAACCGAACATAACATTTAAAAGATACGTCGTGGATGAAAATATTTTCAATTCGGACTTAGTCTCTGAACGGAGAGGCTACCGAGAAGCGCTACCGACGAAGACTTTCTGATTAATTTAAAAATCAACCGTAAGAGATGGAGCCGTGGTTTATTAAGCAAAAGTGCGTCAAATACGCTCCCATAACCGAACATAACATTTAAAAGATACGTCGTCGGTGAAAATATTTTCAATTCGGACTTAGTCTCTGTACGGAGAGGCTACCGAGAAGCGCTACCGACGAAGACTTTCTGATTAATTTAAAAATCAACCGTAAGAGATAGAGCCGTGGTTTACTAAGCAAAAGTGCTTCAAATGCGCTCCTATAACTCAATCTAACATATAAAAGGTACCTCGTCGGTGAAAATAATTACAGTTCGGACTTAGATTTTTTCCTACCGAGTGGCTACCGTGAAGAGTCGCCGACGACGACTTTAGAAATTATTTAAAAATCAACCGTAAGAGATGGAGCCGTGGTTTATTAAGCAAAAGTGCGTCAAATACGCTCCCATAACCGAACATAACATTTAAAAGATACGTCGTCGGTGAAAATATTTTCAATTCGGACTTAGTCTCTGTACGGAGAGGCTACCGAGAAGCGCTACCGACGAAGACTTTCTGATTAATTTAAAAATCAACCGAAAGAGATAGAGCCGTCGTTTACTAAGCAAAAGTGCTTCAAATGCGCTCCTATAACTCAATCTAACATATAAAAGGTAGCTCGTCGATGAAAATAATTACAGTTCGGACTTAGATTTTTTCCTACCGAGTGGCTACCGTGAAGAGTCGCCGACGACGACTTTAGAAATTATTTAAAAATCAACCGTAAGAGATGGAGCCGTGGTTTATTAAGCAAAAGTGCGTCAAATACGCTCCCATAACGGAACATAACATTTAAAAGATACGTCGTGGATGAAAATATTTTCAATTCGGACTTAGTCTCTGTACGGAGAGGCTACCGAGAAGCGCTACCGACGAAGACTTTCTGATTAATTTAAAAATCAACCGTAAGAGATAGAGCCGTGGTTTATTAAGCAAAAGTGCTTCAAATGCGCTCCTATAACTCAATCTAACATACAAAAGGTACCTCGTCGGTGAAAATAATTACAGTTCGGACTTAGATTTTTTCCTACCTAGTGGCTACCGTGAAGAGACGCCGACGACGACTTTAGAAATTATTTAAAAATCAACCGTAAGAGATGGAGCCGTGGTTTATTAAGCAAAAGTGCTTCAAATACGCTCCCATAACCGAACATAAAATTTAAAAGATACGTCGTCGGTGAAAATATTTTCAATTCGGACTTAGTCTCTGTACTGAGAGGCTACCGAGAAGCGCTACCGACGAAGACTTTCTGATTAATTTAAAAATCAACCGTAAGAGATAGAGCCATGGTTTATTAAGCAAAAGTGCTTCAAATGCGCTCCTATAACTCAATCTAACATATAAAAGGTACCTCGTCGGTGAAAATAATTACAGTTCGGACTTAGATTTTTTCCTACCGAGTGGCTACCGTGAAGAGTCGCCGACGACGACTTTAGAAATTATTTAAAAATCAACCGTAAGAGATAGAGCCGAGGTTTATTAAGCAAAAGTGCGTCAAATACGCTCCCATAACCGAACATAACATTTAAAAGATACGTCGTCGGTGAAAATATTTTCAATTCGGACTTAGTCTCTGTACGGAGAGGCTACCGAGAAGCGCTACCGACGAAGACTTTCTGATTAATTTAAAAATCAACCGAAAGAGATAGAGCCGTGGTTTATTAAGCAAAAGTGCGTCAAATACGCTCCCATAACCGAACATAACATTTAAAAGATACGTCGTGGATGAAAATATTTTCAATTCGGACTTAGTCTCTGTACGGAGAGGCTACCGAGAAGCGCTACCGACGAAGACTTTCTGATTAATTTAAAAATCAACCGTAAGAGATAGAGCCGCGGTTTATTAAGCAGAAGTGCTTCAAATGCGCTCCTATAACTCAATCTAACATATAAAAGGTACCTCGCCGATGAAAATAATTACAGTTCGGACTTAGATTTTTTCCTACCGAGTGGCTACCGTGAAGAGTCGCCGACGACGACTTTAGAAATTATTTAAAAATCAACCGTAAGAGATGGAGCCGTGGTTTATTAAGCAAAAGTGCGTCAAATACGCTCCCATAACCGAACATAACATTTAAAAGATACGTCGTCGGTGAAAATATTTTCAATTCGGACTTAGTCTCTGTACGGAGAGGCTACCGAGAAGCGCTACCGACGAAGACTTTCTGATTAATTTAAAAATCAACCGTAAGAGATAGAGCCGTGGTTTACTAAGCAAAAGTGCTTCAAATGCGCTCCTATAACTCAATCTAACATATAAAAGGTACCTCGTCGGTGAAAATAATTACAGTTCGGACTTAGATTTTTTCCTACCGAGTGGCTACCGTGAAGAGTCGCCGACGACGACTTTAGAAATTATTTAAAAATCAACCGTAAGAGATGGAGCCGTGGTTTATTAAGCAAAAGTGCGTCAAATACGCTCCCATAACCGAACATAACATTTAAAAGATACGTCGTCGGTGAAAATATTTTCAATTCGGACTTAGTCTCTGTACGGAGAGGCTACCGAGAAGCGCTACCGACGAAGACTTTCTGATTAATTTAAAAATCAACCGAAAGAGATAGAGCCGTGGTTTACTAAGCAAAAGTGCTTCAAATGCGCTCCTATAACTCAATCTAACATATAAAAGGTACCTCGTCGATGAAAATAATTACAGTTCGGACTTAGATTTTTTCCTACCGAGTGGCTACCGTGAAGAGTCGCCGACGACGACTTTAGAAATTATTTAAAAATCAACCGTAAGAGATGGAGCCGTGGTTTATTAAGCAAAAGTGCGTCAAATACGCTCCCATAACGGAACATACCATTTAAAAGATACGTCGTGGATGAAAATATTTTCAATTCGGACTTAGTCTCTGTACGGAGAGGCTACCGAGAAGCGCTACCGACGAAGACTTTCTGATTAATTTAAAAATCAACCGTAAGAGATAGAGCCGTGGTTTACTAAGCAAAAGTGCTTCAAATGCGCTCCTATAACTCAATCTAACATATAAAAGGTACCTCGTCGGTGAAAATAATTACAGTTCGGACTTAGATTTTTTCCTACCGAGTGGCTACCGTGAAGAGTCGCCGACGACGACTTTAGAAATTATTTAAAAATCAACCGTAAGAGATGGAGCCGTGGTTTATTAAGCAAAAGTGCGTCAAATACGCTCCCATAACCGAACATAACATTTAAAAGATACGTCGTCGGTGAAAATATTTTCAATTCGGACTTAGTCTCTGTACGGAGAGGCTACCGAGAAGCGCTACCGACGAAGACTTTCTGATTAATTTAAAAATCAACCGTAAGAGATAGAGCCGTGGTTTACCAAGCAAAAGTGCTTCAAATGCGCTCCTATAACTCAATCTAACATATAAAAGGTACCTCGTCGGTGAAAATAATTACAGTTCGGACTTAGATTTTTTCCTACCGAGTGGCTACCGTGAAGAGTCGCAGACGACGACTTTAGAAATTATTTAAAAATCAACCGTAAGAGATGGAGCCGTGGTTTATTAAGCAAAAGTGCGTCAAATACGCTCCCATAACCGAACATAACATTTAAAAGATACGTCGTCGGTGAAAATATTTTCAATTCGGACTTAGTCTCTGTACGGAGAGGCTACCGAGAAGCGCTACCGACGAAGACTTTCTGATTAATTTAAAAATCAACCGAAAGAGATAGAGCCGTGGTTTATTAAGCAAAAGTGCGTCAAATACGCTCCCATAACCGAACATAACATTTAAAAGATACGTCGTGGATGAAAATATTTTCAATTCGGACTTAGTCTCTGTACGGAGAGGCTACCGAGAAGCGCTACCGACGAAGACTTTCTGATTAATTTAAAACTCAACCGTAAGAGATGGAGCCGTGGTTTATTAAGCAAAAGTGCGTCAAATACGCTCCCATAACCGAACATAACATTTAAAAGATACGTCGTCGGTGAAAATATTTTCAATTCGGACTTAGTCTCTGTACGGAGAGGCTACCGAGAAGCGCTACCGACGAAGACTTTCTGATTAATTTAAAAATCAACCGTAAGAGAGAGAGCCGTGGTTTACTAAGCAAAAGTGCTTCAAATGCGCTCCTATAACTCAATCTAACATATAAAAGGTACCTCGTCGGTGAAAATAATTACAGTTCGGACTTAGATTTTTTCCTACCGAGTGGCTACCGTGAAGAGTCGCCGACGACGACTTTAGAAATTATTTAAAAATCAACCGTAAGAGATGGAGCCGTGGTTTATTAAGCAAAAGTGCGTCAAATACGCTCCCATAACCGAACATAACATTTAAAAGATACGTCGTCGGTGAAAATATTTTCAATTCGGACTTAGTCTCTGTACGGAGAGGCTACCGAGAAGCGCTACCGACGAAGACTTTCTGATTAATTTAAAAATCAACCGAAAGAGATAGAGCCGTGGTTTATTAAGCAAAAGTGCGTCAAATACGCTCCCATAACCGAACATAACCTTTAAAAGATACGTCGTGGATGAAAATATTTTCAATTCGGACTTAGTCTCTGTACGGAGAGGCTACCGAGAAGCGCTACCGACGAAGACTTTCTGATTAATTTAAAAATCAACCGTAAGAGATAGAGCCGTGGTTTATTAAGCAAAAGTGCTTCAAATGCGCTCCTATAACTCAATCTAACATATAAAAGGTACCTCGTCGGTGAAAATAATTACAGTTCGGACTTAGATTTTTTCCTACCGATTGGCTACCGTGAAGAGTCGCCGACGACGACTTTAGAAATTATTTAAAAATCAACCGTAAGAGATAGAGCCGAGGTTTATTAAGCAAAAGTGCGTCAAATACGCTCCCATAACCGAACATAACATTTAAAAGATACGTCGTGGATGAAAATATTTTCAATTCGGACTTAGTCTCTGTACGGAGAGGCTACCGAGAAGCGCTACCGACGAAGACTTTCTGATTAATTTAAAAATCAACCGTAATAGATAGAGCCGTGGTTTACTAAGCAAAAGTGCTTCAAATGCGCTCCTATAACTCAATCTAACATATAAAAGGTACCTCGTCGGTGAAAATAATTACAGTTCGGACTTAGATTTTTTCCTACCGAGTGGCTACCGTGAAGAGTCGCCGACGACGACTTTAGAAATTATTTAAAAATCAACCGTAAGAGATAGAGCCGAGGTTTATTAAGCAAAAGTGCGTCAAATACGCTCCCATAACGGAACATAACATTTAAAAGATACGTCGTGGATGAAAATATTTTCAATTCGGACTTAGTCTCTGTACGGAGAGGCTACCGAGAAGCGCTACCGACGAAGACTTTCTGATTAATTTAAAAATCAACCGTAAGAGATAGAGCCGTCGTTTACTAAGCAAAAGTGCTTCAAATGCGCTCCTATAACTCAATCTAACATATAAAAGGTACCTCGTCGATGAAAATAATTACAGTTCGGACTTAGATTTTTTCCTACCGAGTGGCTACCGTGAAGAGTCGCCGACGACGACTTTAGAAATTATTTAAAAATCAACCGTAAGAGATGGAGCCGTGGTTTATTAAGCAAAAGTGCGTCAAATACGCTCCCATAACCGAACATAACATTTAAAAGATACGTCGTGGATGAAAATATTTTCAATTCGGACTTAGTCTCTGTACGGAGAGGCTACCGAGAAGCGCTACCGACGAAGACTTTCTGATTAATTTAAAAATCAACCCTAAGAGATAGAGCCGTGGTTTATTAAGCAAAAGTGCTTCAAATGCGCTCCTATAACTCAATCTAACATATAAAAGGTACCTCGTCGGTGAAAATAATTACAGTTCGGACTTAGATTTTTTCCTACCGATTGGCTACCGTGAAGAGTCGCCGACGACGACTTTAGAAATTATTTAAAAATCAACCGTAAGAGATAGAGCCGAGGTTTATTAAGCAAAAGTGCGTCAAATACGCTCCCATAACCGAACATAACATTTAAAAGATACGTCGTCGGTGAAAATATTTTCAATTCGGACTTAGTCTCTGTACGGAGAGGCTACCGAGAAGCGCTACCGACGAAGACTTTCTGATTAATTTAAAAATCAACCGTAAGAGATAGAGCCGTGGTTTACTAAGCAAAAGTGCTTCAAATGCGCTCCTATAACTCAATCTAACATATAAAAGGTACCTCGTCGATGAAAATAATTACAGTTCGGACTTAGATTTTTTCCTACCGAGTGGCTACCGTGAAGAGTCGCCGACGACGACTTTAGAAATTATTTAAAAATCAACCGTAAGAGATGGAGCCGTGGTTTATTAAGCAAAAGTGCGTCAAATACGCTCCCATAACGGAACATAACATTTAAAAGATACGTCGTGGATGAAAATATTTTCAATTCGGACTTAGTCTCTGTACGGAGAGGCTACCGAGAAGCGCTACCGACGAAGACTTTCTGATTAATTTAAAAATCAACCGTAAGAGATAGAGCCGTGGTTTACTAAGCAAAAGTGCTTCAAATGCGCTCCTATAACTCAATCTAACATATAAAAGGTACCTCGTCGGTGAAAATAATTACAGTTCGGACTTAGATTTTTTCCTACCGAGTGGCTACCGTGAAGAGTCGCCGACGACGACTTTAGAAATTATTTAAAAATCAACCGTAAGAGATGGAGCCGTGGTTTATTAAGCAAAAGTGCGTCAAATACGCTCCCATAACCGAACATAACATTTAAAAGATACGTCGTCGGTGAAAATATTTTCAATTCGGACTTAGTCTCTGTACGGAGAGGCTACCGAGAAGCGCTACCGACGAAGACTTTCTGATTAATTTAAAAATCAACCGTAAGAGATAGAGCCGTGGTTTACCAAGCAAAAGTGCTTCAAATGCGCTCCTATAACTCAATCTAACATATAAAAGGTACCTCGTCGGTGAAAATAATTACAGTTCGGACTTAGATTTTTTCCTACCGAGTGGCTACCGTGAAGAGTCGCAGACGACGACTTTAGAAATTATTTAAAAATCAACCGTAAGAGATGGAGCCGTGGTTTATTAAGCAAAAGTGCGTCAAATACGCTCCCATAACCGAACATAACATTTAAAAGATACGTCGTCGGTGAAAATATTTTCAATTCGGACTTAGTCTCTGTACGGAGAGGCTACCGAGAAGCGCTACCGACGAAGACTTTCTGATTAATTTAAAAATCAACCGAAAGAGATAGAGCCGTGGTTTATTAAGTAAAAGTGCGTCAAATACGCTCCCATAACCGAACATAACATTTAAAAGATACGTCGTGGATGAAAATATTTTCAATTCGGACTTAGTCTCTGTACGGAGAGGCTACCGAGAAGCGCTACCGACGAAGACTTTCTGATTAATTTAAAACTCAACCGTAAGAGATGGAGCCGTGGTTTATTAAGCAAAAGTGCGTCAAATACGCTCCCATAACCGAACATAACATTTAAAAGATACGTCGTCGGTGAAAATATTTTCAATTCGGACTTAGTCTCTGTACGGAGAGGCTACCGAGAAGCGCTACCGACGAAGACTTTCTGATTAATTTAAAAATCAACCGTAAGAGAGAGAGCCGTGGTTTACTAAGCAAAAGTGCTTCAAATGCGCTCCTATAACTCAATCTAACATATAAAAGGTACCTCGTCGGTGAAAATAATTACAGTTCGGACTTAGATTTTTTCCTACCGAGTGGCTACCGTGAAGAGTCGCCGACGACGACTTTAGAAATTATTTAAAAATCAACCGTAAGAGATGGAGCCGTGGTTTATTAAGCAAAAGTGCGTCAAATACGCTCCCATAACCGAACATAACATTTAAAAGATACGTCGTCGGTGAAAATATTTTCAATTCGGACTTAGTCTCTGTACGGAGAGGCTACCGAGAAGCGCTACCGACGAAGACTTTCTGATTAATTTAAAAATCAACCGAAAGAGATAGAGCCGTGGTTTATTAAGCAAAAGTGCGTCAAATACGCTCCCATAACCGAACATAACCTTTAAAAGATACGTCGTGGATGAAAATATTTTCAATTCGGACTTAGTCTCTGTACGGAGAGGCTACCGAGAAGCGCTACCGACGAAGACTTTCTGATTAATTTAAAAATCAACCGTAAGAGATAGAGCCGTGGTTTATTAAGCAAAAGTGCTTCAAATGCGCTCCTATAACTCAATCTAACATATAAAAGGTACCTCGTCGGTGAAAATAATTACAGTTCGGACTTAGATTTTTTCCTACCGATTGGCTACCGTGAAGAGTCGCCGACGACGACTTTAGAAATTATTTAAAAATCAACCGTAAGAGATAGAGCCGAGGTTTATTAAGCAAAAGTGCGTCAAATACGCTCCCATAACCGAACATAACATTTAAAAGATACGTCGTCGGTGAAAATATTTTCAATTCGGACTTAGTCTCTGTACGGAGAGGCTACCGAGAAGCGCTACCGACGAAGACTTTCTGATTAATTTAAAAATCAACCGTAAGAGATAGAGCCGTGGTTTACTAAGCAAAAGTGCTTCAAATGCGCTCCTATAACTCAATCTAACATATAAAAGGTACCTCGTCGGTGAAAATAATTACAGTTCGGACTTAGATTTTTTCCTACCGAGTGGCTACCGTGAAGAGTCGCCGACGACGACTTTAGAAATTATTTAAAAATCAACCGTAAGAGATAGAGCCGAGGTTTATTAAGCAAAAGTGCGTCAAATACGCTCCCATAACGGAACATAACATTTAAAAGATACGTCGTGGATGAAAATATTTTCAATTCGGACTTAGTCTCTGTACGGAGAGGCTACCGAGAAGCGCTACCGACGAAGACTTTCTGATTAATTTAAAAATCAACCGTAAGAGATAGAGCCGTCGTTTACTAAGCAAAAGTGCTTCAAATGCGCTCCTATAACTCAATCTAACATATAAAAGGTACCTCGTCGATGAAAATAATTACAGTTCGGACTTAGATTTTTTCCTACCGAGTGGCTACCGTGAAGAGTCGCCGACGACGACTTTAGAAATTATTTAAAAATCAACCGTAAGAGATGGAGCCGTGGTTTATTAAGCAAAAGTGCGTCAAATACGCTCCCATAACCGAACATAACATTTAAAAGATACGTCGTGGATGAAAATATTTTCAATTCGGACTTAGTCTCTGTACGGAGAGGCTACCGAGAAGCGCTACCGACGAAGACTTTCTGATTAATTTAAAAATCAACCGAAAGAGATAGAGCCGTGGTTTATTAAGCAAAAGTGCTTCAAATGCGCTCCTATAACTCAATCTAACATACAAAAGGTACCTCGTCGGTGAAAATAATTACAGTTCGGACTTAGATTTTTTCCTACCTAGTGGCTACCGTGAAGAGACGCCGACGACGACTTTAGAAATTATTTAAAAATCAACCGTAAGAGATGGAGCCGTGGTTTATTAAGCAAAAGTGCGTCAAATACGCTCCCATAACCGAACATAACATTTAAAAGATACGTCGTCGGTGAAAATATTTTCAATTCGGACTTAGTCTCTGTACGGAGAGGCTACCGAGAAGCGCTACCGACGAAGACTTTCTGATTAATTTAAAAATCAACCGTAAGAGATAGAGCCGTGGTTTACTAAGCAAAAGTGCTTCAAATGCGCTCCTATAACTCAATCTAACATATAAAAGGTACCTCGTCGGTGAAAATAATTACAGTTCGGACTTAGATTTTTTCCTACCGAGTGGCTACCGTGAAGAGTCGCCGACGACGACTTTAGAAATTATTTAAAAATCAACCGTAAGAGATGGAGCCGTGGTTTATTAAGCAAAAGTGCGTCAAATACGCTCCCATAACCGAACATAACATTTAAAAGATACGTCGTCGGTGAAAATATTTTCAATTCGGACTTAGTCTCTGTACGGAGAGGCTACCGAGAAGCGCTACCGACGAAGACTTTCTGATTAATTTAAAAATCAACCGAAAGAGATAGAGCCGTCGTTTACTAAGCAAAAGTGCTTCAAATGCGCTCCTATAACTCAATCTAACATATAAAAGGTACCTCGTCGATGAAAATAATTACAGTTCGGACTTAGATTTTTTCCTACCGAGTGGCTACCGTGAAGAGTCGCCGACGACGACTTTAGAAATTATTTAAAAATCAACCGTAAGAGATGGAGCCGTGGTTTATTAAGCAAAAGTGCGTCAAATACGCTCCCATAACCGAACATAACATTTAAAAGATACGTCGTAGGTGAAAATATTTTCAATTCGGACTTAGTCTCTGTACGGAGAGGCTACCGAGAAGCGCTACCGACGAAGACTTTCTGATTAATTTAAAAATCAACCGAAAGAGATAGAGCCGTGGTTTATTAAGTAAAAGTGCGTCAAATACGCTCCCATAACCGAACATAACATTTAAAAGATACGTCGTGGATGAAAATATTTTCAATTCGGACTTAGTCTCTGAACGGAGAGGCTACCGAGAAGCGCTACCGACGAAGACTTTCTGATTAATTTAAAAATCAACCGTAAGAGATGGAGCCGTGGTTTATTAAGCAAAAGTGCGTCAAATACGCTCCCATAACCGAACATAACATTTAAAAGATACGTCGTCGGTGAAAATATTTTCAATTCGGACTTAGTCTCTGTACGGAGAGGCTACCGAGAAGCGCTACCGACGAAGACTTTCTGATTAATTTAAAAATCAACCGTAAGAGATAGAGCCGTGGTTTACTAAGCAAAAGTGCTTCAAATGCGCTCCTATAACTCAATCTAACATATAAAAGGTACCTCGTCGGTGAAAATAATTACAGTTCGGACTTAGATTTTTTCCTACCGAGTGGCTACCGTGAAGAGTCGCCGACGACGACTTTAGAAATTATTTAAAAATCAACCGTAAGAGATGGAGCCGTGGTTTATTAAGCAAAAGTGCGTCAAATACGCTCCCATAACCGAACATAACATTTAAAAGATACGTCGTCGGTGAAAATATTTTCAATTCGGACTTAGTCTCTGTACGGAGAGGCTACCGAGAAGCGCTACCGACGAAGACTTTCTGATTAAGTTAAAAATCAACCGAAAGAGATAGAGCCGTCGTTTACTAAGCAAAAGTGCTTCAAATGCGCTCCTATAACTCAATCTAACATATAAAAGGTAGCTCGTCGATGAAAATAATTACAGTTCGGACTTAGATTTTTTCCTACCGAGTGGCTACCGTGAAGAGTCGCCGACGACGACTTTAGAAATTATTTAAAAATCAACCGTAAGAGATGGAGCCGTGGTTTATTAAGCAAAAGTGCGTCAAATACGCTCCCATAACGGAACATAACATTTAAAAGATACGTCGTGGATGAAAATATTTTCAATTCGGACTTAGTCTCTGTACGGAGAGGCTACCGAGAAGCGCTACCGACGAAGACTTTCTGATTAATTTAAAAATCAACCGTAAGAGATAGAGCCGTGGTTTATTAAGCAAAAGTGCTTCAAATGCGCTCCTATAACTCAATCTAACATACAAAAGGTACCTCGTCGGTGAAAATAATTACAGTTCGGACTTAGATTTTTTCCTACCTAGTGGCTACCGTGAAGAGACGCCGACGACGACTTTAGAAATTATTTAAAAATCAACCGTAAGAGATGGAGCCGTGGTTTATTAAGCAAAAGTGCGTCAAATACGCTCCCATAACCGAACATAAAATTTAAAAGATACGTCGTCGGTGAAAATATTTTCAATTCGGACTTAGTCTCTGTACTGAGAGGCTACCGAGAAGCGCTACCGACGAAGACTTTCTGATTAATTTAAAAATCAACCGTAAGAGATAGAGCCATGGTTTATTAAGCAAAAGTGCTTCAAATGCGCTCCTATAACTCAATCTAACATATAAAAGGTACCTCGTCGGTGAAAATAATTACAGTTCGGACTTAGATTTTTTCCTACCGAGTGGCTACCGTGAAGAGTCGCCGACGACGACTTTAGAAATTATTTAAAAATCAACCGTAAGAGATAGAGCCGAGGTTTATTAAGCAAAAGTGCGTCAAATACGCTCCCATAACCGAACATAACATTTAAAAGATACGTCGTAGGTGAAAATATTTTCAATTCGGACTTAGTCTCTGTACGGAGAGGCTACCGAGAAGCGCTACCGACGAAGACTTTCTGATTAATTTAAAAATCAACCGAAAGAGATAGAGCCGTGGTTTATTAAGTAAAAGTGCGTCAAATACGCTCCCATAACCGAACATAACATTTAAAAGATACGTCGTGGATGAAAATATTTTCAATTCGGACTTAGTCTCTGAACGGAGAGGCTACCGAGAAGCGCTACCGACGAAGACTTTCTGATTAATTTAAAAATCAACCGTAAGAGATGGAGCCGTGGTTTATTAAGCAAAAGTGCGTCAAATACGCTCCCATAACCGAACATAACATTTAAAAGATACGTCGTCGGTGAAAATATTTTCAATTCGGACTTAGTCTCTGTACGGAGAGGCTACCGAGAAGCGCTACCGACGAAGACTTTCTGATTAATTTAAAAATCAACCGTAAGAGATAGAGCCGTGGTTTACTAAGCAAAAGTGCTTCAAATGCGCTCCTATAACTCAATCTAACATATAAAAGGTACCTCGTCGGTGAAAATAATTACAGTTCGGACTTAGATTTTTTCCTACCGAGTGGCTACCGTGAAGAGTCGCCGACGACGACTTTAGAAATTATTTAAAAATCAACCGTAAGAGATGGAGCCGTGGTTTATTAAGCAAAAGTGCGTCAAATACGCTCCCATAACCGAACATAACATTTAAAAGATACGTCGTCGGTGAAAATATTTTCAATTCGGACTTAGTCTCTGTACGGAGAGGCTACCGAGAAGCGCTACCGACGAAGACTTTCTGATTAATTTAAAAATCAACCGAAAGAGATAGAGCCGTCGTTTACTAAGCAAAAGTGCTTCAAATGCGCTCCTATAACTCAATCTAACATATAAAAGGTAGCTCGTCGATGAAAATAATTACAGTTCGGACTTAGATTTTTTCCTACCGAGTGGCTACCGTGAAGAGTCGCCGACGACGACTTTAGAAATTATTTAAAAATCAACCGTAAGAGATGGAGCCGTGGTTTATTAAGCAAAAGTGCGTCAAATACGCTCCCATAACGGAACATAACATTTAAAAGATACGTCGTGGATGAAAATATTTTCAATTCGGACTTAGTCTCTGTACGGAGAGGCTACCGAGAAGCGCTACCGACGAAGACTTTCTGATTAATTTAAAAATCAACCGTAAGAGATAGAGCCGTGGTTTATTAAGCAAAAGTGCTTCAAATGCGCTCCTATAACTCAATCTAACATACAAAAGGTACCTCGTCGGTGAAAATAATTACAGTTCGGACTTAGATTTTTTCCTACCTAGTGGCTACCGTGAAGAGACGCCGACGACGACTTTAGAAATTATTTAAAAATCAACCGTAAGAGATGGAGCCGTGGTTTATTAAGCAAAAGTGCGTCAAATACGCTCCCATAACCGAACATAAAATTTAAAAGATACGTCGTCGGTGAAAATATTTTCAATTCGGACTTAGTCTCTGTACTGAGAGGCTACCGAGAAGCGCTACCGACGAAGACTTTCTGATTAATTTAAAAATCAACCGTAAGAGATAGAGCCATGGTTTATTAAGCAAAAGTGCTTCAAATGCGCTCCTATAACTCAATCTAACATATAAAAAGTACCTCGTCGGTGAAAATAATTACAGTTCGGACTTAGATTTTTTCCTACCGAGTGGCTACCGTGAAGAGTCGCCGACGACGACTTTAGAAATTATTTAAAAATCAACCGTAAGAGATAGAGCCGAGGTTTATTAAGCAAAAGTGCGTCAAATACGCTCCCATAACCGAACATAACATTTAAAAGATACGTCGTAGGTGAAAATATTTTCAATTCGGACTTAGTCTCTGTACGGAGAGGCTACCGAGAAGCGCTACCGACGAAGACTTTCTGATTAATTTAAAAATCAACCGAAAGAGATAGAGCCGTGGTTTATTAAGTAAAAGTGCGTCAAATACGCT
Source organism: Nysson spinosus (assembly GCA_910591585.2). NCBI lineage: Eukaryota > Metazoa > Arthropoda > Insecta > Hymenoptera > Crabronidae > Nysson > Nysson spinosus. The sequence continues at coordinate 1,150,152 of CAJUYC020000086.1, forward strand.
CCCATAACCGAACATAACATTTAAAAGATACGTCGTGGATGAAAATATTTTCAATTCGGACTTAGTCTCTGAACGGAGAGGCTACCGAGAAGCGCTACCGACGAAGACTTTCTGATTAATTTAAAAATCAACCGTAAGAGATGGAGCCGTGGTTTATTAAGCAAAAGTGCGTCAAATACGCTCCCATAACCGAACATAACATTTAAAAGATACGTCGTCGGTGAAAATATTTTCAATTCGGACTTAGTCTCTGTACGGAGAGGCTACCGAGAAGCGCTACCGACGAAGACTTTCTGATTAATTTAAAAATCAACCGTAAGAGATAGAGCCGTGGTTTACTAAGCAAAAGTGCTTCAAATGCGCTCCTATAACTCAATCTAACATATAAAAGGTACCTCGTCGGTGAAAATAATTACAGTTCGGACTTAGATTTTTTCCTACCGAGTGGCTACCGTGAAGAGTCGCCGACGACGACTTTAGAAATTATTTAAAAATCAACCGTAAGAGATGGAGCCGTGGTTTATTAAGCAAAAGTGCGTCAAATACGCTCCCATAACCGAACATAACATTTAAAAGATACGTCGTCGGTGAAAATATTTTCAATTCGGACTTAGTCTCTGTACGGAGAGGCTACCGAGAAGCGCTACCGACGAAGACTTTCTGATTAATTTAAAAATCAACCGAAAGAGATAGAGCCGTCGTTTACTAAGCAAAAGTGCTTCAAATGCGCTCCTATAACTCAATCTAACATATAAAAGGTAGCTCGTCGATGAAAATAATTACAGTTCGGACTTAGATTTTTTCCTACCGAGTGGCTACCGTGAAGAGTCGCCGACGACGACTTTAGAAATTATTTAAAAATCAACCGTAAGAGATGGAGCCGTGGTTTATTAAGCAAAAGTGCGTCAAATACGCTCCCATAACGGAACATAACATTTAAAAGATACGTCGTGGATGAAAATATTTTCAATTCGGACTTAGTCTCTGTACGGAGAGGCTACCGAGAAGCGCTACCGACGAAGACTTTCTGATTAATTTAAAAATCAACCGTAAGAGATAGAGCCGTGGTTTATTAAGCAAAAGTGCTTCAAATGCGCTCCTATAACTCAATCTAACATACAAAAGGTACCTCGTCGGTGAAAATAATTACAGTTCGGACTTAGATTTTTTCCTACCTAGTGGCTACCGTGAAGAGACGCCGACGACGACTTTAGAAATTATTTAAAAATCAACCGTAAGAGATGGAGCCGTGGTTTATTAAGCAAAAGTGCGTCAAATACGCTCCCATAACCGAACATAAAATTTAAAAGATACGTCGTCGGTGAAAATATTTTCAATTCGGACTTAGTCTCTGTACTGAGAGGCTACCGAGAAGCGCTACCGACGAAGACTTTCTGATTAATTTAAAAATCAACCGTAAGAGATAGAGCCATGGTTTATTAAGCAATAGTGCTTCAAATGCGCTCCTATAACTCAATCTAACATATAAAAGGTACCTCGTCGGTGAAAATAATTACAGTTCGGACTTAGATTTTTTCCTACCGAGTGGCTACCGTGAAGAGTCGCCGACGACGACTTTAGAAATTATTTAAAAATCAACCGTAAGAGATAGAGCCGAGGTTTATTAAGCAAAAGTGCGTCAAATACGCTCCCATAACCGAACATAACATTTAAAAGATACGTCGTCGGTGAAAATATTTTCAATTCGGACTTAGTCTCTGTACGGAGAGGCTACCGAGAAGCGCTACCGACGAAGACTTTCTGATTAATTTAAAAATCAACCGAAAGAGATAGAGCCGTGGTTTATTAAGCAAAAGTGCGTCAAATACGCTCCCATAACCGAACATAACATTTAAAAGATACGTCGTGGATGAAAATATTTTCAATTCGGACTTAGTCTCTGTACGGAGAGGCTACCGAGAAGCGCTACCGACGAAGACTTTCTGATTAATTTAAAAATCAACCGTAAGAGATAGAGCCGCGGTTTATTAAGCAGAAGTGCTTCAAATGCGCTCCTATAACTCAATCTAACATATAAAAGGTACCTCGCCGATGAAAATAATTACAGTTCGGACTTAGATTTTTTCCTACCGAGTGGCTACCGTGAAGAGTCGCCGACGACGACTTTAGAAATTATTTAAAAATCAACCGTAAGAGATGGAGCCGTGGTTTATTAAGCAAAAGTGCGTCAAATACGCTCCCATAACCGAACATAACATTTAAAAGATACGTCGTCGGTGAAAATATTTTCAATTCGGACTTAGTCTCTGTACGGAGAGGCTACCGAGAAGCGCTACCGACGAAGACTTTCTGATTAATTTAAAAATCAACCGTAAGAGATAGAGCCGTGGTTTACTAAGCAAAAGTGCTTCAAATGCGCTCCTATAACTCAATCTAACATATAAAAGGTACCTCGTCGGTGAAAATAATTACAGTTCGGACTTAGATTTTTTCCTACCGAGTGGCTACCGTGAAGAGTCGCCGACGACGACTTTAGAAATTATTTAAAAATCAACCGTAAGAGATGGAGCCGTGGTTTATTAAGCAAAAGTGCGTCAAATACGCTCCCATAACCGAACATAACATTTAAAAGATACGTCGTCGGTGAAAATATTTTCAATTCGGACTTAGTCTCTGTACGGAGAGGCTACCGAGAAGCGCTACCGACGAAGACTTTCTGATTAATTTAAAAATCAACCGAAAGAGATAGAGCCGTGGTTTACTAAGCAAAAGTGCTTCAAATGCGCTCCTATAACTCAATCTAACATATAAAAGGTACCTCGTCGATGAAAATAATTACAGTTCGGACTTAGATTTTTTCCTACCGAGTGGCTACCGTGAAGAGTCGCCGACGACGACTTTAGAAATTATTTAAAAATCAACCGTAAGAGATGGAGCCGTGGTTTATTAAGCAAAAGTGCGTCAAATACGCTCCCATAACGGAACATAACATTTAAAAGATACGTCGTGGATGAAAATATTTTCAATTCGGACTTAGTCTCTGTACGGAGAGGCTACCGAGAAGCGCTACCGACGAAGACTTTCTGATTAATTTAAAAATCAACCGTAAGAGATAGAGCCGTGGTTTACTAAGCAAAAGTGCTTCAAATGCGCTCCTATAACTCAATCTAACATATAAAAGGTACCTCGTCGGTGAAAATAATTACAGTTCGGACTTAGATTTTTTCCTACCGAGTGGCTACCGTGAAGAGTCGCCGACGACGACTTTAGAAATTATTTAAAAATCAACCGTAAGAGATGGAGCCGTGGTTTATTAAGCAAAAGTGCGTCAAATACGCTCCCATAACCGAACATAACATTTAAAAGATACGTCGTCGGTGAAAATATTTTCAATTCGGACTTAGTCTCTGTACGGAGAGGCTACCGAGAAGCGCTACCGACGAAGACTTTCTGATTAATTTAAAAATCAACCGTAAGAGATAGAGCCGTGGTTTACCAAGCAAAAGTGCTTCAAATGCGCTCCTATAACTCAATCTAACATATAAAAGGTACCTCGTCGGTGAAAATAATTACAGTTCGGACTTAGATTTTTTCCTACCGAGTGGCTACCGTGAAGAGTCGCAGACGACGACTTTAGAAATTATTTAAAAATCAACCGTAAGAGATGGAGCCGTGGTTTATTAAGCAAAAGTGCGTCAAATACGCTCCCATAACCGAACATAACATTTAAAAGATACGTCGTCGGTGAAAATATTTTCAATTCGGACTTAGTCTCTGTACGGAGAGGCTACCGAGAAGCGCTACCGACGAAGACTTTCTGATTAATTTAAAAATCAACCGAAAGAGATAGAGCCGTGGTTTATTAAGTAAAAGTGCGTCAAATACGCTCCCATAACCGAACATAACATTTAAAAGATACGTCGTGGATGAAAATATTTTCAATTCGGACTTAGTCTCTGTACGGAGAGGCTACCGAGAAGCGCTACCGACGAAGACTTTCTGATTAATTTAAAACTCAACCGTAAGAGATGGAGCCGTGGTTTATTAAGCAAAAGTGCGTCAAATACGCTCCCATAACCGAACATAACATTTAAAAGATACGTCGTCGGTGAAAATATTTTCAATTCGGACTTAGTCTCTGTACGGAGAGGCTACCGAGAAGCGCTACCGACGAAGACTTTCTGATTAATTTAAAAATCAACCGTAAGAGAGAGAGCCGTGGTTTACTAAGCAAAAGTGCTTCAAATGCGCTCCTATAACTCAATCTAACATATAAAAGGTACCTCGTCGGTGAAAATAATTACAGTTCGGACTTAGATTTTTTCCTACCTAGTGGCTACCGTGAAGAGACGCCGACGACGACTTTAGAAATTATTTAAAAATCAACCGTAAGAGATGGAGCCGTGGTTTATTAAGCAAAAGTGCGTCAAATACGCTCCCATAACCGAACATAACATTTAAAAGATACGTCGTCGGTGAAAATATTTTCAATTCGGACTTAGTCTCTGTACTGAGAGGCTACCGAGAAGCGCTACCGACGAAGACTTTCTGATTAATTTAAAAATCAACCGTAAGAGATAGAGCCATGGTTTATTAAGCAAAAGTGCTTCAAATGCGCTCCTATAACTCAATCTAACATATAAAAGGTACCTCGTCGGTGAAAATAATTACAGTTCGGACTTAGATTTTTTCCTACCGAGTGGCTACCGTGAAGAGTCGCCGACGACGACTTTAGAAATTATTTAAAACTCAACCGTAAGAGATGGAGCCGTGGTTTATTAAGCAAAAGTGCGTCAAATACGCTCCCATAACCGAACATAACATTTAAAAAATACGTCGTCGGTGAAAATATTTTCAATTCGGACTTAGTCTCTGTCCGGAGAGGCTACCGAGAAGCGCTACCGACGAAGACTTTCTGATTAATTTAAAAATCAACCGAAAGAGATAGAGCCGTGGTTTATTAAGCAAAAGTGCGTCAAATACGCTCCCATAACCGAACATAACATTTAAAAGATACGTCGTCGGTGAAAATATTTTCAATTCGGACTTAGTCTCTGTCCGGAGAGGCTACCGAGAAGCGCTACCGACGAAGACTTTCTGATTAATTTAAAAATCAACCGTAAGAGAGAGAGCCGTGGTTTACTAAGCAGAAGTGCTTCAAATGCGCTCCTATAACTCAATCTAACATATAAAAGGTACCTCGTCGATGAAAATAATTACAGTTCGGACTTAGATTTTTTCCTACCGAGTGGCTACCGTGAAGAGTCGCCGACGACGACTTTAGAAATTATTTAAAAATCAACCGTAAGAGATGGAGCCGTGGTTTATTAAGCAAAAGTGCGTCAAATACGCTCCCATAACCGAACATAACATTTAAAAGATACGTCGTCGGTGAAAATATTTTCAATTCGGACTTAGTCTCTGTACGGAGAGGCTACCGAGAAGCGCTACCGACGAAGACTTTCTGATTAATTTAAAAATCAACCGTAAGAGATAGAGCCGTGGTTTACTAAGCAAAAGTGCTTCAAATGCGCTCCTATAACTCAATCTAACATATAAAAGGTACCTCGTCGGTGAAAATAATTACAGTTCGGACTTAGATTTTTTCCTACCGAGTGGCTACCGTGAAGAGTCGCCGACGACGACTTTAGAAATTATTTAAAAATCAACCGTAAGAGATGGAGCCGTGGTTTATTAAGCAAAAGTGCGTCAAATACGCTCCCATAACGGAACATAACATTTAAAAGATACGTCGTGGATGAAAATATTTTCAATTCGGACTTAGTCTCTGTACGGAGAGGCTACCGAGAAGCGCTACCGACGAAGACTTTCTGATTAATTTAAAAATCAACCGTAAGAGATAGAGCCGTGGTTTATTAAGCAAAAGTGCTTCAAATGCGCTCCTATAACTCAATCTAACATACAAAAGGTACCTCGTCGGTGAAAATAATTACAGTTCGGACTTAGATTTTTTCCTACCTAGTGGCTACCGTGAAGAGACGCCGACGACGACTTTAGAAATTATTTAAAAATCAACCGTAAGAGATGGAGCCGTGGTTTATTAAGCAAAAGTGCGTCAAATACGCTCCCATAACCGAACATAACATTTAAAAGATACGTCGTCGGTGAAAATATTTTCAATTCGGACTTAGTCTCTGTACTGAGAGGCTACCGAGAAGCGCTACCGACGAAGACTTTCTGATTAATTTAAAAATCAACCGTAAGAGATAGAGCCGTGGTTTATTAAGCAAAAGTGCTTCAAATGCGCTCCTATAACTCAATCTAACATATAAAAGGTACCTCGTCGGTGAAAATAATTACAGTTCGGACTTAGATTTTTTCCTACCGAGTGGCTACCGTGAAGAGTCGCCGACGACGACTTTAGAAATTATTTAAAAATCAACCGTAAGAGATGGAGCCGTGGTTTATTAAGCAAAAGTGCGTCAAATACGCTCCCATAACCGAACATAACATTTAAAAGATACGTCGTCGGTGAAAATATTTTCAATTCGGACTTAGTCTCTGTACGGAGAGGCTACCGAGAAGCGCTACCGACGAAGACTTTCTGATTAATTTAAAAATCAACCGTAAGAGATAGAGCCGTGGTTTATTAAGCAAAAGTGCTTCAAATGCGCTCCTATAACTCAATCTAACATATAAAAGGTACCTCGTCGGTGAAAATAATTACAGTTCGGACTTAGATTTTTTCCTACCGAGTGGCTACCGTGAAGAGTCGCCGACGACGACTTTAGAAATTATTTAAAAATCAACCGTAAGAGATGGAGCCGTGGTTTATTAAGCAAAAGTGCGTCAAATACGCTCCCATAACCGAACATAACATTTAAAAGATACGTCGTCGGTGGAAATATTTTCAATTCGGACTTAGTCTCTGTACGGAGAGGCTACCGAGAAGCGCTACCGACGAAGACTTTCTGATTAATTTAAAAATCAACCGAAAGAGATAGAGCCGTGGTTTATTAAGCAAAAGTGATTCAAATACGCTCCTATAACTCAATCTAACATATAAAAGGTACCTCGTCGGTGAAAATAATTACAGTTCGGACTTAGATTTTTTCCTACCGAGTGGCTACCGTGAAGAGTCGCCGACGACGACTTTAGAAATTATTTAAAAATCAACCGTAAGAGATGGAGCCGTGGTTTATTAAGCAAAAGTGCGTCAAATACGCTCCCATAACCGAACATAACATTTAAAAGATACGTCGTCGGTGAAAATATTTTCAATTCGGACTTAGTCTCTGTACTGAGAGGCTACCGAGAAGCGCTACCGACGAAGACTTTCTGATTAATTTAAAAATCAACCGTAAGAGATAGAGCCATGGTTTATTAAGCAAAAGTGCTTCAAATGCGCTCCTATAACTCAATCTAACATATAAAAGGTACCTCGTCGGTGAAAATAATTACAGTTCGGACTTAGATTTTTTCCTACCGAGTGGCTACCGTGAAGAGTCGCCGACGACGACTTTAGAAATTATTTAAAAATCAACCGTAAGAGATGGAGCCGTGGTTTATTAAGCAAAAGTGCGTCAAATACGCTCCCATAACCGAACATAACATTTAAAAGATACGTCGTCGGTGAAAATATTTTCAATTCGGACTTAGTCTCTGTACGGAGAGGCTACCGAGAAGCGCTACCGACGAAGACTTTCTGATTAATTTAAAAATCAACCGAAAGAGATAGAGCCGTCGTTTACTAAGCAAAAGTGCTTCAAATGCGCTCCTATAACTCAATCTAACATATAAAAGGTACCTCGTCGGTGAAAATAATTACAGTTCGGACTTAGATTTTTTCCTACCGAGTGGCTACCGTGAAGAGTCGCCGACGACGACTTTAGAAATTATTTAAAAATCAACCGTAAGAGATGGAGCCGTGGTTTATTAAGCAAAAGTGCGTCAAATACGCTCCCATAACCGAACATAACATTTAAAAGATACGTCGTCGGTGAAAATATTTTCAATTCGGACTTAGTCTCTGTACGGAGAGGCTACCGAGAAGCGCTACCGACGAAGACTTTCTGATTAATTTAAAAATCAACCGAAAGAGATAGAGCCGTGGTTTATTAAGCAAAAGTGCGTCAAATACGCTCCCATAACCGAACATAACCTTTAAAAGATACGTCGTGGATGAAAATATTTTCAATTCGGACTTAGTCTCTGTACGGAGAGGCTACCGAGAAGCGCTACCGACGAAGACTTTCTGATTAATTTAAAAATCAACCGTAAGAGATAGAGCCGTGGTTTATTAAGCAAAAGTGCTTCAAATGCGCTCCTATAACTCAATCTAACATATAAAAGGTACCTCGTCGGTGAAAATAATTACAGTTCGGACTTAGATTTTTTCCTACCGATTGGCTACCGTGAAGAGTCGCCGACGACGACTTTAGAAATTATTTAAAAATCAACCGTAAGAGATGGAGCCGTGGTTTATTAAGCAAAAGTGCGTCAAATACGCTCCCATAACGGAACATAACATTCAAAAGATACGTCGTGGATGAAAATATTTTCAATTCGGACTTAGTCTCTGTACGGAGAGGCTACCGAGAAGCGCTACCGACGAAGACTTTCTGATTAATTTAAAAATCAACCGTAAGAGATAGAGCCGTGGTTTATTAAGCAAAAGTGCTTCAAATGCGCTCCTATAACTCAATCTAACATACAAAAGGTACCTCGTCGGTGAAAATAATTACAGTTCGGACTTAGATTTTTTCCTACCTAGTGGCTACCGTGAAGAGACGCCGACGACGACTTTAGAAATTATTTAAAAATCAACCGTAAGAGATGGAGCCGTGGTTTATTAAGCAAAAGTGCGTCAAATACGCTCCCATAACCGAACATAACATTTAAAAGATACGTCGTCGGTGAAAATATTTTCAATTCGGACTTAGTCTCTGTACGGAGAGGCTACCGAGAAGCGCTACCGACGAAGACTTTCTGATTAATTTAAAAATCAACCGTAAGAGATAGAGCCGTGGTTTACTAAGCAAAAGTGCTTCAAATGCGCTCCTATAACTCAATCTAACATATAAAAGGTACCTCGTCGGTGAAAATAATTACAGTTCGGACTTAGATTTTTTCCTACCGAGTGGCTACCGTGAAGAGTCGCCGACGACGACTTTAGAAATTATTTAAAAATCAACCATAAGAGATGGAGCCGTGGTTTATTAAGCAAAAGTGCGTCAAATACGCTCCCATAACCGAACATAACATTTAAAAGATACGTCGTCGGTGAAAATATTTTCAATTCGGACTTAGTCTCTGTACGGAGAGGCTACCGAGAAGCGCTACCGACGAAGACTTTCTGATTAATTTAAAAATCAACCGAAAGAGATAGAGCCGTGGTTTATTAAGCAAAAGTGCGTCAAATACGCTCCCATAACCGAACATAACCTTTAAAAGATACGTCGTGGATGAAAATATTTTCAATTCGGACTTAGTCTCTGTACGGAGAGGCTACCGAGAAGCGCTACCGAAGAAGACTTTCTGATTAATTTAAAAATCAACCGTAAGAGATAGAGCCGTGGTTTATTAAGCAAAAGTGCTTCAAATGCGCTCCTATAACTCAATCTAACATATAAAAGGTACCTCGTCGGTGAAAATAATTACAGTTCGGACTTAGATTTTTTCCTACCGATTGGCTACCGTGAAGAGTCGCCGACGACGACTTTAGAAATTATTTAAAAATCAACCGTAAGAGATAGAGCCGAGGTTTATTAAGCAAAAGTGCGTCAAATACGCTCCCATAACGGAACATAACATTTAAAAGATACGTCGTGGATGAAAATATTTTCAATTCGGACTTAGTCTCTGTACGGAGAGGCTACCGAGAAGCGCTACCGACGAAGACTTTCTGATTAATTTAAAAATCAACCGTAAGAGATAGAGCCGTCGTTTACTAAGCAAAAGTGCTTCAAATGCGCTCCTATAACTCAATCTAACATATAAAAGGTACCTCGTCGATGAAAATAATTACAGTTCGGACTTAGATTTTTTCCTACCGAGTGGCTACCGTGAAGAGTCGCCGACGACGACTTTAGAAATTATTTAAAAATCAACCGTAAGAGATGGAGCCGTGGTTTATTAAGCAAAAGTGCGTCAAATACGCTCCCATAACCGAACATAACATTTAAAAGATACGTCGTGGATGAAAATATTTTCAATTCGGACTTAGTCTCTGTACGGAGAGGCTACCGAGAAGCGCTACCGACGAAGACTTTCTGATTAATTTAAAAATCAACCGTAAGAGATAGAGCCGTGGTTTATTAAGCAAAAGTGCTTCAAATGCGCTCCTATAACTCAATCTAACATATAAAAGGTACCTCGTCGGTGAAAATAATTACAGTTCGGACTTAGATTTTTTCCTACCGAGTGGCTACCGTGAAGAGTCGCCGACGACGACTTTAGAAATTATTTAAAACTCAACCGTAAGAGATGGAGCCGTGGTTTATTAAGCAAAAGTGCGTCAAATACGCTCCCATAACGGAACATAACATTTAAAAGATACGTCGTGGATGAAAATATTTTCAATTCGGACTTAGTCTCTGTACGGAGAGGCTACCGAGAAGCGCTACCGACGAAGACTTTCTGATTAATTTAAAAATCAACCGTAAGAGATAGAGCCGTGGTTTATTAAGCAAAAGTGCTTCAAATGCGCTCCTATAACTCAATCTAACATACAAAAGGTACCTCGTCGGTGAAAATAATTACAGTTCGGACTTAGATTTTTTCCTACCTAGTGGCTACCGTGAAGAGACGCCGACGACGACTTTAGAAATTATTTAAAAATCAACCGTAAGAGATGGAGCCGTGGTTTATTAAGCAAAAGTGCGTCAAATACGCTCCCATAACCGAACATAACATTTAAAAGATACGTCGTCGGTGAAAATATTTTCAATTCGGACTTAGTCTCTGTACTGAGAGGCTACCGAGAAGCGCTACCGACGAAGACTTTCTGATTAATTTAAAAATCAACCGTAAGAGATAGAGCCGTGGTTTATTAAGCAAAAGTGCTTCAAATGCGCTCCTATAACTCAATCTAACATATAAAAGGTACCTCGTCGGTGAAAATAATTACAGTTCGGACTTAGATTTTTTCCTACCGATTGGCTACCGTGAAGAGTCGCCGACGACGACTTTAGAAATTATTTAAAAATCAACCGTAAGAGATGGAGCCGTGGTTTATTAAGCAAAAGTGCGTCAAATACGCTCCCATAACGGAACATAACATTCAAAAGATACGTCGTGGATGAAAATATTTTCAATTCGGACTTAGTCTCTGTACGGAGAGGCTACCGAGAAGCGCTACCGACGAAGACTTTCTGATTAATTTAAAAATCAACCGAAAGAGATAGAGCCGTGGTTTATTAAGCAAAAGTGCGTCAAATACGCTCCCATAACCGAACATAACCTTTAAAAGATACGTCGTGGATGAAAATATTTTCAATTCGGACTTAGTCTCTGTACGGAGAGGCTACCGAGAAGCGCTACCGACGAAGACTTTCTGATTAATTTAAAAATCAACCGTAAGAGATAGAGCCGTGGTTTATTAAGCAAAAGTGCTTCAAATGCGCTCCTATAACTCAATCTAACATATAAAAGGTACCTCGTCGGTGAAAATAATTACAGTTCGGACTTAGATTTTTTCCTACCGATTGGCTACCGTGAAGAGTCGCCGACGACGACTTTAGAAATTATTTAAAAATCAACCGTAAGAGATGGAGCCGTGGTTTATTAAGCAAAAGTGCGTCAAATACGCTCCCATAACGGAACATAACATTCAAAAGATACGTCGTGGATGAAAATATTTTCAATTCGGACTTAGTCTCTGTACGGAGAGGCTACCGAGAAGCGCTACCGACGAAGACTTTCTGATTAATTTAAAAATCAACCGTAAGAGATAGAGCCGTGGTTTATTAAGCAAAAGTGCTTCAAATGCGCTCCTATAACTCAATCTAACATACAAAAGGTACCTCGTCGGTGAAAATAATTACAGTTCGGACTTAGATTTTTTCCTACCTAGTGGCTACCGTGAAGAGACGCCGACGACGACTTTAGAAATTATTTAAAAATCAACCGTAAGAGATGGAGCCGTGGTTTATTAAGCAAAAGTGCGTCAAATACGCTCCCATAACCGAACATAACATTTAAAAGATACGTCGTCGGTGAAAATATTTTCAATTCGGACTTAGTCTCTGTACGGAGAGGCTACCGAGAAGCGCTACCGACGAAGACTTTCTGATTAATTTAAAAATCAACCGTAAGAGATAGAGCCGTGGTTTACTAAGCAAAAGTGCTTCAAATGCGCTCCTATAACTCAATCTAACATATAAAAGGTACCTCGTCGGTGAAAATAATTACAGTTCGGACTTAGATTTTTTCCTACCGAGTGGCTACCGTGAAGAATCGCCGACGACGACTTTAGAAATTATTTAAAAATCAACCGTAAGAGATGGAGCCGTGGTTTATTAAGCAAAAGTGCGTCAAATACGCTCCCATAACCGAACATAACATTTAAAAGATACGTCGTCGGTGAAAATATTTTCAATTCGGACTTAGTCTCTGTACGGAGAGGCTACCGAGAAGCGCTACCGACGAAGACTTTCTGATTAATTTAAAAATCAACCGAAAGAGATAGAGCCGTGGTTTATTAAGCAAAAGTGCGTCAAATACGCTCCCATAACCGAACATAACCTTTAAAAGATACGTCGTGGATGAAAATATTTTCAATTCGGACTTAGTCTCTGTACGGAGAGGCTACCGAGAAGCGCTACCGACGAAGACTTTCTGATTAATTTAAAAATCAACCGTAAGAGATAGAGCCGTGGTTTATTAAGCAAAAGTGCTTCAAATGCGCTCCTATAACTCAATCTAACATATAAAAGGTACCTCGTCGGTGAAAATAATTACAGTTCGGACTTAGATTTTTTCCTACCGATTGGCTACCGTGAAGAGTCGCCGACGACGACTTTAGAAATTATTTAAAAATCAACCGTAAGAGATAGAGCCGAGGTTTATTAAGCAAAAGTGCGTCAAATACGCTCCCATAACGGAACATAACATTTAAAAGATACGTCGTGGATGAAAATATTTTCAATTCGGACTTAGTCTCTGTACGGAGAGGCTACCGAGAAGCGCTACCGACGAAGACTTTCTGATTAATTTAAAAATCAACCGTAAGAGATAGAGCCGTCGTTTACTAAGCAAAAGTGCTTCAAATGCGCTCCTATAACTCAATCTAACATATAAAAGGTACCTCGTCGATGAAAATAATTACAGTTCGGACTTAGATTTTTTCCTACCGAGTGGCTACCGTGAAGAGTCGCCGACGACGACTTTAGAAATTATTTAAAAATCAACCGTAAGAGATGGAGCCGTGGTTTATTAAGCAAAAGTGCGTCAAATACGCTCCCATAACCGAACATAACATTTAAAAGATACGTCGTCGGTGAAAATATTTTCAATTCGGACTTAGTCTCTGTACTGAGAGGCTACCGAGAAGCGCTACCGACGAAGACTTTCTGATTAATTTAAAAATCAACCGTAAGAGATAGAGCCATGGTTTATTAAGCAAAAGTGCTTCAAATGCGCTCCTATAACTCAATCTAACATATAAAAGGTACCTCGTCGGTGAAAATAATTACAGTTCGGACTTAGATTTTTTCCTACCGAGTGGCTACCGTGAAGAGTCGCCGACGACGACTTTAGAAATTATTTAAAAATCAACCGTAAGAGATGGAGCCGTGGTTTATTAAGCAAAAGTGCGTCAAATACGCTCCCATAACCGAACATAACATTTAAAAGATACGTCGTCGGTGAAAATATTTTCAATTCGGACTTAGTCTCTGTACGGAGAGGCTACCGAGAAGCGCTACCGACGAAGACTTTCCGATTAATTTAAAAATCAACCGTAAGAGATAGAGCCGTGGTTTACTAAGCAAAAGTGCTTCAAATGCGCTCCTATAACTCAATCTAACATATAAAAGGTACCTCGTCGGTGAAAATAATTACAGTTCGGACTTAGATTTTTTCCTACCGAGTGGCTACCGTGAAGAGTCGCCGACGACGACTTTAGAAATTATTTAAAAATCAACCGTAAGAGATGGAGCCGTGGTTTATTAAGCAAAAGTGCGTCAAATACGCTCCCATAACCGAACATAACATTTAAAAGATACGTCGTCGGTGAAAATATTTTCAATTCGGACTTAGTCTCTGTACGGAGAGGCTACCGAGAAGCGCTACCGACGAAGACTTTCTGATTAATTTAAAAATCAACCGAAAGAGATAGAGCCGTGGTTTATTAAGCAAAAGTGCGTCAAATACGCTCCCATAACCGAACATAACCTTTAAAAGATACGTCGTGGATGAAAATATTTTCAATTCGGACTTAGTCTCTGTACGGAGAGGCTACCGAGAAGCGCTACCGACGAAGACTTTCTGATTAATTTAAAAATCAACCGTAAGAGATAGAGCCGTGGTTTATTAAGCAAAAGTGCTTCAAATGCGCTCCTATAACTCAATCTAACATATAAAAGGTACCTCGTCGGTGAAAATAATTACAGTTCGGACTTAGATTTTTTCCTACCGATTGGCTACCGTGAAGAGTCGCCGACGACGACTTTAGAAATTATTTAAAAATCAACCGTAAGAGATGGAGCCGTGGTTTATTAAGCAAAAGTGCGTCAAATACGCTCCCATAACGGAACATAACATTTAAAAGATACGTCGTGGATGAAAATATTTTCAATTCGGACTTAGTCTCTGTACGGAGAGGCTACCGAGAAGCGCTACCGACGAAGACTTTCTGATTAATTTAAAAATCAACCGTAAGAGATAGAGCCGTGGTTTATTAAGCAAAAGTGCTTCAAATGCGCTCCTATAACTCAATCTAACATACAAAAGGTACCTCGTCGGTGAAAATAATTACAGTTCGGACTTAGATTTTTTCCTACCTAGTGGCTACCGTGAAGAGACGCCGACGACGACTTTAGAAATTATTTAAAAATCAACCGTAAGAGATGGAGCCGTGGTTTATTAAGCAAAAGTGCGTCAAATACGCTCCCATAACCGAACATAACATTTAAAAGATACGTCGTCGGTGAAAATATTTTCAATTCGGACTTAGTCTCTGTACTGAGAGGCTACCGAGAAGCGCTACCGACGAAGACTTTCTGATTAATTTAAAAATCAACCGTAAGAGATAGAGCCATGGTTTATTAAGCAAAAGTGCTTCAAATGCGCTCCTATAACTCAATCTAACATATAAAAGGTACCTCGTCGGTGAAAATAATTACAGTTCGGACTTAGATTTTTTCCTACCGAGTGGCTACCGTGAAGAGTCGCCGACGACGACTTTAGAAATTATTTAAAAATCAACCGTAAGAGATGGAGCCGTGGTTTATTAAGCAAAAGTGCGTCAAATACGCTCCCATAACGGAACATAACATTTAAAAGATACGTCGTGGATGAAAATATTTTCAATTCGGACTTAGTCTCTGTACGGAGAGGCTACCGAGAAGCGCTACCGACGAAGACTTTCTGATTAATTTAAAAATCAACCGTAAGAGATAGAGCCGTGGTTTATTAAGCAAAAGTGCTTCAAATGCGCTCCTATAACTCAATCTAACATACAAAAGGTACCTCGTCGGTGAAAATAATTACAGTTCGGACTTAGATTTTTTCCTACCTAGTGGCTACCGTGAAGAGACGCCGACGACGACTTTAGAAATTATTTAAAAATCAACCGTAAGAGATGGAGCCGTGGTTTATTAAGCAAAAGTGCGTCAAATACGCTCCCATAACCGAACATAACATTTAAAAGATACGTCGTCGGTGAAAATATTTTCAATTCGGACTTAGTCTCTGTACTGAGAGGCTACCGAGAAGCGCTACCGACGAAGACTTTCTGATTAATTTAAAAATCAACCGTAAGAGATAGAGCCATGGTTTATTAAGCAAAAGTGCTTCAAATGCGCTCCTATAACTCAATCTAACATATAAAAGGTACCTCGTCGGTGAAAATAATTACAGTTCGGACTTAGATTTTTTCCTACCGAGTGGCTACCGTGAAGAGTCGCCGACGACGACTTTAGAAATTATTTAAAAATCAACCGTAAGAGATGGAGCCGTGGTTTATTAAGCAAAAGTGCGTCAAATACGCTCCCATAACCGAACATAACATTTAAAAGATACGTCGTCGGTGAAAATATTTTCAATTCGGACTTAGTCTCTGTACGGAGAGGCTACCGAGAAGCGCTACCGACGAAGACTTTCTGATTAATTTAAAAATCAACCGTAAGAGATAGAGCCGTGGTTTACTAAGCAAAAGTGCTTCAAATGCGCTCCTATAACTCAATCTAACATATAAAAGGTACCTCGTCGGTGAAAATAATTACAGTTCGGACTTAGATTTTTTCCTACCGAGTGGCTACCGTGAAGAGTCGCCGACGACGACTTTAGAAATTATTTAAAAATCAACCGTAAGAGATGGAGCCGTGGTTTATTAAGCAAAAGTGCGTCAAATACGCTCCCATAACCGAACATAACATTTAAAAGATACGTCGTCGGTGAAAATATTTTCAATTCGGACTTAGTCTCTGTACGGAGAGGCTACCGAGAAGCGCTACCGACGAAGACTTTCTGATTAATTTAAAAATCAACCGAAAGAGATAGAGCCGTGGTTTATTAAGCAAAAGTGCGTCAAATACGCTCCCATAACCGAACATAACCTTTAAAAGATACGTCGTGGATGAAAATATTTTCAATTCGGACTTAGTCTCTGTACGGAGAGGCTACCGAGAAGCGCTACCGACGAAGACTTTCTGATTAATTTAAAAATCAACCGTAAGAGATAGAGCCGTGGTTTATTAAGCAAAAGTGCTTCAAATGCGCTCCTATAACTCAATCTAACATATAAAAGGTACCTCGTCGGTGAAAATAATTACAGTTCGGACTTAGATTTTTTCCTACCGAGTGGCTACCGTGAAGAGTCGCCGACGACGACTTTAGAAATTATTTAAAAATCAACCGTAAGAGATAGAGCCGAGGTTTATTAAGCAAAAGTGCGTCAAATACGCTCCCATAACGGAACATAACATTTAAAAGATACGTCGTGGATGAAAATATTTTCAATTCGGACTTAGTCTCTGTACGGAGAGGCTACCGAGAAGCGCTACCGACGAAGACTTTCTGATTAATTTAAAAATCAACCGTAAGAGATAGAGCCGTCGTTTACTAAGCAAAAGTGCTTCAAATGCGCTCCTATAACTCAATCTAACATATAAAAGGTACCTCGTCGATGAAAATAATTACAGTTCGGACTTAGATTTTTTCCTACCGAGTGGCTACCGTGAAGAGTCGCCGACGACGACTTTAGAAATTATTTAAAAATCAACCGTAAGAGATGGAGCCGTGGTTTATTAAGCAAAAGTGCGTCAAATACGCTCCCATAACCGAACATAACATTTAAAAGATACGTCGTGGATGAAAATATTTTCAATTCGGACTTAGTCTCTGTACGGAGAGGCTACCGAGAAGCGCTACCGACGAAGACTTTCTGATTAATTTAAAAATCAACCGTAAGAGATAGAGCCGTGGTTTATTAAGCAAAAGTGCTTCAAATGCGCTCCTATAACTCAATCTAACATACAAAAGGTACCTCGTCGGTGAAAATAATTACAGTTCGGACTTAGATTTTTTCCTACCTAGTGGCTACCGTGAAGAGACGCCGACGACGACTTTAGAAATTATTTAAAAATCAACCGTAAGAGATGGAGCCGTGGTTTATTAAGCAAAAGTGCGTCAAATACGCTCCCATAACCGAACATAAAATTTAAAAGATACGTCGTCGGTGAAAATATTTTCAATTCGGACTTAGTCTCTGTACTGAGAGGCTACCGAGAAGCGCTACCGACGAAGACTTTCTGATTAATTTAAAAATCAACCGTAAGAGATAGAGCCATGGTTTATTAAGCAAAAGTGCTTCAAATGCGCTCCTATAACTCAATCTAACATATAAAAGGTACCTCGTCGGTGAAAATAATTACAGTTCGGACTTAGATTTTTTCCTACCGAGTGGCTACCGTGAAGAGTCGCCGACGACGACTTTAGAAATTATTTAAAACTCAACCGTAAGAGATGGAGCCGTGGTTTATTAAGCAAAAGTGCGTCAAATACGCTCCCATAACCGAACATAACATTTAAAAGATACGTCGTCGGTGAAAATATTTTCAATTCGGACTTAGTCTCTGTACGGAGAGGCTACCGAGAAGCGCTACCGACGAAGACTTTCTGATTAATTTAAAAATCAACCGAAAGAGATAGAGCCGTGGTTTATTAAGCAAAAGTGCGTCAAATACGCTCCCATAACCGAACATAACATTTAAAAGATACGTCGTGGATGAAAATATTTTCAATTCGGACTTAGTCTCTGTACGGAGAGGCTACCGAGAAGCGCTACCGACGAAGACTTTCTGATTAATTTAAAAATCAACCGTAAGAGATAGAGCCGTGGTTTATTAAGCAGAAGTGCTTCAAATGCGCTCCTATAACTCAATCTAACATATAAAAGGTACCTCGTCGATGAAAATAATTACAGTTCGGACTTAGATTTTTTCCTACCGAGTGGCTACCGTGAAGAGTCGCCGACGACGACTTTAGAAATTATTTAAAAATCAACCGTAAGAGATGGAGCCGTGGTTTATTAAGCAAAAGTGCGTCAAATACGCTCCCATAACCGAACATAACATTTAAAAGATACGTCGTCGGTGAAAATATTTTCAATTCGGACTTAGACTCTGTACGGAGAGGCTACCGAGAAGCGCTACCGACGAAGACTTTCTGATTAATTTAAAAATCAACCGTAAGAGATAGAGCCGTGGTTTACTAAGCAAAAGTGCTTCAAATGCGCTTCTATAACTCAATCTAACATATAAAAGGTACCTCGTCGGTGAAAATAATTACAGTTCGGACTTAGATTTTTTCCTACCGAGTGGCTACCGTGAAGAGTCGCCGACGACGACTTTAGAAATTATTTAAAAATCAACCGTAAGAGATGGAGCCGTGGTTTATTAAGCAAAAGTGCGTCAAATACGCTCCCATAACCGAACATAACATTTAAAAGATACGTCGTCGGTGAAAATATTTTCAATTCGGACTTAGTCTCTGTACGGAGAGGCTACCGAGAAGCGCTACCGACGAAGACTTTCTGATTAATTTAAAAATCAACCGAAAGAGATAGAGCCGTCGTTTACTAAGCAAAAGTGCTTCAAATGCGCTCCTATAACTCAATCTAACATATAAAAGGTACCTCGTCGATGAAAATAATTACAGTTCGGACTTAGATTTTTTCCTACCGAGTGGCTACCGTGAAGAGTCGCCGACGACGACTTTAGAAATTATTTAAAAATCAACCGTAAGAGATGGAGCCGTGGTTTATTAAGCAAAAGTGCGTCAAATACGCTCCCATAACGGAACATAACATTTAAAAGATACGTCGTGGATGAAAATATTTTCAATTCGGACTTAGTCTCTGTACGGAGAGGCTACCGAGAAGCGCTACCGACGAAGACTTTCTGATTAATTTAAAAATCAACCGTAAGAGATAGAGCCGTGGTTTACTAAGCAAAAGTGCTTCAAATGCGCTCCTATAACTCAATCTAACATATAAAAGGTACCTCGTCGATGAAAATAATTACAGTTCGGACTTAGATTTTTTCCTACCGAGTGGCTACCGTGAAGAGTCGCCGACGACGACTTTAGAAATTATTTAAAAATCAACCGTAAGAGATGGAGCCGTGGTTTATTAAGCAAAAGTGCGTCAAATACGCTCCCATAACCGAACATAACATTTAAAAGATACGTCGTCGGTGAAAATATTTTCAATTCGGACTTAGTCTCTGTACGGAGAGGCTACCGAGAAGCGCTACCGACGAAGACTTTCTGATTAATTTAAAAATCAACCGAAAGAGATAGAGCCGTGGTTTACTAAGCAAAAGTGCTTCAAATGCGCTCCTATAACTCAATCTAACATATAAAAGGTACCTCGTCGATGAAAATAATTACAGTTCGGACTTAGATTTTTTCCTACCGAGTGGCTACCGTGAAGAGTCGCCGACGACGACTTTAGAAATTATTTAAAAATCAACCGTAAGAGATGGAGCCGTGGTTTATTAAGCAAAAGTGCGTCAAATACGCTCCCATAACGGAACATAACATTTAAAAGATACGTCGTGGATGAAAATATTTTCAATTCGGACTTAGTCTCTGTACGGAGAGGCTACCGAGAAGCGCTACCGACGAAGACTTTCTGATTAATTTAAAAATCAACCGTAAGAGATAGAGCCGTGGTTTACTAAGCAAAAGTGCTTCAAATGCGCTCCTATAACTCAATCTAACATATAAAAGGTACCTCGTCGGTGAAAATAATTACAGTTCGGACTTAGATTTTTTCCTACCGAGTGGCTACCGTGAAGAGTCGCCGACGACGACTTTAGAAATTATTTAAAAATCAACCGTAAGAGATGGAGCCGTGGTTTATTAAGCAAAAGTGCGTCAAATACGCTCCCATAACCGAACATAACATTTAAAAGATACGTCGTCGGTGAAAATATTTTCAATTCGGACTTAGTCTCTGTACGGAGAGGCTACCGAGAAGCGCTACCGACGAAGACTTTCTGATTAATTTAAAAATCAACCGTAAGAGATAGAGCCGTGGTTTACCAAGCAAAAGTGCTTCAAATGCGCTCCTATAACTCAATCTAACATATAAAAGGTACCTCGTCGGTGAAAATAATTACAGTTCGGACTTAGATTTTTTCCTACCGAGTGGCTACCGTGAAGAGTCGCAGACGACGACTTTAGAAATTATTTAAAAATCAACCGTAAGAGATGGAGCCGTGGTTTATTAAGCAAAAGTGCGTCAAATACGCTCCCATAACCGAACATAACATTTAAAAGATACGTCGTCGGTGAAAATATTTTCAATTCGGACTTAGTCTCTGTACGGAGAGGCTACCGAGAAGCGCTACCGACGAAGACTTTCTGATTAATTTAAAAATCAACCGAAAGAGATAGAGCCGTGGTTTATTAAGTAAAAGTGCGTCAAATACGCTCCCATAACCGAACATAACATTTAAAAGATACGTCGTGGATGAAAATATTTTCAATTCGGACTTAGTCTCTGTACGGAGAGGCTACCGAGAAGCGCTACCGACGAAGACTTTCTGATTAATTTAAAAATCAACCGTAAGAGATGGAGCCGTGGTTTATTAAGCAAAAGTGCGTCAAATACGCTCCCATAACCGAACATAACATTTAAAAGATACGTCGTCGGTGAAAATATTTTCAATTCGGACTTAGTCTCTGTACGGAGAGGCTACCGAGAAGCGCTACCGACGAAGACTTTCTGATTAATTTAAAAATCAACCGTAAGAGATAGAGCCGTGGTTTACTAAGCAAAAGTGCTTCAAATGCGCTCCTATAACTCAATCTAACATATAAAAGGTACCTCGTCGGTGAAAATAATTACAGTTCGGACTTAGATTTTTTCCTACCTAGTGGCTACCGTGAAGAGACGCCGACGACGACTTTAGAAATTATTTAAAAATCAACCGTAAGAGATGGAGCCGTGGTTTATTAAGCAAAAGTGCGTCAAATACGCTCCCATAACCGAACATAACATTTAAAAGATACGTCGTCGGTGAAAATATTTTCAATTCGGACTTAGTCTCTGTACTGAGAGGCTACCGAGAAGCGCTACCGACGAAGACTTTCTGATTAATTTAAAAATCAACCGAAAGAGATAGAGCCGTGGTTTATTAAGCAAAAGTGCGTCAAATACGCTCCCATAACCGAACATAACATTTAAAAGATACGTCGTGGATGAAAATATTTTCAATTCGGACTTAGTCTCTGTACGGAGAGGCTACCGAGAAGCGCTACCGACGAAGACTTTCTGATTAATTTAAAAATCAACCGTAAGAGATAGAGCCGTGGTTTATTAAGCAGAAGTGCTTCAAATGCGCTCCTATAACTCAATCTAACATATAAAAGGTACCTCGTCGATGAAAATAATTACAGTTCGGACTTAGATTTTTTCCTACCGAGTGGCTACCGTGAAGAGTCGCCGACGACGACTTTAGAAATTATTTAAAAATCAACCGTAAGAGATGGAGCCGTGGTTTATTAAGCAAAAGTGCGTCAAATACGCTCCCATAACCGAACATAACATTTAAAAGATACGTCGTCGGTGAAAATATTTTCAATTCGGACTTAGTCTCTGTACGGAGAGGCTACCGAGAAGCGCTACCGACGACGACTTTAGAAATTATTTAAAAATCAACCGTAAGAGATGGAGCCGTGGTTTATTAAGCAAAAGTGCGTCAAATACGCTCCCATAACCGAACATAACATTTAAAAGATACGTCGTCGGTGAAAATATTTTCAATTCGGACTTAGTCTCTGTACGGAGAGGCTACCGAGAAGCGCTACCGACGAAGACTTTCTGATTAATTTAAAAATCAACCGAAAGAGATAGAGCCGTGGTTTATTAAGCAAAAGTGCGTCAAATACGCTCCCATAACCGAACATAACCTTTAAAAGATACGTCGTGGATGAAAATATTTTCAATTCGGACTTAGTCTCTGTACGGAGAGGCTACCGAGAAGCGCTACCGACGAAGACTTTCTGATTAATTTAAAAATCAACCGTAAGAGATAGAGCCGTGGTTTACTAAGCAAAAGTGCTTCAAATGCGCTCCTATAACTCAATCTAACATATAAAAGGTACCTCGTCGGTGAAAATAATTACAGTTCGGACTTAGATTTTTTCCTACCGATTGGCTACCGTGAAGAGTCGCCGACGACGACTTTAGAAATTATTTAAAAATCAACCGTAAGAGATAGAGCCGAGGTTTATTAAGCAAAAGTGCGTCAAATACGCTCCCATAACCGAACATAACATTTAAAAGATACGTCGTCGGTGAAAATATTTTCAATTCGGACTTAGTCTCTGTACGGAGAGGCTACCGAGAAGCGCTACCGACGAAGACTTTCTGATTAATTTAAAAATCAACCGTAAGAGATGGAGCCGTGGTTTATTAAGCAAAAGTGCGTCAAATACGCTCCCATAACCGAACATAACATTTAAAAGATACGTCGTCGGTGAAAATATTTTCAATTCGGACTTAGTCTCTGTACGGAGAGGCTACCGAGAAGCGCTACCGACGAAGACTTTCTGATTAATTTAAAAATCAACCGTAAGAGATAGAGCCGTGGTTTACTAAGCAAAAGTGCTTCAAATGCGCTCCTATAACTCAATCTAACATATAAAAGGTACCTCGTCGGTGAAAATAATTACAGTTCGGACTTAGATTTTTTCCTACCTAGTGGCTACCGTGAAGAGACGCCGACGACGACTTTAGAAATTATTTAAAAATCAACCGTAAGAGATGGAGCCGTGGTTTATTAAGCAAAAGTGCGTCAAATACGCTCCCATAACCGAACATAACATTTAAAAGATACGTCGTCGGTGAAAATATTTTCAATTCGGACTTAGTCTCTGTACTGAGAGGCTACCGAGAAGCGCTACCGACGAAGACTTTCTGATTAATTTAAAAATCAACCGTAAGAGATAGAGCCGAGGTTTATTAAGCAAAAGTGCTTCAAATGCGCTCCTATAACTCAATCTAACATATAAAAGGTACCTCGTCGGTGAAAATAATTACAGTTCGGACTTAGATTTTTTCCTACCGAGTGGCTACCGTGAAGAGTCGCCGACGACGACTTTAGAAATTATTTAAAACTCAACCGTAAGAGATGGAGCCGTGGTTTATTAAGCAAAAGTGCGTCAAATACGCTCCCATAACCGAACATAACATTTAAAAGATACGTCGTCGGTGAAAATATTTTCAATTCGGACTTAGTCTCTGTCCGGAGAGGCTACCGAGAAGCGCTACCGACGAAGACTTTCTGATTAATTTAAAAATCAACCGAAAGAGATAGAGCCGTGGTTTATTAAGCAAAAGTGCGTCAAATACGCTCCCATAACCGAAGATAACATTTAAAAGATACGTCGTGGATGAAAATATTTTCAATTCGGACTTAGTCTCTGTACGGAGAGGCTACCGAGAAGCGCTACCGACGAAGACTTTCTGATTAATTTAAAAATCAACCGTAAGAGATAGAGCCGTGGTTTATTAAGCAGAAGTGCTTCAAATGCGCTCCTATAACTCAATCTAACATATAAAAGGTACCTCGTCGATGAAAATAATTACAGTTCGGACTTAGATTTTTTCCTACCGAGTGGCTACCGTGAAGAGTCGCCGACGACGACTTTAGAAATTATTTAAAAATCAACCGTAAGAGATGGAGCCGTGGTTTATTAAGCAAAAGTGCGTCAAATACGCTCCCATAACCGAACATAACATTTAAAAGATACGTCGTCGGTGAAAATATTTTCAATTCGGACTTAGTCTCTGTACGGAGAGGCTACCGAGAAGCGCTACCGACGAAGACTTTCTGATTAATTTAAAAATCAACCGTAAGAGATAGAGCCGTGGTTTACTAAGCAAAAGTGCTTCAAATGCGCTCCTATAACTCAATCTAACATATAAAAGGTACCTCGTCGGTGAAAATAATTACAGTTCGGACTTAGATTTTTTCCTACCGAGTGGCT
This sequence comes from Nysson spinosus, assembly GCA_910591585.2. Taxonomy (NCBI): domain Eukaryota; kingdom Metazoa; phylum Arthropoda; class Insecta; order Hymenoptera; family Crabronidae; genus Nysson; species Nysson spinosus. Next base: position 1,174,797 of record CAJUYC020000086.1, read on the forward strand.
ACCGTGAAGAGTCGCCGACGACGACTTTAGAAATTATTTAAAAATCAACCGTAAGAGATGGAGCCGTGGTTTATTAAGCAAAAGTGCGTCAAATACGCTCCCATAACGGAACATAACATTTAAAAGATACGTCGTGGATGAAAATATTTTCAATTCGGACTTAGTCTCTGTACGGAGAGGCTACCGAGAAGCGCTACCGACGAAGACTTTCTGATTAATTTAAAAATCAACCGTAAGAGATAGAGCCGTGGTTTATTAAGCAAAAGTGCTTCAAATGCGCTCCTATAACTCAATCTAACATACAAAAGGTACCTCGTCGGTGAAAATAATTACAGTTCGGACTTAGATTTTTTCCTACCTAGTGGCTACCGTGAAGAGACGCCGACGACGACTTTAGAAATTATTTAAAAATCAACCGTAAGAGATGGAGCCGTGGTATATTAAGCAAAAGTGCGTCAAATACGCTCCCATAACCGAACATAACATTTAAAAGATACGTCGTCGGTGAAAATATTTTCAATTCGGACTTAGTCTCTGTACTGAGAGGCTACCGAGAAGCGCTACCGACGACGACTTTCTGATTAATTTAAAAATCAACCGTAAGAGATAGAGCCGTGGTTTACTAAGCAAAAGTGCTTCAAATGCGCTCCTATAACTCAATCTAACATATAAAAGGTACCTCGTCGATGAAAATAATTACAGTTCGGACTTAGATTTTTTCCTACCGAGTGGCTACCGTGAAGAGTCGCCGACGACGACTTTAGAAATTATTTAAAACTCAACCGTAAGAGATGGAGCCGTGGTTTATTAAGCAAAAGTGCGTCAAATACGCTCCCATAACCGAACATAACATTTAAAAGATACGTCGTCGGTGAAAATATTTTCAATTCGGACTTAGTCTCTGTACGGAGAGGCTACCGAGAAGCGCTACCGACGAAGACTTTCTGATTAATTTAAAAATCAACCGTAAGAGATAGAGCCGTGGTTTACTAAGCAAAAGTGCTTCAAATGCGCTCCTATAACTCAATCTAACATATAAAAGGTACCTCGTCGGTGAAAATAATTACAGTTCGGACTTAGATTTTTTCCTACCTAGTGGCTACCGTGAAGAGACGCCGACGACGACTTTAGAAATTATTTAAAAATCAACCGTAAGAGATGGAGCCGTGGTTTATTAAGCAAAAGTGCGTCAAATACGCTCCCATAACCGAACATAACATTTAAAAGATACGTCGTCGGTGAAAATATTTTCAATTCGGACTTAGTCTCTGTACTGAGAGGCTACCGAGAAGCGCTACCGACGAAGACTTTCTGATTAATTTAAAAATCAACCGTAAGAGATAGAGCCGAGGTTTATTAAGCAAAAGTGCTTCAAATGCGCTCCTATAACTCAATCTAACATATAAAAGGTACCTCGTCGGTGAAAATAATTACAGTTCGGACTTAGATTTTTTCCTACCGAGTGGCTACCGTGAAGAGTCGCCGACGACGACTTTAGAAATTATTTAAAACTCAACCGTAAGAGATGGAGCCGTGGTTTATTAAGCAAAAGTGCGTCAAATACGCTCCCATAACCGAACATAACATTTAAAAGATACGTCGTCGGTGAAAATATTTTCAATTCGGACTTAGTCTCTGTCCGGAGAGGCTACCGAGAAGCGCTACCGACGAAGACTTTCTGATTAATTTAAAAATCAACCGAAAGAGATAGAGCCGTGGTTTATTAAGCAAAAGTGCGTCAAATACGCTCCCATAACCGAACATAACATTTAAAAGATACGTCGTGGATGAAAATATTTTCAATTCGGACTTAGTCTCTGTACGGAGAGGCTACCGAGAAGCGCTACCGACGAAGACTTTCTGATTAATTTAAAAATCAACCGTAAGAGATAGAGCCGTGGTTTATTAAGCAGAAGTGCTTCAAATGCGCTCCTATAACTCAATCTAACATATAAAAGGTACCTCGTCGATGAAAATAATTACAGTTCGGACTTAGATTTTTTCCTACCGAGTGGCTACCGTGAAGAGTCGCCGACGACGACTTTAGAAATTATTTAAAAATCAACCGTAAGAGATGGAGCCGTGGTTTATTAAGCAAAAGTGCGTCAAATACGCTCCCATAACCGAACATAACATTTAAAAGATACGTCGTCGGTGAAAATATTTTCAATTCGGACTTAGTCTCTGTACGGAGAGGCTACCGAGAAGCGCTACCGACGAAGACTTTCTGATTAATTTAAAAATCAACCGTAAGAGATAGAGCCGTGGTTTATTAAGCAAAAGTGCTTCAAATGCGCTCCTATAACTCAATCTAACATATAAAAGGTACCTCGTCGGTGAAAATAATTACAGTTCGGACTTAGATTTTTTCCTACCGAGTGGCTACCGTGAAGAGTCGCCGACGACGACTTTAGAAATTATTTAAAAATCAACCGTAAGAGATGGAGCCGTGGTTTATTAAGCAAAAGTGCGTCAAATACGCTCCCATAACGGAACATAACATTTAAAAGATACGTCGTGGATGAAAATATTTTCAATTCGGACTTAGTCTCTGTACGGAGAGGCTACCGAGAAGCGCTACCGACGAAGACTTTCTGATTAATTTAAAAATCAACCGTAAGAGATAGAGCCGTGGTTTATTAAGCAAAAGTGCTTCAAATGCGCTCCTATAACTCAATCTAACATACAAAAGGTACCTCGTCGGTGAAAATAATTACAGTTCGGACTTAGATTTTTTCCTACCTAGTGGCTACCGTGAAGAGACGCCGACGACGACTTTAGAAATTATTTAAAAATCAACCGTAAGAGATGGAGCCGTGGTATATTAAGCAAAAGTGCGTCAAATACGCTCCCATAACCGAACATAACATTTAAAAGATACGTCGTCGGTGAAAATATTTTCAATTCGGACTTAGTCTCTGTACTGAGAGGCTACCGAGAAGCGCTACCGACGACGACTTTCTGATTAATTTAAAAATCAACCGTAAGAGATAGAGCCGTGGTTTACTAAGCAAAAGTGCTTCAAATGCGCTCCTATAACTCAATCTAACATATAAAAGGTACCTCGTCGATGAAAATAATTACAGTTCGGACTTAGATTTTTTCCTACCGAGTGGCTACCGTGAAGAGTCGCCGACGACGACTTTAGAAATTATTTAAAAATCAACCGTAAGAGATGGAGCCGTGGTTTATTAAGCAAAAGTGCGTCAAATACGCTCCCATAACCGAACATAACATTTAAAAGATACGTCGTCGGTGAAAATATTTTCAATTCGGACTTAGTCTCTGTACGGAGAGGCTACCGAGAAGCGCTACCGACGAAGACTTTCTGATTAATTTAAAAATCAACCGAAAGAGATAGAGCCGTGGTTTACTAAGCAAAAGTGCTTCAAATGCGCTCCTATAACTCAATCTAACATATAAAAGGTACCTCGTCGATGAAAATAATTACAGTTCGGACTTAGATTTTTTCCTACCGAGTGGCTACCGTGAAGAGTCGCCGACGACGACTTTAGAAATTATTTAAAAATCAACCGTAAGAGATGGAGCCGTGGTTTATTAAGCAAAAGTGCGTCAAATACGCTCCCATAACGGAACATAACATTTAAAAGATACGTCGTGGATGAAAATATTTTCAATTCGGACTTAGTCTCTGTACGGAGAGGCTACCGAGAAGCGCTACCGACGAAGACTTTCTGATTAATTTAAAAATCAACCGTAAGAGATAGAGCCGTGGTTTACTAAGCAAAAGTGCTTCAAATGCGCTCCTATAACTCAATCTAACATATAAAAGGTACCTCGTCGGTGAAAATAATTACAGTTCGGACTTAGATTTTTTCCTACCGAGTGGCTACCGTGAAGAGTCGCCGACGACGACTTTAGAAATTATTTAAAAATCAACCGTAAGAGATGGAGCCGTGGTTTATTAAGCAAAAGTGCGTCAAATACGCTCCCATAACCGAACATAACATTTAAAAGATACGTCGTCGGTGAAAATATTTTCAATTCGGACTTAGTCTCTGTACGGAGAGGCTACCGAGAAGCGCTACCGACGAAGACTTTCTGATTAATTTAAAAATCAACCGTAAGAGATAGAGCCGTGGTTTACCAAGCAAAAGTGCTTCAAATGCGCTCCTATAACTCAATCTAACATATAAAAGGTACCTCGTCGGTGAAAATAATTACAGTTCGGACTTAGATTTTTTCCTACCGAGTGGCTACCGTGAAGAGTCGCAGACGACGACTTTAGAAATTATTTAAAAATCAACCGTAAGAGATGGAGCCGTGGTTTATTAAGCAAAAGTGCGTCAAATACGCTCCCATAACCGAACATAACATTTAAAAGATACGTCGTCGGTGAAAATATTTTCAATTCGGACTTAGTCTCTGTACGGAGAGGCTACCGAGAAGCGCTACCGACGAAGACTTTCTGATTAATTTAAAAATCAACCGAAAGAGATAGAGCAGTGGTTTATTAAGTAAAAGTGCGTCAAATACGCTCCCATAACCGAACATAACATTTAAAAGATACGTCGTGGATGAAAATATTTTCAATTCGGACTTAGTCTCTGTACGGAGAGGCTACCGAGAAGCGCTACCGACGAAGACTTTCTGATTAATTTAAAAATCAACCGTAAGAGATGGAGCCGTGGTTTATTAAGCAAAAGTGCGTCAAATACGCTCCCATAACCGAACATAACATTTAAAAGATACGTCGTCGGTGAAAATATTTTCAATTCGGACTTAGTCTCTGTACGGAGAGGCTACCGAGAAGCGCTACCGACGAAGACTTTCTGATTAATTTAAAAATCAACCGTAAGAGATAGAGCCGTGGTTTACTAAGCAAAAGTGCTTCAAATGCGCTCCTATAACTCAATCTAACATATAAAAGGTACCTCGTCGGTGAAAATAATTACAGTTCGGACTTAGATTTTTTCCTACCTAGTGGCTACCGTGAAGAGACGCCGACGACGACTTTAGAAATTATTTAAAAATCAACCGTAAGAGATGGAGCCGTGGTTTATTAAGCAAAAGTGCGTCAAATACGCTCCCATAACCGAACATAACATTTAAAAGATACGTCGTCGGTGAAAATATTTTCAATTCGGACTTAGTCTCTGTACTGAGAGGCTACCGAGAAGCGCTACCGACGAAGACTTTCTGATTAATTTAAAAATCAACCGAAAGAGATAGAGCCGTGGTTTATTAAGCAAAAGTGCGTCAAATACGCTCCCATAACCGAACATAACATTTAAAAGATACGTCGTGGATGAAAATATTTTCAATTCGGACTTAGTCTCTGTACGGAGAGGCTACCGAGAAGCGCTACCGACGAAGACTTTCTGATTAATTTAAAAATCAACCGTAAGAGATAGAGCCGTGGTTTATTAAGCAGAAGTGCTTCAAATGCGCTCCTATAACTCAATCTAACATATAAAAGGTACCTCGTCGATGAAAATAATTACAGTTCGGACTTAGATTTTTTCCTACCGAGTGGCTACCGTGAAGAGTCGCCGACGACGACTTTAGAAATTATTTAAAAATCAACCGTAAGAGATGGAGCCGTGGTTTATTAAGCAAAAGTGCGTCAAATACTCTCCCATAACCGAACATAACATTTAAAAGATACGTCGTCGGTGAAAATATTTTCAATTCGGACTTAGTCTCTGTACGGAGAGGCTACCGAGAAGCGCTACCGACGACGACTTTAGAAATTATTTAAAAATCAACCGTAAGAGATGGAGCCGTGGTTTATTAAGCAAAAGTGCGTCAAATACGCTCCCATAACCGAACATAACATTTAAAAGATACGTCGTCGGTGAAAATATTTTCAATTCGGACTTAGTCTCTGTACGGAGAGGCTACCGAGAAGCGCTACCGACGAAGACTTTCTGATTAATTTAAAAATCAACCGAAAGAGATAGAGCCGTGGTTTATTAAGCAAAAGTGCGTCAAATACGCTCCCATAACCGAACATAACCTTTAAAAGATACGTCGTGGATGAAAATATTTTCAATTCGGACTTAGTCTCTGTACGGAGAGGCTACCGAGAAGCGCTACCGACGAAGACTTTCTGATTAATTTAAAAATCAACCGTAAGAGATAGAGCCGTGGTTTACTAAGCAAAAGTGCTTCAAATGCGCTCCTATAACTCAATCTAACATATAAAAGGTACCTCGTCGGTGAAAATAATTACAGTTCGGACTTAGATTTTTTCCTACCGATTGGCTACCGTGAAGAGTCGCCGACGACGACTTTAGAAATTATTTAAAAATCAACCGTAAGAGATAGAGCCGAGGTTTATTAAGCAAAAGTGCGTCAAATACGCTCCCATAACCGAACATAACATTTAAAAGATACGTCGTCGGTGAAAATATTTTCAATTCGGACTTAGTCTCTGTACGGAGAGGCTACCGAGAAGCGCTACCGACGAAGACTTTCTGATTAATTTAAAAATCAACCGTAAGAGATGGAGCCGTGGTTTATTAAGCAAAAGTGCGTCAAATACGCTCCCATAACCGAACATAACATTTAAAAGATACGTCGTCGGTGAAAATATTTTCAATTCGGACTTAGTCTCTGTACGGAGAGGCTACCGAGAAGCGCTACCGACGAAGACTTTCTGATTAATTTAAAAATCAACCGTAAGAGATAGAGCCGTGGTTTACTAAGCAAAAGTGCTTCAAATGCGCTCCTATAACTCAATCTAACATATAAAAGGTACCTCGTCGGTGAAAATAATTACAGTTCGGACTTAGATTTTTTCCTACCTAGTGGCTACCGTGAAGAGACGCCGACGACGACTTTAGAAATTATTTAAAAATCAACCGTAAGAGATGGAGCCGTGGTTTATTAAGCAAAAGTGCGTCAAATACGCTCCCATAACCGAACATAACATTTAAAAGATACGTCGTCGGTGAAAATATTTTCAATTCGGACTTAGTCTCTGTACTGAGAGGCTACCGAGAAGCGCTACCGACGAAGACTTTCTGATTAATTTAAAAATCAACCGTAAGAGATAGAGCCGAGGTTTATTAAGCAAAAGTGCTTCAAATGCGCTCCTATAACTCAATCTAACATATAAAAGGTACCTCGTCGGTGAAAATAATTACAGTTCGGACTTAGATTTTTTCCTACCGAGTGGCTACCGTGAAGAGTCGCCGACGACGACTTTAGAAATTATTTAAAACTCAACCGTAAGAGATGGAGCCGTGGTTTATTAAGCAAAAGTGCGTCAAATACGCTCCCATAACCGAACATAACATTTAAAAGATACGTCGTCGGTGAAAATATTTTCAATTCGGACTTAGTCTCTGTCCGGAGAGGCTACCGAGAAGCGCTACCGACGAAGACTTTCTGATTAATTTAAAAATCAACCGAAAGAGATAGAGCCGTGGTTTATTAAGCAAAAGTGCGTCAAATACGCTCCCATAACCGAACATAACATTTAAAAGATACGTCGTGGATGAAAATATTTTCAATTCGGACTTAGTCTCTGTACGGAGAGGCTACCGAGAAGCGCTACCGACGAAGACTTTCTGATTAATTTAAAAATCAACCGTAAGAGATAGAGCCGTGGTTTATTAAGCAGAAGTGCTTCAAATGCGCTCCTATAACTCAATCTAACATATAAAAGGTACCTCGTCGATGAAAATAATTACAGTTCGGACTTAGATTTTTTCCTACCGAGTGGCTACCGTGAAGAGTCGCCGACGACGACTTTAGAAATTATTTAAAAATCAACCGTAAGAGATGGAGCCGTGGTTTATTAAGCAAAAGTGCGTCAAATACGCTCCCATAACCGAACATAACATTTAAAAGATACGTCGTCGGTGAAAATATTTTCAATTCGGACTTAGTCTCTGTACGGAGAGGCTACCGAGAAGCGCTACCGACGAAGACTTTCTGATTAATTTAAAAATCAACCGTAAGAGATAGAGCCGTGGTTTACTAAGCAAAAGTGCTTCAAATGCGCTCCTATAACTCAATCTAACATATAAAAGGTACCTCGTCGGTGAAAATAATTACAGTTCGGACTTAGATTTTTTCCTACCGAGTGGCTACCGTGAAGAGTCGCCGACGACGACTTTAGAAATTATTTAAAAATCAACCGTAAGAGATGGAGCCGTGGTTTATTAAGCAAAAGTGCGTCAAATACGCTCCCATAACGGAACATAACATTTAAAAGATACGTCGTGGATGAAAATATTTTCAATTCGGACTTAGTCTCTGTACGGAGAGGCTACCGAGAAGCGCTACCGACGAAGACTTTCTGATTAATTTAAAAATCAACCGTAAGAGATAGAGCCGTGGTTTATTAAGCAAAAGTGCTTCAAATGCGCTCCTATAACTCAATCTAACATACAAAAGGTACCTCGTCGGTGAAAATAATTACAGTTCGGACTTAGATTTTTTCCTACCTAGTGGCTACCGTGAAGAGACGCCGACGACGACTTTAGAAATTATTTAAAAATCAACCGTAAGAGATGGAGCCGTGGTATATTAAGCAAAAGTGCGTCAAATACGCTCCCATAACCGAACATAACATTTAAAAGATACGTCGTCGGTGAAAATATTTTCAATTCGGACTTAGTCTCTGTACGGAGAGGCTACCGAGAAGCGCTACCGACGACGACTTTAGAAATTATTTAAAAATCAACCGTAAGAGATGGAGCCGTGGTTTATTAAGCAAAAGTGCGTCAAATACGCTCCCATAACCGAACATAACATTTAAAAGATACGTCGTCGGTGAAAATATTTTCAATTCGGACTTAGTCTCTGTACGGAGAGGCTACCGAGAAGCGCTACCGACGAAGACTTTCTGATTAATTTAAAAATCAACCGAAAGAGATAGAGCCGTGGTTTATTAAGCAAAAGTGCGTCAAATACGCTCCCATAACCGAACATAACCTTTAAAAGATACGTCGTGGATGAAAATATTTTCAATTCGGACTTAGTCTCTGTACGGAGAGGCTACCGAGAAGCGCTACCGACGAAGACTTTCTGATTAATTTAAAAATCAACCGTAAGAGATAGAGCCGTGGTTTACTAAGCAAAAGTGCTTCAAATGCGCTCCTATAACTCAATCTAACATATAAAAGGTACCTCGTCGGTGAAAATAATTACAGTTCGGACTTAGATTTTTTCCTACCGATTGGCTACCGTGAAGAGTCGCCGACGACGACTTTAGAAATTATTTAAAAATCAACCGTAAGAGATAGAGCCGAGGTTTATTAAGCAAAAGTGCGTCAAATACGCTCCCATAACCGAACATAACATTTAAAAGATACGTCGTCGGTGAAAATATTTTCAATTCGGACTTAGTCTCTGTACGGAGAGGCTACCGAGAAGCGCTACCGACGAAGACTTTCTGATTAATTTAAAAATCAACCGTAAGAGATAGAGCCGTGGTTTACTAAGCAAAAGTGCTTCAAATGCGCTCCTATAACTCAATCTAACATATAAAAGGTACCTCGTCGGTGAAAATAATTACAGTTCGGACTTAGATTTTTTCCTACCGAGTGGCTACCGTGAAGAGTCGCCGACGACGACTTTAGAAATTATTTAAAAATCAACCGTAAGAGATAGAGCCGAGGTTTATTAAGCAAAAGTGCGTCAAATACGCTCCCATAACGGAACATAACATTTAAAAGATACGTCGTGGATGAAAATATTTTCAATTCGGACTTAGTCTCTGTACGGAGAGGCTACCGAGAAGCGCTACCGACGAAGACTTTCTGATTAATTTAAAAATCAACCGTAAGAGATAGAGCCGTCGTTTACTAAGCAAAAGTGCTTCAAATGCGCTCCTATAACTCAATCTAACATATAAAAGGTACCTCGTCGATGAAAATAATTACAGTTCGGACTTAGATTTTTTCCTACCGAGTGGCTACCGTGAAGAGTCGCCGACGACGACTTTAGAAATTATTTAAAAATCAACCGTAAGAGATGGAGCCGTGGGTTATTAAGCAAATGTGCGTCAAATACGCTCCCATAACGGAACATAACATTTAAAAGATACGTCGTGGATGAAAATATTTTCAATTCGGACTTAGTCTCTGTACGGAGAGGCTACCGAGAAGCGCTACCGACGAAGACTTTCTGATTAATTTAAAAATCAACCGTAAGAGATAGAGCCGTGGTTTACTAAGCAAAAGTGCTTCAAATGCGCTCCTATAACTCAATCTAACATATAAAAGGTACCTCGTCGATGAAAATAATTACAGTTCGGACTTAGATTTTTTCCTACCGAGTGGCTACCGTGAAGAGTCGCCGACGACGACTTTAGAAATTATTTAAAAATCAACCGTAAGAGATGGAGCCGTGGTTTATTAAGCAAAAGTGCGTCAAATACGCTCCCATAACCGAACATAACATTTAAAAGATACGTCGTAGGTGAAAATATTTTCAATTCGGACTTAGTCTCTGTACGGAGAGGCTACCGAGAAGCGCTACCGACGAAGACTTTCTGATTAATTTAAAAATCAACCGAAAGAGATAGAGCCGTGGTTTATTAAGTAAAAGTGCGTCAAATACGCGCCCATAACCGAACATAACATTTAAAAGATACGTCGTGGATGAAAATATTTTCAATTCGGACTTAGTCTCTGTACGGAGAGGCTACCGAGAAGCGCTACCGACGAAGACTTTCTGATTAATTTAAAAATCAACCGTAAGAGATGGAGCCGTGGTTTGTTAAGCAAAAGTGCGTCAAATACGCTCCCATAACCGAACATAACATTTAAAAGATACGTCGTCGGTGAAAATATTTTCAATTCGGACTTAGTCTCTGTACGGAGAGGCTACCGAGAAGCGCTACCGACGAAGACTTTCTGATTAATTTAAAAATCAACCGTAAGAGATAGAGCCGTGGTTTACTAAGCAAAAGTGCTTCAAATGCGCTCCTATAACTCAATCTAACATATAAAAGGTACCTCGTCGGTGAAAATAATTACAGTTCGGACTTAGATTTTTTCCTACCGAGTGGCTACCGTGAAGAGTCGCCGACGACGACTTTAGAAATTATTTAAAAATCAACCGTAAGAGATGGAGCCGTGGTTTATTAAGCAAAAGTGCGTCAAATACGCTCCCATAACCGAACATAACATTTAAAAGATACGTCGTCGGTGAAAATATTTTCAATTCGGACTTAGTCTCTGTACGGAGAGGCTACCGAGAAGCGCTACCGACGAAGACTTTCTGATTAATTTAAAAATCAACCGAAAGAGATAGAGCCGTCGTTTACTAAGCAAAAGTGCTTCAAATGCGCTCCTATAACTCAATCTAACATATAAAAGGTACCTCGTCGATGAAAATAATTACAGTTCGGACTTAGATTTTTTCCTACCGAGTGGCTACCGTGAAGAGTCGCCGACGACGACTTTAGAAATTATTTAAAAATCAACCGTAAGAGATGGAGCCGTGGTTTATTAAGCAAAAGTGCGTCAAATACGCTCCCATAACGGAACATAACATTTAAAAGATACGTCGTGGATGAAAATATTTTCAATTCGGACTTAGTCTCTGTACGGAGAGGCTACCGAGAAGCGCTACCGACGAAGACTTTCTGATTAATTTAAAAATCAACCGTAAGAGATAGAGCCGTGGTTTATTAAGCAAAAGTGCTTCAAATGCGCTCCTATAACTCAATCTAACATACAAAAGGTACCTCGTCGGTGAAAATAATTACAGTTCGGACTTAGATTTTTTCCTACCTAGTGGCTACCGTGAAGAGACGCCGACGACGACTTTAGAAATTATTTAAAAATCAACCGTAAGAGATGGAGCCGTGGTTTATTAAGCAAAAGTGCGTCAAATACGCTCCCATAACCGAACATAACATTTAAAAGATACGTCGTCGGTGAAAATATTTTCAATTCGGACTTAGTCTCTGTACGGAGAGGCTACCGAGAAGCGCTACCGACGAAGACTTTCTGATTAATTTAAAAATCAACCGTAAGAGATAGAGCCGTGGTTTACTAAGCAAAAGTGCTTCAAATGCGCTCCTATAACTCAATCTAACATATAAAAGGTACCTCGTCGGTGAAAATAATTACAGTTCGGACTTAGATTTTTTCCTACCGAGTGGCTACCGTGAAGAGTCGCCGACGACGACTTTAGAAATTATTTAAAAATCAACCGTAAGAGATGGAGCCGTGGTTTATTAAGCAAAAGTGCGTCAAATACGCTCCCATAACCGAACATAACATTTAAAAGATACGTCGTCGGTGAAAATATTTTCAATTCGGACTTAGTCTCTGTACGGAGAGGCTACCGAGAAGCGCTACCGACGAAGACTTTCTGATTAATTTAAAAATCAACCGAAAGAGATAGAGCCGTCGTTTACTAAGCAAAAGTGCTTCAAATGCGCTCCTATAACTCAATCTAACATATAAAAGGTACCTCGTCGATGAAAATAATTACAGTTCGGACTTAGATTTTTTCCTACCGAGTGGCTACCGTGAAGAGTCGCCGACGACGACTTTAGAAATTATTTAAAAATCAACCGTAAGAGATGGAGCCGTGGTTTATTAAGCAAAAGTGCGTCAAATACGCTCCCATAACGGAACATAACATTTAAAAGATACGTCGTGGATGAAAATATTTTCAATTCGGACTTAGTCTCTGTACGGAGAGGCTACCGAGAAGCGCTACCGACGAAGACTTTCTGATTAATTTAAAAATCAACCGTAAGAGATAGAGCCGTGGTTTATTAAGCAAAAGTGCTTCAAATGCGCTCCTATAACTCAATCTAACATACAAAAGGTACCTCGTCGGTGAAAATAATTACAGTTCGGACTTAGATTTTTTCCTACCTAGTGGCTACCGTGAAGAGACGCCGACGACGACTTTAGAAATTATTTAAAAATCAACCGTAAGAGATGGAGCCGTGGTTTATTAAGCAAAAGTGCGTCAAATACGCTCCCATAACCGAACATAACATTTAAAAGATACGTCGTCGGTGAAAATATTTTCAATTCGGACTTAGTCTCTGTACTGAGAGGCTACCGAGAAGCGCTACCGACGAAGACTTTCTGATTAATTTAAAAATCAACCGTAAGAGATAGAGCCATGGTTTATTAAGCAAAAGTGCTTCAAATGCGCTCCTATAACTCAATCTAACATATAAAAGGTACCTCGTCGGTGAAAATAATTACAGTTCGGACTTAGATTTTTTCCTACCGAGTGGCTACCGTGAAGAGTCGCCGACGACGACTTTAGAAATTATTTAAAAATCAACCGTAAGAGATAGAGCCGAGGTTTATTAAGCAAAAGTGCGTCAAATACGCTCCCATAACCGAACATAACATTTAAAAGATACGTCGTCGGTGAAAATATTTTCAATTCGGACTTAGTCTCTGTACGGAGAGGCTACCGAGAAGCGCTACCGACGAAGACTTTCTGATTAATTTAAAAATCAACCGAAAGAGATAGAGCCGTGGTTTATTAAGCAAAAGTGCGTCAAATACGCTCCCATAACCGAACATAACATTTAAAAGATACGTCGTGGATGAAAATATTTTCAATTCGGACTTAGTCTCTGTACGGAGAGGCTACCGAGAAGCGCTACCGACGAAGACTTTCTGATTAATTTAAAAATCAACCGTAAGAGATAGAGCCGTGGTTTATTAAGCAGAAGTGTTTCAAATGCGCTCCTATAACTCAATCTAACATATAAAAGGTACCTCGTCGATGAAAATAATTACAGTTCGGACTTAGATTTTTTCCTACCGAGTGGCTACCGTGAAGAGTCGCCGACGACGACTTTAGAAATTATTTAAAAATCAACCGTAAGAGATGGAGCCGTGGTTTATTAAGCAAAAGTGCGTCAAATACGCTCCCATAACCGAACATAACATTTAAAAGATACGTCGTCGGTGAAAATATTTTCAATTCGGACTTAGTCTCTGTACGGAGAGGCTACCGAGAAGCGCTACCGACGAAGACTTTCTGATTAATTTAAAAATCAACCGTAAGAGATAGAGCCGTGGTTTACTAAGCAAAAGTGCTTCAAATGCGCTCCTATAACTCAATCTAACATATAAAAGGTACCTCGTCGGTGAAAATAATTACAGTTCGGACTTAGATTTTTTCCTACCGAGTGGCTACCGTGAAGAGTCGCCGACGACGACTTTAGAAATTATTTAAAAATCAACCGTAAGAGATGGAGCCGTGGTTTATTAAGCAAAAGTGCGTCAAATACGCTCCCATAACCGAACATAACATTTAAAAGATACGACGTCGGTGAAAATATTTTCAATTCGGACTTAGTCTCTGTACGGAGAGGCTACCGAGAAGCGCTACCGACGAAGACTTTCTGATTAATTTAAAAATCAACCGAAAGAGATAGAGCCGTCGTTTACTAAGCAAAAGTGCTTCAAATGCGCTCCTATAACTCAATCTAACATATAAAAGGTACCTCGTCGATGAAAATAATTACAGTTCGGACTTAGATTTTTTCCTACCGAGTGGCTACCGTGAAGAGTCGCCGACGACGACTTTAGAAATTATTTAAAAATCAACCGTAAGAGATGGAGCCGTGGTTTATTAAGCAAAAGTGCGTCAAATACGCTCCCATAACGGAACATAACATTTAAAGGATACGTCGTGGATGAAAATATTTTCAATTCGGACTTAGTCTCTGTACGGAGAGGCTACCGAGAAGCGCTACCGACGAAGACTTTCTGATTAATTTAAAAATCAACCGTAAGAGATAGAGCCGTGGTTTACTAAGCAAAAGTGCTTCAAATGCGCTCCTATAACTCAATCTAACATATAAAAGGTACCTCGTCGGTGAAAATAATTACAGTTCGGACTTAGATTTTTTCCTACCGAGTGGCTACCGTGAAGAGTCGCCGACGACGACTTTAGAAATTATTTAAAAATCAACCGTAAGAGATGGAGCCGTGGTTTATTAAGCAAAAGTGCGTCAAATACGCTCCCATAACCGAACATAACATTTAAAAGGTACGTCGTCGGTGAAAATATTTTCAATTCGGACTTAGTCTCTGTACGGAGAGGCTACCGAGAAGCGCTACCGACGAAGACTTTCTGATTAATTTAAAAATCAACCGTAAGAGATAGAGCCGTGGTTTACTAAGCAAAAGTGCTTCAAATGCGCTCCTATAACTCAATCTAACATATAAAAGGTACCTCGTCGGTGAAAATAATTACAGTTCGGACTTAGATTTTTTCCTACCGAGTGGCTACCGTGAAGAGTCGCCGACGACGACTTTAGAAATTATTTAAAAATCAACCGTAAGAGATGGAGCCGTGGTTTATTAAGCAAAAGTGCGTCAAATACGCTCCCATAACCGAACATAACATTTAAAAGATACGTCGTCGGTGAAAATATTTTCAATTCGGACTTAGTCTCTGTACGGAGAGGCTACCGAGAAGCGCTACCGACGAAGACTTTCTGATTAACTTAAAAATCAACCGAAAGAGATAGAGCCGTGGTTTATTAAGTAAAAGTGCGTCAAATACGCTCCCATAACCGAACATAACATTTAAAAGATACGTCGTGGATGAAAATATTTTCAATTCGGACTTAGTCTCTGTACGGAGAGGCTACCGAGAAGCGCTACCGACGAAGACTTTCTGATTAATTTAAAAATCAACCGTAAGAGATGGAGCCGTGGTTTATTAAGCAAAAGTGCGTCAAATACGCTCCCATAACCGAACATAACATTTAAAAGATACGTCGTCGGTGAAAATATTTTCAATTCGGACTTAGTCTCTGTACGGAGAGGCTACCGAGAAGCGCTACCGACGAAGACTTTCTGATTAATTTAAAAATCAACCGTAAGAGATAGAGCCGTGGTTTACTAAGCAAAAGTGCTTCAAATGCGCTCCTATAACTCAATCTAACATACAAAAGGTACCTCGTCGATGAAAATAATTACAGTTCGGACTTAGATTTTTTCCTACCGAGTGGCTACCGTGAAGAGTCGCCGACGACGACTTTAGAAATTATTTAAAAATCAACCGTAAGAGATGGAGCCGTGGTTTATTAAGCAAAAGTGCGTCAAATACGCTCCCATAACGGAACATAACATTTAAAAGATACGTCGTGGATGAAAATATTTTCAATTCGGACTTAGTCTCTGTACGGAGAGGCTACCGAGAAGCGCTACCGACGAAGACTTTCTGATTAATTTAAAAATCAACCGTAAGAGATAGAGCCGTGGTTTACTAAGCAAAAGTGCTTCAAATGCGCTCCTATAACTCAATCTAACATATAAAAGGTACCTCGTCGGTGAAAATAATTACAGTTCGGACTTAGATTTTTTCCTACCGAGTGGCTACCGTGAAGAGTCGCCGACGACGACTTTAGAAATTATTTAAAAATCAACCGTAAGAGATGGAGCCGTGGTTTATTAAGCAAAAGTGCGTCAAATACGCTCCCATAACCGAACATAACATTTAAAAGATACGTCGTCGGTGAAAATATTTTCAATTCGGACTTAGTCTCTGTACGGAGAGGCTACCGAGAAGCGCTACCGACGAAGACTTTCTGATTAATTTAAAAATCAACCGAAAGAGATAGAGCCGTCGTTTACTAAGCAAAAGTGCTTCAAATGCGCTCCTATAACTCAATCTAACATATAAAAGGTACCTCGTCGATGAAAATAATTACAGTTCGGACTTAGATTTTTTCCTACCGAGTGGCTACCGTGAAGAGTCGCCGACGACGACTTTAGAAATTATTTAAAAATCAACCGTAAGAGATGGAGCCGTGGTTTATTAAGCAAAAGTGCGTCAAATACGCTCCCATAACGGAACATAACATTTAAAGGATACGTCGTGGATGAAAATATTTTCAATTCGGACTTAGTCTCTGTACGGAGAGGCTACCGAGAAGCGCTACCGACGAAGACTTTCTGATTAATTTAAAAATCAACCGTAAGAGATAGAGCCGTGGTTTACTAAGCAAAAGTGCTTCAAATGCGCTCCTATAACTCAATCTAACATATAAAAGGTACCTCGTCGGTGAAAATAATTACAGTTCGGACTTAGATTTTTTCCTACCGAGTGGCTACCGTGAAGAGTCGCCGACGACGACTTTAGAAATTATTTAAAAATCAACCGTAAGAGATGGAGCCGTGGTTTATTAAGCAAAAGTGCGTCAAATACGCTCCCATAACCGAACATAACATTTAAAAGGTACGTCGTCGGTGAAAATATTTTCAATTCGGACTTAGTCTCTGTACGGAGAGGCTACCGAGAAGCGCTACCGACGAAGACTTTCTGATTAATTTAAAAATCAACCGTAAGAGATAGAGCCGTGGTTTACTAAGCAAAAGTGCTTCAAATGCGCTCCTATAACTCAATCTAACATATAAAAGGTACCTCGTCGGTGAAAATAATTACAGTTCGGACTTAGATTTTTTCCTACCGAGTGGCTACCGTGAAGAGTCGCCGACGACGACTTTAGAAATTATTTAAAAATCAACCGTAAGAGATGGAGCCGTGGTTTATTAAGCAAAAGTGCGTCAAATACGCTCCCATAACCGAACATAACATTTAAAAGATACGTCGTCGGTGAAAATATTTTCAATTCGGACTTAGTCTCTGTACGGAGAGGCTACCGAGAAGCGCTACCGACGAAGACTTTCTGATTAACTTAAAAATCAACCGAAAGAGATAGAGCCGTGGTTTATTAAGTAAAAGTGCGTCAAATACGCTCCCATAACCGAACATAACATTTAAAAGATACGTCGTGGATGAAAATATTTTCAATTCGGACTTAGTCTCTGTACGGAGAGGCTACCGAGAAGCGCTACCGACGAAGACTTTCTGATTAATTTAAAAATCAACCGTAAGAGATGGAGCCGTGGTTTATTAAGCAAAAGTGCGTCAAATACGCTCCCATAACCGAACATAACATTTAAAAGATACGTCGTCGGTGAAAATATTTTCAATTCGGACTTAGTCTCTGTACGGAGAGGCTACCGAGAAGCGCTACCGACGAAGACTTTCTGATTAATTTAAAAATCAACCGTAAGAGATAGAGCCGTGGTTTACTAAGCAAAAGTGCTTCAAATGCGCTCCTATAACTCAATCTAACATACAAAAGGTACCTCGTCGGTGAAAATAATTACAGTTCGGACTTAGATTTTTTCCTACCTAGTGGCTACCGTGAAGAGACGCCGACGACGACTTTAGAAATTATTTAAAAATCAACCGTAAGAGATGGAGCCGTGGTTTATTAAGCAAAAGTGCGTCAAATACGCTCCCATAACCGAACATAAAATTTAAAAGATACGTCATCGGTGAAAATATTTTCAATTCGGACTTAGTCTCTGTACTGAGAGGCTACCGAGAAGCGCTACCGACGAAGACTTTCTGATTAATTTAAAAATCAACCGTAAGAGATAGAGCCATGGTTTATTAAGCAAAAGTGCTTCAAATGCGCTCCTATAACTCAATCTAACATATAAAAGGTACCTCGTCGGTGAAAATAATTACAGTTCGGACTTAGATTTTTTCCTACCGAGTGGCTACCGTGAAGAGTCGCCGACGACGACTTTAGAAATTATTTAAAACTCAACCGTAAGAGATGGAGCCGTGGTTTATTAAGCAAAAGTGCGTCAAATACGCTCCCATAACCGAACATAACATTTAAAAGATACGTCGTCGGTGAAAATATTTTCAATTCGGACTTAGTCTCTGTACGGAGAGGCTACCGAGAAGCGCTACCGACGAAGACTTTCTGATTAATTTAAAAATCAACCGAAAGAGATAGAGCCGTGGTTTATTAAGCAAAAGTGCGTCAAATACGCTCCCATAACCGAACATAACATTTAAAAGATACGTCGTGGATGAAAATATTTTCAATTCGGACTTAGTCTCTGTACGGAGAGGCTACCGAGAAGCGCTACCGACGAAGACTTTCTGATTAATTTAAAAATCAACCGTAAGAGATAGAGCCGTGGTTTATTAAGCAGAAGTGCTTCAAATGCGCTCCTATAACTCAATCTAACATATAAAAGGTACCTCGTCGATGAAAATAATTACAGTTCGGACTTAGATTTTTTCCTACCGAGTGGCTACCGTGAAGAGTCGCCGACGACGACTTTAGAAATTATTTAAAAATCAACCGAAAGAGATAGAGCCGTGGTTTATTAAGTAAAAGTGCGTCAAATACGCTCCCATAACCGAACATAACATTTAAAAGATACGTCGTGGATGAAAATATTTTCAATTCGGACTTAGTCTCTGTACGGAGAGGCTACCGAGAAGCGCTACCGACGAAGACTTTCTGATTAATTTAAAAATCAACCGTAAGAGATGGAGCCGTGGTTTATTAAGCAAAAGTGCGTCAAATACGCTCCCATAACCGAACATAACATTTAAAAGATACGTCGTCGGTGAAAATATTTTCAATTCGGACTTAGTCTCTGTACGGAGAGGCTACCGAGAAGCGCTACCGACGAAGACTTTCTGATTAATTTAAAAATCAACCGTAAGAGATAGAGCCGTGGTTTATTAAGCAGAAGTGCTTCAAATGCGCTCCTATAACTCAATCTAACATATAAAAGGTACCTCGTCGATGAAAATAATTACAGTTCGGACTTAGATTTTTTCCTACCGAGTGGCTACCGTGAAGAGTCGCCGACGACGACTTTAGAAATTATTTAAAAATCAACCGTAAGAGATGGAGCCGTGGTTTATTAAGCAAAAGTGCGTCAAATACGCTCCCATAACCGAACATAACATTTAAAAGATACGTCGTCGGTGAAAATATTTTCAATTCGGACTTAGTCTCTGTACGGAGAGGCTACCGAGAAGCGCTACCGACGAAGACTTTCTGATTAATTTAAAAATCAACCGTAAGAGATAGAGCCGTGGTTTACTAAGCAAAAGTGCTTCAAATGCGCTCCTATAACTCAATCTAACATATAAAAGGTACCTCGTCGGTGAAAATAATTACAGTTCGGACTTAGATTTTTTCCTACCGAGTGGCTACCGTGAAGAGTCGCCGACGACGACTTTAGAAATTATTTAAAAATCAACCGTAAGAGATGGAGCCGTGGTTTATTAAGCAAAAGTGCGTCAAATACGCTCCCATAACCGAACATAACATTTAAAAGATACGTCGTCGGTGAAAATATTTTCAATTCGGACTTAGTCTCTGTACGGAGAGGCTACCGAGAAGCGCTACCGACGAAGACTTTCTGATTAATTTAAAAATCAACCGAAAGAGATAGACCCGTCGTTTACTAAGCAAAAGTGCTTCAAATGCGCTCCTATAACTCAATCTAACATATAAAAGGTACCTCGTCGATGAAAATAATTACAGTTCGGACTTAGATTTTTTCCTACCGAGTGGCTACCGTGAAGAGTCGCCGACGACGACTTTAGAAATTATTTAAAAATCAACCGTAAGAGATGGAGCCGTGGTTTATTAAGCAAAAGTGCGTCAAATACGCTCCCATAACGGAACATAACATTTAAAAGATACGTCGTGGATGAAAATATTTTCAATTCGGACTTAGTCTCTGTACGGAGAGGCTACCGAGAAGCGCTACCGACGAAGACTTTCTGATTAATTTAAAAATCAACCGTAAGAGATAGAGCCGTGGTTTACTAAGCAAAAGTGCTTCAAATGCGCTCCTATAACTCAATCTAACATATAAAAGGTACCTCGTCGGTGAAAATAATTACAGTTCGGACTTAGATTTTTTCCTACCGAGTGGCTACCGTGAAGAGTCGCCGACGACGACTTTAGAAATTATTTAAAAATCAACCGTAAGAGATGGAGCCGTGGTTTATTAAGCAAAAGTGCGTCAAATACGCTCCCATAACCGAACATAACATTTAAAAGATACGTCGTCGGTGAAAATATTTTCAATTCGGACTTAGTCTCTGTACGGAGAGGCTACCGAGAAGCGCTACCGACGAAGACTTTCTGATTAATTTAAAAATCAACCGTAAGAGATAGAGCCGTGGTTTACTAAGCAAAAGTGCTTCAAATGCGCTCCTATAACTCAATCTAACATATAAAAGGTACCTCGTCGGTGAAAATAATTACAGTTCGGACTTAGATTTTTTCCTACCGAGTGGCTACCGTGAAGAGTCGCCGACGACGACTTTAGAAATTATTTAAAAATCAACCGTAAGAGATGGAGCCGTGGTTTATTAAGCAAAAGTGCGTCAAATACGCTCCCATAACCGAACATAACATTTAAAAGATACGTCGTCGGTGAAAATATTTTCAATTCGGACTTAGTCTCTGTACGGAGAGGCTACCGAGAAGCGCTACCGACGAAGACTTTCTGATTAATTTAAAAATCAACCGAAAGAGATAGAGCCGTGGTTTATTAAGTAAAAGTGCGTCAAATACGCTCCCATAACCGAACATAACATTTAAAAGATACGTCGTGGATGAAAATATTTTCAATTCGGACTTAGTCTCTGTACGGAGAGGCTACCGAGAAGCGCTACCGACGAAGACTTTCTGATTAATTTAAAAATCAACCGTAAGAGATGGAGCCGTGGTTTATTAAGCAAAAGTGCGTCAAATACGCTCCCATAACCGAACATAACATTTAAAAGATACGTCGTCGGTGAAAATATTTTCAATTCGGACTTAGTCTCTGTACGGAGAGGCTACCGAGAAGCGCTACCGACGAAGACTTTCTGATTAATTTAAAAATCAACCGTAAGAGATAGAGCCGTGGTTTACTAAGCAAAAGTGCTTCAAATGCGCTCCTATAACTCAATCTAACATATAAAAGGTACCTCGTCGGTGAAAATAATTACAGTTCGGACTTAGATTTTTTCCTACCGAGTGGCTACCGTGAAGAGTCGCCGACGACGACTTTAGAAATTATTTAAAAATCAACCGTAAGAGATGGAGCCGTGGTTTATTAAGCAAAAGTGCGTCAAATACGCTCCCATAACCGAACATAACATTTAAAAGATACGTCGTCGGTGAAAATATTTTCAATTCGGACTTAGTCTCTGTACGGAGAGGCTACCGAGAAGCGCTACCGACGAAGACTTTCTGATTAATTTAAAAATCAACCGAAAGAGATAGAGCCGTCGTTTACTAAGCAAAAGTGCTTCAAATGCGCTCCTATAACTCAATCTAACATATAAAAGGTACCTCGTCGATGAAAATAATTACAGTTCGGACTTAGATTTTTTCCTACCGAGTGGCTACCGTGAAGAGTCGCCGACGACGACTTTAGAAATTATTTAAAAATCAACCGTAAGAGATGGAGCCGTGGTTTATTAAGCAAAAGTGCGTCAAATACGCTCCCATAACGGAACATAACATTTAAAAGATACGTCGTGGATGAAAATATTTTCAATTCGGACTTAGTCTCTGTACGGAGAGGCTACCGAGAAGCGCTACCGACGAAGACTTTCTGATTAATTTAAAAATCAACCGTAAGAGATAGAGCCGTGGTTTACTAAGCAAAAGTGCTTCAAATGCGCTCCTATAACTCAATCTAACATATAAAAGGTACCTCGTCGGTGAAAATAATTACAGTTCGGACTTAGATTTTTTCCTACCGAGTGGCTACCGTGAAGAGTCGCCGACGACGACTTTAGAAATTATTTAAAAATCAACCGTAAGAGATGGAGCCGTGGTTTATTAAGCAAAAGTGCGTCAAATACGCTCCCATAACCGAACATAACATTTAAAAGATACGTCGTCGGTGAAAATATTTTCAATTCGGACTTAGTCTCTGTACGGAGAGGCTACCGAGAAGCGCTACCGACGAAGACTTTCTGATTAATTTAAAAATCAACCGAAAGAGATAGAGCCGTGGTTTATTAAGTAAAAGTGCGTCAAATACGCTCCCATAACCGAACATAACATTTAAAAGATACGTCGTGGATGAAAATATTTTCAATTCGGACTTAGTCTCTGTACGGAGAGGCTACCGAGAAGCGCTACCGACGAAGACTTTCTGATTAATTTAAAAATCAACCGTAAGAGATGGAGCCGTGGTTTATTAAGCAAAAGTGCGTCAAATACGCTCCCATAACCGAACATAACATTTAAAAGATACGTCGTCGGTGAAAATATTTTCAATTCGGACTTAGTCTCTGTACGGAGAGGCTACCGAGAAGCGCTACCGACGAAGACTTTCTGATTAATTTAAAAATCAACCGTAAGAGATAGAGCCGTGGTTTACTAAGCAAAAGTGCTTCAAATGCGCTCCTATAACTCAATCTAACATACAAAAGGTACCTCGTCGGTGAAAATAATTACAGTTCGGACTTAGATTTTTTCCTACCTAGTGGCTACCGTGAAGAGACGCCGACGACGACTTTAGAAATTATTTAAAAATCAACCGTAAGAGATGGAGCCGTGGTTTATTAAGCAAAAGTGCGTCAAATACGCTCCCATAACCGAACATAAAATTTAAAAGATACGTCGTCGGTGAAAATATTTTCAATTCGGACTTAGTCTCTGTACTGAGAGGCTACCGAGAAGCGCTACCGACGAAGACTTTCTGATTAATTTAAAAATCAACCGTAAGAGATAGAGCCATGGTTTATTAAGCAAAAGTGCTTCAAATGCGCTCCTATAACTCAATCTAACATATAAAAGGTACCTCGTCGGTGAAAATAATTACAGTTCGGACTTAGATTTTTTCCTACCGAGTGGCTACCGTGAAGAGTCGCCGACGACGACTTTAGAAATTATTTAAAACTCAACCGTAAGAGATGGAGCCGTGGTTTATTAAGCAAAAGTGCGTCAAATACGCTCCCATAACCGAACATAACATTTAAAAGATACGTCGTCGGTGAAAATATTTTCAATTCGGACTTAGTCTCTGTACGGAGAGGCTACCGAGAAGCGCTACCGACGAAGACTTTCTGATTAATTTAAAAATCAACCGAAAGAGATAGAGCCGTGGTTTATTAAGCAAAAGTGCGTCAAATACGCTCCCATAACCGAACATAACATTTAAAAGATACGTCGTGGATGAAAATATTTTCAATTCGGACTTAGTCTCTGTACGGAGAGGCTACCGAGAAGCGCTACCGACGAAGACTTTCTGATTAATTTAAAAATCAACCGTAAGAGATAGAGCCGTGGTTTATTAAGCAAAAGTGCTTCAAATGCGCTCCTATAACTCAATCTAACATATAAAAGGTACCTCGTCGATGAAAATAATTACAGTTCGGACTTAGATTTTTTCCTACCGAGTGGCTACCGTGAAGAGTCGCCGACGACGACTTTAGAAATTATTTAAAAATCAACCGTAAGAGATGGAGCCGTGGTTTATTAAGCAAAAGTGCGTCAAATACGCTCCCATAACCGAACATAACATTTAAAAGATACGTCGTCGGTGAAAATATTTTCAATTCGGACTTAGTCTCTGTACGGAGAGGCTACCGAGAAGCGCTACCGACGAAGACTTTCTGATTAATTTAAAAATCAACCGTAAGAGATAGAGCCGTGGTTTACTAAGCAAAAGTGCTTCAAATGCGCTCCTATAACTCAATCTAACATATAAAAGGTACCTCGTCGGTGAAAATAATTACAGTTCGGACTTAGATTTTTTCCTACCGAGTGGCTACCGTGAAGAGTCGCCGACGACGACTTTAGAAATTATTTAAAAATCAACCGTAAGAGATGGAGCCGTGGTTTATTAAGCAAAAGTGCGTCAAATACGCTCCCATAACCGAACATAACATTTAAAAGATACGTCGTCGGTGAAAATATTTTCAATTCGGACTTAGTCTCTGTACGGAGAGGCTACCGAGAAGCGCTACCGACGAAGACTTTCTGATTAATTTAAAAATCAACCGAAAGAGATAGAGCCGTCGTTTACTAAGCAAAAGTGCTTCAAATGCGCTCCTATAACTCAATCTAACATATAAAAGGTACCTCGTCGATGAAAATAATTACAGTTCGGACTTAGATTTTTTCCTACCGAGTGGCTACCGTGAAGAGTCGCCGACGACGACTTTAGAAATTATTTAAAAATCAACCGTAAGAGATGGAGCCGTGGTTTATTAAGCAAAAGTGCGTCAAATACGCTCCCATAACGGAACATAACATTTAAAAGATACGTCGTGGATGAAAATATTTTCAATTCGGACTTAGTCTCTGTACGGAGAGGCTACCGAGAAGCGCTACCGACGAAGACTTTCTGATTAATTTAAAAATCAACCGTAAGAGATAGAGCCGTGGTTTACTAAGCAAAAGTGCTTCAAATGCGCTCCT